>CM077550.1:10177500-11377500 GCA_039657385.1 Citrus x changshan-huyou
CAGCTTTTTCAACTTGAGATCAGATTCTTCTCTATTTCAGCGGTCATTGGAGCTTCTGGGACTCTTAAGAATATTTTTACCAACTTTACAATTTGTACCTGCGTGTGCAACTGTGCACGCACTCACATAGAGACACTGAGAGTTTCTCAAAAAGTTCCTAAAAGTGTGTTAAAAATGAAAAAGACACCGACATCGCCGACTGAGTAAAGAAACAAGTGCTTTTGGAACTTGGATGTTTCAATTCTCCCATAATGATTCAAGAGATCAAATGTTCGTTAGCTGTGTGTGTGTGTGTGTGTTTTTTTTTTTTAATTAATAATTTTTTATTATAGTATGTACCAACTTCGGGGATTCTCACAATGATGTTATTAAAAACGACTGCGTGGATTGACCTACAAATGCTAAGACCAGGAGCCACAACTCAATCAGTTCTTAGAGAATTTGCTACTTATTTTACGGGTGCTCTAAGAGATTAGTTTGATTCTTTAGGTCAATACCGACAATTACAGTTTGTTTAATTACCAGAAGTCTCAAGTGCCCTTGCAGTTATTCATGATCAATTCCTTGGAGACCCATCTGTAGTTTTTGAAGCAGCCCGACGGGACTATCTCAACATGAAGTGCTGCTCACTCAATGCTAAGGATCTTGACTTTCATTACAAAAGAATGTCTTTGCTGTTTTATAAGCTTAATGGATTCAATGAACCAACATTAAAGCATGTTTTTCTGGCTTCTCTTCCAGAAGAGCTCCAACCCGACATACAACGGCAACTCACCGCATCCAATCTCATCCTTGACAACATCTCTCTAGGCAAAATCTTCCAGATTGCCAAAACATGCCTTGAAAAGCTTTGTGAGCAGAAACAGTTTTTCAAAGAATTGTTAAAAGATAAAGAACCATTCAGGAGTGCCTGCAAAAAACCCTATTTGCAGATCAAATGCAAACAGAAAAAGGATTGTGATTGCAGTTCTAAGAAGAAAAGGTATTTTCGAAAATTCAAAAATCCAGAATTTTCATCAAAACCTCACAAATCCAAAAAGCCCTACCGATTCTTCAGAAAAAAATCATCTTCTTCCAGAGAGTTCAAACGAAAATCATCAAGCAGATATTTCATCTGCAAGAGAAAAGGTCACTATGCCAAAGATTGTCCCAACAAAAGAGAAAATCCATCCGGCTAGTCGAGCATCTTCAAGCCACTACAAACTTTTCTCCAGAGCAGGACGAACTGGAATTCTATTTCTCTGAACAAGATGAACCCAATGATGAAACTGTGTTCGCACTGCAAAACTCCTCTGATGAATCAGACAGTGATATGTCCCAAGCTATTTTCCACCAACAGTTACTATCCCTTGACACTACTATTCCTATATCCTCCATCAAACTCCATATTTTGCCCTCAAAATTCCAAAGGCCCATTCCAGCAATTAGTCTCATAGACACTGGCGCCCAACGCAACATGTTAAACCCCAATATTCTTCCACCCGAATACTGGACAAAGTATGAGGAAGCTTTCGAGGCTGTTAATGGTAAATTTTTCACCACCTCTTTGATTACCAACAAACCATTGATATTCAAATTTTCTCAAATTGTGTCATTTGGACCAATGTTATCGGTTCAGCCCTTCCTAATAAGGATATCTTGTTAAGATTTGACATACTTCACCAAATCAAACACCTTCAAATCATTCCCACTGGAATCCGAGTCAAGGCCATGTTCAAACCATTCACAGACATTCTGAAACTCTACAATTTGTCTGACACTCCCCAGTCCTACCAAGATATTTCAACCAAGCTTTTGCGTTTCTGTCCAGAGTCCCATTCTGAGTTCACCCATCCAAATCCATTGTGGAAAAATCCGTCTTTCCTCATTAAGTTACCTTTCAAACTAAATGAAAACATTAACCCAACCAAAGCCACTCATCCGGGAATGAGTCATTCTGACTTACTCCTAGCCCAAAAGGAATGTTCACAACTGTTAGCCCAAGGTCTAATTGAACCCACGAGTTCTCAATGGGCTTGCCAAGCCTTTTATGTTGAAAAGCATTCTGAAATTGTCCGAGGAAAGAAACGCTTAGTCATTGACTACCAGCCACTCAATATGTTTTTGCAAGATGACAAGTTTCCTTTGCCCCGACGACAAAGCATGTTTACTTTTCTCAACAATGCCCAAATCTTTTCAAAATTTGATTTGAAATCAGGTTTTTGGCAATTAGGCATTGAACCCTCTGAGCGTTACAAAACTGTTTTTTGTATCCCCAATGCCCATTTTCAATGGATAGTCATACCCTTTGGTCTCAAAACTGCCCCATCCATTTTTCAAAAATCTATGGTCAAAATCTTTCAACCTATCCTGCATCATGCATTGATTTACATTGATGATATCTTGCTTTTTTCAAGATCCCATGATGAACACCGCCAGCTGTTAACTCAATTCTATGATATTGTTCAAAGTCATGGAATCATGCTGTCGGCCAAGAAAAGCACAATTGCCACGGATAACATTGAATTCCTTGGTATGATCATAAAAGATGGACATTACCAGCCAGGAAAGCACATTGCCCAAGAGTTGCTTCGCTTTCCAGATCAGCAACTTTTCAAAAAGCAAGTTCAACAGTTTCTCGGCATTATCAATTACATAAGAGATTTCATCCCTCATGTGGACCATTACACTCACCACCTCTCGGTTTTATTGAAAAAAAAAACCCCCAGAGTGGAATGCTGACCACACAATTGCTGTCACTACCCTAAAGCAAATTGGGCAAAATCCGCCTCCCTTAAAGTTGATTACTGATGGAAAGCGCATTCTGCAGACAGACGCAAGTGATGAATCATGGGGTGCCATCCTCCTTGAAGAAATCAACGGAAAAGAACACTTTATCGCTTACACTAGTGGACAATTTTCTGACACACAGAAGCACTACCATAGCGTGTTCAAAGAAATCTTAGCGGTAAAGAATGGCATCAAAAAGTTTGAGTATCATCTTATTGGACATCATTTTCTCATCCGAATGGACAGTTCAGCCTTCCCCAATATTCTCAATTTCAAAGGTAAAACTGTTCCAGAAAAGCTGTTACTCAGATTAAAAGATTGGTTTTCCAAATATGATTTTTCGGTTAAGCATATAAAGGGGTCCCAGAACCTTATCCCTGATATGCTATCCAGGCTCTCAAAACCAAAAAAAACCTTTAACCATAGTTTCCACAACATACCACTTTCTGATCATCTCCATGGCCACATCACTCCCACCAGAAGCTCTCATCAAGAAAACTTTTCCTCTAGACAAGACTTTCTCTTCTGTTTTTGATATCCAAGAGTTGCAAGAAAAGTTATTTTCCACTTCTTCATGAAAGCCTACCTTTAGGCAGACTCATTTCCATTTTCAACCTTCCACCCAAAAAATCTGTTCCTTACAGGTTTAACCTTTAATCCATCCAAAGATATCACTGAAGATGAGTTATGGTACATCTGATGCCTAACCGTCCTTTATGCAACCAAGCTAGTCCTACCAATCACTCCCACTTTGAACCATCTCCTTAATCCAGACAAAGCCACCTCTCTTACCTGGACATTACTTGAATGGTTCTCCACAATCCCATGGTGGAGAAAGAAGTTACAGCAACTATAAGAGATTTACAATCTTGAACGTATGCCTGTCTCTGAAGCACAAATGTCTACATCAGTATTTATCATTCACAGGCCATACTTCCAGCATCCAGATACAAATCTCTTTACCGCACCTCACTCAGCCGTCATTGACAATGAAATTCAATCCAATCTGCACAACTATCTTTGTCAATTAAACCACCAAACTCCACCACACCGGGATATCTTTCATACCTCATTAGGCCCACAACATGACCTCATCATGATCCCTACTCCATCCGCCATATCCAAACCAAAGTCAACAAGCATCATCATCAATGAAGAAAAACCAGACTACACTGACTTCTTTTACCAAGACTCACAAGACCCATGTGAAGAATTCTTTCCTCTAAGCCAACATCTCCAACAGTTCCCACAACCAACCATGTATAAACCAGGATCATCTTAACCCCCAAAAGTTAACAAGGCAACTCAGATGCCAAGCCCCAGTCATCACCCCCTAAGCCGGGATACAGAAGAGATTGCCCTTATCCACCTTGCCGTGGTCCCCATTGTAAGCATCCAAAGCTCTCCAAGACCTTTTTCCCAACATGCAACCGTGACACTGATCCAGATGAAACAAATAGCTCATCCGAAGACGACTACATGAATCTCCGCTCTCCATAAAGTAGTTTGTCTTGTTGTAATAATTATGCTTTACTTTATGGTTTTGTCCCGTATAATTATTAAGGCTTGCTTTTACTTTAAGCTTTTGCTTTTGTCGAAGTCATGCTTTATCAAATCACACCTTGTCCTTTGTAATAATTAAAGCTGTCATGATGTGTCTTTTACTTTTGCTTTTGTAAAAGATAGGGGTCCTGTCCTATCTTCTCCGAGAATTCTCATATATAAAGAATTCTCCCCTCCCTTGTAAGATATAGAAGTTTTCCAAGAAATAAACTCTCGTGTGTTTTCATACGCTATGAATTTCTAAACTCTCTATTCTCTCTCTGCAAATGGAGTTCTAGAGAAAGAAACGGAATCAAGAATTAAATTTGTTCATTTTAAAAACTTAAGGAAGTATGCTCTGCACTTGCCTTCCAGTAAGGATCCTGTGCATCAGAAAACTTATGATGATTTCTTAAACGGTTTGGTACCCTATTTTAAGACTAAAGAAAGTCTGTTTTGGGTTATATGACCTTATAAGAAACGTTTTAAGTTTTTCTACCTACATTTTGGTATCAGCCGGACTGTTCCATCTTGTCGTCTTTCAAACATGCTTTCAGATGTCTGAATTGGAGTTGTATTGTTATGGAACTGCTCATAGTTGGAGATCCATTCAAGGGTTATAAGCTTTATGAGAGTGACTGTTCCATCTTGTCGTCTTTCAAACATGCTTTCAGATGTCTGAATTGGAGTTGTATTGTTATGGAACTGCTCATAGTTGGAGATCCATTCAAGGGTTATAAGCTTTATGAGAGTTTATTTCTTAGTCTTAAACCTAAAACAGACTTTCCTTAGTCTTAAAATAGGGTACCAAACCGTTTAAGAAATCATCATAAGTTTTCTGATGCACAGGATCCTTACTGGAAGGCAAGTGCAGAGCATACTTCCTTAAGTTTTCAAAATGAACAAATTTAATTCTTGATTCCGTTTCTTTCTCTAGAACTCCATTTACAGAGAGAGAATAGAGAGTTTAGAAATTCATAGCGTATGAAAACACACGAGAGTTTATTTCTTGGAAAACTTCTATATCTTACAAGGGAGGGGAGAATTCTTTATATAGGAGAATTCTCGGAGAAGATAGGACAGGACCCCTATCTTTTACAAAAGCAAAAGTAAAAGACACATCATGACAGCTTTAATCATTACAAAGGACAAAGTGTGCTTTGATAAAGCATGACTTCGACAAAAGTAAAAGCTTAAAGTAAAAGCAAGCCTTAATAATTATACGGGACAAAACCATAAAGTAAAACATAATTATTACAACAAGACAAACTACTTTATGGAGAGCGGAGATTCATGTAGTCGTCTTCGGATGACCTGTCTGTTTCATCTGGGTCAGTGTCACGGTTGCATGTTGGGAAAAAGGTCTTGGAGAGCTTTGGATGCTTACAGTGGAGACCACGGCAAGGTGGATAAGGACAATCTCTTCTGTATCCCGGCTTAGGGGGTGATGACTGGGACTTGGGGCTTGGCATCTGAGTTGCCTTATCAACTTTTGGGGGTTGAGATGATGATCCTGGTTCATACATGGTTGGTTGTGGGAACTGTTGGAGATGTTGGCTTAGAGGAAGGAATTCTTCCCATAGGTCTTGTGAGTTTTGGTAAAGGAAGTCAGTATAGTCTGGTTTTTCTTCCTTGATGATGATGCCTGTGAACTTTGGTTTGGATATGGCGGATGGAGTAGAGATCATGATGAAGTCATGTTGTGGGCCTAAGGAGGTATGAAAGATATCCCGGTGTAGTGGAGTTTGGTGGTTTAATTGACAAAGGTAGTTGTGCAGGTTGGATTGAATTTCATTGTCAATGACGGCTGGGTGAGGTGCGGTAAACCATTCATATACCTAGTCTTGAGTCCAAAAGAGATTTGCATCTGGATGCTGGAAGTATGGCCTGTGAATGATAAATACTGATGTAGACATTTGTGCTTCAGAGACAGGCATACGTTCAAGATTGTAAATCTCTGATAGTTGTTGTAACTTCTTTCTCCACCATGGAATTGGGGAGAACCATTCAAGTAATGTCCAAGTAAGAGAGGTGGCTTTGTCTGGATTAAGGAGATGGTTCAAAGTGGGAGTGATTGGTAGGACTAGTAGTGTCAATGGATAATAACTGTTGGTGGAAAATAGCTTGGGACATATCACTGTCTGATTTATCAGAGGAGTTTTACAGTGCGAACACAGTTTCATCATTGGGTTCATCTTGTTCAGAGAAATAGAATTCTAGTTCGTCCTGCTTTGGAAAAAAGTCTGTAGTGGCTTGAAGATGCTCGACCGGATGGATTTTTCTCTTTTGTTGGGACAATCTTTGGCATAGTGACCTTTTCTCTTGCAGATGAAACATCCGCTTGATGATTTTCGTTTGAACTCTCTGGAAGAAGATGATTTTTTTCTGAAAAATCGGTAGGGCTTTTTGGATTTTTGAATTTCTGAAAATGCCTTTTCTTCTTAGAACTGCAATCACAATCCTTTTTCTGTTTGCATTTGATCTGCAAGTAGGGTTTTTTGCAGGCACTCCTGAATGGTTCTTTATCTTTCAACAGTTCTTTGAAAAACTATTTCTACTCACAAAGCTTGTCAAGTCATGTTTTGGCAATCTGGAAGATTTTGCCTAGAGAGATGTTGTCAAGGATAAGATTGGATGCGGTGAGTTGCCGTTGTATGTCGGGTTAGAGCTCTTCTGGAAGAGAAGCTAGAAAAACATGCTTTAATGTTGGCTCATTGAATCCATTAAGCTTATAGAACAACAAGGACATTCTTTTGTAATGAAAGTCAAGATCATTAGCATTGAGTGAGCAGCACTTCATGTTGAGATAGTCTCGTCGGGCAGCTTTAAAAACTGCAAATGGGTCTCCAAGGAATTGATCATGAATAACCACAAGGGCACTTGAGACTTTCGGTAATTGAGCAAACTTTAATTGTCGGTATTGGCCTAAAGAATCAAACCAATCTCTTAAAGCACCCGTAAAACGAGTAGCAAATTCTCTAAGGACTGATTGAGTTGTGGCTCCTGGCCTTAGCATTTGTAAGTCAATCCAGGCAGACATTTCAGTAAGTCTTTCTCTCCATGTAAGAGATGGAAGATTATCAAATGTGAACCATGGACCATTTGACGATTTTTGACTAGTTGAACCAGTTTGGGCTTGGGCTTGGGCTTGAGCTGGAGGAGGTTGGTTTGTTGTAGAAGATTCAGGGATGTCTTCCTCAACTTCGGAGGGAATATCAACATATGGTTCTGTGTGAGAGGTTTGGCCTTGATCTGGTGGATCAGGTTGGGCCATCAAGATTCTGGTGATATCAGCATAGGACTTTTCAGAGTCACTGGTTAAGACTGAAGAGTCTGTGGCAGTGTTAGAATGGCTGTCAGAAATGGCTAGATTTGAATCAGAAGTTTGATCATCCGTGTTAGATGATTAACCTGCAGTGTGGGCACTATACTGATGTATGGGTTCTTTGTCTTTGGACTGAGTTTGAGATTGGGATAGAGTTGGAGGTGGAGGTGCTGGCGGTGATGCCGGTGTATAACTGGGGGACTGTTGTCCAGGAATAGACAAGGATGGTTGAGGAGTTTTAACGGGTCGTGGTTGAAGTTTAGGCTTTGGTTTAGGTTTAGATGGTGGCGATAAGGGATTGTCTCTGAAAAGAGTATGAGTCATTCTAAATAACTTGGAGGGTTCATACTGTTTGATAGGTGAAAGCATAGAGGCAAATGGATGGAAGGTTGGACCTATGGAAGGTATAGGTGGCGATGTGGTAAAAAAGGTAGGTCTTTATTTTTCAAATTCAATCTGATCAAGCTCAGCTTTTAAGTGTCTGATTCCCCCTTCTTTTTGGTCAAATTATGGGCCATAATATCTTTGGGCAAGCATGGTTCGTAACTCTGAATCTAGTTGAGTAATCCTAGATTGAAGATTTTGGTGGATCTGCTGCATTTGTACAGTAATGGAGTCAACTTTTGTTTCAATCTGTTCAGTTCGTAAACTGATTTTTTCAACTTTTGAATTGATGTGCAACAAAGTATCATTCTATGCTCTGGCATTTTGGGTTTGCCAGTTGAGGACAACTTCAAAAGGCTTTGGTGGGTCAAGGTGGCCAGATGAGGTAATAGCTGAAGGGATAAAGGGTTTGGACACAACATTTCGTTGTGAATCTATGTGAGTTTCTAAAGGAGAAAAGGAAGAATAGTAGTCTGAAGAGGTAGAGGAAAATATCATACAAGCCAGTGGTTGTACAATAGGTGTTGAGTTTGGGATTGGGGATGGAATCTCAGATTTGCAATTCTTTGCAATCCATTGGAGTTTTTTTTTGTAAATGGGTAATGGCGCTGGTGGAGGTGGAGGATCCTTTGGTGATTCGGGTGCATAGTGTTTACATGAGACTGGAGGATTTTTCTTTTTGGGTTTCCTTTTCCTTTTGGTGGCATAATCATCGTCCTCTTCCCAATCATTCCAGCAGGGACAATTTGGGTCACACATGTCTGAGCCTGGGACATCCCATAGGAAATGGTCATTTTGCTTGGCTGGATAAACAAGGTAACCTTCAGAATTGAACCCTGTAATGGGCAGATCTTCCTGAGCTGTCTGAGTAGCTGTGATAATTGAAGAATAGGTAAAGGAGAGCCGAGGAGGCTCTTGGGGAGCACTTGGAGGTGGTTTAAAAGTCAGTCGGACTGTTCCATCTTGTCGTCTTTCAAACATGCTTTCAGATGTCTGAATTGGAGCTGTATTGTTATGAAACTGCTCATAGTTGGAAATCCATTCAAGAGGCATAAGCTTTATGAGCTCATGACGGAGAATTTGTCTTGAAATCTGGATGATGGTTGGAATCTGGTCAAATTCTGCTAATACCATGAGGGTGTCAGAGTGGTGTTCTAGAGTGGGTAGATCTAAGGCATAATTTTGAAGCCGGTAGACCAGTTGATGGTGTAAGGTGGCAATTTTAGCTGATGAAATTTGTTCTGCACCTTGAATTTGAACTTGAACTTTCAAGGTTGTAGGCAAGTTGGTGTCTTGAAGAGAAAGGTTGAAATTTGGATAAAAGGTGAGTAAAACACTTCCGGCATGAAGGGTTGTGAGTACAGTACCTATAACAGCATCTTGGTACTATTTAAACCGGGTATCCAGCATAGCAATTCGAGCCGTAACCGGTAATCCTTTTCGCCCATGAAGGGTAAGGATTAATCGTATGCCGCCGAGATGGAGATGAGTATAACCTTCTCTTTTCCAGGTTGAAATCAACTCTGAAGGGATTTCCAGAGTGACATATTGCTCAGCAGAGGTTGCTTGAAGAGCACATTGATCCAGGCGGGAAGACTGGATATATTCTTTAGGTTGAGGCTGTTTAGTAGATATGAGAGTACGGATACTTCGAGTAAAGAAACTGGGGCGTTTGTACAGCTGATAAGGGCTGATGAGAGGGTAGGAGGACTCACTAATTTGGGCTGATTCAGGGATGTAGGAATATTCTACAAGGTTTTCGATCTTATTGGCCGTATGAGAAGTGCAGGATCTAGGCAAAGAAAGTGTAGAAGAAATAGTAACAGGATTTGAAGGAGTTGAAGATGAAGTGGAGGCCATGAATGAGAAGTTCTCTCTGCTCCTGAAGTCTAGGGATCAAAACAGAATAAAGACGTAAATCATACCATTTTGGTCATGAAAAATGAGGCTCTGATACCAAAATGTAGGTAGAAAAACTTAAAACGTTTCTTAAAATGTAGGTAGAAAAACTTAAAACGTTTCTTATAAGGTCATATAACTTGTGGCTGCTGGCACTGTAGTTGGACCCGATTATAAAATAAATGAATAAAGACAAACGTTGCAGGGTTCGTTTTTGGTGGGAACAAGCTATTTTGGTCGCTTCAAGACAATAATTATTTAATTAATATGTAATCCAAAAGAACAAAAGGTGAGTTTGTTGTGTTGTCCATTAAAATGTTTTGAAGTAAGCCTAAGCATGAGGAGGTGGTGTTTGTTAGGGGTGGGCGTTCGGTTCGGTTTGGATTAACTAGTGAAACCCGAACGGATTCAAAACTTCAACCCGTTCGGGTTGAAGTTTTTTTTTTAAGATTTAACTTTTAAATTAAAAATATATATACATTAATTAAACAAAAAAAATCCCTAAAAATCCCTAAACAAAAATCTCTCACCCGACCTCCCCCTCCCGGCCTCCCCCTCCCGGCCTCCCCCTCCTTGCTCCCTCTTCTCAGTTTTCACTTTCTGAGAACTGTGGCCGACGACATCAGCACTTCAGCAGCAACCACAGGCCCACAACAGCCCCGTTCAGCACTTCAGCTCCAACAGACAACAGCCACAGCAGCCCACAACGACAGCACTCACAGCAGCCCACGACGACAGCACTCACAGCAGCAGCTAGCAGCCCCGTCCAGCTCCAACATACACCAGCCGTTCACCGCAACCCACTCGCCGTCAGCCAGCACGCCTCGCCTGCAACTGCGCTGTGCGTTCACCTCGCGTCCCACTCAGCCCAGCATAGTCTCGATCTGCCGACGCTGTAGCTGCTCCGACCTCCGAGATCAAGGTTTGTCTTGCCTTGCCGACGGCGACGCTGTAAGTTGCTGAAGCTTTTTTTCATTCTCACCACATCTTCACATAAACATAAACAGAAACCCCAAACTCACTCCAAAACGAAGAGCTAAACCCAACGAGATCGATGCTATTAATTAAATTGTAAATTTTTAATTAATTGATTGACAATTATTCAATTATTTGAAGTGGGTTTGTTGTTGTTGATTGATAATTGAACAAATGGAGATTGTTATTAGTTAAATTGGAGTGGGTTTATTGATAATTGAACAATTGGAGAGTGGAGACGATTATTGATTAAATTGGAGCGGGTTTGCTGCTGCTGTTATTATTAATTAAATTGGAGATTGTTAATTAATTGATTGATTAATTGATTAATTTTTGCTGTTTTTTAGATTAAATTGTTTCAATCCATTCTAACCCGAATTAAACTAACCCGAACTAACCCGAATTAATCCGAACTGAAATTGTAACCCGAATTATCAATCCAATCCGATCCGAATAGTCAACCCAAACCGAACCGAACCGAATTAAATTCGGTTCGGTTCGGTTCGGATTGGCGTTTTTAACCCGATTGGGTTCAATTCTCCAACCCGAACGGGTTGAAACCCAAACCGAAACCCGAACAACCCGAACCAAAACCCGATTTGCCCACCCCTAGTGTTTGTGCCGTGTCGAATTTAAACTAATTCAAATATAACTCATTTAATAATTGTGTCAAAAAATTAAAACTCTAATCTAACAAAGAAAATAAATTACTTAATAACTTACTTAATATATATATATATGTAGAGAGAGAGAGAGTGAGACACACACACACACACCCCAAAATATTATTCATTTACACTATTAAAATTCTAATTGTATACATGTCTACCAATATTTTACATATTTACATTATTGAAGTTCTAAATCTATATAAAATTTATAAAGAAAATATCATGTATATATTCATCCTTAAAAAAAAAAAGAGAATCATGTCTAACATTTAAGTTTTGATGACGTTAATCTACAAATTGATTTATAATAGAAAATATAATCGTGTAATTAATTGGATAAATAGGTCAAAAACTTGAATACTAATCCAACATGGAAAAAAAAATATCGACCCTAATCATGACAAATTTGACGATCCATACTCATTTATTCGTGTTGTGTTTATGTTGAATAATCAGGTCGTGTTAAATTTTGACAGCTCTGCTCTCAAGCCCCCTAGTAATTAGTGCTCACATTAATATAGATGAAAAAAATATTATACAAAATCTCTATATCTAAATGTTAATTCTGCTTTTCTCCATTGTTCAATTGTACAGCGTATAATAAGATGAGTTTTGCTAAGGCCTGTATTCAGGTGACGAATGGCATTTTCCGGTACTAACAACATTAAGGCAAGTACTAAACATCAAATGCAAAAAAATCTAATGTAATATCACCTTTCTGCTGCTTCTTCCACAAACCATTGGCTTTCGAGTTAGTGACATGAGGACGTAGCCAACCAAGGCAACGAGGATGCCAATCCTCAAACTTGGTGACTTAAGCTGTAGATGCCTTTCTAGAGTAAACAACATACATGGGGTCTGAGCGTCCAGGATTGGGAGATATGTCCACAGCCTGCAGATCCAAATTAGTAGACAAGTCTCTCATTACTGGATGAATGGATTAAGAATGGTTAAACTGATAAAGGATGATAAAGGCGCCTGACAAGATTTTTGTTTGTTTTCAAAGATATTGTACTCAAACCACTTTGACCATTACGACAAAGATCAATCAAGGCTAGATTTAGTGGACAGAGTAAACAGCAAATAATAATCTAAAGGTCCGTGCAGCTGCCAATGCCACCATGAAGGCCTAGATGTTTATGCTTATGAGCAGGGCATGGTCAAGGTGCTATTGTAGAAAATGAAAATAAGCAACAGCTACTTGATTTTACTAAGACAATGAACTTAAGATATCAGTTACCTGAGGAGGTTCATATCCTCCAGCATAATGGAAGTATGCTCCAACTATCATAACATGGTCAGCATCACCCGTTGACGTCCATATAGAGATTGCTTTTGTCCAAAAGCAACGATTGGAGAAGCTGCGATATAAACACATTCCACAGAGAAAAAATGTTGAATATAGAAATGGAATATTCTCTCCTAAAAAAAAAAAAAGAGACAAAGACTGAGATGAAGTAATTTCAGAGAAATTTTAAATCAAGAAAATTATTATTCATACTGATAATCAGGGCAATACATGTTTGAGGTTGTAAAATTACTTGGAAATATTGATGAAAATTCTTTGCAAAATGAACTTAATGAAAATAGTTAACTTTCTTCAATCAATAAAATTGCTTGGCTAAAAGTCAAGTCAAGTTAAGAAAAGACTCTGGAAAATCACTATGTTTAATGACCAAGGATATGAAAGACAAATCCTTGAAGTCCTTAGGAACATTAAAGGATAACTTGAAGAAATAATTGCACATAATCAAAGATTGTAGTTAAGCTTGAAGTAAATCTTATCATATAGAGTGGACAAAAAGATCACCTTACTATTGCCAATCCACCTGGCTTAAGAACCCGGCACATCTCCTTGAAAACTTCAATAGGCTTTGTCAGATAATCAACACTTACCTGTGAGTTTTGCACTGTAGATAAATGAGTAATTTCAAGAGATTTATTTGGTGACAAGTACATTACTTATGTGTACTTTGAAAAAGGTATTGACTGTATTGCCATTAAATATTTGACAATGTCAATCTTAGTAGTGTAGTTGTGGCCGTGCTTTCCACCACAGAGTTCAATGAGACAAAAGGAAAAGAACATCTCTGAATCTATTAAAATGCCAGAAGGCAATCTACTTCTGATCACACATGCAATATCTATTTCAAAAATTCACTTCTAAATTAGAAAAAGCAGTGCTTCAGATGCTTCACCATAGAAGAGATTCAACCAATTCCCATTCTTTTCCAGTACACTCTGTGATTTGAGAAAGAAACTCAAGACATTCAGTTTAGTGAGTAGAAGAAGAAAGGGTGGTCGTAGGTAAGCTGATCTTTGCAATCATGAGTGAGTTATACATTGGCATTCCCTATGGAAATTGCTACAAAGGCACGATTCATAACATCATCCTTGATCTTCATTTAAGCATGTTTAAGCAAGTCTAAGATCTTTAACAGATCTGACAGGCACACAATTATAGTGGTCACTTTCAATACTTTCAAGCCTCAAATTGAGAAATATTCAGCAGTAATCTACTGCCTATACACGAGGTGATGTTCTTTTCTTGAGAAGGAACCCATCAAAGGACTCTACTTTTTCAGTTAAGCACAAAAAAGTGGGAAAAATATATAAATTACAGATTCATTTTCTAATATTTCAGTAACAAATTTTCAAATGATATTCTGAAATCATACGCATACTCAAAAGATTCACATGACAATGAATTATTGAAGAGATGGAAAAAGTTCGCATACCACGTTAGTAATGACGTCAAAAGAATTATCTTCAAATGGAAGTTTAGGATTTAAATTCAGGTCTTGCACAACGTACTCTGTCAGAACCTGTAATGATGATATTCTTATTATTATGAATCTCTTTTACCTCCTCGATATAAAAATAACACATACTTTTGCACTTTGCAGAGACAAAAATTGCAGAGAGTAAAGAATAGAAAACCTCACAAGAAGTTATAGGAAAATCTTACGGGATTGCGTTTGAGTTCCTCTTCATTCATGCCCATTCCAACTATTCGATCTTGCTTGTATCCTGGTGGAAAATGGCTCACCTAAATGTTAAGTCATGAACAATATTAAGAGTATATAAGTTGCATCACAGAAAGTCACTGAGGTTCAAATCAAGAATGCCTTACCCAACTGCTACACAAATCAAGTATGCTTACTCCTGGAGTGTTGCTAGGAGGGAAAACCTCTGAATAATACTTGGTGAGTGCAGCAATGGCTGGATCATCAATATGTGTCACAAAGCGAGGAGTTTCATAAAACAACGAATCTGGACTCCTGAGAATTTCAATTGTTCCGTCTTAGATATGAGAAACACAAACATGTATACAGGCTTTGAATAAAAGGTAAAATTGTAATAGTTGAAGTGCTAGTATTCACTGCAAGAATTTCAGTTAAATTAATGGAGCCTACTCAAATAAAATCCTTTTCCAGAATAAAGCCTGAACTCAAGAAATTGTTCCTAATACATGAGAAACTGGAAGTATAGAGCCTTTACTCGTCAAATCTCTGAAAATCTTCCTCCTTGAAGGGGAATTGCTCCGGCCACTGCACATCCTTCAACACCTGCGAGATCGAAGTGAAGGAAACAATTAAAATAACGAGAGCCACATTCATCAATCCCACAATATCCCAAGAATCTTTAATAAGTAACTAAAAGAAACACGTCTAACACTAGAAAAATAACTGAGACCATCAAACCCAATCAAGCAAAATTGGTCACTAATTAAAAAAGGAGAAAGATGAATGAAATAAATATCAGATAAAGAATCAGAATCCTCGTCCGCAATCTTGTTTGTCCCATTTGTTCAGAAATAATTCGTTTCTAAAGCTTTTAAGAAGCAAAAACAGTGAATTAAATATGCAGATAAAGAATTTGAAGTGCAATTTCAGAATCCAAATACATCAAAGCAATATCTCATACTTCATAAAGGCAGGCAGCTAAAAAGTGAAAAGCGAACCTGTTCAACGGCACCCCTTTGCCTTGCAGAGGCAATCAAAGAATTGGCGCCAAGGGTACCAGCCATCGTCATAAACTGAGAACAAAATGCAGCTCCTAGACCCACCACCAGACGGCGAGATGCTTTAAATCTTCTACAGTCGGACTTTTTAGACACACCAGAAACACAAGATAAACTAGTAGAATAACCAGAACTGACACCAGTTGAAACTGGAGGAAGCCTGTGTCGTTGTTGCAGTGTTAGCCGGTAAAGATTAGCCATCCTTTTATTCAAGTCAGTTTCGTAGATAATAATATTATACAAATGCGTGCGTGTAGATATATGTGGCATGTAATCCACGTGGGTTGCTAGCTACCGTACGATATGATTTGATGCACGAGAATTGCCGTAGCTTAATTTTGTAGATATTTTTTTTTTTAATGGATTAGACTATTTTTTGGTTTTTGATTTTTGGTTTTTGATGGTGTGTATATGGGGTTCGCAATTTAACGGTTTAAGGTGGGCCCACCGCGGGCTTGGGTTGGGCTTGTGATGGGTTTGAGTTTTTATTTATTTTTTAAAAAATTTTTAAAATTGTTGTAAATTTAAAATGAATTAATAATAATTAAGTTGTTATAATTAATAATGAATTAAAAAAATAAATATTTTAAAAATAAAATAATAAAGAAAGAAAATGAAAAAAATAAAAGTTTAGAGGTTAATATTTAAAAGAGAGTTTAATATTATAATTTTAAGTATATTGATTTATTATTGACATATAAATTAGAAATTCAAGTTTTCTTTTTTATTTTTTCCATTATTTTTTAATTTTGAATTTATTATTCTAATCTAGAAATTTATTTATTTTTTTAAAATAGAGGGCTTGAGCTTAGTTCAAGCTTTTTTTCCTAACTCCTTGTTTAGACCCTTATACGGGAGGCCCGGGCCAAAGTCTGTAGGAATTGACAAGGCCGACCCAAGCTTGAGCCGGCCTAAACTTTTTTGTCATCCCTATGTGTGTATTATGTATGTCAGTGGCACTGGGAGTGACGCACAAATAGTTTACGTAAATTACACTTTTCAATAAGGGTGAGCAAACCTATTCCAAATTAATAGATCAATTTGATCCAATCCAATCCAATCTTTATTTTGATGGATTGAGTGGATTATTATAAGTTAATTGGGTCAATTTTTTCAATTATTGTAGATTAATTGGGTCAATTTTGCAATTAATAATTAGGTTAGATTAGGTTAAATATGATGAACCCCTATAATCCAACCTAGGCCATGCAAATAATAATAATAACAATAATAATTATATGTTTATTCTCAATTGTAAAATCCTAAAAATCTAAACAACTAACCTAATTTTTAACTCTTTTTATTTTAATAGAAGAAACCATTTCATTCTCGCATATGCTCTCTATACTCTAATTTTAAAGCTAAAATACTATCTCATGTAAGTAAATTTATTATCTTATAAGTTTAATTTCAAAAGTCAATTAGTTTTAATTTCTTGTTATCTTTTAGTAAACACTTAACAATATATAATTGTATATCACTTTTATTTTGTTACCAAACATGATACTAGCTAATTATCTAAAATGTCTGAATTTGAACTTTGAAAAAGAGATGTGGGATAGAAGTACATTGTCGAAATTTTCTTAATTTTAAAATAGTTGATTTTTTAGTTTTCTTTATCGGGCACTAAACAATGAATAAAATTTTCATGTTATAATAAATTTATATTATATTTTAATAAGTTTCATTTCCAAATTTATATCTTTTCTTATTTAATTTTAATTTTGATTTGACTTTCAATCCGATCAAAACAATTCAATTCAATATTGGATTGAATTAAATATATTTGTTTAATTGGGTGGGTGGATTTAATCTCAACCCTACCACAAGTGGGTTGGATTTGCACAAACCTATCTAATCCAACCCATACCCATCCCTACATCTCGGAGAAGACAATTGGATCGGGCTTCATTTCAGATCAATTTCGCAACCAATCAATGGTGAAGCCCAAACCTGCATCCACAAGGCAGCCGAATACAACCAAAATTTTTTTTATGGTGGCCCAACATGGCTCTCTGGCTTATTCGGCGCTTATCCTGTGCGTTTGATGTTTTTATTTTTAAATTTGTTTATTCATAAAAATTCTTTAATATCTCTCAAAAAGACCTGTATTTTTAATTTTTTCTGTTTTTCTTTGGGAAATAATTTTTTTTTAAAAGAAAACTTAATCATACGCGTCACCTTTGAATGGCATACTAAAATTTTATAGATTGTTCAGACCTTCTACATTCAAGTATTTAACTGAAAATGATAATCGCCAACCATTTAGAGGATTTGCTTAAGTCTCATATAGTTAATATCTCTAATATTCCCATCAAGGCTTATATACTACTTAAATCAAGATCAACTCTCAATTGATATGATAATATCTCTAACACTTTCTTTCAAGACTTATATCCCACTCTGTTCAAAACAGGTCACTTTAGTCTTATATAATTAATATTCTAGGACTCGACTAGCTTACAGAATCTGTAAGGTACAGACTGCAGCATCAGCCGTTGGATGTGGTTGGATGTGGAGTGAGAAACTAAACAATAGAAAATCGGATGGTGGGATGACGGGAGATGTTTGTTACAGAATCTGTACCATAGATAGGTCCAATATTCTAATATCTTTGTCAATGGTTGTATACTTAAATCAGGATCAACACTCAACTAATATGGAAATATCCATAACACGTTCTATAAAGGCCTGTTAAAAAAAAAAAAAACCGACTTATATCCCACTAGTATGTGAGTTTGACCATGATATCATATAAGTTTAAGCGAACTTAAGCGTTAAGGATTGCTCAACCATTATATACTTAAACCAAAATCAATTATTAGCCAGTATGATATAATATTCCTAACCAACCCTGCGTTAACACCAACCAAGCCAATTTTTTTCTCGCGACTAAGTGAGATTCATATGAGGTTAGAGGTGTATTGCTCATAAAATTATCGTGCACAAAAATTGAGCTCGGCTTCTAACTGATCTCTTCTCTCGTGTTAGTTCAATACTGCGTCTCAAAGTAGTAATTTAATTTGTGCATGCATGTGCACCTCTAGTCTCTAGTTAGATACCCCTTTGTTTGGTCGCGTGATGTGAGTGAGCAGACTCAAAATCTACCAATAATACCAACGTACGCATGCAGCCAATTGTTCCCGATTGATATTCAATAGTAGTAGGACTTGTGATTAGTAACTTTGAAAAACAACGAAAGAAAACAAACTTTGTCAGCCTGGATTGGTTGGTACGAAGGTGAACGAGCAAGTTCCAAATTTAGTGATGGAGAAGCAGCTAGCTAGCATCAACGCATGACCAGAGAATACTATAAATTAATGCTTGCAAGCTTGCAGCCACTTTAATAAAAATTGGAAGCAGGTGGTGTGAATCCAATGTCAGCACAAGTTGGCAAAAAAGCATATTGGTATTTTTATGTTTCGGTAGAGCTGCTGCTGATGCGTCTCATGTGAACTTTTGACGATGATGATGAAAGTTTTCGTCATTTCCTTTTTCATCAAGAATTTATCTTAATAAACAACTAGTGCAAACCCACATCAGAAAAAGGTTTCTTTATCCCTTTCAAGAGTATTATCATCTATTCTAGTTCGGTAAAGTGCAAGGTGGATTGGCAATTTGAAACAAAGGGTTAGTGCTTTTTGGATAATACAACTTTAGTTGGCACGTATTTGTTTGTCGTCAAAGGCTCAATAATTGCGTACAAGTTTTCATTTCTCAATCACAATTCAAGCTTTTAAGTAACATTAATTTGCATCAACGGTGCTTCATTGCCTGAAAATTGTTGCTCGATTTGATGACCGAATAGACAAAATCTGAATGACTTTTTCTTATTTGTATTAGTAGCATGCTCCATTGGTAAAAATTTATTCGTGTTCTAAAAAATCTGGATTTCAAACACCACTTACATATGTGCTATGTTTCTAGTTTTTAATTGGAATCTCTTTAATATTATTTTATTTGTGATTGACAATATCTTAGGGTAATTATCCATTTAGGGTGTGTTTGGTGCACCACATTATATTAAATTGTACTAAATTTGTAATAATTTGTATTGTATTGAAATGAATTAAATTAATACAGCAACCCATATTTGGTGTAAGGATTGTATTGTGTATTTTAATATTTTATATTATTATATTATATTAAAATTTAAATTTAATAATAGAAAACTAATTTACCATTAGCAGCAACCGACCATCATCGAAAATTTTTAAACATTGTTCTTTTGAGTCATATTTCATATCATTAAAATTCTCTTATCGAGCTCTACATAACGGTACTAATATCATTGGAAATGAAGCTCCTGTTCGTTGTAGATCCATAGTTCAATTTTTAAAATCTAACACTTTGAGTGTTTATTTATGACAAATGGAAGCTTCATTGCCACAAAAAAATTGATACGATGGTGTAGAGCTCATGACAAGGATTCTATTGATACTGATATTAATGTTAAAAGATATCGAAAAATAACAATAGCCAGTGGCTAGCGTTGGTTTGCGATGGTCTAATCACCAACTATAATTTAAATATTTATATTTAGTAAAAAAATTAAAATAAATTAAAGAACTAAAATTAAAAATTAGGAAAACAAATAAATGTGGCAAGACTAACACAAACTCAGGGGAAGAGGAGTGCAAGTTCTTATAAGCCACCTAAAGTTGGTTAATTTGTACATAGCCTTATCTTAAAAGCAATGCTAGGCGTTTCAACATATAAATCCCAATTTGAGTCCAAACTAGTGTGACATTTATTTATTGGATAGTAATTAAGTAATTTTACAAGGTATAAAATCTATTATCTATTATATAAGTGACACATAGGATTCAGGCTCAAATATTAGGATCCATGCCATTATTGTCATCTAAATTATTTGCACCAAAATTGATTTTGAAAAATTTATACAATCCTGGTTATAGGTATCATTTAATTATAACACTTACATTAAAACTCGATCTCAATGGTAGCTCTGGCTCTAGAAGCCAACCCCTTTAAAAGCTTGACTTTGACTCTTTTACTCTTTATAAAAACTGAACTCTTATTTGTATTGTGGTGCTTTGGAAACTTTTATAGCTTGATGGCTTGATGGTCTCAAAGTTTTGTGTTGTACTCTTTATCGAATAGAAACTTCTTTTGACCTGAACTCTATTGAGTTTTTAAAATTTTTTACCATATGTCTTTTAGTGGTGGTATATTAGTAAGATTTAATTTAATTTACTTTAATATTTTTATTTATTAACTACTAATCAACACTTGAGTTATTTGTTTAATACATAATCAAATCATAAGAGAATCATGATTCACTAATTATAGGTCACATATTTGAGGTTTGTTGTATGAATTGAATTTATAATTTTTAGTGTGATCACTCTAATGAAGTGTTTGATGTGTGCTAATACATGTTTAAAGATGGGTGTTGAATTTGAAACTCGAAAAGTTGAAAATAAGCAAATTTGTAGTCATTGGTTAACTATTACTTTTTGTTGCTTTAGTTTCAATAGCATGCAACAATGACAGAAATTAATAGAAAACTAATTTGTCTGATTTCTACAAATAATAAGAATAAAGTCATATTCAGTATTAGGATATTATATCTTAAAAGTTATTGCTGATATGATAAAAATTATAGTAATGAAATAAAAGATATTAATATGTTATAAATATGATTTTTGAGTAATAATTTAGATAAAAGTAGTAAAAAATTATAGATTTTTTTATATACAAGTCTGTGATCAAATTAACTTAACTTTCAAAAACTATAGTAGTAATTATCTACCAAATACCCTAACTACACTACCAAACAATACCTAAATTATTAATTTTGCCTTTCATATTGATTAATATTCAATTGTTATTAATTTTGCCTTTCATGTAAAGACATCTAGTCACATATTATGAAATAATTGAGGAAGAACTACAAATTACTCTCATAATGCTTTTATGGAAAGTCGAACTCTTTCTCTTACACATTGTAAGTGCAAGAGCTTTTCCACTAGGACCCATTGGTAGTTAAGTGATGAATTTTGATACTTTTATAAGTTATGTTTATACCCCCCCTAAAAAAAAAAGAAAAAGGTTGTTATAGGAATGTGATATTATGAAAACATAAATTAGTTGGGCTGTATCGAATTATTCTCATGCAAATATATTTTTATTAAAAAAAAGGGTACTTAGAATTTGGCCAAAAGATAAAAAATGAATTTTAATATTTTATTTCTTTTAGGATATTGGAGTTCATATTTTTTAGTCTTTGAGTGATGTCTGATTTTTAAAATTATGTAAATATTTATACTAAAAACTAAATGGGATCATAACTAATGAGAACCCATTAGACATATAAATAAAATTCTAACTCCAAATTTAAAACATGTTACAAAAAACCTTAAAACATCTCACTCAACAATTGAAACATGTTAAGTCTATTATTTATAAAGTTGGCATCTTATGACAAGTTTAGTTAAATTGAAATTTTATTTATTGCATATCTTGTCATAGGAATTAATTTATTGATTCCTAATTTAGTGAGATTTCAATTTATTAAGAATATTTGTTTCCTAATTTAATTAGATGTCTAATTTAGCAAGTCAATTAATGATGAAATTTTATAATTAGCGCATGAGATCCATTTAGAGCAAGAAGTCGGTTCAAAGAGGAAGTTTATTAAATACTCTAGATTTTTTTGGGAGACAAGTAAGGTAAGAAGATCATATTTGTTCACATTTAGATTCGTATTTATAAGAGGAAAGAAACTCTTATTTGAAAAAAAACCTAAGTCTTTTAAGACTTGCAATTTTTGCGAAATGTTAGTGCCTATATAAAGAGAGGTATTTCACAATTGAAGGTGTTCAACACACAACATAAAGTAGAGAAGCAAAATTCAGCCTCCTCCCTAGAGAACCCGGATTTGGCACATAATACTGTGTTGATTTGTTTGATTATCTTCTTTTCATCTATGTGAAAAGTTTATGTGGATTTTGGATCACTAGACATTAAAGAATTGAAAAATAGCTATTGATCACTTTGCGAAGTGCCTTGAGATTGATCATTTTGCGAAGTGCCCTGAGAATCGTGGATCCAGATTCAATCTAAGGTTGAGTAAACTACATGGTGATAAACTGTAAGTGAGAGTCTTAAGTTTGGTAAATCTATAGGTTGTAACATCTCAATTTAGTGAATTATTTTTCATTTGGGGGTGCCCTCGTAGATGTGTGATTGATTAATTTGAACCATGTAAAATTCTCCCCGTCATTTAATTTCTGTAATTTTTTATGTTTTTTGAAAAATTAACATTTTTTATGTGGATAAACAGTATATGTGAACAATAATTGTGGACAGTAACGGTAAACAATATTTTTGAAAAATTAATTAAGTTGTTAATTTTTGGGTTTTAATTGCCTATATTTATTTGCAATAGATCTAAATTCCTTTCAAAACATATGATAAACATTACACCAAAGTTAAAAACCAAGACTTAATTAAACATTTAACACAAAACTTTGAAACATTATTTGTATAGTAGTTATTCCATCTCTTGATGGATGACGGTATAAATTTTGTTTGTTGTGTGGGCTACTCCAAATTTTTCAAAGTGACTATTTCTTTCTAAAGTACTCAAATAATTTATATATATATATTATATATTCACTGGTACAAGGAAGTCATTTGGACTTAAATAGAGTAGGTCGCTGTTCAATAGACTAGTCTTTTATGTTGGATAACTTGACATCTTAGGTCCAACCCCCGAATCACTGGTATTAAAGTCAGACTCTACTAGTTGGAACATGGTGGTGAAACAACTTAGGTTTGTCTTCTCTTCTCAATAGCTACTGGTTTCATTTAAGAGAAATTTTTTTATTGAATTACTATATTGATTAATAAAGGAGAGTTTCTTAAGCTTATAAATATGACATGTCTCTTTTACTTAATGGACTAGTCTTTAGTTAGTAATAGTTCAAATCTCAAAACATTCTAGATCCAACCCCCAGCACTATTTTCTCTTTAGCATAAAATTCTTTTTTCTTTTCCAAAAAATAAAACAACATAAATTAACTATCTCTTAAAGGGTAAAAATTTGGCCAATTGGTGGTTTGTTGCTCTCACAATTATGAGAGTAACAATTCAAATCTTATGTGAGGATCCATATATATCCTGTTTCAATAATTAATTAAATGAAGGTAGATATCTTCTCACTCATGTGAGTAGAACAGTCATCCCTCAATTATTAAATGGAGATAAACATCTCCCTCACTCATGTGGGGTAGAAAAGACAATCTTTGATTATTAATAAGGATATAGATATCTCACTCACTCATGAACAAACATCTCTCAAACATAAACATAAGGCAAATGCTATGTTACATGAAATGTAATATACACACTCTACAACAACCACATAAATTGTGTGGGCCCATCATTTGTGTGGTTATTGTGGAATGTGTATGTTACATTTAATGTAACATAGGGGCTCCCTAAACATAAATAAGGATAGAAATATATGATGTGCTTTATAAATTTGATTTAGCAATAAGTGCTAATAAATGTCTGGCTATAAATAAAATCAGTTAGTGTTTAAAAAGTAAAAAGGTGCAAAAAGTTCTGATATGCCTTATCAATTTATCATATATTCAAAAAGCAAAGTGGAACAAAAAGAAATGGTTCAAATCAAATTCCATGAGTTTTCCATTTTCCTCATTAATAGCAAACAAAGCAAAGAGACAACACCATCTTTCGTCATCTACTAATGAAATTATTATTATCATATAAATCTTGCCTCATATAATATGAGGCTAATGATGCCTATGTTTGGTTGCATCTCTCTCACATGGTGAAAATTTTTAGTTGACCACCCATTAATTCATCTTGTCAATAATTTACATGCCAAGAAAGAGAGAGGCAAAAAAGCCCAAAATATTCCTTCCCAAAATTTCATAATTTCGATAAACATTTGCATGTACTTTAGTGCTAATTCCCAATCAATAGGCCTACCATCTTTCTCAATGAGTAAGTTTATGCTTTCACTCAACTAATCCTTTTTGTCCTTTCACTATTATCAATTATCATTGTAGGTCAAGAGACTCAATACAGACAACTGGATTGTCTTGATGCTCCAAGATTTTCATTAAATTATATTACAAATCATCCATAAATAATAAGCATTGACCTGTCTTTTAGTGCATCATGTTAAAATGATTATGCTGCCAAATAACTCCATCATTTTCTTTCTGAATCATCACCCTTTCTTTTTTTTTTTTTGCCCTTTTGATAATTCACAAATATAATATTAAATATATATAAAAATAATCCTGATTTCAAGGATCTATCATGTTAAAAATGAGCATCAACTCTTGCTATAAATAACACCACTCGCTGCTTTGTTTCTCTCTACTCCCCCTCTCCCATTTTCAGGACGCGCCCCAAAAGAGTCCTCAAATCATCATCCAAACCACAAACGGGTCAACCGGAAACCCAAAAAATGGAGCGACCCAGATTCGTGATTGAGGCTGCGGAAGCCGAATCAATGGCTCAAAAATCGGGGCTCACGGTCCTCCAGCTCCTCCCCACGCTGGTCAAATCCGCCCAAACCCTAGCCCGCCCGCCAATCTCGAAGTTCCATGTGGGTGCGGTGGGACTCGGGTCTTCGGGTCGGATCTTCTTGGGAGGCAACGTCGAGTTCCCGGGTCTCCCGCTCCACCAGTCCATCCACGCCGAGCAGTTCCTCATAACCAACCTCATCCTCAATGCGGAGCCCCGGCTCCAGCACTTGGCCGTGTCCGCCGCCCCCTGTGGCCATTGCCGCCAATTCTTGCAAGAACTCCGAAACACCTCCGATATTAACATCTGCATCACGTCAATTAATTCAAACGAACGTAAATATCACCCACTGTCACATCTGCTCCCTGACAGATTCGGCCCCAATGATCTTCTAGACAAAGATGTGCCTTTACTGTTAGAGACTCACCAAAACGGCATGTCGTTTAATCTCTGTAACGGTCAGATACCTGAAACTGAAAACCCAAAGGAGCGCTTGAAGTACGCAGCTTTAGAAGCTGCCAATAAGTCCCATGCGCCGTACAGTAAATGCCCATCTGGGGTGGCCATAATGGATTGCGAAGGAAATATTTATAAAGGCTCTTACATGGAGTCTGCGGCCTATAACCCGAGCTTGGGCCCGGTTCAGGCGGCGTTGGTGGCTTACTTGGCGGCGGGCGGAAGTGGCGGCGGGTATGAGAGGATTGTGGCGGCGGCGTTGGTCGAGAAGGAAGATGCTGTGGTGAGGCAAGAACACGCGGCGAGGTTGCTTTTGCAGGTGATTTCGCCTAAGTGTGAGTTCAATGTGTTTCATTGTGGGTGTAAAAAATCTTGTTCTCGATTTTGAGTTTATTGTTTGTCGCCCATATTTATTTGTATTGGTGATTCCATATTGTTGATGAAAGATCGATCCGTAAATGAATGGATCAAAATTAGTTAATGTTATAATATTTTTATTTTCTTTTGATTTCATGATCAAAGCTTTGTCGACATAAAACTTTTTTTTTTTTCTCTGTGATTGACCGACTGTGAATATGATCCATTTTACCAATTCTATATTGGCTGCTTATTATCAGCATGATTATTTCATGGTAACAGTATCAGTTGAATGTTAGATGAGTGTGGGCTCTGTTTTTCCTCTGTTTTGGTGACCTGTACCATTCAAATCAATATTTTAATTCTGTAGCACATAACGCATAGGATGGTGAAAAAAGCAAGTGCGATTATTGATTCTTTTATAAAGCTTCCGTCGGTTGGTCCATGCATTCGTAAAGAAATATATTTTTCCCTTCTATCTCTAGGATTGCTATTTAAAGTAGCTTGTAGTCTTGACGGTGGATGGTGCAGATTGCCGCTGTGGAGTTGCAATGTCTCAACTTTTTTCTTCAAGACGTTTCGTGTTGATATCAATCAGTTGTCATTATGATATATGTTGATAAAAAGGTTTAAAAGTCTGTCAATTACTTTTTCTTTTTAACCTTCTAAAGTGCATAGCAGGTTTAAAGTCAATCAATTACTTTTTCGTTTTAACCTTCTAAAGTGCATGGTAGGTTTAAAGTCAATCGATTACTTTTCGTTTTTAACCTCCCAAGTGCATAGCAGGTTTAAGTCAATCAATTACTTTTCGTTTTTAACCTTCTAAAGTGCACAGCGCATTAGCCAATGGCAGCCGCATTTGAAACAAAGTAGGACAACAAAGTATTTGTGGAATGGTTGGTTTAATGATGTCAAATTTAGTGGCTCTTCTAGATATTATGGAAAAGGAACAAGAGAAGTGAATGGCTCCGTTCTGCTGCAGCAATCACGTTTCCAACTGCAAGCAGGGCAGTGTGTTAAAATGTCCTGCAATCACTAGGACAGCTATTGTCCCTTGTGATAGAAGTAAACAGTTGAGATAGGTTCTGTTCTGGTTGATGCAAAGTGGAAACATGAGATGGAAGCAGTAAACTGAGCCTCATTTTTGGTCTATATTATATGTTTTTAGTGGGTGAGGATGGCTTCAAAGTTTTCATCCGTTGGAAGTAGAAACCTGTAGTTATTAACAGCAATTTAACCAGGATATTTTCACCCTGTAAAATCTTTTACTTCCCAGATATATAACTGGGGTGTCATTTCTTAAAGATGACTGCTTTTTCAGATATATAGATTGTCTGGCTCACATTAACATGCACTGGATAAAACAAATGCTACCAAATTTTCAAAGTGGGAGCTTGAGCTTTTTTTGCTTCGGCTTTTAATGGATGGCTTTCATTGTTAACTCCTCTCTTCGTCTCTGAAATCCAACCAAGCAAGGCTAAGCAGTTCATAAATCAAAAGTTTTGCAAAAGAGAAGTTCCAGTTTGTAAACATTACCACAATTCGTGTGTTGTGATGGTGTTTGTCCCTGGTAGGCAAGGCACTAGAACTATTGTTTTCTGTGTAGGAGAAAAAGAAATGCCGTAGTGGCTTGTTGATCAAAAGTCAGTTAGCTAGTATGCCATATTGTAATTGTAACGGTAACTGTTGCATTCAGAAGCTCAATTATCCACATTTTAATGAAATAATCGAAGAAAACAGACACAAAAGAAAGAGTTAACAAAGTGCATTAGGAGGAAGAGGAGGGAGATGCAGCATGCTTTAGAGGCAGAGGCGCAACACGATTACTCTGCAACGATCCGAGCCTTTCTTCATCATCTGCAGAAAACATGTCATCAGTACTTCTAAATCCGGCATGAGCCGCAATTACCACTGTCCCAATACAAAGACCAATAATGATATTTTTCGTGACATCCGTTAGAAAAAGAAAAGCAATCGTTCCCAGCAACAAAGCTGTCATCAGAATTCGATCATCGATCACAAAGCCATAAACCACTAATCTGTCCCCA
Source organism: Citrus x changshan-huyou (assembly GCA_039657385.1). NCBI lineage: Eukaryota > Viridiplantae > Streptophyta > Magnoliopsida > Sapindales > Rutaceae > Citrus > Citrus x changshan-huyou. Next base: position 10,205,482 of record CM077550.1, read on the forward strand.
TCACGTAAGAAATATAGGAATAACCACGCAGCTATCAGGATTATTAAGATGATCAGAGAAACTGGGTTCCAAAACAAGCTGACAACGATAATTGACAATATGATAACGGCATAGTTCATGCGATAAAATGCAGCATTTGATTGAATCCTTTCAATGAAGTTAGCAAATGAGGTGGGAAGGTTTATAGACTGGATTTGTATGAACTCGTCCCATGGTCTTGGCGTGCCAAATCCTGATTCGATCAGTCGTTTTACACGAGTGCTTAAAGGTTGGCTTGATAATTCCGGTGTCTCTGTCGGTATAGTTCCATAAGTTGTCATTTCCCGTTGATCAACATACATGCGCCAATACAAAAAAGAGACACAGAGAGAAGCAAAGCAATGCCAAGGAGAAGGGAAAAGAAGAGCGTGTGGAAAAAAATGGTCGTTAAGAAAACATGCGTGCTGTGATTCCTAGAATTTATTTGATACGCAAGATATTACATGCCAATTAGATGATACATTGATGATTTACAGAGCTTGAGATCGAGATTTTAGGTATTGGTTTTCTTCCTTGTCAAAAATAGCACATGCCAACTTTAGGATTTGGATGTGTAACCCAACAAAAGTACAAGGAAACATACAAATCAAAAGAGTTGAAGAGAACATGTTGCTTCAAAAACTACTATTAAAAAGGGGACAGCAAGATGTTCCATAATTTGAGGTCTGCCAATGTGGTATTATTAGATTATGAAAGATCTATGAATTCTCAGCATCAAACTGTTTAGGGCATACACCAAACTATTTTTGAGAGACGCATGAATGGGACATTAACAGCAGTAGGCATTCATAACACAGCTAGAACCTCACAAACAAAAGGGTAAATAGATGAAAAGGAGTCCCAAAATAGGGGGTCTATAAACATCCCTGACATGGGTGAAGAATATCAAATTAGCCCCCATTACATTCTCAACAGGTTATTCATTTCACAAAATGAAGCATTCCCCATACAAAGTCAGAGACATCTCTTTGATCTCACAGAACACCAAGGTCTCTCCATATGCTTACATAATCAATTAGGGATGAAGCTTTCTTTTCTTTATTTTTGCCGTTCTCACTGGCTATGCATCATTTCGACCTGAAAGTTATTTTTTACCAAGAATAATATTTGATCACTACATACCACCAAAACCTGTGACCTTTGTACAATAAACACAAGTAGAAAGGAAGTAGCTTCAACACGACTCCAATTCACATATTTTGCGGCAGGGTATCCCCCTTGTAAACCTTCCAGGGACCACCATAAAATGTTGGCCGCATGAGCGGCACAGCTTCACCAGGGTGATCTTCCCAATACTTCTCCTGGAGAATGAAATAAGCACAATTCTCAGATCATTGATGCATAAGTCAGGCATCCAATTCAAATGTATTACGACATGACACTTAACTAACTTCAACAATAAAGTATAGTCATGTAAGAACAGAGATTAAGACAAACAAAATCCTAACAAGCAGATGAGAAGAAAACTTGTATTAGCTCAATAAGATACAGATGTGCGCTAGAGATGCTCTAGATATAGTTCCAAGATGATAGATAAGCAAACCACCATTAACTAGAAATAAAAAGAAAAGTAATCATTTGTCTGGTGTTTCATCTTAAACAATCAAAACACCATCAATTCCAAGTCTATGTTAGAAAGGGTTAGTATGAATATGCAAGACTGAAAGTAAACGAATAAAGAAACAAGAGTTCGAATTGGAATCGACCTTGTAGAGTTGCTCGTTAATAGCAGCGGCAATCACACCAGTGTAGAAAGCAGCAACATAGATACTGACAAGGGGTGTGAAAGATTTGGGTCTTCTGTAGGGCTCTATCATGTCCCAAATTAGTGTTCTTTCCCACTTTGTGTACACATAGTCCGCGTATTTTCTCCATAAGTAACTCGCCATTTCCAACCTCCCCCTTTGACTTCCGCTGCCACCCACACTGCCCTTGGACAGCCCCTCAATAAACCCTATGTCCCGCCACCTAAGCTGCCTACCATATCTCAAGTAAATGAAATTGGATAATTATTTTTTTAGCAAATACCAACCAAATCTTTATAATATTTTTCAGCAAAAAACGCACCAAAATTATCCACCATCTGCCGTAAATGAAGCTTCCAATGCCGTTCATGTGAAAAACTTTCAATTAATAACATGATAAATTTTACCAATAGGCTTAATAAAGGGAGATTAGCTCAACAAGAGAACAAAACTAATTAAACAAACACATGGAATCATATAAAGTAATTAATTAATTTATTATTATTTTAGGTTGTTGTTGAGGACTTGGGGGTGCTTCCAAACAAGATAATATGAATACCTTTTGAAGGTCAGTGGTGACAGCCGTGAAGCGGCGGCGCAACTCAGCAGCGGGTGTCAATTCACGCTGCAGGATTTCGTTTGGACTTCGGAGCGCTTTCGAGTTCGCTGCTCTCTCTTTTCGTTTGTGTTTCTGATGTTACTTTTATATTTCAATTTCACAAAGAAACATCTGGATCCGGGTACCAGGAATGAATTGAATCCGCATCGGCATCCGAATCTGAATCCGAATCCGTTTGGCCCCTCAAATCTAGCCTGCATTCGCTTGCATCCACCCACAATTCCACATTTCTTATTTAATGCCAGAGAGGAAAAATTCGGATCGGAGTAGCATGGACTTTCTCGACTTAATTGAGGGCACCATTCTCCCGTTAAGCTAACTACATCAAATTACAAGTTTTAAAATGGCTTGAGACTTCAGTCCCATGTGGGTATTGATTTCTCTATAATTTGTTTGCAGCAGATCCCCCCACCTGGAGATCAATGCATGCTCAGTCGAATTTTCATGGTATATTAGTAGATTTTTACCGTAAAATAGTAGATTTTTACAATGAAAATCAACAAAGGAATCTTCTAATCTGACAGCAGCACTTGCATGTCTTCTTTAGTTCTTTCATTTCCATGGGACCTATTTTTTCTTAACTTACATACACCCACCACAAGAAGCTTGAACCATAATGACAAAGAATGACGCTGAATAGAATGCTTATTGTTCTTTTACAAACAAAAATTCCCAATATACATAATACCAGTTGTAGCTCACCGCATATGCTCTTCGGTCAGTAACATACACAAGCATGCACAATCCCTAGACAAATAAATGCTTAATTAATTAATAGTCGTATGTTTAACGCTTTAACTTGATCCTGCCGGCTTCTCCAATGGAGCAGATATACCTTCAAGACTGAGATCTCCAACTCCCTTTGGTGGGCCAATGCTGCAACGATCCGTATTGTGCAGTGCTATGGCCTCTTTTATTTTTTGAAACTGCAGATAGAATTAAGAACATTAACCATAACCTAAAAGAAGAAAGATCGGATTATTGGATTTATACTTGAATCAATATCCGCAGCATAACCTGCAGCATTCCAAGGTCTAAACACATCAAATCACAGTTCTCGCAATCGTTATGTACCAACCTTGTATATTCTAGACGTCTCTCTAACACACAGTTCTCATAATTTAGCAATAGGGTCCCAAAATAAATATTTCATATCACAAATCTCATTTAAATGAACAAGGTATCCTAGAACACTCAAAGCAAGCTTGTGAATATATTAGGAAAGAATAGTGATGAGAGAGCACTCACCTTAGCAAGTGAACATGAAAATGATTCTAACTGTCCATGGGCGCCGCGGTAAAAGTGGAAATAAGGAAGCACCTTCACATTCAAACTTTTGCACATTGGTTTGTTCTCATCAAAATTGACTTTTAGGAATACAATCTCAGGATGTTCCTCAGCTGTCCTACAGAGCTGAAAGATTCATTACACGCAAAATCAGGAGAATCATCGTACTTATTAGAACACAGTATAAGAAACAGTGAGAGATGTACAAGTATTAATTTCCTATAGTTGTCTTAATAAGTAGTAGATCCTGGAACTATTATATGGACACAACTACAAACTTGTTCTCAAAGGATTGAATTCATTTTGTATCTTTTAAGGTAAATGTACAATATGATAAAAGTTTACATTGCTAAGGTATGCATTTCACAGATATAACCCTTTACACAAAACTTGTATACATCTCTTAACATTTTTCTGCAGAATATATCCTTTCAAAAAAGAGAGAGTGGAGAGACTAAGTACTCCTTGTATCGTGGAAAAATCTTAAAATCACTAGAAAGTTCTTTTAACATAAATGATTCGAATAACTGATTTATAAATGAGTCCAATATCTTAAGTGCAAAAGGAACAAAAATGTGACAAACCAACCAAGCATATAGCACAAAATGCAAGTCTATTGCATCACCATGGGCGGTCTCACCATTTCTTTTATACTCGATGACTTCTGTCTTGATAAGTTTGGCATGGAAATGAATGCTAAACGTAGAATGCCATTACAACAGCACCACTGGTTAAGATTACATAGTCTATTTTCTATGCAATGTTTGTCAACATATTTACCAGTTTGTGACTCCACGTACACCTTGAAGGTGCCAAAGTTATTAAGAGAACTAATCCAACTAAAGTTTTACAAGAGCATAGTTCTGTTGATAATGCAAAGTATGCTAATCTAAGCATAAACACTACCACTAAAAACGGTTGACTAACAAACGAGGAGTTACCTTTGGAAATAATGCCCGGCATGATGCACACCAGGTTCCATAAAATTCAACAATGACTAATCTATCACCAGCTTGACTCAGGGCTTCTAAAAATTCCTGTGTAGAATGAATGTCAATCATATTTGGTGCGTTTTTTTCCCACCATTTTGGCTGGTTGGTTTCAGCAAGGGTTGCATGTGCCTGATAGTGAAGCACCCAAATGATTAGAAAAGAGCCACAGAAAAAACAGATAGAAAGAAATTATCAACATGTCCCATAAACCAGAAACTATTAAAACAATTTTTCTGCAGAGTATAAGGAATAGGTGGATGGATAACCCCTCTGGCCTCTGCACTTATGGATCAGTAAACTGGCAAGGCAGACAACTAGAATTTTATCCACCAAAGAAATTCATAAGATTAGGATTTTCAGATATGATAATCAGGTCAAACCATTATCCATATGAGATGAGATACCAGCTATAGCAATTCCAAATACTTAGGCAAGCTTCATCAATGAATGTAAATGCCGAGAGGGCAGAACCAAAATGCCAACATGCTAAACTCACATTTTGGGGGATGCAGCATCCTCTAATGCCTAGATCTGATAACTTCAATGTTTTATTTTAGCTTTAAGTTAATTTATTGATTTAGTAATATTAATCCGAATACTTTTCGGCCAGTTAAATCATCGAACACCTCCTGGTGAGAAGCAAGAAGGTAAACAAATTTTGCCTACAGCAATTACATACTGAACACAAGAAGTATGCAACCAACGGGCAACCAGGAAGACCATTATAAAGATTAAGGCATAAAAAAATTGGACATAATGAGGGAACATATCTCAATTCTTGTTAGTAAGAAATGAAACGAAAAGAATCAAACTATGGGGGCAGTAGAGGGGTAAGAGAAAACTTCCATGTGACTCCAATTAAACTTGGTGCTCGCACTATTGAGGATTAGAAAATTTGATCATGATCTAAGAACAAAAGAGAAGTAACAAAAAGAACGAAAAGAAAGGAAACCAAAACAGAGTGGATATCTAAGGTTTCATCCCTAAACAGTATGGCTGTTTTGCAACTCTCACACAATTATCATAACATTAAAGAACAGGTTTCTTGCAGCTCCTGATACAAGGCCTAAGAACGAAAGATATCATCTTTCGCACACAAAGCTTGCAATTACAGGGGCACCGTAATGGATCAAAGTAACTTTGTAAGAATCACCCACGTTTCAGCTCAAAAAACAAGCTACAACTCCATTTTTTTTTTAAAATAAAGATTAAGCTAACAATGAACTGAACTGAACTGAATAAAAGAGTTCACCCAGTATCTCTCAATCTCAAAGCAAGGAAAAAAAAAGAAAAACTTTTTTGACATCAATAATCCAAATTTGAACAAAAACAGAGGCAAGATACATCCCAATTATCAGGAAATACTGCAAAAATAAATAGTTCCAACAAATGGGTCCTCAAAAAAGTGAAGCTGTATACCTTAAATGAGAGCAAACGCTTCCTAGGTGTCAATGAAAAGCGAGCAAGGCCAGCAGAAGAAGAAGCAGCAGCAAGAGGATAGATTCTCTTATTATCTGAAATTTGATTAGGAGGCAGACCCAGTTGAGGGCAACCCGACGTTGAGGAAAATGAGGTGAGCACTGAAGAAGAAGAAAAACGAAGTGACTGAAATGAACATGCCCTTATAACATCTGCCATTTACGGGTTGCCGAGATAGAATTAAATTTTGAATTTAAAGAGAAATGACAATAAAATAGAAGAGAGCGTACGGATTCTATTTATAGGAATTAGAAATGAAAGAAAAGAAAAAAGGTGACACAACTACATAACAAGGTCAAAGGGACAGAAGAGAGAGCTGTGAGTGGAGTTTGGGTGAGTTATGGTTAATGCAAATTGTGTCGCCTTGGCGAAGCGAAATTTCGGTCTCGTGTTGGAACTGGCTACTGTTTGTTAATTGTGAAAGCCCAGATATTAATTAGATCGTACGAAGAAGATGTATCCACATATGCACACCTTAAATGTGGAGGGATAACTATTGGTTACAATAATTTGTATGGAATCATTGGAATGTAATGGAAAAGCCGAAATCCTTGGGGTGAGTTAATCTTTACTCATACTCTTTTGTTAACTCTTTTGTTATATATCCATGTATTATAATATACAATTAAAATATAATTAGTTTTACATCTTTATCTAATAATTATTAATTATATATGTCTAATGTTAAGAAAAAAAGTCAACTTAATACTAAATCTAAATCTTTTATATTTTCTTAAAGTGTTTGACTTTACTCTATACTCATGCATTTTTTTAGATGCTGCCTTTTGAAAAAAATTAAAAAAAAATTAATTTTGATTTTATCTTAATAAAATAGTAATTTTTAAAATTATTATAAATATTAATTTATCCTTAATTATTATTAAGCAGACGAATGAGATTTTCATCAATGCATTCTAATTTATCTTTATTTTTAAATGATTTTTGAGATAAATTAAGATTTACAATAATTTTAAAAAATCTTAAGAATTATTATTTTACGGGGGTAAACTAAAATTAATCTTAAAAAGAGAATACATTTAACCTTTTAAAAAAAAGAATAAGATTTATTAGTTACATCAACTTTACAAAAGAACTTTTCCTTTTTAGTTATAATTAATTATGGCGGTTAGGGTAAACCGGTAAAGAGTGCAAGTGCACATGCCACGTAGTCAACTAATGAGGTATGTTTGTTTGGTTCCCGTGATAGTATCTTAGGTCTGTCTTGAAATTATATGTTTTAAGTAAAAAAATGATAATACTTAAAGGATTAGGTCTAAAAATTCTGTTGAGTTGATAAAATAGTTTGCGCTAAAAAAAAAATAAAAATTAACGGTAATATTAAAGTTTTTAAATAAAAAGATCAATGAGTTTTAAAGTACTAACATGAATTGGACACTTGGACCTTTCTAAAATTTGGTCAATTTCATCAAATACATGCAACTACAATTAAATAGGGAAAATATATTAAAAAACATATCTTAAATTTGTTATCGACACTGTAGTTTCCATGAAACATGGAAGGAAATAAAAGGCCATTTGAGTTTCTCATTAATTAATCACGTTTTGTTTAAAATGGTGAGAATTGTGAGATCCATTCAAAATATGAAATGCCAAAGAAAGTTATGCTGGAGATTGGAGAGGGCTAGAAGCTGCCAATCCTTTCTCAATCCCCACCTAACAATTTGCACAAAGCGACAGGTCTCCAAAGTTTTCATTAAGAAGAGAGAAAAAGAAATAAAAGCCACATTTTTTTCACAATTTGACAACTGACAACCAAAAAAATCAGCAACATGCGCTTTACCTCCACCGTCCAAGAACCTTGTGTACAATTTATGGTCCTAATTACAACAACTGTTCAATAGTTGTGGCTAATTATGCAAAGACCCAACTCCCCTACTACCCAGTACAAGCATGAGTTATAACTTTATATGGAACTCATTCCATTCGCATGAACATAAATATCTCTGAATATTAGAGAGAGTAAATTTTTAAATTGATGCTCGGCAGGCTTTTAGATTGCACACAAAAATGCATGAATCAAGAATCCAAATATATTTCAGATTGTAACAATGTCAAATAAAAAACGCACATGTTGAAGAACCAGAATTCAGCGTGAGATGATTCTTTTACACAATTAATTGTCCTCTACTGAGCCACCAAGGTTTTCTATTCTCCATTTTGGATGAATGGATGGATGGAAATTCTAATTTTCAAATGAGAACAACTTCCACCAATCTCAATTCGTAATTCCTATTCGGAAGTTTCAGACTTGGAAGAGTCCAAAACGTAGAACCTCCAAGGAGAGTTGGGATGTCAACATCTCCTTCTTTTGCCAACCCAACAAGGAAAAGAAAATGATACTCGTATTTGATTGGAGTAACATGAATTTTTTGTTCACAGCTTCTAGTCTCTCTTAATCTAGATTTTACTGTCGCTTTAAATTCAAGTGACAGTAAACAGCACAACAAAGAGGAATACTGCTTTACAAGGCAACATCATGACAGCTCATTGGAAAAAAAAAAAAAAACTGTAGGAGATGTATGCACAAATCAAACACAATACATGCAACTCTAATCAAGCAATTATTAATCCCGTAACACCTTTACTTGACATGAAGAGTACGAATTCAATGTTAAATACCATACAACAAGCTGAAAACACAAAAGTTGTTCCACACAGACTAGGACTGCCATCAATAGAAATGCCCATATGAAAAGTGACTCAAAATTGTGTTTGCTCTTTGCTTGCACCCAAGAAATTTTGTACAGATGTATATCAGTAGTTGAGAAATGTGCTAAGCTTGCTAACCTGGTTAAGCTAATAAAAAATCTTCCATTGAATCTTTTTATACCATAATGCATGAAATGAGCGATATTTACTTTTTTCCTTCAATGAACACTTCTAATATCCTGTGCCACTATAAATGATTGCATCTTTACATGGTTTCATATCTACACATGAAAAAGAAAGATGAAATATTTGGGTAAACCAGTTGTTGCATAACTAAGTCAACAGAATTTTTTGCTACTGAAAAGCATAAACAATCAAAGCATAAGCCACAATCAGATATCATTATATCAAATTGGACATGCAATTTTTTCTTGGTCTTGGCCACATATCTCTCGTGTAAACAAAAAGAAACTTCCACCCACATGTCCACCTATCCAATTGCTACTTTAGTTCTACAATGAAGAAACAATAACAGTATTGTAAAAACTACCATTCAGTACTCAACTGCTACTGCAGCAAGCAATAAAGGAGAAATTTGAGCCAAGCCAACAGAAAGAATAGTGCAAATACAAGCAGGCATGACTCAACAATCTAAGGGGATCCCGAGGTTACAAATAGTAATTACCTCTCTACTCCGCCTGATCAGGAGATCATATAGGTCAGGAAATATATGTCAAACAGCTTCATCATATAAATCCTGCTAGCTTCTTCCCCATCCTTGGGCAGCAAAGATCAGTTGAGGCATGCTTACACATATTTATTTCGCAGTACGCAAGAGAATAGACAGGGGAAATGACGAAGACCCATTGTTTGGAGCACCATCTATCTTCAGAATCGAAGTAATTACATTGTATATCTGAACATTCTCAAAGGAAGGCACCTTCCTTCCCCTAGCAAACTGAGGACCATGGCCAATAAAGATGGTCCTCATGGAGAAAACTGCATTGTCGTAACCATGTGCTCCTCCACATTCTTTTCTGTTTGTCCTCTTCTGCTCCACCTTAAACCCCTCCTCAATCAATCCTATTATCGGCGGAATCCTATCACTTGCAGCATAATGTAACCGGCTAGGCAGCTCCCCCTTAAGATACACTTTCAAATTCTTCCCATTCTCAACTTTCCCCGACTTCAACCCTTCATTCATCTTTTCAACAATATCTGATGGATTATACCCAGCAGGTGGACGTATTGCAAGCAATGGACTATAAGATTGAACCCACTCAGCTGGAATTTCAATCCAAGAGGCCAAGTCATCTAAGAATATCAACTTCTTATCACAAGTACCGACCATTCCATGATCACCAACCATAATAATGGTAACATCCTCAAAAACCCCTCTTTTCTCTATACCATCAATTAACCTCCCTATCATTCGATCAATCCTAGCAACTGCTTCGGTTATTTCCGGATCATCGGGGCCAACCTTGTGACCTTGATGATCAGGATCCTCAAAATACAAAGTCATAAACGAAGGGATTTCACTACTGGGCAAATCAAAATAACTCAAAACAGTATCAACTCGGTCCTCAAAAGGCACAGACCCATTATAATTCATACAAAAACCTTTGGGACAATTCCAAGAACCTTTCTTAACCTCAGAGCCAGGCCAAAAATAAGTAGCAGCATTTAACCCATGATTGGTCACAGTCTCCCATAATGGCTCCCCAAGCCACCACTTGGGCTCATGACTCGCCATGGTAAAGGTGTCACCAGTATAAGGATCCACAAAATGGTTGTCAATAATACCGTGATAGGCAGGATAAAGACCAGTAACAATAGAGTAATGATTAGGGAAAGTCAAAGAAGGGAAGACCGGAATCAAACCCGTTTCAGCTTCAGTGCCGTTGTTGATCAGACGGTGGATGTTAGGCGTTGAGGTCTTGAACTGGTACCCAAACCGAAACCCATCTGATGAAACCAAGAGGACAACTGGTTTTTCCAATTTCTTGAGAGCACGAGCTGTCGTTTCGAACGAGGATTGTGCCGAAGACGAAGAGGCAGAAGAGAAGAAGAGGAAAGCGAAGGCGGCTGCTGCAGAGAGAGCAATGCAGGTGAGGAGTAGAAGAGCGATGAAGAGGATCGTTGTGGATGGTTTCTGACGAGGGTTTGATGATGATGAAGAGTCCGAGCAATCGGTGTCAAAAGAAAGAAGAGCAGTTGTTGATTGATTCGTTGGCTCCTCAGCTTCTTGTGTTGGTAAAGGTAATGGCTTCGTTGAAGTCAATGAATCAGAACCCATTATCAAAACTTCGCAATCTGTTTCTCTTCGGATTCTTGATATGTGGGTGACCTTCTTGTTGCTTCTTTATGGAGTTTGGATTGAGATGCAAATCAAGAAGAAGATGGTGGTTATGTTGTTATGTTGGCAGGTTGCTGTCACTGATCTTCATCGTTCAAAAGCTTGGTGCCTCGGTCCATTGACTGGAGTGTAAAAAACGTTTTTCTTTTTGACAATATATTTATTATATGTGTATGAAAATTAACACTTTTTTGTTCCCCAAACAGTCTTGATCAATCTCAGACGTGATTTTGATCCAGCGGTTATAATTTCTTGGGTCCCGTTTCCTTAGATAATCAGTTGATCGCAACTGTAAGAGCGGCTTCACTGAAGCAACAAAGCTTTGGGAGCTGTTAATGCAAGCAGTTAAGCGAAGCATGGTAACTTGGAATTACATACATTTTTTGGTTTACTACGTTACCCAAGGTCCTACTAGCGCTCTCCAGTGTTAAGTGGTAAAAAAGTGAACAAAAATTAATACAATTTAATCTCTCTCTCTCTTTTTTTTTTTTTTAATAAAGTAAGCGTAAATAAAATCTAAATATTTATTTTTTTAGCTTTTTACTTTCCTTGATATTTGAATTTTAGCGTCTAACCTACGTAAACTATTAGAAAATCACTCAACCATATTTTTAAGGCGGTCATATAATAGATATTTTAGTCAATAAACTTACATTTAGTTTTCATTTTTTAGTTTACAACTCTAGTCCTAATTATTAAATTTATATTTGACCTTAAAGATTTCTTTTTAATTTTACAATACTACTGTTAGTGGTAAATTTTGTGTCATAGAATTAGAGTATGACACATGTGCAATGCCCCCCATGTCCAATATACCCTTACAAAATGTAAAGAGGAAATTGACAAGGTAAGGGTAAAGTGGAAATATCTCAAAAAAAGAGCATGAGTCACTTTAACCACTTGGAAAGTGTAGAAAATGTCCTCTAATGTACTTCAAAACAGCCACACCATTGAAGTGTTAGCCTATATGGCTAGAAAATATTAATTTTGATGATAACAAACCACATATTTTGGATAAATAAAGAATTACACATTATACTTTTATAATAAGAAAATAATTTTATGAAATTATTTATTTTTCAAAATGTGGACTAAAATAAAAAAGTTTTTGTCATCTTTGATTTTAATAAGTATTGTTTTGAATTCTGAATTTAGATCTATTTGCAAATGTTTGAAGCGTTGTGGGCCATACTATAATTTCTACAAATTTTGAGCTTTATCATAATTTCAGCAAGCTTTGAGAATGACAATAATTATTTAAAAATTCTGAAATTAGATCTTTTTGCAAAGGTTTATGACGTTTTGGGCCATAATATAATTTTATAAAGATTTGAGGGTAAAATTATAATTATGAAAAATAGTTGTTTAAATGTAGCAAAGCGGCTAACCGGATTCAGAAAGCGAGAAACCGAATGTGCAAAAATTCAAATATTTGAATATAACGGTAACATAAAGCGACAAACCGGTTATCACTAGAAAGTTAATAACGACTAGTTTTCTTCTTCAACTATAAAATGACTTAAATCAAATTTATTTTAATAGATACAACAATAGTTATCATTGAGCATTCCTCTGCAATCTGAATATAAACTTTGTATATTCATTCATTCACACACATTGGACTTTCATTTGTAATCAAACACATTGTGTGAGGGAAATTTATTTGTTATCATTTTTGTAAAATCAAGTTGAGAGGTTGTAAGTGTTGGGATACATTTGGGTGAAGAGATTGGGGATAATATATTGTTATAAAGGTCTATTGACACATTAGAAGTCAATTGCAAGCATTTGAAGTCTTGGGAGGCTTGAATAGTGAAATCCGCGAGCTTGGTTGCTTGGAGGTGTGGACGTAGGGGATTGTCGAACCACGTAAAAATATTTATGTTTGCTTTCTCCTTCCTTACTCTTTTAATTTTTGAGCATTGTTAAATTTATTATTTTTTATTTCATTAAGGTATTAGATTAAATTGTTGTATGGTTTGCTTAGCTTAAGTTTTAAAAATCCAATTGACCCCCCATTTAGGTTGCATAACTAGTATTTCATTTGGTATCAAAGTAATGTTCTCTTGTGTAGACTTAACCGTCTAAAATAAAAGATCCATGGCAACCCAAAATGACTCAACCTTTAGGGAATGATAGTCCACAACTAGACCACTGTTCTTTGACGGTAATGACTATCCATATTGGAAAACTATGATGATAACTTATTTACAAGCTTTAGATTATGAAATTTAGTAAGTTGTTTGTGATGATCCATTCATGCCTATAACTAAAAATAAAGTAAGAGATGATATTCCAAAACCTTCATGTCAATGGAGTGAATTAGAAAAGAAAAAGATGTCTTTAAACTCTAAAGAAATGAATGCTCTATTTTATGCTTTAGATAAGAAAGAATTTCATAGAGTTTCTAGTTGCGAAAGTGCTAATGAAATTTGGAAGAAACTTGAAGTTGTATATGAGGGAACAAATCAAGTTAATGAGTGTAAAATTAGTAGATTCACTAGGCAATATGAGATGTTTCAAATGGAATCATATGAGAGCGTTCATGAAATGTACACTAGATTTACTGATATTGTGAATTCTCTTGAAGCACTAGGAAAGACATTTAGTAATTGTGAAAAAGTGAAGAAAATTATTAGATCATTGCCTAAAGAGTGGAGACCAAAGAGAACAGCAATAGAAGAAGCAAAAAATCTTAATACTTTATCTCTTGATGATCTTATTGGTTCACTTATCTCATATGAAGAAGATATAGCTAATAAAAGAATTGATGAAGATAAAAAGAAGAAGAGCTTTGCTTTTAAATATGCTATAGTTGAAAGTGATGATGATGGGAGTGACTTTGAAGATGAAGGCATTGAAATAATTACTAAAAAGTTTAAAAGGATCTTCAAGAAGCAAATCAAGAGAAGAAACTTTGAAGATCTCATGAGAGAAAACCTTAATGTGGAGAAAGGGAAAAATGAGCCAATTGTTTGTTTTGAATGCAAAAAGTCTGGCCATATAAGATCGAAGTGTCCACTTCTCAATAAACTTAAGAAGAAAGCCATGGTGGCTACTTGGGACTATAGTGATAAAGAATCGAGTGATGAAGAAAATTCGCAAGAAGTGTCAAACCTAACATTTATAGCAATAGGAAATGATGATGAACTTGATGGGGTAAATGATATTTCTACTTATGATGAGTTGTATGATGCTTTTAAAGAATTGCATGATAATTAGATAAGAATTGGTAAAAAGAATGCATGTCTTAAAAAGAAAGTTGTAGAGCTCACAAATGAAAATGAATCTCTAATGAAAAGATTGCATGCTTAGAATTAGAAAATAAAACTTTGCATAATAAAGTTATATTATCAAATGAGAAACCAAGCACTTCACATGAGCATCTAGAACCACATATAGATGATTTGAAAAAGGAAAATGAAATGCTCAAGAAAAAGAATATTGAACTTAGTGATATTGTCTTAAAATTTACAAATGGGCAAAAGATGCAAAGATTGCATGCTTAGAATTAGAAAATAAAACTTTGCATAATAGAGTTGTATTATCAAATGAGAAACCAAGCACTTCACGTGAGCATCTAAAACCACATATAGATGATTTGAAAAAGGAAAATGAAATGCTCAAGAAAAAGAATATTGAACTTAATGATATTGTCTTAGAATTTACAAATGGGCAAAAGATGTTAGATAACTTGTTTAATTCACAAAAATGTGTGTTTGATAAAAGATCACTTGACTATAAGCCTAATTTGAAACAAAAATATTATAAGAATTACTTTGTGAAGAGTACATATATTAATAATCAAGTTGTATGTCATTATTGTAATCAAGATAGTCATATGAAAAATAGATGTCCAGTGAAAAGAAATGCATATTATGCTGTGAAATGTATTTGGGTTCCAAAAGGAACCATTACTAACACTCAAGGACCCAAAAAGTTTTGGGTACCTAATACTTGAGATTTTCTCTACAGGGCTTGAAGAAGAAGAAAAATAAATGGTACTTGGACAATGGTTGTTCAAGGCATATGACCAGAAACTATGCATGATTTTTAAGTTTCACCAAAATCGAAAACGGTGGAGATGTTTCATTTGGAGACAATTCAAAGGGAAAGATTCTCGGAATTGGTAATGTCGGTAAAGTTTTGTCAACCCTAATTGAAAATGTATGTTTGGTTGAAAATTTGAAACACAATTTGATTAATATTAGTCAATTGTTTGACAAAGGTTATAAAATTGTTTTTGATAAATCTAGATGTGCTATTGAGAATGCATGTGATGGCAAGATTTTATTTGTTAGAAATAGATGTGATAATGTTTATACCATTGATATAGAATGTGCATCTACTCGTGATAAATATTTTTCGGTATTGCATGATGATGATTGGCTATGATATAGAAGACTAAGACATGCAAGCATGAATTTAGTTTTGAAGATTTTAAAAAATGATTTAGTTAAAAGTCTTCCAAAAATCGGTTTTCAAAAAGATAGAATTTGCAAAGCATGCCAATTTGGTAAACAAATCAAAACATTGTTTAAAAGCAAAAATCATATTTCTACTTCAAAAACTCTTCAACTACTTCATATAGACTTATTTGGTCCTTCAAGATATGCTAGCCTAAGTGGCAAGTATTATACTTTTGTAATTGTCAATGATTTTTCAAGATACACATGAGTATTATTCTTAGTTAATAAAGATGATGCTCTTGATTGTTTTAAAGTATTTTGTAAGAAAATTTAAAATGAAAAGGGTATGATATTACATGCATTAGGAGTGATCATGGTGGAGAATTTGAAAATCATGTATTTGAGAATTTTTGTAATGATTTTGGCATTGAGCATCAATATTCATCACCTAGGACTTATCAACAAAATAGAGTTGTTGAGAGAAAGAATAGGTCTATTCAAGAAATGGTTAGGACTATGTTGAATGAGAATGCTTTACCAAAATATTTTTGGGCCGAAGCCGTCAACACCGCTTGTTATGTTTTAAATTGGGTGTTGATTAGACCTTATCTCAATAAAACTCTCTATGAGCTTTGGAAAAATAGAAAACCCAACATTGGTTATTTCAAAATTTTTAGATGTAAATGTTTTATTTTGAACACAAAAGATAATCTTAGCAAATTTGATCCAAACTCTTATATTGGTATCTTTCTTGGATATTCAAACTCAAGCAAAGCTTATAGAGTTTATAATAAAAGAACTCTAGTTGTGGAAGAATCAATGTATGTTACATTTGATGAATATAACCCCTTCTTTGTGGAAAAAGTAGTTGTTAATGATGATGCAGATGGAGAGTTACAAGAAAAATCATTAAAAGATAAACAAGAGAATGCATTACAAGAAAATCAAGAGGATAGACAAGAAGAACAAACAAATATGGAGCAACAAGAAGGTACTTATTAAACACTCTCTAAGGAGTGGAGGTATGTTTCCGCTCATCCTAAGGATTTAATTTTAAGTGATCATTTAAGAGGTGTTACCACTAGCTCATCATTTAGAAATACTTGTGAGCATGCTGCATTTATTTCTCAAATTGAACCAAAATCTTTTAGGAATACGGAAAATGATGAATCTTGGATTATGGCAATGCAAAAGGAGTTGAATCAATTTAAGAGAAATAATGTGTGGGAATTAGTTCCTAAACCATAATACCAATATGTCATAGGTACTAAATGGGCATTTAGAAATAAGATGGGTGAATTCGGTCTGGTTGTAAGGAATAAAGTTAGATTAATGGTTCAATGGTACGACTAAGAAGAATGAATTGATTTTGATGAAACATTTGCACCTGTAGCTAGATTAGAATCCATTAGGATGTTGTTAGCATTTGCATGTCATAAAGATTTTATTTTATATCAAATTAATGTCAAAAGTGCTTTCTTAAATGGTTATATTATGGAAGAAGTGTATGTGAAACAACCCTCTGGTTTTGAAAATGAAAAATTTCCAAATCATGTTTCTAAATTGTCAAAAGCATTGTATCTATTGAAGCAAACACCTAGAGCATGAAATGATAGGCTTAAGAATTTCTTATTGGATAATGAGTTTTCAATGGAAAATGCTGATACTACTCTCTTTGTTAAGCATAAGAACCAAGATATACTTGTAGTTCAAATTTATGTTGATGATATTATCTTTGGTTCTACTAATGAATTGTTGTGTAAAGAATTTTCATCTTGTATGAGCAAAAAATTTGAGATGAGTATGATGTGAGAGTTGAAGTACTTCCTTACACTGCAAATAAAACAAAGGAGGATGAAATTTTCATAAATTAAGCCAAGTATGTGAAAGACCTACTCAAAAGATTTGGCTATGATAATGAAACTACAAAAAACACTCCAATGAGTACTACTATCAAGTTGGACAAAGATAAGAATAGTAAGGAGGTTGACATTAAGATATATTGAGGTATGATCGGATTCTTACTCTACTTGACTGCTAGTAGATATGATATTATGTTTAGTGTATGCTTGTGTGCTAGATTTCAATATTGTTCTAAAGAGTCCCACTTGCTTGCCGTTAAACGAATTTTTCGATATTTGATTAACACCATCAATCTTGGCATTTGGTATCCTAGGGGAACTCATATTGACTTAACTTGTTATTCGGATGCTGATTTTATCAGATATAAGGTTGATAAGGAAAGTACTAGTGGAATATGTCACTTCCTAGGTCATTCACTTGTCTCTTGGTTTAGTCAGAAACAAAATTCGATTGCACTTTCCACCACCGAGGTATAATATATTGCCACAAGTAGTTGTTGTGAACAAGCTCTTTGGATGAAACAAACCCTTAGAGACTGTGATATTAATCTTGATCAAATACCTATCTTGTGTGACAATACTAGTGCTATCAATCTATCAAAGAATCTCATTCGGCATTCTAAGACTAAGCATATAGAGATTAGATATCATTTTATAAGAGATCATGCTAAAAAAGGAGATGTTGTAATTAAATTTGTTTATACTAAAAATCAACTTGCATATATCTTTACAAAACCCTTAGTGAAGAGCAATTTATAAAGATTAGGCATGAGATTGGAATGATGAATGTTGCATCTTAATTTATAATTTTTTTTGGCATCATTATTTGATATGAGTAATTTCATATGTTTGATCATACATGCACTTATGTTTCATGCATTAAAAGGCTTATTGAAAGGTTTTAAGTCACAAAATGGTTTAAAATCAATCAAGTTTTAAGTCAAAAATAAATCGGTGTGTACAATACAAGTCTAAGGGTTAACCAATATTCAATAAGAGGCAAAATGATTTCTAAGGATAAACCAACATACTGCTTCTAATCAACCGGATAGTCCTTTTTGCTTATTGTTACTCACTGGACCAAATCCAGATAACCGGATATAGAAAATCGGTAGGCCGTTTTCTTAAAGGTTACTCTCAGGCCACAATCCGGATAGCCGGTTAGGAAAATCGATAAACCATTTCTTAATCTTTCCTTTCTGGACCTTAACCGGTCAATCGGTTCCTTTGAAACGGTAAGCCGGATCTGCATTGGCATTCACTAGATCATAACCGGTAAGCCGAATTTTACTTTGGCACTCACTGGAAATAATCGATCAACCGGTTAGGGAAACCGGTAAACTGTTTTCAACTTCTCACTTTCTGGATACAAATTGGTTAGTCGGTTAGTGCAATTCGATAAGCCAGATTCAGGTTTTTTAAAAAACAAACTATTCACCTTCTCTCCATTCGGTAAATTGATTCCTTCTCTCACTAAAAGCCATTTCCTTTCTCACTCATTCTCTCTCTCAAATCTATCATTCTTATCGATTTCTACTCCAAATTGATTCACAAAAATCATTCCCCATCATTCTTTGTGCTCAAAATTATCTTTAAAATCTTGTAGTCTGTTATGCTTGTATTTGGACACACTAACATTTACTGCTTTATGTTGTTTTATTTTCCATTTAAATTATATGAATGTTTGTTATGTTTTTGGATTATGTGGATTTGATATGATTGTTGGTTATGTCTTTCACTTATGTTTTGGATAATGTGGAACTAATGTGCTTGTCTTGAGATTTTGATGATTGATAGGGGGACCTTTTTACTCTTTTTGATGCTGAAGGGGGAGATATGATAAGTAATGCGGAAATTTGTTTGTTATGAAAAATATTCATATGCAATTTGTTTGTTATGAAAAATATTCATATGCATTTACGCAGGGAGAGTCTTTTAAATTATTTTCAAATTTGTTTGTAATCTTGCATTGATTAAGGGGGGTTTTTTATAACTAAATCAAATCTTTATAATTTTTTGTCATCATAAAAAAATGGGAGATTGTTAGTCTATATGGTTATAAAATGTTGATTTTGATGATAACAAACTACATGTTTTGGATAAACAAAGAATTACACATTATGCTTTTATAATAAGAAAATGATTTTATGAAATTAGTTATTTTTCAAAGAGATATTATCATTTTCCCACCTAAGGTATTCTGACACATCATGTCAGTACCACGGTTTGGTAAAACTATCAATTTACCACCAAACGTTTAAACTGTTAGCATTTTCCCACCATTCCGTTAAAACTCATTTAATATGTAACGGAAAATTCCTAAAAGGTCAATTTTACCCCTGGAGTATAAAAAACCATGTAATTAACCTTTTATGAATTTTGTAATTAAATCATCATTTGTTGTTCTTCATTCTTAAAGGACAAAAATTACCATTTATGAATTTTGTAAAATTGACCATGTGGTATTAGGTACTTCATAAATTGATTTAATTGATTTAATTTTTAAAGGGCAAATTTATTTATTTAATTTTTTGTGTAAAATTATTATCATCATATCAAAGATTAAATTGCTTCTTTTGCACATTCTTTTTTTTTTCCTTTCATAAATTGATGTTTAGTAGTAGAATAAATTGTCTTTAGCTCGGCAATTTAATAAATAAATTTGACCTTTAAAAATTAAATAAATTAAATCAATTTATAAAAGTACCTAGCACCACACGGTCAATTTTATAAAATTTATAAGGGGTAATTTTTGTCCTTTAAGAAGGAAGAACAACAAATGATAATTTAATTACAAAATTCATAAAAGGTTAATTACATGGTCTTTTACACTTCAGGGGTAAAATTGACCTTTTATGAATTTTCTGTTACATATTAACGGAGTTTTAACGGAATGGTGGGAAAATGCTAACAGTTTAAACGTTTGGTGGTAAATTGATAGTTTTACCAAACCGTGGTACTGACATGATGTGTCAGAATACCTTTGGTGGGAAAATGATAATATCCCTTTTTCAAAATGTGGACTAAAATGAAAAAGTTTTTGCCATCTTTGATTTTAATAAGTATTGTTTTGAATTCTAAATTTGGATCTATTTATAAATATTTGAAAGGTTGTGGGCCATACTATAATTTCTATAAATTTTGGACTTTATCATAATTTTAATAAGTTTTGGGAATGACAAGCATTATTTAAAAATTTTGAAATTGTACCTTTTTGCAAAGGTTTCTGACGTTTGGGCCATAATATAATTTTATAAAGATTTAGGGCAAACTATAATTATGGAAAATAGTTGTTTCACTGTAGCAAAGCAGTTAACCGAATTCAGAAAGCGGCAAACCGGATGTGCAAAAATTCAAATATTTGAATATAACGGTAACATAAAGCGGCAAGCCGGATTCATAAAGTAGCAAACCGGTTATCACTAGAAAGTTAATAACGGCTAGTTTTCTTCTTCAACTATAAAATGGTTCAAATCAAATTCATTTTAATACATACAACAATAGTTATCATTGAGCATTCATCTGCAATCTGAGCATAAACTTTGTGATATTCATTCATTCACACACATTGCGCTTTCATTTGTAATCAAACACATTGTGTGAGGAAAATTTATTTGTTATCATTTTTGTAAAATCAAGTTGAGAGGTTGTAAGTGTTGGGATACTCTTGGTGAAGAGATTGATGATAATCTCTTATTATAAAGGTCTATTGACACCTTGAAAGTCAATTGTAAGCATTTGAAGCCTTAGGAGGTTTGGATAGTAAAATCTTCAAGCTTGGTTGCTTGGAGGCGTTGATGTAGGCAAGGATTGTCGAATTACATAAAAATATTTGTGTTTGCTCTCTCCTCCCTTACTCTTTTAATTTTTGAGCATTTTTAAATTTATTTATTTTTATTTCATTAAGACATTGATTAAATTATTGCGTGGTTTGCTTATCTTAAGTTTTAAAAACTCAATTCACCCCCCTTGGGTTTCATAACTAGTATTTCATGAAGTAATGACAGTTTCACCAATGAAGTCATAACACATTATAAGAACTAGAAAATCGTCAATGGGCGGTACATAGCATGGTACAAGCATGACATGTATCCGTACAACACGACACAATATAAGCACGTTTTGGTAGGGCACCCAATACAAAATGACATGCACGCGAGCTGTGTTAGACTGTGAATTTTAGGCACGTGAACCTTAAAATCACGATCATAGATAGGATAAAAGACAATGCATGAAAAGATCCATAATGAGCACATTTTACTTTTTAATAAAAGTAGACTTAAAGTTTTATGATTTTACAAATAACTTGAAATTAAATATTTTAATATATTTTATCAACGCAAGTTTGTTACATTAATTTAATTCTTAGTTTCAAATACAAAAATACTCTAATTGTTTTATTTTTATAATTTATTAAATGAATAGATGATATCCTGATTTTAATAAATAAAATTATAAATATCGTGATCCTATAAAATGTAAGTATCAATGTCATTGTAGATTACGATCTATGATTCTACATAAGTCTAAATTAACAATCAAGTTAACCCTTAAGAAAAACTTATTATTGTTATTGCTATTATTATTATTAAGTATTAAAAAAGAATTCTAATACTGTAGGGTTTAACTTAGTAGTTAATATTACATTATTTTATTATTGTTAGTTTATTATTATTGAATATGGGCTTGAATTTTAAACTTTTGATTCTATTGAATTTGGCTAAAGACACATGGACCCAAAAGAAGTATTAGGATGGAAAAAGGTATGCTAACAACTTGACATGTCCTCTTAAAATTTTTTAATGAAGGAAAAAAGTTTGATCATGCTTTTTTCTTAGGCATAGCCCACGGCACAACATGGCACATGTGGGCACGACGTGTGTGTCAAGCTAGGCCTAAGTAAAAAAAAAAAAGTATGACATGACACGACATAAAGCATATGGCGAGCACGACATGGTACAGTAAGAGCCCGAGCCTGCTTAGGCCTTCCTTTGATATCTCTAATCATAGCTTGGTGCCCACCAAAATCACTTCCAAAGTATTTCTCCTAAAATCACATGTATCTTATAGAAAAGAGTGGACTAGTTGGGCAGCTACCTAAACCATCATCAACAAGTTCAGTAGCCTTTCAACTCAATTGACTCTTTTGAATTAAGCCAATCAGGGTTAAGAACATTTTTCAGTAGGGACAATCTCATAAAGGACAATTATCCAACCCTAAAAAGTCTAAAAAACTTAATAGGAACAACTAAATTACTCCTTAACCCCTACTTGAGGAAAGAAGAAATCAATAAAAGTTTGCCACATGTCCAAAAGACAAAGATGCCCTCAAGAGCACTCTTTTTACAAGGTCAAGTTAATTTCACAAAGAAGACAAGATTTCTCACTCTCACAACACTCAAACTTTCTCTCATTTTAAGGTTTCTCTGAAACCCATCAACTTCTCTAGCCTTTATCTACTTAATTGTTGGAGTGCCATCGCCAGCATCACCTCTAACGTCTCTTTTTCTTTACTCTCAAGGTTGTCCCAGTTCTGACTATCCCTGGAAAACCATCCTGAAGTAGAACAACCCCATTATTTACAAAATCAATCCTCAAAATGAAACTCTCAACTACAAGAAATTTGACTTTTTAAGATGATATTTTTTACAACGCTTTGAAATTTGGTCATGAAATGATATTTATTGTGATGAATTTATGAAATCGTATCTAATAATTTTGTCCTGACTTGTGTTATATTTTGTGACCAATAATTTTATTTTGGAACACAATATTTGATAATGATTCAATCTTTTTGTGACAAATATTATTTTAGTCACTGAAAAACATATTATTTTAGTGCAAAAATTTCCCTCCAAAATTGAAACATTTTGGGACAATATTTCATCATTTACGACAAAAGAAATGGTTGCGAAATATAAGTTTAGGCGACGACACTCTTTCGTAACTAAAAACTAAGTGTAAGTTTAACTAAACTATATGTAACACATATATTAGTCTCTAAAGCTATTTTTATTTCTTATAGTTTTAAGACCCAATTTTTTGGTCCTGGATGAGTAATTACAATGACAAAACTAAAAGTAGTAACTAAAAGTTTTGTCTTGAATAACACTATATTTTTTTGACCAAGTTATTTCTTTTTTGGGGCACACTATTTGCTATTTGATTCAATGTTCTTGTGACGAATATTATTGTAGTAAAAAGAAATTATTTTTTTGGCTCAAAAATATCCTTGAAAAATTGAACATTTTGGGACAATATTTAATCATTCACGACCAAAATAAATGGTCACGAAATATAACTATAGATGACAAAACTGTTTTGCAACTAAAAAAACAAGTGTAAATTTTGTCAAAGTATCAATAACGATTGAAATTAGTCTCTAAAGCTACTAGGATTTCTTATAATTTTAAGATCTTATTTTTTGGTCGTAGATGAGTTACTATAGTGACAAAATTAAAAATAGTAACTAAAAGTTTTGTCTTGAATAACGTTGTATTTTTATAACCAAATAATTTATTTCGTGACGCATTGCTTAGTCTTTAATTCAAGTTTTTTAATGCACATTATTTTAGTCGCAGAAGGACAAGTTCTTTTTTCCTTTTTAGCACAAAAGTTCCCTTGGAAAAATAAACATGCTAGGACGATATTATTAATAGTTGCAAAACATAATCATATGTGACGTGCGGTGGCGGCTTGCACCTTGTAGCAGTGCTGCGCATTCCCTTGAGACTTGAGAGTTGAGTGTGAGTCTTGAGTCATTGAGTGTGTGGTGCGTTATGGTTTTGAGAGTGTGTCACGTGTTTGAGTGTGTAATGACTAATGTGTGTGTGTGAGTGTTTATATATATACATGTAGAGCAAGAATCTTGACTCGAATTTTTTGGGCCTCAAAACTTGAGCTCTAGCACAACTTTTAACCCTTAAATTTGAGTCAAAGCCTAAAAATTTCGGACCGGATTAATCAAACAAAAAATCAACTTGGGTTTTTTTGCCATCTCTAATTTCTCATGTGATTTTGCCATCCCTTAAATTCGAGTCAAAGCCTGAAAATTTCAGACCGGATCAATCGGGCAAAAAATCAGCTTGGGTTTTTTTTGCCATCTCTAATTTCTCATGTGATTTTGTTATAAATTGGGCCAATGAATTTAATTGTAATTTGGCCTTAATTCCCACAGCAACAAACCTAAACAATATTTAATTGTCTCTAGTTTTGGTCCATTTAAGCACAAATTATTCCCAATTTTCAATTTATTATCCTCTTCAATAAAATAATTCAATTAACTAAAAATAATAAATAAAAATAACTAACAAATATATAAAAAATGTAATATATATGTATTTATGCCCATCATTATGGAGATAGTGGTAAGTGCCAAAAGAAATATAGCCACTTACATTACACCACGTGTCTAGAAGTACTTTAAATATTTATAACGAATAGGATCAAAGATCAGTAACCATACAGTAACTTATATAAAAAGCTTGAAAATAATTAATGATTAAACCTAGAAGCATTGACAATAAATAATACATGATTACTTACTAAATTACATGCGGGGAACTGAAATATAGATAAAATGGTTATTGGGTCTAACAATATAAAAACCAAAAAATAAAACGAACAATAGGGATTCATATCCAAAAAGAGATCTCTCAGTAACTCCGCCTTTCTGGGCATATAAATAGAAGCCAAAAGTATTGAGAAATCATCTTTTGGTTAATTCCCATTCAAGACAAGAAATTTAGATTTTAAATCCATAAATTCTCTTAAAAGAAAAAATTACTAACAAAAGCATCAGAGTGCCTTTATAGGTCTATGTTTGAGTCCAATTTGTGAAGATTCTCGAGAAAGAAAATAATTGATATTCAAGCTTGCCAATTTAACTAGTATAGTTTATCACTAGTTTATCACTTGACTTTTCTTCAGTTACATGAGTATGAATCATTGAAGATTTTTTGAACCTTCAATACCACAGTATGAAAAATGTGAGATGATTTAAAAAATAAAAAATAAAACTAATCAACTAATAACAATCAAAGTGTGGATATGGTAAGTTGGCAATGTCAATGGGTAACTTAAGCTATCTCAGTCACAACCATACAAATTGTATCACATGGTCAAGCTATGCAAATGTTAAATATCCCACCACCAAACAAGTCTTTAGAATGCATTTGGAATATTGCATTGCATTATATTTGTATTATGGGTGCGTTTAGTACACGTATTGTATTATGTTGTATTGTATTATTTTAATGTTGTATTGTATTAGCACTGTATTATAATAATATTGTACAATATTTGGTGCTACATTGTACTGTATTAATTTTTAGTTATACTATGTTTGGTGTTGCACTGTACTGTATTAATTTCTTTTGGTGATTAATTTTAATTATATATTTAGAAAATAATATCTACTAGTACTTAGAAAAATACTAAATATAGAAGCGTTAAATTTAAGAATTTTTACATCAATTTTTTGTTTAAATAAAAGAATCATAATTCTTTATGTAAAACTAACAAATTCTAAGATTTACAATGATAAAAGATTTATTTTTTCAATAATTCGTAAATATATAACCTATGAAATAAAGATTGAAACAAATAATCCAATCAAATAGCATTTAAAAACTATCACAACATAAATAAAACAAACTATCACAAGATTCATTCAAAGTTAATACATACTCCAAAAACATCACAAATTAGTAAAGTAACACAATAGTTGTTTGCGTCCGATAATTTAAGTACACACATCTACAAGCCAAAATACTAATGCAAAATATCATTGTTCAGTTAGAAATTCATACTCTCTAATCAAATTCCACCTCTCCTCTCATGCTCATGCAAAAGCATCCTAACATAAGGCAACTTACAATCACGATCATTTCGTAATACTTTGAAAGCCTTTATATGTGAAGGCTTCTCAACCATCAAATTTAAGGTAATAAGCTCGTCATCCACAAAAAGTCCCATCGAAGCAAGCTCTCTGCCAATGTAATCATGATCTTCACTACTTCCAAACATATTCTGAGACATGTCAGTGTTGGCTTGGTGAAATGCTGAAACCAATTTGTCAATACCACCAGCAATTTGTTCATCTAATTTAGACCTGCTCTTGTTTGATGATTGTGAACGTGATCGAGTAGTGTATTGAGAATTTGAAGGCAGTGTAGTTGACATTGGAGAACCTTCATCATCAATCTCATTATCATCATCATTTATTTCTTCTTGAAGTGTTGCATTAGCCATATCATTTGGAGTTTATGCTGAACTTCTAGTTGCATGGTCTCTTCCAAATATATTTGCTAGCCTCTCATAATATGGAAATGTCTTATATCTTCAATTGCTTGCATCTTTATGGGACTACAATAATAAAATAAGATAATTAAATAAACTCTATTATATTCATAACAAACAAATTAAGGACAATGTTTATAAATGATGACATAAAAAGAAATAATTTTCTTTACTAACCTCCACTTATGATCTCCATACTTCGTCACTGTCAACCAATACACATTTTCTCACTTCATTTCGGCCAAAACCGCTAGTGTTCAACAGATCAAATATCACTCCATAACTTTTCTTCTATATCCTTATCTTAGAGTCAATATGTGGATACGCCTTCAAACCGCTCCCTGGTAATAGTTTTTCTAATTCGTTTTCAATATATTTGTAACTTCCAGATTTAAAGGTGTCGTTATCAGCTCGACCACCATTTTGGAACAACAGCATCTAAAATGTTCAATATTGCCTCTTCTTCGTCTTTTGTCCATGCTCGTCTTGATCCTGTCTTATTTCCAATAGTATGGCTTGGTCCTCCACTCTCCATTCCTATAAAATACATATTATAACAATTTTTTGAACAAGTAACTAAAATATAACACCAAGTCAATTCACATCAATAAACCTCGATAAATTTCTAATGACATCAAATATAAATACAAGGTTACAACCTTAGACATTTTCCTAATGACATCTATATACTAACAAAAGTACAGCCTTCGATGCTTTCCTAATCACATCTATATACTAACAAAAGATGCTTTCCTAACGATCTCTGTATACTAACAAAAGTACAGCCTCAAATATTTTCCTAATCACATGTATATACTAACAAATGTACATGCTCGGATACTTTCCCAATGACATCTATATACTAACAAACGTACATGCTCAAATGCTTTCTTAATGACATCTATAAATTAGATAAGTCCTAATTTCCAAGCCAATTATTATACAAAGTAGTAGCTAGATCATTCCTTCAGCTTGTCTACTAGTCTGAAGCTTCAATGCTACTTATACTATCATTATCTTCTACTTCATTATTAGGTAAGTCAACTAATTCATGCTCCATTGGATCCACAGACATTTCTCTTCTAATAAGATTATGCAATAAACAACATGCGGTAATAATGCGACATTGGGTTTTAATTCGATAAAATGAATGACTTCGAAGAATAGCCCATCGCATTTTGAGCAATCCAAAACACCGTTCAATTATGTTTCTTGCTGATGAATGTTTCATATTAAAGAATTCTTCTTTATTGCGAGGAGCACACCCATCTCTCCATTCCAATAAATGATATCTCGTTCCCCTATATGGTGCAAGGAATCCTTCAGTATTTGTATATCCGGCATCCACAAGATAGTAATAACCTATTTATTTCACATAAGCATTAATATAATTTTGATTTTGAATATGTAATTTGATTAAATTAATTTTTTGGATTGAGTAATACTTGCAGGAACTTTTAAACCAGTTGGTTTATTTAATGCATCGCGAAGTATTCTTGAGTCAAAGGCAGAGCCTTCCCATCCGGGCATCACGAAGATGAATTTCATATCTCGTGAACATACCCCTACAACATTTGTAGCAATCTCACCATTTCTTGTTCGATATCTTGGTTTATCATTTTTTGGCACACGGACTCTAATATAAGTTCCATCCAATGCCCCCAAGCAATTCTACATGCACAAAACAAATGAAAATTTAATTAGCATTAAATTATCAATCGCTATAATAAAATATAAGTAATTGAAATGTACCTTAAACCACTTCCACCTCTCATTAGGGCAATTCTCTGGTACGGGATCTGGCACCCTTAGTAAAACATCGTGTAGCCGTAATACTCTGTTTAACACTGAATTGAAGTATCTACTAACAGTCTCGCCAGATTTAAAAACCCTACTGTCAATTGTGCAATTCTTAACATGATGAGACAAAGTGTGTAGGAACATGCAAACTTGCTCTTCAACAGCCAATGAACCACTAGCCTTTAGTCCCCTCGATCGAAGTAGCTCATATAGTAGGCCAAATGTCCTTCTATCCATTCTTAGTTGATTTACACATTGAATGTCATTATTGCCTATAATGCTATCTAAGTATTGTAGTCGAGTAGCATGGAATTGGAATGTACGACTATGAATCATTTTTCTTTCGTTATGCCTTCGGATCAACATCATTAACAAAAAACACATCACAATGAACATGAACCTCAATTTCATTTTCCACATAATGAAAGAAAATTTTCTTCCCATGTCCATATCTAACACAACCAGTAAAATGAGGGAAAAAAAAAATCAGCTAGTAGACCATTTGATAAATTTCCATAAAGTTAGATTAGATTTCCATATAAATGCTATATTTCAACACTTGAGCTAAATAGAATCACAAAGAAGAGAATAGAGGCAGATGATGATGGTAAATAATAATAATAATAATAACAACAACAACAACAACAACAACAACAACAACAACAACAACAACAACAACAACAACAACAACAACAACAACAACAACAACAAAATCATGCCTATCACACGATAAAACAGAGGGTACAAGAAATATATTGAAATCCAAGGAATTATATATCATAAGTCATTTCTTGTTGAACAAATAATAAATGGTAAGAAATTGAACTCACTGGAAGCAAGCAGCAGCCGTTGGAAGGAAATTCCAATTTACGTATTTGTTTTGCAACCTAAATAAAAATAACCCATTGAAATGAATAAACAAAGATGTCGATTTTAATGAATAATTAAATCTGAAAAAAAAAATTCATATTAAGGTATGCAACATTTGCTAGCTACAATAGCTATAAATATGTGTGTGTCTTTAGCAACTAACAAGTCCTTATAAAATTCATATGAGTACTTAAACTCAAACTCTTTTACTCATACACTAATTGTTTTCCTTTTAATTTATGAATGGACAACAAAACTGAGTAACGTTTTTATCCCCATACAACATCAATTTGTCCAGGAAAAGATTATCCATTGCACCAATAATACTCTATAGGTGGTCATATATTATATAAAAGAAGATAATGTTCAACAATAATGGTATTTTGAATTTTTTGTTTGGTCTTTAATCATTTGTTCATAAAGTTACTGTCTTTTTAAATTTTATCTTTTGACCAAAAAGTGCAGCACAATTAGTTAGTAATGCAAATTCTTACTAACATAAATAATAATAATAATAATAATAATAATAATAATAATAATAATAATAATAATAGTTAATTATCCAGTGTTGCTAACACTATTATAAAAGCTTTAGCTTCCCTGTATCCTTTACGCCTCCAATCATCATGATAAAAGATGAACTACCAATTCCTTATAATGCTTCGACTCCACATTTGGCTACCTACACTACAAGAAAAATGATATTTTACTACAAAAAATTTAGTCACTAAAGATGACAAATTAGTCTCCTTATACTTTTTATGACAAAAAATAAATCGTCACATGTTAGTCGTAGAAAGACCGTCTTAAAAGGTTCTAGCGACCAAAATTATTTTCGTCACGTTAAAAATATGTTTTTGTGACAACAATCATTGTCTTAAAATTAAATTAAATTGTCACAAATGGTATTCAAAATCGTCAAATTAGATATTAAAAAATGCAATCAATGACACTTCACATTTGTCACAATAAGCGATTTATAGTGACTATAATACTTGTCTCAATATGTGACTTATAGTGATTATAATGTTTGTCTCAATATGTGACTATAATATTTGTCTCAAGAGTGTGAAAATATAGCCTCAACAATTACTAAAAATCATCATTTTAAATATTCAAAGATACAATTAGTGACGCTATATTTTTTTTTTTTTTTTGGTTGAAGTTTACATATTGCGACATTACATAATCATCTCAAGTAATTGTCAACTGTGACAATTTTTGCAAATCCAAATAGTAATTAATTTAGTTTCAAATTTGTTTTAAGGACAATTTATATAGTCTCACATAAATTTTAATAACAATATGTAGTCATAGAATTCAAATTTTAATGACAAAAGAACTTTAAAGTGAAAAATATTATTAACATAAATCCATGAAAGGGTATACAATTATCACTTGTTGATACAATTATCATTCCTTAGTTAATCCAGAAATAATCAATGGTAGCAAGTACAACTAAAATCCACAAAGCTTTTGCAACCCGGAAATCCCACAAGTCAACCTTATGCTACCAAGAAATCACGTCCAACAACACCTGTATAAAGGAAAAAACAACTTAATCAACCATAAGCAACTTTGCAAACCAAATAACTAGAAATGAACCATGTAAATGACAAGAAATTAACCCAACCACAAATCAACAAAGGCAAAATTTTATCATGCTTAATCCTCAATAGAAATTATGTGATTTCTTTTTTTTAAAGTATCTGTTAACACTTACATTGGACTCCTACACACACAAAAAAAAAAACCAACGCAGAACAACCTGCTGGAGCTCCAGCAATCATAAAGTTCATACATATGAGAAAATAATGTTTGATGTTGAAAAAAGGAGCAGAGAAAAGAAAAATGCAATTTATGAATATTCATAGAGAATGGAACTTCAATTCGGTTTTAATTCTCAAAAGATTTTTGTAGTAGGGTTCACATGTAACAAATCAAATCCAAACCAAACGATGATTAGTCTTTTAGGGTTGCAAAACCTGCTAGACCAATCTCATGATTATCTTCAAGCTTGATACATATAAATGCATTCCAGAAAAATATGGATCCCAAGAAAATACATAATTTAAAATCTTCACTTACAGATTCAATAAAGTTCATCTTCTTATCATCATCATCTGTCTCTACTCGTCACCTTCTATAATAATATGGATTCCAGTACCTTACATGATTTAAGAAGGGAACACAACTATATGAAGTTTTCTAGAATGAAGTTTGCAGTTAGATGAAAATTGGAAAGTCATCTCAGTTCAATTTTGTACTTCTTAATTGGAAACTTTCATATAATTAATTTTGAACTGTTAAAATATTGGGAATATTACTGAGGTTTGAAACTAGAAAAATATTTACCAAAATAGATCAAATGGAGAGAGGTAAATATTGAATCTTGAATTAAAAAAAAGACCTGCATCATCTTGGTCTCCCACGATCATCATCATCACTGCTTTCAAGAAGCAGATGGTCAATACCTTTCTTCTATAAAGGATCCAATAATAATAATAAACATTTGCTATGATTTTAGTGTCAATCTCAAAATATACCTCTTACTTGAAAGGATGAGAATAATTGTAATAAAGATAAGAATAATTGCACGATAATCATTTGAAAAAAAAAATACAGGACATCAACTTCATCCGAGACCTGTTAAAACTATCTTGAAAACAATTGCATTCATAAATCAAGAACATCAAAGCACTTCGAAACAAATCTAACAAGCACCTAAACAAGTTCGGTTTCAAAAGCTATTGCATCAAAAGACTTCCTCACACATGAAACAAAATAATTCAGAAATTAATAAATCATTTCAATTCAATATGCAAGAAACTAATATACGGCTATCATTTCAGCCAATGTGCTTCTGTATTCTTTTCCATTTGTGAGCTGATTTACACTCAAATCTTTTACACACATTCCCTAATTCAAGTTAAGTATCAAACATAATATCTCAATTGTTTTTTCATTTGAAGCAACTATCACATTTAGTTAGCAATCCATATAATCACATAGTGTTATACATTGTTGTTACTTTGGTTAGTTTCCGAGCAAACAAACAGGGTAGGCGAAAATTACCTAATCGGAGAAGTTTCTAAAAACTCGCCGGAAGAGAAAGAAATATTGCGAGATTAGCACTTGAAGAGACAGAATGTTATGTAAAATTATTAACTCCCAAGCACCAGCGAGCACCTGCGTATCTTCGCCGCTACCGGAAAGTAGCCAGAAACGGCCACACGAAGCTGCGGTTTCTCCCGCAAAGCGTGACCATGATCGGCAAGATCCACCAGATTTTCGACCACCACCACCTGAGTTTAACTCCTCACAACAACACCTTCAAAATCCGATCCCCACCACTGCCCAGAAGTCGTTGGAGTTGCCGCGGCCAGCCAACAAATTTGCACGAGGTGTGGATCTTGATTATTGTTCTTTTTTTTTTTTCAGTGTTGTAATGTTAGTCACACAAAACAAAAGAAGAGTCAAATACAAATAATGTGCCTCTGAAAAAAAAAAAAATGGGTCATGAAATATAACACAAGATAAATTTTTAAACTATTATTTTTTAGTTACGTCACAATAGGTAATTATTTGCGATAAAAAATTAGGGTTCTAAAATTAGTCAACAACATATTAGTTTTGGAGATTATTTTTTTTTTTGCTACAAATAGTTTGATTAATTTTACATCCCTCTTTTAGTTATGAAATAATTATGTCACCTATGATTATATTTCGCTACCATATTTTTTTTGTCATTAAAGATGATATTTTGTAGTGCTAAAAAAAGCATGTACTTTTGTGACTCATTTTATGTTTGTCGCAAAATATTTGATTAGGTGACCAATTAATGGGTCCCAAATAAATATTATTTGTTACAAAATATAAGATGAGCTATGATGAGATCATTGGCTACGATTTTAAAAAAATCGTCACAATAAGTATTATTTTTTTGACAAAATCTATAAATGTCATAATAAAAATCGTCTTAAAAAGTCAAATTTCTTGTAGTGCTATTACTGGTTGTTAATTATGGATAAAGACATTCAAGTAGATGCTTTTCCATTTTACTGCAGCATTTCACACACACATATATAAAGTATAGGTAGAGATGTGTATTCCTCTGTTCTCATCTAATCCAAACATGGGCAATTTTCTGCACTTGGCTAAAAACCCACTGCGAGCAATTAGCCCCTTATTTTCCATAAAAATCAATTGCCACCAATGTTTGATTATAACGGAAAAACATGATGAAATTGAAAGCAAATAAAATAAAACCCTAATCTAGAAATTAAACCTAAATTAAAAAATTAAACCCAAATGAAATATCAAACCTTAGGTGGTGAAGGATAGGGAGAACATTTGTATTGCACAGTAGAGAGGGTGTTGCAGCAGAGGTGGTGTCACGCAGTGGGGTGCAGTGGAGGTGGTATCACGCAGTGGGTGGGTGTTGCACGATGAGGTTACGGTGGAGTTGGTGTCGCATGGCAAAGGTTGCTGATGTGGTGGTGGAGCGTCGTGGAGTTGGCTCTTGTTAAGCCACTGCACAGGAGAAATCACAGATCGAACAAGGAGAGCTATTTTGGTTTATTTGACGACAAGGTGAGAACGAGAGGGAAGTCTAATTTTTTTGGTCTTAGAAATAGTTGCAAAACCCACATAAACCCGACCCCCCCCCTCGGGTTTAGTTTATGCGGGTTTGACCGCATAAGATTTTGAGTTGACCACATTGTAATACTATGTGATGTAATTGCCAAACATGGTATTATAATACTCTAATACAATGAGGAACTCTAATACCATAACCAAGCATGCCCTATATGTATTGTATTATGTTGTTTTGCATTAAGTTGTATTACATTAAGTTATGATACGATACTATACTTAGTATACTATGAACTGTAATATATATAATATTATTTTATAGTATTATTTTATGTTAATATTAAAATTAAATTAATAGTATTTAAACTTATTAATATTTTAATTTTATATTATGAATTTATGAAAATTAGTTATTAAATAATTATTTCTATATATTAATTTTTATAATATAAAAATAATTTAATAATATACTATCATCAAATAATAAAATTTATATTATTATAATATTATTACCTAATATTATATTATAATATAATTTACTTTTATATATTAGTTATTAAAAATTAAATGATATATAATATAAATTGTTATATTATAATACTATATGATATCAAATTTTAATTATTAATTAATTTTTATTTATTAATATTGAATATAACTTATTAGTTTAAATTTATTTTTAAATTTAGTATTTTAGTAAATACTACTTAATTAAAATAGTTTTACATATTTAAAGTAAAATAATTAAAATGATTTCATGTAATAAAAGTAAAATAATGTATTATCATTTATTTATTAAATATTTAGGTTTATTAATTATTTATATTTTATATTATTATTTGAATATCAATATCATTTAAATATTTAATAAATTTAAATTTATTATAAACTATTGAATAATAAAAGTAAAATGATTAAAATTTAAAATGTGAATAATGTTTTAACATACTATAGTTTACTACTTTCCTTGAGATTATTTTATGCTCGTTTAATTGTATTAGCCATCTTTTTAATACAATGTAATATAACTAGAAATTGGAGTCAAATATGAGTTAGCATGAGAATAATGTTACGCAATATGGGTAAATTTCAGCTTACCCTCTTGTGAATTAACAATTTTTAAATTGCGCTCTTACTTTTGGAAACATCAAGTTATCCTCTAAGGTAGTGTTTACTTTTTGGATTGGAGTGAGAATCCTGAGGAGTGGAAATCCTAGGATTGGGAGTGTGGAGTGGGAGTGTGAGTATGTTGTTTACTTACACTAGAATGGAAGTATAGAATGAAGATCATGATCCCACTTATGTGTTTACTTTGTCTTGGATTGGGAGTAAATAGTTTCAAATTACAATTTTATCCTTATTTAAAGAATTATAGTTTTTAATTACAAAGCTAATAAAAAATATATTTAATGAATAAATATTTATTTTATTATATTTGTAAATTTATAATAATTATTAATATTCTTAATTATGAACATCACATTTTTTTTATTAATTTTAATTTTAATATAAAATGAAACATTATTTTATTTAATATAATTATATTAAATTTCATGGCTGCGTGTGACCAAGGGTTGAGCTGCCTTGCACGGCCAAGGGGTTCACTGCCTTGGCCTCGCGCAACCAAGGGTTTTGGTATTCATGGGTACAAAATGAAAATTTGTTAAAGAATTTTGGTGGGTACTACAAATATGTAAACTATTTATGTGTGTTTTGAAAATTTTAAATAGATCTGGGCCTATAAAAATTAGCCTACGTCGAAGTTTGATCTTTTTTTTTTTGGGTTAATTGACTTTAAAAAAATGTATAAATACTATTTTATTCTTTTGGCTATTATAAGTAACAAAGAGATGACAATTTTAGGGGTAACATAATGTTTTTAGAAGAAAGGGTAGTAATTTAAAAATTATCATTTCACGATAGAGATAATTTGAAATTAACCCATATTATATAATGTAATTGTAGGCTGTCAAAAGTATTTATGTACACATATTGCTCTTGTCTCATTCAAAATAAATAGCTAGTTTGATAATGCTGTATTTTTTTAAAATAATTATTGCTAGATATGTTGAATAAATAATCAACTGCGATGAGTATTAATTAAACGTTTAATAAAATTTATTCTTGCAAGCATTATGAATTTCAAAACGTAGTCATATAGATTCAGTAAATTTAACTATTAAACTATTGTAAGAATATAGTGAATGAATTTAACATAATGTTGAATAAAATTTATTTACACATATATATATAATAATTTTTATTGTGTATATATAATAATTAATAACTAAGATAAATATTTTATATTGTTAAGTTTTTTATAATCGCAATATAATTTAGTAATAATAAAAATTTCTTTAAAGTTAATGATTTTATTTTTTAATTAATAAGAATAATTTTAAATTTTTGTAATACATATGAGATAATTATTCTCATATGCAAATGTTTTTATTTTTTTGTATTAAATCATATAATTTAATAATTAATTAAAATAAAATTTAATAATAAATTAAAGACTCATGCACGGAAAGACTCTATCTAACAAAATATATAAAATTATATTTAATATAAAATTAATTTTCAAAATCACATTTTAAAAACCTACTCATTTTCCCAGTTTACTTTTCAAAATCATTTTTTGTTTTTTTAGTATTTTTTAATAAAATATTTAAGGAAAATCAATATGAGAGTTCAGTCTCTAATTGATTTCGCTGATAATTATTATTATTACGCAGGAAACAAAGTCGGTTCTCAAATTCTCTCTTTACTTCGTATCGGTGGTGGTTTATGCATCGATCGACTGAGTCTGATATTTTCGATTCATAAGTGGCCTCCCAGCTTCCCTCTCAAAACTCAATGGCGTACATGAGCATGGGAGAAGCGCACCGAAGGATAACAGATTACCTAAACCGCTTCTCCGACGCCGTTTCATCACAAGACGTAGCTTCCCTGAAGCAACTCCTTTCTTTCTCCTCCAACTCGCCGTCTCTCCTCTCCCTCGCCGACTCCCTCAACGTCTTTCAAGACGCCAATAGGCTGATCAAGCAGTCCGACAACTACTCCCCCTTTGCAGATATCACAGTCCCTCTCTTTCGCTCTCTTCAGCACTATCGCACAGGAAACTTGGTCGATGCCTATCTCGCCTTTGAAAAATCCGCTAAGTAACTATGCTCTCTGTTACTAAGTTTAAATCAAACACATAATGCAATGATTTCGCCATTAATTCCGAACAATTGTATGTTATTACAGTGCTTTCATTCAGGAGTTTCGGAATTGGGAATCCGCTTGGGCTTTGGAAGCATTGTATGTTATTGCTTATGAAATTAGGGTTCTTGCTGAGAGGGTACTCCTTTTTTTTATCATTTTCAGTGCTATTATTTTGTCAATGAGTCATGCTGTTATACTTCCCAACTAGTATAGCATTCATCTATTCGATACAATAAGTAATTTAAAGAGTTGGGAAATTTTATCATCTAATAAACGAGTGGCATGTGGCACTTGGGACTCAAATCTTGGGATAGTAGTTGGCAACTCTAGTCTGACACTGTTGTAAATAATTATTTTTGTAGGCCGATAGAGAGTTGGCTTCTAATGGAAAATCCCCGGAGAAATTAAAGGCAGCTGGCTCTTTTCTCATGAAAGTCTTTGGTGTTCTTGCCGTATGTTTGTTTCTCTATAGACCTATTCACATTAAGTAAAGCAAAATTTTACTTTCAGTTGGTATAGTCGCCTTTGCTAAATCTTTGTAAGAATTTGTTCAATTATAGGGAAAAGGCTCAAAACGTGTTGGAGCATTATATTTGACGTGCCAGTTGTTCAAGATCTACTTCAAGGTGCAATTTTGACTTGTTTTCAATCTATTTTTTCAAGCTAGATTATGTTACTTAACATATATTATTACTCTACAGCTTGGTACGGTTCATCTTTGCCGTAGTGTAATACGGAGTATAGAAACTGCGCGTATTTTTGATTTTGAGGAATTCCCTAAAAGGGATAAGGTATAATTTGAGCTTGTTGATGACATTTTTTTTTCTCCTTTTGCGAAATTGATCCTCAGAGTATTAGTATTTTTCTGTCACATACTGCAGGTTACTTACATGTATTATACTGGCCGATTGGAAGTTTTCAATGAAAATTTTCCTGCTGTAAGTAAATTAAGTTCCTTTTCAGTAATTGATACTTTCTTTATCAGACAAATATCTAAAGTCTAAGGTCTGGGTTTGGATTTACCAGTTTGAGCCTTGACGTACGGGGTGAGCATTTCAGTGCATGGCTAATGTTTGATCTTTTTGCAGTGTTTTACTTGATTTCATGTTGTCATCTTTCAGTGGGCAAAAAATATGTTTCAGTATGGCTTTATGGCCTCACTGGTTACATTTAACATGAATTTCAACTAGGGGTGGAAAACGAATATACGAATCGTATTTGAATCAAATCGTAAACAAATTGGGTCAAAACTCTGCTGTTCGGATTTGATTCGTTTATTAAATGAATTGAAATCTTAGGATTCGAATTCAGTTTGTTTATTAAACGATTTTTGGTTCGATTCGTTTAATTCATTTAGCGGAATTAATAAACGAGTCGAATTTGGATTCGTTTACTATTCATTTATCCTATATCGAATCCAAAATGAATTGAATTGAATTTGAATTTATTTATAGAAATATAATTAATAAACAAAAATTAAGCAAAATAAAATATAAAAAGACCATAATTCAATATTCTACAAAATACAGTCTTATTATAATTTATAATTACTATATTAGCCTTTAAACATTAAAATTTTTTCATACATATTTAAGGACAAATAAGTAGTTTAATTAAATGGATAATGAACGATTTTAAACGAATGGATCGTATTCGATTCATTTATGACCCATTTATTAAACGAATCCTAAATGAATAAATGAATCAATATCTTCAAACCCATATTCGATTCGTTTAATTAGTGAATTGAATTGAATCAATGTTGAGTTTCTGAATCAGTTTATTATTTATCTAGTCTACTTTTATATCATGCAGGCTGATCAAAAGTTATCGTATGCCTTAATAAATTGCAACCCTCGGAGTGAAGCTAATATAAGGTCTGTTTCAGCTGTGCTTATTGTGTATGTTTTGCATCCACATGGTAGAAAGACTTTAGATGTTTCTGTTTCTACAATTATAGGTGTACTCAACAGTATCTATTTATTACTCTGGCTGTATTGTATATGGTTCAGCTGATGTTTATATTAGCACATATATCCATGGTATCTCTAATTGGGCGCTGAGAATGGCATTCCTGAATTGTTCTCTTGTTTTATTTGATTCTTCCCGGATAAAATAATTTTTTGCTTCTTGGTTGTGAGTTTTATTATTTACCTGACATGTTTGAGGAGTATTGACTACTGAAGTATTGTATACACACTTAAAAACTTATTTCTGTGGACTTGTTTTCCCACCTTAAACCTTCTGATGTCAAATTCTGTGGTTTCTGATGTTGTAAAGCATCTTATAATGATCTCTTATCTCTGCTGTGTTGCTTTTCTTCTGTGGATAGGATGATATTAAAATATTTGATACCTGTGAAGCTTTCAATAGGCATTTTACCTAAAGACTGGCTGTTGGAGAAGTATAACCTAGTTGAGGTAAGGCCTGCTTAATGAATTGTTTATTTTCTTGTTCTGTGGTGGGAATTAGATTTGAGATATTTAGCGTCGTGGTCCATGTTGGTTCTTGTATTGGCATTTGAGCTTCAGAAAATTAATGGAAGCAAATAATAGTAAAAACTAAATTGAGAGTGGGCTACGGTCTTCTTCTACCATCCTTATATAATATGCAGTGTTCTTTCACAGTACAGTAACATCGTGCAAGCTCTAAGAAGGGGTGATCTCCGGCTTCTCCGACATGCCCTCGAGGAGCATGAAGACCAGTATGTTTTATTTATTTATTTTACTTTGGGTAGTTTACAATTGTCCATAAAATTTTAATTTTTCCGAGGTGAAGTTGGAATCACCTTCTCCCAGTTGTAATCAGAATAATGAATTTTTCCCCCCCTTCAAAAGGTTCTTAAGATCAGGTGTATATCTTGTGCTGGAGAAACTCGAGCTCCAAGTTTATCAAAGATTGTTCAAGAAAATGTAAGTTCCATATCTTTTAGTAAAATTTACATTTAATTGTACTTGGTATATTTAGTTTTATTTATTGCACATTCATTCTGCAGTTACATTATCCAAAAACAAAAAGACCCAAGCAAAGCTCATCAGATGAAGTTGGATGTAATTGTGAAGGCACTGAAATGGCTTGAGATGGACATGGATGTTGACGAGGTACTTATCTTCTCTCCCATATCTTTTCAGTTTCTTGCATTTATTGGACTCTCTTTCTGGCTGATGGTTTTGCATGATCAGTTGATCAAATTAGCCTTCTCTTTGGATGAGTAGGTGGAATGTATAGTAGCCATATTAATACACAAGAATCTTGTGAAAGGGTACTTCGCGCACAAGAGTAAGGTTGTTGTCTTGAGCAAGCAGGATCCTTTTCCCAAATTAAATGGGAAGCCCGTTAATTCATGAAGATGCTTTGTTGGAGATGGTGAAATGGTGATCAGGTTATTTAGAAACAGTCATGCTGGTTCAGTTCATTTTAGTCTCCATAGTTCTGGAATTCTGACGTAGATGTACAATTTCTGTGCAGATGTAATTGCAGTACACAAAATTGTTGTATTCATCAAGTAAACTTTTTGCATTTTTCCGCGAACTTCTTGATTGTAATCACGTTTGCGCCCTTTTTTTTTTTTTTTCCTTTTTTTGTAATTTTAATTCTCATTTGTTCTTTGGTTGCCCAAACTCGTATTTATCGACTATTACGTCATTAAACAGTAAAAAAATTCTCCGAAGATGAAACAAACTGAGGCGCATTTGAGATATGTGAATTCCAGATTGCTTTAAGGAGTTCATTGCAGTTTGCTTTATAATTTTTGGCTAAATTAATTCTCCATTGCCAAAATTCCAACACATGGTAAACTTGAGGTTGAGGTAAACAATAACTAATCAAAAACTTTGGGTTTCACGGCCATGGTAAAAAAGTTGAAGAAGTTCAATTTTTTTTTTTTAATTAGCCACAAATTTAAGCAACTTTTAAATTTATTATCCTTCACTTGGTTTCATAGCTGTGGTGAAAAAGTTGAACTAGTTTAAGATTTATCTAAATTGGCTACAAATTCATGGAACTTTAAGTTTTTTTTATCCTTCCCATGATTTCATCATCGTGCTAAACAACATATGAAACTTGAGTAAATTAGTCATAAATTTATGTAATTTTTAACTTTTTTAATATTTCCCATGAGTTTCATAGCCGTGATAAAGACGTTGAAGCAGTTTAGAACTTGAGTAAATTAGCCATAAATTCATACAACTTTCAACTTTTTTGGTCATTTCTACGGATTTCACAGACGTGGTAAAGAAGTTGCTGTAAATTGTCCCCAAATTCATGCAACATTCAACTTTTTTAATCATTCCCATGGATTTTGTAGCTGTGGTAAAGAAGTTCAAGTGATTTCAAATTTGAGTAAATTGGCCACAAATTCATGCAACTTTCAACTTTTTATATCCTTTCCATGAGTTTCACAGCCGTGATAAAGAAATTGAAGTAGATTGGAATTTGATTAAATTGGGCTCAAATTCATGCAACTTTCATTTTTTTTTTATTCTTCCCATGGATTTTCGAGTTATGGTAAAGAAATTGAAGTAGTTTAAAATTTGAGTAAATTAGCCACAAATTCATGCAACTTCCTATGGATTTCATAGCTATGGTAAAAAAGTTGAATTAGTTTGGGATTTGATTAAATTGGTCACAAATTCATGTAACATTTAACTTTTTTTTATTCTTCCTATGGGTTTTATAGCGATGATGAAGAAGTTGAAGTAGTTTGGAATTTGATTAAATTGGCCACAAATTCATGTAATTTTCACTTTTTTTTATCATTCCCATGGGTTTTATGGCCGTGGTAAAGAAGTTAAAGTAGCTTAGAAATTGACTAAATTGGCCACAAATTCATGCAACTTTCAATTTTTTTTATCCTTCCTATGGGTTTTAATAGCCGATGTAGAGAAGTTTAGCTAGTTCGGAATTCATGTATTTTTAACTTTTTTTCATCTTTCCAAAAAGTTTCAATAGCCAAGGTAAAGAAGTTGAAGTAGTTTAGGATTCTACTAAATTAGCAAAAAATTCATGCAACTTTTAATTTTTTATCCTTCCTATGGGTTTATAACTGTAGTAAAGAAGTTGAAGTAGTTCGGAATTTTATTAAGCAGGGCACAAATTCATGCAACTTTCAATTATTTTTATCCTTCCCATAAGTTTCATAGCTATAGTAAAGAAGTTGTAGTTCGGAATTTGACTAAAATGGTCCCAAATTCATGCAACTTTCAACTTTTTTTATCCTTCCCATGGATTTTCCAGCTGTTATAGAAATTGAAGTATTTTAAAATTTGAGTAAATTGGACACAAGTGCATGCAACTTTCAACATTTTAAATATTTCTCGTTGTTTTCATGGCCATGATAAAAAAATTAAAGTAGTCTGGAACTTGAGTAAATTGGCCACAAATTCATGCAATTTTCAACATTTTTTAGACTTTCTATGGTTTTCAATGGCCGAAGTAAAGAAGTTAAAGTAGTATGAGATTTTACTAAATTGGCTCCAAATTCGTGCAACTTTCAATTTTTTTCATCCTTCCCGTATAACCATAGTAAAGAAGTTGAAGCACTTTGGAATTTTACTAAATTCTTCTTAAATTTATGCAACTTTCAACTTTTTTTATCCTTCCCATGGGTTTCATAGTTGTCTTAAAGTAGTTGAAGCAGTTTGGAATTTTACTTTTGGCTACAAATTCTTGCAATTTTCAATTGTTTTGATTCTTCAAATGGGTTTCATAGCCATGGTATTAGGGATGGCAAATTTTTCCGGACCCGGCCCGGACCCGAATAAACCCGGATGTATAAAAATGCGGAATCCGGAACCTATTTTAGAAACCCGCACATGTCCGGGCCCGGTTCCGGTTTTAGGCGAACCCGTATGTCCGGAATCCATACCCGGATATTTATTAATTTTAATAGTAATTTTTTAAAAAATATTTTTAAAATAAATAGAAAAAAAAAACCCAAACCCAAAGGTGCCCTAGGGCTTCATTCATTTACAATCAAAGCTGCAGCAACACATTTCCTCTCCCTCTTCAGCTCGTCTTCATCAAATCAAATCAAATCATCGTCGTCGTCACACTCACTTGCCCACCTTCACAGCTGTTCATCATCATCATTAGCTCATCTTGCCAACTTCGCGGCTGTTCATCATCAAAGCATCGTCGTCGTCACTTGTATCAGCCACCGTCACGAACAATAACTAGCTCCGATACAATCAGAAGTAAAGAGCTTGCCTTCACCGTTTGTTGTCTCACCAGATGCCAACCCTTCAAGTTCGTGAATGTCGAATCGTGAGTTCCTGCAGGGTTCGAACCAAGCTGATTTGTATTTGGTTTGTTTAGGCCATGGATTTGTATTTAATTTGCTGAAATCCTAGATTTGAATTTCCATTTGATTTGTCAGTTGAATTTTGTTTTTTTTTTTGTAAATTAGATTCATCAATCCGGGTTGGAAACCCGCAATCCGGAAACCCGGATTTTTCCGGGTTGAACCCGGATTGGACCCGGAGTGGAAAAATGCTGGTTATATCCGGGTCCGGTATAGAAAAATATTCGTCTGGGTCTGGATCTGGAAAGGCTGAACTCGGACCCGGACCCGGACCCCGATTTTGCCATCCCTACATGGTATGTTAGCCTAAAGTATGGATGGCAAAATAGCCTGACCTGGCCCGGTCCATTCACACGGGCTTTGTGCTGGACTTCCCACATGAGGGCCTGGACAAATGCTTAGGAAAAAAAAGGCCCCTCTATTTTAAAAAAATAAATTTATAATTAGAATAATAAATTGAAAATTGAAAAATAATGAAAAAAGTAAGTTTAAATTCCTAATTTATTATCAATAATGAATAAAAAACTTAAAATTATAATATTAAACTCTCTTTTAAATGTTAATTAGTTAAGAGAGTGCTTTAATTAGAGAATTCAGTATTAAAAAATAAAATCTTTAAACTTGTATTTACTTTATTTTCTTTATTTATTATTTTATTTTGAAATATTTATTTTCTTTAATTTATTGTTGATTATAACAACATGATTATTATTAACTCATTTTAAGTTTACAATAATTTTTTAAAAAATAAAAAATAAGTAAAAGTCCAAGCCCAGCGCAGCCCAAACCTTTTATTTGCCAACCCTAGCCTAAAGGGCTATACAAACCGTAATTTTGATGATAACAAACCACGTAAATGTAAAATGGTAAATGTATATTTCACAATCTCACTAGTTCCTGAAGGACAAAATTTATTCAAACGAAATCAAGCTCGAGACACGCAGTGGACAACGACACGAACAAGGACGAATATTAAGAGTACTAGCTGAAAGTGATCTCCATTGCTATAATTCTTGTAATGTTAGTATGATTTAATATTTGCATGATTTGTCATTTTAAAAGCTCAAGATTTTGGTTAATAAATCATCATTTTTCATAAACTAAAGACTTTATAATTATAAGACAAGTGAGTTTAT
This sequence comes from Citrus x changshan-huyou, assembly GCA_039657385.1. NCBI lineage: Eukaryota > Viridiplantae > Streptophyta > Magnoliopsida > Sapindales > Rutaceae > Citrus > Citrus x changshan-huyou. Next base: position 10,250,153 of record CM077550.1, read on the forward strand.
GAAATTGATTATTTTCAAAATAATGGACTAAAATGAAAGGTTTTGAAAACTTTGATACCAATAAAGTGTTGTTTTAAATTTTGGAGATAGATCAATTTGCAAAAGTCTTAAACATTGTGGACTATAGTATAATTTCTAAAAGTTTTGAGACAGAAGTATAAATTTTGGAACAATAGCGGCTAACCGCTTACTTTGTAGCCGATAACCGCCTAGGGTCCAGAAACATAGTGACTAGCCAGCTAAATCTAGCGGCGAATTGCTTGCGCAAAAATTTCAAATTTGATTTTGTAACGTTAACTTGCCTCAACAACATGGCGACTAACTGCCTCATTCTAGCAGCGATCCGGTAAGTCCCCGGAAAGTCAATAATGTCTAGTTTGATTGTTTAATTTATAAAAACTAAAAAAAAAAAATCAAATCTAAAGTTTTTCCAAGCAAAAAATCAGTTCATACAACACTACCTTGAGCTTTCATTTTGCTAATCTATATACATAGAGTTATCATTTGTATATTCACTTTAAAAGAAAGTATTTATTGTAATCTTGAAATTCATTATTAAATTTGTGAGTGTAAGTATGGGGAAAGGTGTGTGTGAGTGAATCGCCACTTGTAAAGATTTATTGACACCTTGGAAGTTAATTATAAGAACTTGAAGTCTTGGGAGGTTTGAATAGGAAAATCATCAACCATGGTTTGCTTAGAGGCGTGGATGTAAGTGAGTTTGCCGAACCACATAAAAATTCCTGTGTTTGTTTTCCTCTCCCTTACTTCTTTTTAAATTTATGCTTTGTTAAATTTATTGTTATTCATATTTCTTAAAGAAGCAATTTAAATTGTATTGTGATTTTAGTATATTTTTTTTAATTTTCCAATTCACCCCTCTTTTGAGGTTGCATAACTAGACTTTCATGGTAAAGTGGTTCAAGCAGTTTGGAGTTTTACTAAATTGTCTATAAATTCATGCAACATTCAACTTTTTTCATCATTTCCATAGGTTTCATGGTCGTATCAAAGAAGTTGAAGTAGTTTTTCCATAGGTTTCATTTCCATATAAGAACTTGAAGTATCCTTCACATCGATTACATAGTTGCAATAAAGAAGTTAAACTAGATTGTAGTTCTATTAAATTGGCCACAAATTCTTGAAACTTCCAACCTTTTTAGTCCTTCGCATAAGTTTCATAGGTATGATAAGGAAGTTGAAATAATTTGAAACATAAGTAAATCGACCACAAATTCATACAACTTTCAACTTTTTTAATCATTTGCATGGGCTTTGGAGTCATGGTAAAGAAGTTGAAGTAGTTTGAAATTTGAGTAAACAGGCCACAAATTCATGCAATTCTGAACTTTTTTCAATCCTTCTCATGGGTTTCATAGTGGTGGAAAATAAGTTGAAGTAATTTGGAATTTTATTAAATTGGCTACAAATTAATACAACTTTTAATTTTTTTGATCCTTCCCATGAGTTTTATAATTGTGGTAAAGAAGTTGAGGTAGTTTAGAAATTTAGTAAATTGGCCTCAAATTCATGCAACTTTCAACTTTTTTTTAATACTTTCCGTGGGTTTCAATTGCCATGGTGAAAATGTTGGAGTAGTTTTGAATTTGAGTAAATTGGCTACAAATTCATGCAACTTTCAACAATTGTGATCCTTCTCATGGATTTCAGAGCCATGGTAAAAAAGTTGATGTAGTTTGAATTTGAGTAACCAAATTTTTGACTTTTTTTGTCCTTCCTATGGGTTTTATAGTTGTGATAAAGAAAATGAAGTAGTTTAAAATTTTACTAAACTGACCAAAAAGTCATGCAACTTTCAACTTTTTTTTATCCTTCCCATGGATTTCAATAGCCGTGATATATATATTGAAGTGATTTGATGGTTTACTAAATTGGCCACAAATTCATATGACTTCCAAATTTTTTTAATCTTTTCTATGAGTTCTTAGCTGTAACAATTTGGAATTTTGGGTAAATTGGCCATAAATTCATTCAAATTTCAACTTTTTTTTATCCTTCCCATAGGTTTTCAAGCCATGGCAAAGAAGTTGAAATAGTTTGAAATTTTGAAAAATTAACCGCAAATTGATGCAACTTTTAATTTTATTTATCCTTTATGGTTTTCAATAGCCGTGGTAAAGAAGTTGACATAATTTAGAATTTTATTAAATTGGCCACAAATTCATGCAACTTTTAATTGTTTTTATCGTTTTCATAGATTTCATGGTCGTAATAACAAAGTTGAAGTAACTTTGAATTTTACTAAATTGGCAACAAATTCATGCAGCTTTCATTTTTTTTTTATCCTTTTTATGTGTTTAAATAGCCCAGGAAAAGAAGTTATAGTAGTTTAAAATTTTATTGAATTAGCCACGAATGCTTGTAACTTTCAATTTGTTTTATCCTTCACATGAGCTTCATAGTCAGTGATATAAGAGTTGAACTAATTTGTAATTTTAATAAATTGGCCACAAATTCATGTAACTTTCAACTTTTTTTATCCATCTATAGGTTTCATAGCCGTGATAAAGAAGTTGAAGTAGTTTGGGATCATAGTAAATAGGCCACAAATTAATACAACTTTCAATTTTTTTTATCCTTCCATAGGTCTCATAGCTATAGTAAAGAAATTGAGGTAATTTAAACTATTACAAAGTTGGCCACAAATTCATGCAACTTTCAATTTTTTTATCCTTCCCATGGGCTTCAATAGTTGTGGTAAGGATGTAGAAGTAGTTTGAAGTTTTACTAAATTGGGTAACAATTCTTGCAACTTTCAATTCTTTTTTTCCTTCGCATGGGTTCCAATAGCCATGGTAAACATGTTGAAGTAACTTGAAATTTTACGAAATTGGCCACAAATTCATGCAACCTTCAACTTTTTCTTTTTTTAATCTTTCCAATGGGTTTCAATAGCCATGGTGAAGAAGTTAAAGTAATTTGGAATTTGACCACCAATTAATGCAACTTTTAACAACTTTGATCCTTCCCATGAGTTTGATAGCATGTTAAAAAAGTTTAAGTAGTTTGAATATGAGTAAATTGACCTCAAATCTATGTAAGTTTTCAACTTTTTTATCCTTCCCATGGGTTTAAATAGTTATGGTAAAGATGTTGAAGTAATTTAAAATTTTACTAAATTAACCACAAATTCATACAACTTTTGACTTTTTTTTATCCTTCTCACAAGTTTCATAGCTTCAATAAAGTAGATGGGTAAGTTTGGAATTTGAGTAGATTGGCCACAAATTCATGCAACTTAATTTTTTTTAATCTTTCCATGGGTTCAGAGTCTTGGTAAAGAAGTTAAAGTAGTTTGAAATTTTATTAAATTGCCACAAATGTATGTGGCTTTCAACTTTATTATCCTTCTCATTGGCCTCGTACCTCGAGTAAGATTTGAAGTACTTTGGAATTTTACTTAATTGGTTACAAATTCATGCAACTTTCAACTTTTTTTATCCTTCCCATGGATTTCAATAGCCATGGTAAAGACGTTGAAGTATTTTGGATTGGCCATAAATTCGTGCAACTTTCATTTTTTTTTATACTTCTAGAGGGTTTCATAGCCGTAGTAAAGAAATTGAATTTGTTTAGAATTTGAGTAAATTGGTCACAAATTCATTCAACTTTCAACTTTTTTTATCCTTCCCATAGGTTTCATAGCCGTGGTAAAGGAGTTGAAGTAGGTTGTAATTTGAATAAATTGGTCACAAAATTATGCAATTTTTAATTTTTTTTATCCATCCCATGGGTTTCACAGTCATGGAAAAGAAGTTATATTAGTTTGGAATTTTACTAAATTGGCTAGAAGTTCATACAATTTTTGTCCTTTTTTTATCCTTCCCATGGGTTTTATAACCATGATAAAAAATTCAAGCAGTTTAGAATAAAACTAAATTGACCTTAAATTCTTGCAATTTTCAACTTGTTTTTAATCCTTCCCATAGGTTTTAATAGTTATGGTAAAGAAGTTTAAGTAGTCTGGAATTTAACTAAATTGGCCACAAATTCATATAACTTTCAATTTTTTTTATCCTTTCGATGAGTTTCATAACCATAATAAAGAAGTTGAAGTATTTTGAAATTTTACTAAATTGCACATAAATTCAAGCCACTTTCAACTTTTTTGGAATTTTACTAAATTTCACATAAATTTAAGAAACTTTCAACTTTTTTGAACTTTCCCATGGGTTTCATAACCTTGGTGAAGAGTTGAAATATTTTGAAATTTGAGTAAATTGACCACAAGTTCAAGCAACTTTCAACTTTTTTTTATCCTTCTCATGCATAGTTGTGGTAAAGAAGTTGAAGTAGTTTGGAATTTTACTAAATTGCCTACAAATCCATGCAACTTTCAACTTTTTTATCTTTTCCATGGGGTTCAATAGCCGTGGTAAAGATATTGACGTCATTTAGGATTTTATTAAATTGGCCACAAATTCATACAACTTTGAACATTTTTTATCCTTCCCATAAATTTTATAGCCATAGTGAAGAAGATGAAGTAGTTTGGAATTTGACTAAATTGACCATAAATTCATATAACTTTTAACATTTTTTATCCTTAAGTTGAAGTAGTTTGGAATTTGGTATATTGGCTACAAATTCATGCAACTTTCAACTTTTTTTATCCTTCTCATGGGTTTCATAGCCATGGTAAAGAAGTTGAAGTTATTTGGAATTTTACTAAATTAGTCACAAATTCATAAAACTTTCAACATTTTTTTATCCTTCTCATAGGTTTCATAACCGTGGTAAAGAGGTTGAAGTACTTTTGATTTTGAGTAAACCGGCCGCAAATTCATGTAATTTTTAACTTTTTTTATCCTTCTCATGCGTTTCATAATAATGGGAAAGGAATTAAAGTAGTTTGAAATTTTACTAAATTGGCCACAAATATATGCAACTTTCAACTTTTTTATCTTTCCCATTAGTTTTATGGTCGTGGTAAAAAAGTTGAAGTAGTTTGGAATTTGACTAAATTGATAAAAAAAAATTCATGCAACTTTCAATTTTTTTTTATTCTTTACATGGTGTTAATAGCCATGATAAAGGAGTTAAAGTAGTTTGGAATATTACTAAATTGACCACAAATTCATGCAACTTGTAACTTTTTTATCCTTCTCATGGGTTTTATAGTCATGGTAAAGAAGTTGAAGTAGTTTGAAATTTGGGTAAATTGGCCACAAATTCATGTAACTTTCAACTTTTATAATCCTTCCCATCGGTTCTATAGCTTTGCTAAACTGCAATTTAAAGTATTTTGGTTTTGTTGGTAGTCCATTCACTTGGATTAATGGGCAAACTTTGAAACATCTTGATAGGGTGGTTAGTAATGCTCATTAGTCTACTTTTTTTCTCTACTTTTCGGGTTACCCACCTAAATAGCACTGCTTCAAACCACTCCCTTATATTATTATCTTATGATAGGGATACAACACGAGGACCATCCAGGTTTAAGTTCTTATATGTTTGGCTTTAGCATCCTGTTTTTGTTGATGTTGTGCAACAGTTTTGGGCTGCCTTGATGTTTGGCATTGGGATGAAAGCTTTCAGTAGAAGCTTGTTTGGTTGAAGATTTGCTTAAAATCTTATGATAAAGATGTGTTTGACAGCTTTTTCATTGGGTTAAGAAGGCTAAGGAGGATATGGCTTGGAAGAAAAGGTAGTACAACCTTTCTGGTTTCGCTAAAAATAGGGCTATTTTTTTAAAGCTAGGGCCTAGCTACATCATGCTTTGCTTTGTGGGGGGTTTTTTTGAGACAGCAGTCCAACATTTGCTGGGTATAGAACGGGAATACCAATACCATGTTCTTTTATCCTATGATAAGCAAAAAAATACTAGTTATTTTATGTATCATCACATAAAAAAAAAGGGTATTATCATCCCTTTCTTGGACCCAGTGAACACTAGACTGTTATCTAAAAAAAAAAACCTCCTCACAAACTAAAGCATGTTGTAGCCAAGCCCTAACTCCAGAAAAAAGAGCCATATCCTCAGCATTACTAGAAAGGTCGCATTGCCTCTCCTTCTAAACCACATCCTCCTCAACCTCTTTAACTTGATGAAAAGAGTTGTCAGACACATCTTTATTCCAAGCTTTCAAGTAAAGCTTCAACCGAACAAACTAATGCTAAAAAGCTCTCATCTTAGTGTCATACACCCAAGTAGCCCAAGATTGTCGCACAAAATCAACAAAAGCAGGATGCTAAAGCCAAACATGTAAGAACTTAAATTTGGATGGCCCTTAAACCGCATCCCTGTCACAAGATAATAACATAGGGGAGTGGTATAAAATAATGCGATTTAGGTGAATAACCCAAGAAGTAGAGAAAAAGCAAACCAATGAACATTACCAATCACCTTATCAAAACACCTCTAAGTGTTCCCATTAGTCCAAGTTAGGAGTGGCAATATGGGTCAGGATTCGTTTATTCGATTTGATTCGATGCGAATTAATTAGGTTTGAGTTTGAAAAAATTGATTTGTTTAATAAATAGGTGAATTCAACTCGATTCGCTGATTAAACGAATCGAATGCGAGTTTGAAGATTTTAATTCATTTATTCGTTTAGGATTCGTTTGATAAATGGGTCATAAACAAATCGAATACAAGTCTTCGTTTAAAATTCGTTTAATTAAATTACTTTTTTGTCCTTGAATTTATTTAAAAACTTTTAAAATTTGAAGGTTAATATTGTAATTTTAAGCATAACACATAAAGTTAAATAACAAGTAGGGCAACCAACCCTAATTTTACACTTCACACTCTCTTTCCCCTCATCTCTTAGCAACTCAGCCGTGAGTAAATCACCAGTCACTGCTACGTTTTGCCATCTCTTTCCCTTCATTTCCATCTCTTAGCAACTAGCCGTGAGTAAATCACCGACAACCATCTCAATAATTTCTTCAAAATTTCTCAACTGACGGCAGTCACCATCTCGCATTAATCACACCTGCACAGTAAGCTCCAAATCCTTTTTTTTTTTAAATTTTCGCATCCAGCAAGTGCTACATATTGGCCTGGGTTTGTCTTTTATTCATCCTGATTTGGGTTTGTCTTTTGAGAATCCATTGATTAGGGAATGAGAAAAATAAAAATAATAAATGAAATATATCTTGTAAACCATACATGATTACTAATTTTAGAGTTGCATAATCTTTAAAAAATACAAACACAGGCCGGGTACTAATTCAATTGTAACCATCAGTGCTGGCTTTCTCATTTCTTTCTTATATCATATTCTTCAATTATATCACTGTTAAAATATTTTTTAAAATATAATTAATTAATTTTAATATATATACATATTTATTTATATATATGATCTTTTATTCTTCAATTAATATATTTGCTAGCTTTTTCATTTCTTACTCATATTCTTCACTATTAAAAATTTTAAAAAATAATTATGAATAGGAGCACTAATTGTGCTCCATCTGCAGAGGGTGCCAATGATCCAAATGACAGTGTGTGAGTGTGATAGGTAAATTTTTTTATCTTGTTTAATTATTATTTCCTTAAAAATACTGCAAATTTGCTATATGTTTGATATTTTGAAATTTTACAATAACTATTATCAATATTGCAACATGTTAATAACATTTTATTTACTTTTTGGTGTAGGATTTTTGTTTTCAAGGTGACAAAGACAAATGAAGAGAATTAAAGAAATTACCTTGCTTTATAATTTGAATTTGAATTATTGTTATTTGTATTATTAGGGATTTGGTATTTGGTATTTGGATGACTGTATAATATGGTTTGAGTTATTTGTATTTTTTTATGGTTTGCTTAATTTTGTTTATTAATTATATTTTTCTAAACGAATTGTAAACGAATCCTAATTTGATTCGATTCGTTATGGATTCGTAAAGGATAAACGAATAATAAACGAATCCAAATTCGATTCGATTTGTTTATCAATCCTATTAAACGAATTAAACGAATCGAACCGAATATTCGTTTAATAAATTAATCAAATCCGAATCCTAAAATTTCAATTCATTTAATAAATGAATTGAATCTGAATCCATAGAATTTTGACCCAATTCATTTATGATTCGATTCGAATTTGATTTGTTTATTCGTTTTCCCACCCCTAATCCATGTGAATGGAATGCCAACAAACCAACATTCTCCAAACTACAGTCTAACAAGCTAAACTAAAAGCATTAATAGTACCTTGAAGTCGGACATACCCATCAAAGATTTTAGAAAAAGACTGCACAACATTAAAATCCTCACTGACAATCCAAGGGCAATTATAACCATCAGCAAAGGCCATAAGGGCATCCCACTAATCCTCTTGTACAAAGCATAAAACAACTACTAGATAAAAAAGAGATTAAAACAGGGTCAGAGAATAAAGAATAGCTAACACAACAATGAATCATCTGGCCCATATCCTGAAGTAACTCTACAAAGAATGGTGCAGACTAAATCACCTAATTCTTTCCAAATTAAGAAGACATAGCATGATCCATCCCCAGACGAACTTAAGTAACCTCCAACTGATTAGTTCTAAAAAAAGGCTCCAAAATACAAATCAAAGATAACCGATGCATCTAAATCAACTTCCATAATCTATGGACATAGAGGCCTTATTATCCCTTAATATTCCAAATGAGTATGTTAATCATTAGGGATAAAAGAATGGGTCACAACTTACTGACAAGTATTATGGTACTTCTGACTCATAACCAAAAAAGAAACCAAAGATGAACTGGCAGCTGCAGGCCATTAATACTGTCAATTAGAGGTGGGTAAATAATCTGTTCTGACTCAACTTGATCCAATCCAAAAAATATTGGGTTCAAGTCGAATCAGATTATCTACCCAACTTGATCGAATGTAATTTAGCCAACCAATTGGATCATTGTCAAATCGGGCAAAACCCGATCTGATCTAAAAATGATTGGCTAAAAAAATTAAAAATTTAAAAACAATTAGACAAATAAAAAACAAAATGAAACTAAAATATACACACAGCCACCAACACACCCACACAACCACACACATCGTGCCTTCCCACTGTCTTCACAGCCTGACCCTCATAGTTCACAGCTTTATGATTTCACAAGCACACACATCACAAAAGCAAAACAACAGCAGACAACACACCAACGCAAATACAGAGCAGAGACAGACGTAATGTATTTTGCAACTGGCACACACTGCCATCGACGCGGCCCACAATCACCGCTGACTAGATCTACTGCTCCATGACCCGTAATTGAATCTGCTGTTACCAAATCTGCTGCTTTATATATGCGTAAACAAAGATAAATGCAACAAACGACCTTTTATTTTTATCTCAGTATCTCAGTACATTAACTTAAAAAGACTTCGAATTTAACATTCTATTATCTGGAAATAGAAAAAAATAAGGTATGATTATTTATAACGTTTTATTATGTTATATGTCGCTTGTTTTGAATATTGATCATTGAGTAGGAAACTAAGCTTTTATAAGCATTAAGAGACGCTTATGCGTGATTAAATTTAGTTCGCAAGAGATTTATAAAAGTATGGCACTTGTTAAGAATTTTGTAGAGCTGAAATTTACAAGCATAAATTTAAGAGCTTCGTAAATTGACCCATTTGCCATCGAATTAAAACCCGATCCAATCTGAAGTCAACTTGAGTTTTTAATCTTATCTGATCTGATCCGAACATATTCGAATTGGATCAGATCGAGCTAGGTTATAGATTCGAATTAAGTTTAGATGAACTTTTTCTAATCCGATCAACTCAAAACCCGACCAAATTAACCCAAACCTAATCCAAACCCAAAATGACTAGTCCTACTGTCAATCATTGTATCCAAAGGCAAGCAAGTATGAACCTCTTCATGATCAATCAAAAATCTACCTTTATCACCAAGACCATAATCTGCATAAAAAATAAACTAGGGCATCCAAAGTAACACGACCATCAACAATTGAAGAAGACCAAGTCTGATCAACCAAAACAGTCCCAGAGTGTTGTCCAACAAAAGCAGATGCACTAGTAGCCAAAGAAATCTCACCAGAAGTCGTTGGCCCTAACAACCAAATCTCCGTAGGAGAGGCTGTAAAAAAGAGCCTAAACTCTGTCTTTGAATTACCAAGGGCTGCACGACCCACTCTAGGTTGAACATCTGCGTCAGATATTGGTAATTTGTTGCTATCCCTAAGCACTCTACCTTGAAGCCCACTAACAGACTGATAGGGCTTACAAAGCCTAGGATTGGTAACTAAACAAGCATAAGAAGAAATATCAAAATGCTTAAAAGAATCTTAATAAGAAGGCACCGCTCAAAAGTGACATCCTGCCAAAACCTGGAGTCACTTTCACCAACCTAAACTCATAGTAAAAGATATTCAATCAAAACCCTAACAACAATAGCCTATTAATAGAAGACGTAGTATGATCGACATGCAAGGTTTTTCAATAATAGAAACAATAAAAAATAAATCTGACTTGTAGCTAATAAAATAAATAAGTAAATAAAGGGAAGATACCCAAATTGGCACAATCAAGGACTCATTTGAACATTAAAAATCTATTGTCCATTTAAAAATCTATATACCCCTACAGTTAACGTACCATGTCTACTGAATCCAAATTCGAATATTGTCTTTACAAAAAATTTTATAACTTTGAGTAATAACTATCATTGGTATTAGAGCTACACCATAATGGCACTGAGGAAGAAATGAATTGAAAATTTTGAAGTGGGGTTAGAAGGACTTAAAACGATATGAGTTAGTTGGAACTTAGTTATAACAAATTTTACCAAAAGGAAGATACCCTCAGCAAGCTAACGGAAGCCTTGTTGTGAAACAAAGAAGGGTCCAACAGCAACATTAATGACTAAAATGGTTTATTTCACTACAATATAGACAAACTTATAGAGAAGATAAAAGAAGAAAGATAGATGTTTTCATCCAAATTGACAAAACTAGATTTCTAAAATACTCAGGAGATGACCTTACTACATGATTTAATAGAGTGGATTAGTTCCTTAAGTGCAAAGGCACTACTAAAGCCCAAAAGGTGTCATTGATATCCTTCCATCTCATAAGCAAAACGAACTAATGGTGGCAATGGTTATGAGGTGCTTACAAGGAAGAAGGAAGTGAAATGACTTTAAAAAGAACTATAGGATCGATTTAGATTGACAGAGTGCAAAGATTTTGATAAAGCTTTACCAAGGGTGAAAAAAATGGGCACATTGTGAGACTATTAAAAAGAATTAGAAAAAATAGAGAACCAAATGCTAGGTTGCCCATAAAAAACTTTAGTAAGGACATTCATGGGAGGCCTCAAACTAGAAATATCTGATGGCATAAGAATGTTCAAGTCGAAATCGTTGAAAGAAACTATTGTTGGAGAATTAATAAATAAAACTCACATGAAACACTATTTTATTTCTTCAACAACACTCCTCACCAATTACAACTCTTATTTTTCACTCTCTACACCTTAGAGATTTTGCTACTTCACTTGATGTTTAAACCAAAGGGGAGAGGGGGTATTTATACATGAAACAAACTAATCACAACCATTCATTTATTCAACTAATAAATAAATCCTCACCATCCATTAAAACCTACCACTCATCTACTTCACCAACCACACCTAACACACCTAACACAAATAATTCAAACCTCACCAATCATACCTACTCATGGAACCTTCCATGAGTTGGGCTTGATTTATTCATCTTGGATCAAGTTTATGATCCAACACCTCCCCTTAAACTAGATCCTGTGACACCAAGCAAACTTCTGAATCTTACAAAGTCTTCTTGCTTGAGTGGCTTAGTGAATATATCAGCTGCTTGATCTTGTGATTTTACATACTTGATTTGCACTTCTTTTCTTGCAATACACTCTCTTATGAAATGATAGCGAGTGTCTATGTGTTTACTTCGATCATGAAAGACTGGATTCTTGGATAGGGCAATTGCTGATTTGTTATCAACACAAATCTCGGTTGGCTCTTCTTGTGCCAAACTCAACTCCTTCAGCAAATTTCTGAGCCAAATTGCATGACAAACACTTGATGTGGCAGCTACATATTCAGCTTCACAGGTGGATAGAGTGACAATTGGTTGCTTCTTTGACATCCATGTGAAAGCAGTATCTCCCATGAAGAACACAAATCTTGTTGTGCTCTTTCGATCATCTACATCTCCACCCCAATCGCTATCGCTATATCCAATAAGCTTGTAGTCATTAGAAAATGAGTATAACAAGCCGAAATTAATTGTACCTTTGATGTAGCGAAGGATTCTTTTTGCAGCTTTAAAATGAGTGGTCTTTGGATTCTCCATGTATCGGCTCACAAGTCCAACAGCATAAAGAATATCTGGTCTTGTGCATGTCAAATAACGTAGGCTTCCAACCAAACTTTTAAAGAATGTTGGATCTATATCTTCGCCTTCATCATATTTGGATAACTTGACTCTGCATTCCACTGGCGTGCTTATAGGCTTGCAATCATTCATCTTGAACCTTTTGAGAATCTCCTTTGCATAACTTTCTTGGGAGATAAATATGTCTTCTTCCTTTTGTTTGACTTCAATGCCGAGGTAATATGCCATCAGTCCGATGTCAGTCATCTCGAACTCTTTGATCATCACTCTCTTGAACTCTTCAAACAAGCTTGGATTACTTCCAGTGAAGATGAGATCATCCACATACAAGCACACAATCAAAATATCTCCATCCTTTTCTTTGACGTAGAGAGCATGTTCATATGGGCATTTGGTGAAGCCTTTCTCTTGAAAATACTTGTCAATTCTGCTATTCCATGCCCTTGGTACTTGCTTTAACCCGTAAAGAGCTTTCTTCAATCTCAAAACTTTGTCTTCATGTCCTTTCACCACATAGCCTAATGGTTGTCCGATGTAAACTTCTTCTTCAAGGAATCCATTCAAGAAAGCAGACTTCACATCCATTTGAAAAATCTTCCATTTGTTCTGAGCAGCCAAAGAAACAATAAGTCTAATAGTTTCAAGTCGAGCTACAGGAGCAAATACCTCGTCATAGTCTATGCCAGCCTTTTGACTATAGCCTTTTGCAACTAGCCTCGCCTTGTGCCTTTCAATTTCTCCCTTCGCATTTCTTTTTGTTTTATACACCCATTTGACACCGATCGCCTTGTGACCTTTTGGAAGAGTAGTAAGCTCCCAAGTATCATTCTTCACAATGGCTTTGATTTCTTCATCCATTGCAATTCTCCACTTCTCATCTAGTGCAGCTTCTTGGAAGTTGACTAGCTCACAATTAGCAAAGAGGCAAAAGAGAGTGAGATTATCATGTCTCTCAGTTACCTCATAGAGATCTTGAAGACTCCTTGTGCGTTCTTCGGTTCTTTCATTTAAGAAAGACGGCGGTGAATCTCCGCATGTGGTTGATGCTGGTGAGATAGGTGGAGTGGCAGGCTCTTGTTGTTCGTCTACTTGTTTTATCTGTGTATGATCATCTTCTTCAATGGGAAAGAAGTTGAAGTCATCCACACCTGAGCCAAAATCTCATTCTCCTTCTTCATCAAAAACTACATCTCGACTGATCACGATCTTCCCATTGTTTGGATTGTAAAGCTTGTATCCTTTGGAGTTGTTGTCGTAGCCGATGAAGATGAACTTCTCACTTTTGTCATCCAGCTTGGCTCTACTTTCGTCTGGTACATGTACATGGGCAATGCTTCCGAAAACTCTTAAATGGGTGATGCCGGGTTTTCTTCCACTCCAAGCTTCTTGTGGCGTCTTGCCCCACACGCTTCTTGTTGGAGATCGATTGGATAAGTAGACTGCACATGCAACAGTTTCAGCCCAAAATTCTTTAGGTAGCCTCTTACTCTTAAGCATGCTTCTTGCCATATCGAGGATGGTTTTGTTCTTCCTTTCTGCAACACCATTTTGTTGGGGGGATCTTGGAACTGTCAAAGGACGTCGAATTCCATTTGCTTCACAAAACTCTAAAAATTCTTTGGAAGTGAACTCTCCACCTCGATCAGATCTCATGGCTTTAATCTGGTATCCCCTTTCTTTTTCAACTGCAGCTTTAAACTTCTTGAAAGCTTCAAAGACTTCTGATTTTTGCTTCAAAAAATACACCCAAGTTTTTCTTGAAAAATCATCTATGAAGAGAAGGAAGTAGTTACTTTTACCAAGGGAGTTTGGCTTGAATGGACCGCACACATCAGTATGAATGAGCTCGAGTGGCTTCTGAGCTCTTGAGTTTGACTCCTTTGGAAAGCTCTTTCTGAACTGCTTGCCAAGTAAACATCATTCACAAAGTTGATCAGGGTGATTGATGTATGGTAAGCCTTTCACCATGTTCTTCTTGGATAGTAGCTCCAGTCCTCCAAAGTTGAGATGCCCATATCGAAGATGCCAAGTCCAGGATTGATCTTTGTGACATGCTTTGAGACATTTTGCAACATCATTTTGAATATTTAAAGGAAACATTCTATTCTTTGACATTCTCACCTTTGTAATTAGATTTCCTTTGTCATCTCTTAGGAAAAGACTATAATCTTTTAAGTGAATATCATAGCCTTTTTCTAAAAGTTGACCTAAACTAAGAATGTTGCTTTTCATATTGGGCACATAGTAAACATTCGAAATTATTTGGTGGCTACCATCTTTTGCACGAAAAAGAATGTTACCTCTACCCTTCACTGGTACTTTTGAATCATCTCCAAAAGCGACACTGCCATTCACAGATTCACTTAGTTGCACGAACATGTTTCTGTTTCCACTCATATGATTGCTAGCACCTGTGTCAAGATACCATGTATTTTCTTGACCTCCACTTGTGTCATTGCGTGCTAGTAAAAATGTGCCATCTTCACCATTTATCTCTTCAGCATAGTTCACTCTCTCTTCAATTCTGGTGCTTGGAGCTATGCATTCTGAAGCATAATGCCCAAACTTTTGACAATTATAGCACTGTACTTGGGATTTGTCATACCTCGATCTTGGATTGCCTCTGCCTCGTCCTCTGGTTGAGCTTTCTCCTTTGGCATAACTGGAGTTGTTGTTGTTGAAATTCCAACCTCGTCCATGGCCACGACCTCTACCTCGTCCTCGACCTCTACCTCGGACATAGTGCCTTCTCTCATTGTCGGAGCTTTCTTCTCTTTTCTTTGGATTGACTTCCATCTTGAGAAGTTGTTCTTCGATTCCTTGCTTCTTTTTTTGTTTTTCTTCATAGGCTTGCAACCTTCCTTGAAGTTGCTCGATCGTCATATCCTCCAGATCTCTTGTTTCTTCAATTGTCACAACAATATGGTCAAACTTTGAGTCTACTGATCGAAGTATCTTTTCAATGATCCTTACCTCTTTTAACTCCTCGCCATTTCTTTTTAATTCATTGGAAACGGTCACAACCCGAGTAAAGTAGTCAGAAATTGACTCCGACGCCTTCATGTGTAAGGACTCAAATTCTCCTCGTAATGTTTGGAGACGAACCTTCTTAACTTGCTCCGCTCCTTTGTAAGAGGTCTCTAGTTTCTCCCATGCTTCTTTTGAAGAGGTTGTAACAACAATCTTTTCAAAAGCATCTTCATCTAATGATTGAAAGATGAGATACTTTGCTTTATTCTCTTTTTTCTTCAAGCCTTTTAAATTCTCCTTTTGCGCCACAGTTAAAGTGGCTTCATTTTCTGGCACAATAAAGCCTTTCTCCACGACATCCCATACATCATGTGCACCCAATAGAGCCTTCATTTTAATACTCCAATTGTCAAACTTACTTCCCTTTAATTGTGGAACTTGAAATGACATCATACCACCGTTTGCCATAACTCACAAATTTAGTGAGAATTTGGAAATTCTGAAAGCACATATGGATCCGGCACGTCGAAAAACCTTGGGAATGACTCGAGTCAACTTTCGGTCAACAGTCAACGCTGGTCAACGGTCAACGTCGGTCAACGGTCAACACCGGCTTGGTAATCTTGGTTCGGTCCGGATTGGTTCAGCTCGAGTTGGCTCGGTTCGACTTGATTCGGTTCAGCTCGGCTCGGCTTGGTTCAGTTCGGCTCAGCTTGGTTCAACTCGGTGAGTTGACTCAGCTTCAGGACAGAAAAATTCCGGCGGCAATTGTGGGCGCGTCCAGTCTCGGATCGGGATGATTTTTGCGGTGTCACGTTCCTCTCGTCGCGATCTTCGATTTGATATGCTATATGACTATATATAGCATCAAACACTAGCTCTGATACCACTTTGTTGGAGAATTAATAAATAAAACTCACATAAAACACTATTTTATTTCTTCAACAACACTCCTCACCAATTACAACTCTTATTTTTCACTCTCTACACCTTAGAGATTTTGCTACTTCACTTGATGTTGAAACCAAAGGGGAGAGGGGGTATTTATATATGAAACAAACTAATCACAACCATTCATTTATTCAACTAATAAATAAATCCTCACCATCCATTAAAACCTACCACTCACATACTTCACCAACCACACCTAACACACCTAACACAAATAATTCAAACCTCACCAACCATACCTACTCATGGAACCTTCCATGAGTTGGGCTTGATTTATTCATCTTGGATCAAGTTTATGATCCAACAACTATTAGCCTTACACGAATGAGGGATGAGCAGCTAATTCGCTAGGAAAGCCACACAACCTTTTAATTGATTTATTGTTTACTTCTGTTCTCTAACAAAATTCAAGATAGCTTGCCTATGAAAAAGCTCACTTGGGACGAGAAGCAGAAGAGAAAGACACAAGGGCCATACTTTAATTCTGATGAGAAATTTACACCTAGTTAAGATGTAAAGGGTCACAACTTTTACTATTAGAAGACAGTAATTAATATTTAGATGATGAAGAAACTAAAGGCTTAATGGTGTCCCAACTAGAAATATGACTTTATAAACCCTCAAGATAGAGAGCCTATAAAATAATACGGGTAATGGCAAAGATTAAACCCTATAAAGTGTTGTTCTAATTGATAGCGTGTTTACTCATAGTTTTATTAATGAAAGATGGGCCAATATTTTATAATTACCAGTAATCCGAATCAAACCTTTCAATGTCAAGGTGATGAATGAAAGACCATTAAAATGCCAAGGACGATTTAAAAATGTCCAAGTTCTACTCCAAGGTATTCCTTTAATTGAGCTAGATTTAGTCTTAGATGTCTATTGGTTAGAACAATTGGGACTGATGGCATGTAATTGGTAGCAATTAACAAGGGAATTCTAATTGAACAACTAAACTAAAAAATTTGATACACAATCAATTCAACTTACATCAATGAAATCTATTTCCAAATATATACGGCAAAGGAGCTCCATGTTTGTTATTTCTCTTTAATCCATAGTCGATCTTACATTATAGAATGTCAATCCTGAGATAAAACAATTATTAGAGAAATTTAAAGACTTGTTCCAATAGTCAATGCAAGATTCTCCTCCAAAAAAAAGTAGATCATCACATCAATTTCAAAGAAGGAGCCAAGTCCATTGATGTGAGACTATAAAAGTATGCATGTTTTTAAAAAAGTTGAAATTAAGAAATAAGTTCATGACATGATAAATTTTGAGCTTATAAGATTTAGTGCTAATCCTTTTTTATCTCATGTTTTATTGGTAAAACAGAAATATGGTTCATGACATTTTTGCACTACTTATAGAGCATTTAGGGCCAGTTTGGTAATGCTGCAGCTTTTAAAATAATTGTTGTTAGCTGTGCTGTAGAAATAATCAGCTGTGAAGAGAATCAGTTAAGTGTTTGGTAAATTTTATTTTCAAAAGTACTGTGAATTTTGAAAGCAGTTATGGATGTTTGGTAAATTTTATTGTTAAACTGCTGTAAGAAAATAAATGACCAAAATGTACATAATGTAAGATGAAATTTACTTATACATATAAAAATGCTGTAAGAAAATAAATTTACTTGCACTAGAGAAGTTTTGATAGAACACAAAATATGAAGAAATAGGGTAAACGAAAGGTGTGCGTTAATTATAATAAAAATTTATTAAAATATTGATTTTATTTCTAATTTAACTAAGGATAATTTCGGGTTTAAGTAATAATTGTAAGGATATTTATGAAATTATATTAAAGGATAAAATTGATTCTCAAAATCAGAATCTAAAAGTTACTCTTTCCCTGCTTTTCAAAATCAGCTGTAGGAGGAGCTGATTCTGGCAAAAGTGATTTTGATTTTCTTTTACCAAACACCAAAATTAGCTTTTAGATTTTTAAAATCACTTTTAACCCTCCCAAAAGCAATCCCAAACGGGGCCTTAATGTTGTAACCATCAAAGATAGATTTTTAATTCCTACAGTTGATGACATGCTTGATGAGTTCTATAGAGCTACTTATTTCACTAAACGTGACTTATCGGTAAGATACCACCAAGTACGAGTGCATTTCACTTAAATTCATTAAACTGCCTTTCGTGTTCATAATGGTCATTATAAATACTTAGTTATGCCTTTTGGTCTTTGTAATGCTTCATCTATAATTCAAGTCTCCATTTTAGTTATACCATTTGGTCTTTGTAATGCTCCATCTCCACAAATTTATACTAATTTTCATTGATGATATTTTGATTTATAACCCTAAATAAGCCTAGGCCCACTAATGTCTCTGAGTTACGTGGATTTTTAGGACTTACACGTTATCACCGAAAATTAATCCGCAGCTATGGCATTATAGCATGTCCTCTCACTAACCTCCTAAAAAAAAAGACATTTTGGATGTCAGATGAAGCTAAAAATGTTTTCCAAGAACTAAAAAAGGCCATGACTACTATGCCAACACTCGCAATGCCAAACTTTAATGAACATTTATTATTGAATTAGATGCTTTAGGGGACAGCACTGGGGCAATTCTAACTTAACAGGAAGGCCTATTGCATTCTTGATTCAAGCCTTGGGTACCACTAAATGCTCATGGAAGGTCCTTTTATGCAAAAGAAATACTAGTAATCATTCACGCAACTCAGACACGAAGGGTATATTTATTGGGTCCGAAGTTTTATTTCTAAACTGATCAACACAACCTTAAAGTACTTGTTAGAGCAACATATAGCAATTCCTGAACAACAAAAGTAGGTGACAAAGATACTTGGTTATGATTATGAAATCAAATATAAGCTAGGCCGAGGGAACAATGCAGCTGATGTACTATCACAGGTGGCAAGTAATCCTAGTCTTGATGCCTTAATTGTGTCTCAAACTCAAATATGAGATACAATCAAAGCCTAAGCTTATGATGATCCTTCTAAGAAGAAAATCAGTAAACAAGCAACCAAACATCCAGACGTTCCTTACAGTTGAACTATCGGTAGGTTTGTCACAAAACCAAGTGGTGGTACCTCCTTATTCCAACCTCATCTAACAACTCTTATGAGAATTTAATGATTCTGTAATTGATGAGCAATTGGGTGTATTAAAAACATACAAGAGACTAGCACAATAATTTTATTGGCATCCATGCACCAAGTAGTGAAGAATTATGTTGCCTCTTGTGAAGTGTGCCGATGAACTGAAAATGAGACTTTGTCACTAGCCAAACTTTTACAGTCATTTTCAATTCCTTTTCAAGTTTTGATGATGTCACTATGGACTTCATCGAAGGCCTTGCACCCTCAAATGGTAAAAATTCAATCCTTGTTGTGTTGACAAGTGCAGATCAACACTTTTTTTTTTTTGCTCTTTCCGATCAGTATATAGCATAAGTGGTGGCTGAAAAAATTATTGAAGGAGTGGTGAAGCTTCGTAGCATGTTGCAATTTATTATAAGTGATTGTAACCCTAATGTTCATCAGTTATTTTTTGCACGAGTTTTTTAAAACTTTATGCACGCAAATAAAGATGGGCTCCCCCTATCGTCCACAAACAGACAGACAAACGGAAGTGGTCAGCCATTGTATTAAACAACATCTTCAGTGAATGGCTTATAACTACCCCGTAAGTGGCATTTTTCTTTCCATGGGCTGAGTTTTGGTACAATACTACCTATCATACATCTACTCGAATGATTCTCTTCCAAGCTCTTTATGGAAGGCCCCCACCAACAATTCCACATTACCATCAAGGTTATTGTCCAGTAAATGAAGTTTACCAAAGCTTAGCTTCTCGAGGCGATTCTAAATATCGAGACATTGTGGTAATGTTAATGTAGAAATAGTCACAGTCAGTCCTAATCTTTTGCAGTAAGATTAGTCCAAGTCAATAATATTATTGTAAGTGGTTCCTTGTGTTTAGGAAGTCCACGATTTGACGTATTTGAGTCTACCCTTGTTTTGTGAGTTGTGGGGTTGTTAGTTGCGTTAGTGACTTCTGACTAGTAGAAGTTTGTTATGTTTAGCTCTATATAATCGTTTGTTATTATTCAATAAAATTCAATCAACTTCTACAGCAATATTTATAGAATTATCTATCTTTTGAATTACCAACTTTTATTTTAAATTCCTTTCATCCTAACAGGTACAGAGAAGTGTGATTTGCCTTAGTGTCTTCTTCATTCTTTTTTCAACACATTGAGCATCAAATTGTCAACTTTGTATTTTTGAAGCTTCATTCCTACCACCAGCAATCTGTGTTTAAAGGAGCCTATCAAAAGCTTATAAGCAGTTTTTATTGGCCATATCAGATTGAATAAAAAATTGGAAAGGTGGCCTACAAGCTCAAGGTTCCACAAGGTTCTCACATTCCCCTACTTTTTCATGTGTCCCCTCTAAAGAAAAGGCATTCTCCCACTCTTTCATGTGTTCCCTCTAAAGAAAAAGTAAGGAGAAACAATTACTACTAGTACGGAGTTACCTCCAGTGGTAAAAGATAGTGACTTGATTATGGAACTGAAGATAATGTTGGATGCCCATTAGATTAAAAAAAAAAAAGGTCCAAATTTGTCCAAGAAAGTGTGATCAAATGGAAAAGATTTGTAATAGATGATGCTACGTGGGAAAACACTCGAGAAGTGAAAGACAAGTTTCTAATATGAACCTTGAGGCAAGGTTCTAGCCAAATGAGTGCCCTTGAAGAACCCAAAGCCTTTTTTTACTAAGAACTATCATGCATAGGACCTGCGTTTCATGAGCCATGTAAAGAGAAGATTCTTGTTTGTCAAAGACTTGGTGACAGTTGTTGATGGTGTCCACAAGATTGCTTGTTAAGAATAGGTCAAGTAGTTGTTATTTGATAGCTTTCAGCTACCTTGTTGTCGTTTGTCCTTAGTGTCTTATTTCTTTGCTACAAATGTGATCTAAGAATTAGTGATAACTGTTAATTCCCTTTTGTATTTAAACTCTTTTATAGTCATTAATAAAGTAAGGTTATTTCAATTAAAATTATTGTAGTCAATTCTTACCCTAAAGTAGAATACTATCTTCACTAAAAAATTTGTAACTTTGATTGGGACCTATCACATCATGTGGCCAAGAGCAAGGAATATATGAAAGTCAAGGAAATTACTTGCTCACCAAGTTTATTTGGGGGTGAGACTATATGCACTCTAAAAACTTCTCTGAACACTATTACTATGTACACTCATCCGTTAATTTAAAAAATATATATATATATATATATATATATATATACTTTGTACACTCTTTAAAATACCAAAAAAGTTAAAAGTACAAGGTGTTCATAACTCTCAATCAATTACCAGTTAGTCCCTTCCTTAGGAGTTTTCTGCGGAAGACAAATAAGGATGAGAGATTGAATAGAGTTGCCATGACTCTTTGAAGTCACTCTCAGTGGGTGGTTTTGATACATTAAAGTCTTTTATTACTAGGGTTCTTCTAGTAGGAGCGTTGGTCCAGGGTCATTAACATCATCAGTCTTTATAGAGCATTAAAGCAGTTTCCTCAGTAAAATGGATTCAGAGGAGTTAATAAAGAGGTGCAGAGCCATAAAACTAAGTGATTAGGAGGAAGGAAGAGTAACCTTCAGAAGCAAAATGAAAGCCCAAGGGGAAAAAATAGTCGCGGGCTGTTTGATTGGGAAGGTGATTCATACAAGGGGAGTTAGTATTGAAGGCTTAAAGGCTGTGATGCAGAGGGTGTGGAAAACTTCACGTGAGGTTAAAATTGAAAGTTTGGGAGAAAATGTTTTTATGTTCAAGTTCGGGTCTGAGATGGATAAAAGAAGCATTTTGGTGGGAGGTTCGTGGCATTTTGATAGAGCTCTAATTGTTTTAAAGGAGCCAGCGGGAATCGGAGATGTAAAAAAATAGGATTTCAGCCATGCATCTTTTTGGGTTCAAATTCATGATGTCCATATCATGTGCATGCATAAAGAGATGGCAAATGAGCTAGGTGCGGTGATTAGAAAGGTGGAAGAAATAGAAACTGATGCTGCGGGGGAATGCTTTGGAGAATTTTTTAGGCTGAGAATCTCAGTAGACATCACTAAGCCATTAAAAAAGATTATAGAGTTGGAACATGAAGGGGATGATGAGGATGATATTCCTATGAGAGTAATGTATGAACGATTGCCGGATTTCTGCTTTTGTTGCGGAAGAATTGGGCATCAATACAGAGAATGTACACACTACAAATCTCAATCCAAAGATAATATGGCCTACGGGCCATGGCTCAAGGCTACCTCCATAGCCGAGAGATTAAAACAGAACAGACGAAGAGATAGGTGGGAGTCGGAAGCTAGCAAAGGCCACACAAGTTCTTCAACGCCAATGAAAGATCCAAGGCGAAGCAGCACAGAAAATGAAAGATGCAGGGTGGGTGAAATGGGGAATACTGAAGAAGAAAATCGGATCCATCAAGATTCGGGCATGGATAGCTCGGAGGGGGAAATGGGTGAGATTCATAAAGGGAGTCAAAAGCAATTAATGCAAGGGTTGGCAGGACACAAAGAGCTAGAGGATAGCTGTACGGGGAACAAAAACCTAGCTGTCAATGATACAGTGCATTGTGATGAGACCATGGAAGCAAAATCAAAAGGCGGGAAGGGAAAATTTTTAAGCAAAAAACCTGACACAACAGTGGTGGGGGGCTTGAAAAACGCGGGAATAATTGAGCGGGAAGAGGAGGATTTGAGGAAGACTTCAGCTGAGATGGATTGCCAAAAGACAAATGGGCTGCAACCAATAATAGAATTAGAAGTTGAAGATATGGAAAACGGGCCCAGGGGAGGAAAAACGAAAATCAGAAAAAAGAAATGGAAATACCAAGCCCGAAATAAAGAAGAAAAAAAAGGGTTTAGTGAAGGGAGTACAAGAGGAAAGAGGCCCAGCAGCACCATAGATTGGGAAAGTCCAAAACCAAAAAAGAGTAAACAAACAGCCCGGGTAATATCTATTTACCACCGCGGATTCAGAAACTAGCTGATGCAGCAACAAAACTGAACTTCGAAAATGATAAGGAGATGGATGGGAGGAGGCCCAAAATGTCACAAATGAAACATCGGCGGTGGCTGGGAGCCAGCGCCGCCGACAGCCATGAAACTGCTAAGTTGGAACGTTCAGGGGCTGGCCAAAGACCGAACGTTCTGAGAAGCCCAGCAACTCTTGCAAGAATATAGTCCTCAAATTTATTTTCTTTGCGAAACAAAAATGACGGCTAGACAAATGCAAGGGAAAGCTAATAAGCTAAAGTTCCAGAATTGTTTTGCAGTGGATAGAGATGGATTGGGAGGTGGTTTGGCAATGTGTTGGACGGACGACATTAATGTGGAAATCAAATCTTTTAGTAAACACCATGTGGATGTTGTGGTTCATAGTGAGGACGGAAGATTCTGGCGATGTACTGGAGTTTACGGCCACCCTGAAACGGATCAAAAAAAGCATACATGGGAGCTTTTAAGAAGGTTAGCTGGTTTATCTTCACTTCCTTGGCTATGTTTCGGGGACTTTAATGAGGTTCTGAACTTAAATGAAAAATTAGGAGGTAGAGATAGAAGAGCAAATCTGGTGAATGATTTCAGGGAAGCTTTAAAAGATTGTGACCTAACGGATTTGGGGAGTACCGGGTATCCATTCACGTGGTCAAATAGAAGATTCGGAGTGAATATTATAGAAGAGAGGCTGGACAGATTTTTAGGAAATAGTAGCTGGAGGGAAAGTTTCCAAGAGAAGGCAGCCCAAAATTTAATTTCTTGGAGCTCCGATCATAGCCCTCTAATGATGGAGGTCCTGGAGAAAGGTAGGGGAAACAGATACTCTAGGAAAACTTTTCATAGAATCCACTATGAAGACATGTGGAGTCCATATGAAAAGAAAACTTTTCATAGAATCCACTATGAAGACATGTGGAGTCCATATGAAAAGTGCAAGGAAATTGTTAAGAAAGAATTGATGGAGGGAATCAGTTGGAAGGGTGGAAATTCGGTTGAAATTTTTAAAAGGATTTCTAAGGAGTCTTTGGGGAATTTGAGGATTTGGAGTAGAGAGGAATTTGAAGGAAGGAAAAGGAAGTTGCAGCAGCAAAAAAAGAAGCTAAAAGACTTGAAAAATGGCTTCTGCCATCTAGACAGTGGCGAGGAGATTAGGAGAATAGAGATGGAGATAGACAACATTCTCTTGGATGAGGAAGTTTAATGGAAACAAAGGTCGAGGGCAGATTGGCTGAAGGAGGGAGACAAAAATACAAGTTTCTTTCACTCAAAGGCCTCTACAAGAAAGAACAAAAACAAGATTCGCGGTTTGGAAGATGAAAGCGGGAAATGGATAGAGAATGAGGAAGAAGTGGAACAACTGTTTTATGAGTACTTTTCAAAAATTTTCAGCTCAACAAAGCCTTCTCGAGAGCAAATTGATGCAGCTTTAGAGGAATTGCCAGCAAAGGTTACAGAGGAGATGGGAAACTACTTGGACCAGCCTTTCACGGAAGAAGAAGTTGCAGAAGCGCTAGCTCAAATATGCCCCACGAAAGCCCCAGGCCCGGATGGACTCCCAGCTGCGTTTTTCCAGAAGCATTGGAGCTCAGTGAAGGAGGGGGTGGTTACAACTTGTCTGCAGGTTTTAAACGAGGGAGGTAACCTTGCACCTTTAAACCATGCCTACATTGCTTTGATTCCGAAAGTAAATAAGCCAAAAAAAGTGACTGAGTTTAGGCCTATTAGCCTTTGTAATGTAATATATAGAATCATTGCAAAAACAATGGCAAATAAGCTTAAACGGATTTTAAATGATATCATCTCCCCCACCCAAAGTGCTTTTGTTCCCGGTAGACTCATTACGGATAACTTTGTTATTGGATATGAGTGTTTGAATAAAATAAGACAGAGTATGAGTAAAAAAAAGGGGCTGGTTGCTTTAAAGCTTGACATTAGTAAAGCATATGATAGAATAGAATAGAATTTTGTAAAGCACACAATGCAAAAGTTGGGGTTTTCTGAAAAATGGGTGAGCTTGGTAATGAATTGCAAATCTACAACTAGTTTTTCAGTTCTAATCAATAGAGTGCCAAAAGGGCTTATCACCCCTCAAAGAGGTTTAAGGCAGAGATGTCCTCTCTCGCCTTATATTTTCATTATATGTGCGGAGGTGCTCTCAAATTTGTTGGTTCAGGCAGAAAATCAAAGTCTCATCCAAGGGCTGAAGTTTAACAGGAGTTTATCAGTTACACATCTCTTATTTGCTGATGATAGTTTGGTGTTTGCAAGGGCGTCCAGCAATGATTGCAGAATTTTAAAGGGCATTTTTTATTGCTATGCAGCAGCTTCGGGACAGGTCTTCAACTTTGAAAAATCGTCTATGTTATTTAGCTCAGGTGCAAGTCAGATTCAAAAGGAAGAATTCAAGAATATTTTTAGGCTGAATGTTGTCACAAAACATGAAAGATACCTTGGCCTTCCATCTATGGTGGGGAGAAGGAAAATCAGCTTCTTTAATGAGATAAAGTTCAGGGTTTTAAGCAAGCTTTCCAGCTGGCAAAGCAAGAAATTTTCCTGTGGGGGCAAATCAGTGTTAATCAAAGCTTTTGTACAAGCAATCCCAGCATACGCAATGAGTGTTTTCAAAATTCTTCAAGGCCTTTGTGAGGGTATTGAGAAAGCCATTTCAAGATTTTGGTGGGGATCCTCTGATACTCACAGAAGCATACATTGGGCTAGATGGGAAAGACTATGCCATGCCAAAATACGAGGGGGAATAGGCTTCAGAGAATTTTCAGGTTTCAACCAAGCCCTCATTGCAAAGCAGGGGTGGATAATCCTGCATAATCCCGAGTCTTTAATGGCGCAGATTTTGAAGGCAAAATACTTCAAGCACTTTAGCTTTATGGAAGCAAAGTTGGGGTCCAATCCATCTTTTGTATGGAGGAGCATTCTGTGGGGTAGGCAAGTGTTGCATAAAGGCTTAAGATGGAGGATAGGAGATGGGAAGCAAGTGAAAATTTCTGAAAATAATTGGGTAAAAAATTTTGAGATCCCTAGAGCAAACCCACAGCCCAGTTAATTGATGGAAGCAACAAGTGGAGGGAAGACTTGATTGGGCAGTCTTTTTCAAAGGAAACTGCTGAACGAATATTGAGAACTCCACTGCCAAAAACTCCAAGACCAGATAAATTGGTATGGCACTTTGATAAACATGGAATCTACTCAGTTAAAAGTGGTTACCAGTTGGCAGTGAATTTGAAATCCCCAGATAGGCCAAGTTGCTCAGACATATCCAAAACAATGTGGAAGGTTATTTGGGTAAATGACATTCCAGAGAAGGTAAAGATTTTTATGTGGAGGGCTACTCAGAATGTGCTACCAACGGTGGAAAATCTATGGAAGAGAAAAATTGTAGGGGATCCAGTGTGTCAGAGATGTTGTAGTATGAGCGAAGATGTGTTCCATGCTCTGGTGGGGTGTAAGTTTGCTCGAAAAGTTTGGAAGCTGACAAAATTTTATGAAGAGATTAAGGTGATGGCTCATCAGGATATGTTAAGTGTGCTGCAAGAGTTAGCAATGAAGAGGGGGAAGAAAGACATTGAACAAATAATTGCAGTTTGCTGGGCAATTTGGCACTCGAGGAATTGCTTTGTTTTTGAAGGAAAAATGGAAGATCCTCTGTTTTTAGCTACAAGAGCAGAAGCCGTTGTGGAGTCATATAGGAGGATAAATTCTGGAAAAAATAATGCTTTGGCTGGGCAGCAGCAAAATGGGCAGCAAGTTTGGAAGCCCCCTCCACCTGGCTGTTTCAAAGTAAATGTAGATGCGGCTACAAATTTATCTAAGCAAAGGGGAGGGATTGGAGCTATGGTTAGAGATTCCAGAGGATATTGTGTAGCTGCAGCAGCTCAGAGAACTACTCTTAAAGGCAATGTTGCAGACATGGAGGCTGAAGCTGTGCTACTAGGCATCCAAGTAGCAAGGAAAGCAAATTGTGCCCATTTTGTTATTGAATCAGACTCTAAAGAAGTTGTGGAGCTTGTTCTGAAAAGGAAGAGCAGCTTAGCTAAAATATCATGGAACATAGAAGAAATTCAGGATTGTTTAAAAGGGCAGAACACGACATCTATTCTGTTTGTACCAAGAAGGTGTAATGTCATGGCTCATAACTTGGCAAAAGTTGCTTTAGATTGTGTAGACCCTGTCCTCTGGATAGGAAATTGCCCAGTTCTCGCTGGGGATGTTTTTCTCCAGCTTTAATCTTTGGAAAGGCTTACTTTCTTTCAAAAAAAAAAAAATACCCAAAAAGTTCTCACTTAATCCTCTTTAAATTAATCATCTTAGTTACTCTACACTCATGAAAATGCCATATACACTCAAACAAATAAATCAATTAAAATCAAGGACATTGTTTGATCAACTTCACAAATTCGGAGTTTAGAATCAGAAAGAGAAGTGGAAATGAAAGTCTTAATCATAGTAGTTGATTAACTACACTCAGCAATCATGGGTAAGACACGTGGTATAGGAGCTTATCACAAACTGAAGTCTCACCATAGGACTCAAAGGTGGGCTGATAAGTCATACAAAAGGTGTCACCTCAGCAACGAGTGGAAGAAGCCATTTGTTGGTTCTCCCCATGGAAATAAGATTGTCACTTTTGTTCCAAATGATGGTTGCTTGAACTATATTGAAGAAAATGATGAGGTGTTGATTGTTGGATTTGGACATAAGGGACATGCAATTGGTAACTTATTTTTGGATTATTATTTTTTTTCCTCTAGGTTTGGTTGAAGATAATATCCCAAACATGCATGGGGGTTTGTAATACCTTAGTGTTGCAGACTAGCTTATAAGAATATGAATAATTGTCAAAGTTATTCTAATATTGTGGAATGACATGCATCTTTTGCAGCAAAACAAAAAACAAAAAAACATCAATGTTATTCTAATATTGTCACCTACTTAACCATCAGAGAAGAACAAGGAAGATTATTTGTGCTGTAAACTAGAAAATTAAAAGGATCACACTACCTCATTAAAGTTAAAATCTCCACATATTGAGTTTCCTTTGTAAATATTTATTTAAGATATTTGGAAGAAAAAACTTAAGATTTAAAATAATAAGAAAATAAACATTAATTGCAGTGCCCTAAATGAGTGTCCAAAATAATGTTATTATATATGCTCATAATAAAGTGTCCTTAATAGTAATTTAGATTATGAGTATTTTTGTAATAAAAATATTAATAAAAATATGAGTATTCAGAGTAATTTTTAGAGTGCGTATATCTCCACCTTTTATTTGGTTACCATCAAATGACAAAAAGAAAAAGATAGAAAATAACACCTCTAGAGGAAGACAAACCAATGAGAATTTGTCAGCTGTCCAGAATTACTAACATACCCTCAAGATCACTCCTATGTAAGCTCTACATATTAAATTTTAAGGAAGCTTTTTCCAGCTCTGATCTATTCTCTATGAGCAACCAATATTGTATCTTAAAAGATGATGATGAGGCGTAAAAGACATAAAAGAATCAGAAATAGATAGATACATACATTGGAGAATCAAGTTAATATTTAGAATTAACGTTTTTCTTTCAACATAACAATTGTTGTTGTTGTTGTTGTTGTTGTTGTGTGTACATATACATATACATATACATATATTTATATATTGTTCCCATTTTAGTTCAAATTAATTAGGGTTACCCAGGGCATTTTTTTTTATTGACACGAATCAATAATTTTCATTTTAAACAATATATTTCTCTTTCACTGAACCAAGAATAAGTTTGAGTGTAATAGCGGACTACCGAAACTGCATTGGCTTACTATCACAAATTAAGGACCTCAAAGGCTACACCTAGAGTGTTGAAACCCTAAATCTCTGTTGTGATGCAGCGTTGCACTCAGAGCTGGAATTACATGGAAAGAATGTGTGTCAAGCTAATGCTAGCTGTAAATAAGGTAACGGCAAGAATGGGAGGAAGTTCATCAAAAGCTCAAAATTAGAACTGCATTTGGGGTGTATACCCAAGATCCTTGAGATGGGCGGCCATAGCTTTGTTCATGAGTTGTGGTTCGCACCGTAATATCTGCGCCAAATAGTAGATTGGTGCTCATGTTTATTAGAATCAAATAACTAGGTTGAACGAGAAGAAAGTGAGGGGACTTAGGCGATCGGTGATTGAAAATTTACCTGGATGTCAGAGGCTGGAGCTGGGCAGTGAGTTAGAATCATTTCCTTGGAAATGAACCCTACACCACCATCCCATTCTTCTGGTGGCTGGAGTTGACATTATAAGATTAGCATGAGAGCAAAAGGAGCAATGTAAGCCTCATTGACTTACAAAAGTTCTCAACAGCTACAAGCAGCTGAAAGGACCCATGCATACTTTAAAGATACAATCATCTTTAAAGAACCCTTTAGTTTTCCTTTACTGTGATGCATCATGAAGACATCATCTAATATAAAATAACCTCTTCTACATGGAATAGATACTCCTCTATATCACTTGAATGTATCCTGACAGCCGTTAGTTTTACTCATTCCACTTCGCTCATCAATTTAAAGAGTTCTGGTAGTATCATTTCCAGAATCCATTTTTACAGAAAGCAGGCCTGGACGTCCATTACTCCAAGTTACTAGAATCTTTGTTATTAAATTATGCATGAAGCAGATCAACCAAATCATGACCTTTCATGAACAGCCAGCTTTGGTCATCATAGATTTAGTCGTGCCAGAAGATTGGATTTTATTACCTGAGCCAGATAAAGCACTACAGACCTCTCTCAGGCTGGGCATATTTTGTGTGCAACAGCACTTTCACACTCAACTAAAAACTTTTAATTGAGCCATCAAATGAACCATCTACCATTTCACACTAAACATTTCATATATAATGCAAATAGGTTTTGCTATTAAATTTGAAAATGTATATTTCAATATTCCCTTGAAACCTGAATATCATAAATCTTGATGTTACTGTGACACAAATGTTACATTACAGATGTAGATGTACGTGTATGTTTGTATGTTTTCAAATAATGTTGTATTAAGCTTAGTTTCAACAATGACAACTTTCAGATTAAATTTGATCATTCTCCAAGGACAGTTTTCGGAGACAGCTTTATACTTGTAACATACAAAAAGTATTTCATCCTGCTCTTTTCAGCAGTATAGAAAAGCAGATTAAAACAAGTTTTTAACATCATCTCCATAATATCAGCAGAAACTTCAAGGAAGGCAAAAGGACTTATATAAAGATCCCAAAAAATAAATAAATAAATTCATAGTATTCAGCTTCGTATTCTTGAATTTAAAAGCAAAAAGCTCTGAATTAAATATCAGAAATTCACTCGAGTACAATTTAAAAGAAGAAAAGGTAAAAGCGACAGAAACAGATAAAACTAAAGAGTGAAGAAGCAAATGAAATGGATGTACCTGATCTAAATCATAGCAGATTCTAAATCGGTCGGAAAAAATGGTGGCAAGATTATCAAGCTCTTCCTGCAAAGATACAGTTCCAGAAATGTTAAAATTTCGCAGGAAGAGCTTGATAATCTTACAATTCTGTGGTTTTCGATGTTGTAAAGCATCTTACAATGATCTCTTATTTCTGCTGTGCTGCTCTTCTTCCGTGGATAGGATGATATTAAAGTATTGGATACCTGTGAAGCTTTCAATAGGCATTCTACCCAAAGACTGGCTGTTAGAGAAGTATAACCTGGTTGAATTAAGGCCTGCTTAACGAATTGTTTATTCCCTATTTTGGGGTGGGAATTAGATTTGAGAAATTTAGCGTCGTAGTCCATGTTGGCTCTTGCATTGGCATTTGAGCTTGAGGAAATGACTGGAAAGCAAAGTAATAGTAAAAACTATACTGGGAGTGGGATACCTTCCCCTTGTACTACCCTTACATAATATGCAGTGGTTCTTCCACGTACAGTAACGTAATGCAAGCTATAAGAAGGAGTGTCTCCGACTTCTTCGACATGCCCTCCAGAAGCATGAAGACCAGAATGTTTTTTTTATTTATTTTACTCTGGGCAGTTTACAATTGTCCATAAATTAATATTTGCGAGGGGTAGTTGGAGTCACCTTCTCCCTGGTGTAATCAGAATAATGACTTTTTCTTTTTTCTCCTTCTTTCTTCAAACGTTCTTAAGATAGGGCATATATATTGTGCTGGAGAAAGTTGAGCTCCAAGTTTATCGAAGATTCTTCAAGAAAATATTTTGGAATAGTTAATTTTATATATTCTTTATCCTGTTACATTATCCGAAAACAAAAAGACCCAAGCAAAGCTCACCAGACGAAGTTGGATGTAATTGTCAAGGCACTGAAATGGCTTGAAATGGACATGGATGTTGACGAGGTACTTATCTTCTCTCCCATCTCTTTTCGGTTTCTTGAACTTATTGGACTCTCTTTCTCGCTGGTGGTTTTGCATGATCAGTTGATCTAATTAGATTTCTCCTGGGATGAGTAGGTGGAATGTGTAGTCGCCCTCTTACTACACAAGAATCTTGTGAAAGGGTATTTCGCACGCAAGAGTAAAGTTGTTGTCTCGAGCAAGCAGGATCCTTTTCCCATATTAAATGGGAAGCCCGTTAATTCATGTAGATGCTTTGTTGGAGATGGCGAAATGGTGATCAGGTTATTTAGAAACAGTCGTGCTGGTTCAGTTCATTTTTGTCTCCATAGTTCTGGAATTCTGACGTAGATGTACAATTTCAGTTCAGATGTCATTGCAGTACAAAAAATTGCTGTATTCATTAATTTTTCCGCGAACTTCCTGATTGTGATCACATTTGTGCTTTTCTTCTTTTTAATTCTCGTTTGTTCTTTGGTTGCCCTAACTCGTATTTACCGAAGGGTACATCAATAAACAGTAAAAAATTTCTTCGAAGATGAAACAACCTGAGACGCATTTGAGATATGAGAATTCCAGATTGCTTTAAGAAGTTCGTTGCAGTTTGCTTTATAATTTTGGCCTAAATTAACGTTTTGGTAAGAACCATTTCAGAAGTTAATTTCATAATACTCCACTAACAAAATTCCAACACGAGGTAAACTTAGAGGTACACAAAAAGTAGTCAAAAACTTTGGGTACCCACCCATGATTCAAGGAGAAACACCCAAAAAGCAGAAATCTGAAAAATAAAATAAAAATAAATCTTATATTGCAGATTCAATCACTTATAACTTCTATGCCGCCGATATAATGACTGTTGGAAAAACGGAAACATGTCCTTTAGCAGCCCTGGAAGCACAAAATTGACTCGATTCTCTCAAACAGCATCCTGGGGGAGGGTGCTTTGTATGTTTGAAGGCATCAATATGTTAAAGCCGTCTGCTGCCGTAGACACTATCATTCCTGGAACCTGAGTATGCCAATGAAGTTCTTTCAAGTCTTTATGTCCCTGTTCGAAGAAAAAGGCATAAGTATTAACAATATGAAATTTTATAGGATGTTCAAGGTGAATATTACGACTAATAACAGATAAAAATAATAGAATTTACCTGATGAATGAATAGAAGTTGAGGTGGTAAATCTTCTGGGGCATTTACTTGCTCTCTTGTCTTAGCTTTGAACTCTGCCTCCTCTTCCTCGTCCTTTTCTAAAGAAAGGTCCCATATCCTGGTCAAGGAAATCAATGGGAAATAAATCGTGATCTAGTTAATAAAGGCTTACATCCAAAATTAAGTAGGCATTCCTTCCATTATTTTTTTATTCTTGTGCTGCCTCCTAAATGTTGCCTTTACTTACGTTAGCTGATTGTCAGCTGATGAAACTGCCAAAGTTGAGCCTTCATGTGGACTCCACTCTATGGACGTGACTGGATGTTTATGGTACTCAAAATGTGCTACAACAGAATCTCCTCCCTGTTCATAGGGAAAAAAATTATGATTAAATAGAAAAACAAACACAATTTACCATCTATTGAAGAAATTCTCTCATTTCAAGATTGAAAATATATTCCTCCAGATCACCACCTAAAAAATTACCTCTTGTTAGCAGGTAGAGAAAAACATTAAGCTCTAACTCAGTTGAAAATGGTTAATGAGAATTAGATAAAAGAGAAACAAAAAGCAATATTTGAACGGTGGAACAGTAACCAGTCGAAAATGGTTAATGATAATAGATAAAAGAAAAACAAAAAGCAACATTTGAGAGGGTAGAATGGTTTGGAAAGCCAGTGGACGGATTAAACCAGCCAGCATAGTCTACATTTAAGTCAGATTCAGCCACATCCAATGACAATCCTATATTAAATCTAAAATGTTGTCAGTATAATTATAACGAATCACTCAGGGCATGAACAATAGAGATGAGATGTTGAAGATATCAAGGGTGGGGCACCCTGACAGAGAAATATAATTAAGAACATGATAACCAAACAGTGATATTTCTTGCATTAAGAATGAATCAATACAAATGACATTTTTCCTCAGCTAAACATTGTCCTCCATGTAACATAAGATGTACCTTGAGCAATCTAAGGTCATGAATAGAAAATGTTCCGTCATCACTTCCAGATGCCAAAAGACAACTAGCCAGCCTAATTAAATTAACAATTGAAATATTAAGGTCTTCCTGAATAATAAGGAAAGGGTGTTAAAATGGAATACAAGTATGCTAAAAACATTCAAACACCTGTTCCAAGAGATAACATTCACATCTGCATTATGAGCCTTAAAAGACATTAAGGCTGACTTCCCCACACGTGTATCCCAAATTGCTATGTTTCCATCCACAGAACATGAAGCAAAAACATCAGATTCTGTAGGGCTCCACTGCATTAAGATAATTTAGAGAAAACCAGATAAAACAATGAGCAATTCGTGGTAAGCCATTCATGCTGGATCATAATGTTCAACTTCGTGCGCAAAAGAATCCAAGGAAATTATAATATCGCTTCAAATATAGAATACGTACTTGTAGATCTTCCACACTTGCAGCATGTCCAATGAAAGGATTAGGATCAACATTCCATGTAGCATCAGATGCAGGCTCCCATAAATGAATGCAACTATTGCAGTCCCCTTCAGAAAAGAAAAAGAAAATCAAAGTATTAGAACCAACTTTGACTGGTAAGGTTTATAGAGAAGAATAATAAGAGTGCATGCAGAATAATCTTGAACAGTACCAGATACAAGCCTTCCAGGTGCGACGGGATTCCAATCTATAGCATAGCCCTCATCTTTGTGGCCGCCAAACTTAACTAGTGGGCTCTGATTTAAAACTTGAGGAGCTCCATGGCCAGCTACTGTTTCTGATTCCGCTAAAGCATTTAGATGAGATCGGAAGTCCCATACCTACATGAATAGAGGCAAACAAAAATATAAAGTAGTTAGTCATTTATTTGTCTGTCTTCCATTCCAATCCAACAAAAACGTTATGAAACAAGAACATTTTCAGATTTCAAGCATGCAATTTTGACCTGCACATGACCAGTATCTGCCCAGGATGCACATATATGGGGATTTTGTGACATGGCACGTATTCGATTGACACATCCTTGATGAGCTACCTTGTGCAACTGCAGATATCAACAAACAAAAATGAAGATTGTAGACAAACTGGGTGGTAAAAAAATAATTGATAAGGTCGGTCATGAAATAATAGGACATCAAAAGAACAACATATTACCTGCAAAATTGGTGTCCCAGAACCACCTTCCTCCTCATCGTCACTATCGTCATCACTGTCACTACTTTCACCGTCCGCATCTTCATCACCAGTAGCAGGTTTATTAGGTACTAATTCACGTCTCTTCCCAGAAATGTTAGAGACTTTAAATACTCCAATAGAGTTCCAAGAAGGTTTCTCTGCCTGCAGAAGAAGAGATGAAAATCAACACAAAATAGGCCAGATGAAATAAAAGCATGCATTATCTTTTCACCGTCCCTTGAGAGAATCATGCGATAGGTTTTCTCTCTAGAAGGAAAAGGCCGCCAAACAAATCAGAAAGAAATATTAGATTGATTTTTATTTGTTTTTTTGAAGAGCATCTACGTACGACTAATAAGAAATGAAATCACCTGAGACCCAGCAACAAAATAAGCTGTATATGGAAACTCATTCCGCACTAAACCCAACGTATCACGCAAGATATCAAAGCTGTAAAAAAGAATGAAATTCCAACAGAAAATTAAATGAAGTTATCATTCTCTCTAATTGTTCTCACAAGGAAATAAACTTTTCTAGTTTTTTAGCAGAAAAAATGACAACCCCAATTCAATTTTTTGATCCATTTAACTAAATTAGAGAATCAAAACTTTCAATACCTTCAGTTACACAACAGAACATTCTAACAAACAGAACAGAACAGAGCAAATAATAATGAATGAAGGATGCAAAGAAAGGACCTTAAACAAGGCCAGCCAATGTGAAAGGCGTGAAGGGAGTTGTAGGCAGTAGGGTCACACTGAAGCTCCTCTCCTTCCTCTAACTTGTCAACTCCTGGTTGCCACACCTTTGTTGGTAAACTTGGAATTGAAGACGAAGATGACCCATTTCCTTTTTTTGAGTCCTGTTCGTAAGTGAGTAAATAATTAAGATTAGAGTCACAAATTTAGAATAAACTGAAGGGATTGGGAATGAGATTGTTTGATTAATTTAATTAACCTTGTTCTTTCTTTTGGCCTTCTTTGGGTTCTTGATGCTGCGAACCATTTTATCACTGCTACTACTAGCGTATTATCGTGGGTTTTGAAAGACTCGGTAGAGGCAGGGTTTTGGTTTTGCCGTTTGGAGCCGTTTTTTTTTTTTTTCTAATAGAAGAGAGCCTGCTTTACTTCTTTTGTATTTTAATTTTTTTTCTTTTCCGGTGGGTATTTTGTCTTTATTTCTCTTTTATTTATTTATTTATTTTACCGAAAAAAATCTCACACCTTACAGGCATTTGATATATTTTATTGTATTAGATTACGCTTTAAATGAGTATGTTTAGCACACGACATCACATGAAATTGCATTAGTCAATGCAATGTGATATCATGTTTGATAAATTATTTTGTTCATATTATGATATGTTATAATACACAATAATATGAACAGTTCTACATTAAATAAACCCCAGGTGTTTTAAGATTTGTGTACTATGACACTGTTCACGTTAGTTTTTTTTATTTCTTTAATTAAAATAATAAATAAAAATAAAAATATATATTATTAAATATAGTTAAAAACTCTAATAATCTAAAAGCATTAATTTAATATAAATATTAAAATAAAATATTATTTTATATAATACAGTCCGTATCACACTAAATATAATATTACATTATAATTTAATATAACCTAATACAATACAACTAAGCATGCACCCTTTATTAGTTGTATTGTATTACATTGTAATAAATTATAATATAGTGCCATATTTGGTATAGCATGCACTATATTATATATTTATAAATTATATATATATATTAAATTCATTTTATTTAGATTTATTAATATTTTTATATTTTTATAATATTTACTACTAAACTAATATTTATGTTAAAATTTATTAAAAACGGTGGCCACCATATACCGCTGTTGGCTGCCTTATTCCAGTGTCGTTTCAACTTAGATTTTATACCATTGGAATTCTCGTCGCTGGAGCTATTAAACAGTAAAATTATTACTAGAGATGGAGCTTTTATTCACCTAGATCTACAATTAAAATTTTCAGATCCAAAACTTTGGCTATAAACATACGATGTGTGAAAAGAGGTAAGCTGGTACCGCCTTTCTAGATGGGGTGCCAGCCATTGTCAACATTCAAATATTTGAATGTTGAATGAAGAAAATAAGCAAACAACTTTGACAAGGAAGAAGAAAAAGGAAGAGTTGAAGAAGATAATGGCGGTGGAAAATATAATAGTATTTTAATAGCCAATTTTGGCTATAAAAAGGGATGCTGCTCATTTGGTTTAGGCATCCAGTTTTGTGAAGAAACAAAGTTTAGAGTTTAAGTAATTTTAAGGAATTAAAATTATAAAGTTCTTGTGGGTGAGAGAAAATTATTTTTGAGAGTGCGGTTGTAATAATTTTTCACATAGTGAATATATTTTCTTTGGTTGTCTTTTTTGACAATGACCGTGATTTTTCTCCTGATTTGGAGTTTTCCACGTAAATCTTGTGTTGTGTGATTGATATATTCTCTATTTAATTTTTCTTATTAATTTGTTGCTTGATAAATTACTTGGAGAGATCTTGGGAGGAAGCACAATTTCCTAACAGTGGTATCAGAGCCATTGATTGAAGTTTTGGTGTCGAGGCACTGTTCACATAAACGGTAATGTTCACGTATACGGTACTGTTCACGTATACTGTACTGTTCACGTATACTGTACTATTCACGTGAAGCAATGGGAGCCAATCCAAATAGTCCGTGGTGAAGAGTAAAAGCTGATCTGCAAAGCAAATATGTCAGGATTGAAATTTTCAAGTCCGGTGAAATTTGAAATAGAAAAATTCGATGGGAGAATTAACTTTGGCTTGTGGCAAGTTCAAGTCAAAGATGTGTTGATTCAATCTGGGTTACACAAGGCATTGAAAGGGAAGCCATCCCCTGCTTCTAGTAGTGGCTCTGGAAAAGCTAGTATAAGTGATGAAGATTGGGAAGAATTAGATGATAGAGCTGCAAGTGCCATACAACTGTGTCTAACAAAGAATGTTCTTGCAAATGTAGGAAAAATTCCTACAGCGAAAGAACTTTGGGAGAAGCTAGAAAAGTTGTATCAGACAAAGAGCATCTCAAATCGATTGTACCTGAAGGAGCGATTTCACACACTACGAATGGCTGAAGGTACAAAAATTTCTGATCACCTCAATGTTCTCAATGGTATTGTGTCAGAACTATAAGCCATTGGAGTTAAAATTGAAGATGAGGACAAGGCGCTTAGATTACTATGGTCACTTCCAACTTCCTACAAATACCTGTTACCTACTTTGATGTACGAGAAAGAGATAGTAGATCTTGAAGAAGTTATTAGTACTTTACTCTCAGAAGAAAGAAAACTGAGTGGTAAAAGTACTGAAACTACATATGTCTCGACTTTGGCAGTTGTAGGGAATTGGAAGAAAGATAAATCTAAGAAAGGAGTCTGCTGGGGGTGTGGACAATCGGGGCACTTAAAAAGAGATTGTCATGGTAGAAATAGAGCAGGATCGGCAAGTGGCTCCAGATCATATACTAATAGTATTGCTAGTGGTAAGTCTCTCATCATCGTGGGAGACGATGGTCCCTTGTAAAATGGATGATGATAACTTCCTCATAGTATACCGCTGGTACCATGAAAGGGGATATGTTACTACTAGTGGGTCCACAAGATTTACACACAAGGCATGGTTGGCATTGATGCAGGGTGTGTGGTGGAATTTATGTCGATGGCTGACAAACTTCCAGGAAGGCCAACATGGAAGTTACACCATAAATTTCAGCATGATATTTCGACATGTGCCGATGTAAAATTCTTAGAATTGGTAATTAATTCTAAGTGGTATACTCTTTATGGTGGAGTATGATAATTCTTTATGGTGAGGATTATGACTAAGGTGAAAATAGTAAGCTTGGTGTGGAGATTGATTGGTTCTCAATCAAATCTCCAAGTGGGAGAATGTGAAAAGAGGTAAGCTGGCACCGCCCTCCTGCCAGCCATTGTCAACATTCAAAGATTTGAATGTTGAATGAAGAAAAGAAGCAAACAACTTTGACAAGGAAGAAGAAAAATGAAGAGTTGAAGAAGATAATGGCGGTGGAAAATATAATAGTATTTTAATAGCCAATTTTGGCTATAAAAAGGGGTGCTACTCATTTGGTTTAGGCATCCAGTTTTGTGAAGAAACAAAGTTTAGAGCTTGAGTAATTTTAAGGAATTAAAATTATAAAATTCTTGTGGGTGAGAGAAAATTATTTCTGAGAGTGTGGTTGTAATAATTTTTCACATAGTGAATATTTTTTCTCTGATTGTCTTTTTTGACAACGACCATAGTTTTTCTCCGGATTTAGAGTTTTCCATGTAAATCTTATGTTGTTTCCACGTAAATCTTGTGTTGTGTGATTGATATATTCCTTATTTAATTTTTCTTATTAATTTGTTGCTTGATAAATTGCTTGGAGAGATCTTGGGAGGAAACTCAATTTCCTAACACGGTGAATGAAAGCTCCATTACCAATGATAATTGCAACTTATATAGATCTGACAATTAGGATTACAGTGGTACCGAACTTTACCCCAAACGGCATGAAGTATTGCAGCAATGGCAGACCGTCACCAATGATAATATTCGCCAGTCACATAAGATAGTATTTAATAAAATATTCTAAACTTAATTTATTTTATAATTAGTAATATATAAAACCAAACAAAAAAGCCAAACTAATGCAAAACCAAGGGTGTGAATTTCCCTAATGATACGAAATCTGGATTATGATGCATTTAAAAACACCATAATGCAACCTTAAAATTCACCAAGCATGGGGTTGTATTACATTAGTTAATGCAATCTCATGTAATGCGTCATACCAACCACACTCTTATGTACTTGTTATATATTATAAGTGGTTCCAATATTGCTTTATTGTTGTGGATCCATTTTGGGAAGTATCCGAATATGCATGCCATTAATATTAATGATATGAAGCTAAAGGAAGCAAAATGGTAATTATGAAGCTAATGAGAAAATAATTATTAGAACTTGGTCACATGCTCTCTATTTCTTTTCTCAATCTCTGCATGAATGTGATTACAAATTATGATAGTTATTTATAGCCAATGAAACATATTAATTAGTCATACAATTAACAACACACTCTTTGAATCTTAAGGTGACGTGTGCACAACTCTTTATAAATTGATTAGTGTGATATACAATCCATAATGTATTTCAAGAGGTATGATATAAACACACATAAAAAATTATGTAACTACTTTTACAATTCACTTACTAAAGGCGTAAGTGTGAAGTACACATTATTTTAATCTTGAAGTTGATAGATATATCTCATAATACTTGTGTTTTAAATTTTGTAAGATTTTTTTTTTCAAAGCAAAATTTGTAAGATTTTAAGTCAATTTAAAGCAATACCTTGCATTCAAAAGATATATTATATTAATTGTTTTGAAGGATAAAAGTGCTTTCTTAAAATAATATCTTGATATTAAAAATTTAAATTTTATAAAAATATTATCTCTCTACTTTTTAAAATAGTATAAATCGAATGGAGTGATTTCACCCATTCCCCCCCCCCCCCCCCCCCCCCACCCAAAAAAAAAAGAAAAAAGAAAGAAGAAAAGAAGAAAGAGAGAGGCTGCACACACAAAATTCTATTTTGATCACCCCACACCAATCCCAAACGCATTCATAATTGGGACGCAGATGAGGAATTGTGGCTACTAAAGAAATACTTCTAAGCATTTCAACTGATCATAAGCAAATCAAAATTAAATTGATAATTGCTTTCAAGAACTTTACATCTGGTGTAATGAATATGGAAATAGAAGAATTTACACTGACGATGATCATCAAGGAACTGCTCATCCATATACATTATTACATTCAATTCAAAAGAATGCAAAAGTTTTAAGAAATTAGTGAATCCAGTAGTTGCCAGCTACCCTTAAGTGATGACATCAATCCATGAAACCAGTTTATTTCATCTGCAAGACATAAACAAGCAATTCATATCAATATCGCTCTAATAAGTCTCTTAGTCATTGAATGTTTTTGTCCCCTAAAGGTTTGGTCGAACTGGTTTTCGATCTGCTCTATTTGGATGGCTACCCCAACTCGAATCCTAGGAAAGGTAAAGATCTAAAAAATTGTTGCCCCTCACAGAGAATCCCAGAATACCTAAGGAACAATTATAAAAACATGGACGTACATGATAAGGATATTTGAAAAAAATTCAAAAGAAGAGGCACACATGCATACCAGTTGTTTTTTTGTCTAGTAAAGAGAACAAGTGCTGCAAACCCTATCATGATTGCAACTTTCATTACCTGAAGGGAAAAGAGAAGTAGTTAAGCTATATCATGTTTACAGAAGATTATTTATAAGGATTTTATCCTTGCTAGTTGTTGAAATCATACAAGAAATTTTTGATATAACAACTAGAGGATCTGGAATTGAGTAAGACAAAACCTGCCCAACTGCTCCTCTAGAATTTTCGTTATCTTCTGAATTCACCAGCTCAGGTTTCCTTGCTTTTTTACTACTCTCATTGACTTCATTCCCCTTGTTACAACCAGGACGCGTACCACTCTGGAAATAATGTAGCAAACACAAAGAATCAAGTATCAGATTGAAAATACAATGAAAGAAAGAAATTCCATTTTAGCCAGTGTAGCATCAAATTGTGCAGCTAAGACTATTCAAACTAAAAAAATACTTTTCTTAGTATATTTTGATAGACAAACACACTAGTCATTCACTTTAGGGATGCAAATTCTCACCTTTAATAGAACTAACATATCTATCATTGATCACAGATGATTATATCTTGAATATGGTGCCTTTTTTTTTTTTTTGGGTAGGATGTACATATTGAACCAAGAGCTAAGAGCAATACCTTGATGCAGCATCCAATTCAAAGGTAGACTATGGGTATGGAGCTATAGTTTATATGGTGCATGATATAATGCGGTTTAAGTCAATTTCTTCAGAGACTGTTGCCTATTATATTTGTCCGAGGATCGATTTTGTAATAACAAGACGCATCCTGTCAAAGTATGATCATAGTGAATTGGTGTAGATTGAAAAATTTCCCAGGATATGGTGCTGTAAACATAAGTGCTTAACTATTATATTTGTTAAAAATACAATTCCTTTTCTTCCCCATTACAATTATGAATCAATCAGTTTCTTGAGGTCTGCAACAATCTCAGGATAATTGACATCTAAACTCCAGCTCCTCTGGGAGAATGAAATACATGTACAAGTCTTTGCTGCAAAGGGCAAAACCACAAAGGGCCTCTTCTCCCTCTTCTTGGCATTCTACTAATTCATCTACATTCACCTCTCATATCAAGATTATTAAAGGTTGTTATTCTTCTATTTATTATGTTAGGTCTCATTGCGTTACCCTTCCAATGTCATACATAACTAGAATGCCATAAGCGGGTGTGGGTGCGGGAGACATCTATGAATTTATATGGTTTACCGGTGTATTAAGAAATTAAAAGCATTTGATAGAAACACAGTACCTTTTCCACATTTTCTGGTGCAGGACATTTTTCTTCTCGATGGATGTCCACTTCAGCACGACAAATTCCCATCAGATCCATCAAGTGTTTGCCACCAGCAGTTATGCACAGGCTTGTTGATCCAGTAGGAAACATCCACGTTCCAGGGCAGTTGGAAGAGTAATGTATATCTTTCCAATTTTCTTTATATTTCAACTTATTAATTGAAGTCCCTTTACTATCCACTTCCAGAGAATATTCTTGGCGAACTCCTTTCATGCTCTCTTTTA
This sequence comes from Citrus x changshan-huyou, assembly GCA_039657385.1. Lineage (NCBI taxonomy): Eukaryota > Viridiplantae > Streptophyta > Magnoliopsida > Sapindales > Rutaceae > Citrus > Citrus x changshan-huyou. The sequence continues at coordinate 10,292,959 of CM077550.1, forward strand.
TGGATGATTTTCTGCCAGACTGTTGCTCGTTCAGAAGCAATTTACCAGGATGTTGTCTATGTATATGATCATCAACCATTCTTCCAGAAACTGTAGCTCCCTTACCAGTGGATTCTCTCATCAAACCTTCAGAAGAATTTTTATTGCTCATATCTGGATTTTTCACTTCAGTACTAACATCAACTGGACTTAACCCAAATTGTCTAGTGCCTTGATGTGCAGTATCCCCATCAAAAGCTTTAACATAACCAAGTTGATCTTCTTTTGCTCTGGTATGCACTGTGGCTTGTTCAAACTCGCCTGTAAGAAATGGAGGCTTTATCCTCCCTGACATCAGCGCTGCTGGTTTAATTTTCCCTGTCTTAAATTCATCCGCACTCAAACTTGTCAGAGAAGCTTCAGATGAAATCTTTCTCAATTGAGATTTAGCTGGTGCAGGTTTTATATAAGGTCTTATATCCTGATTCAAGTCAAGCCCCAGGATGATAATAATTTTTTCTGAGAGAATGAAAAAGCGAAAAGACGTGTAATAACATATGAAGTATATTCTTCACGCAAAAATTTCATTTACCTGAGAGAGACTACTTTCAAAGGCATTTATCATGTTCCTTACATTGCTCGGAATCTTCTCCGCTGGGCTGTGCTTCTCTCGATTAATGCTCCCTGCTTCCTCCAATTTTCGAGCAATTAACTTGTTTTTTGCAGCCACTTTCAATTCTGAGCTTTTTGATAAAGATGAAGCTTCTTTCGAACCAACGGCTCTCACAGAAACATCATCATGAGGTGTCTGAGTGCCAACCTTCTCAATCAAACCTCTGTTGTTTAGATCAGTCAGATGCACATCAAACCCTTGAGACACTGGTGGTTGATCAATCCTCCTTGTATATATCTGTATCATTCTAAAACAGGCATAAGGACCATTAGGATCTCAATGGTACTTTTTTCTTGCATAATCTTGGTGAAAGAGAAAAGTCTTCAAAAATTTATTAAGTAATCCTTAACTGGGTCAAAGCATCAATGATTTCCTATTTCATCTTTTATATTCAAGCTAACAATTATTGGCCATTATTTTCGTTAAGTTTATGCAAGATCAAACCTGAGACCTGTTGGTGAAGGAACAATGATGTTTCCGCATTGCTACCAACAGACTCTGGACTTGTAGGATTGCTACTAGAGAGTTCATCATGTTTCTTTCTCAATGCTGATTCTCTCTGCAAATGAATTTTGATCATTAGCAACAACATAAGACAACAGTTACAACAAAATGATAAAACTATACTTCTTAGGCTTCACGCAAAAGAAGGAAAAATGAAAAAGGTTCACCAGACTGTCATTCTTATCCTTTACATGCTTCTTTCAAAATAAAGATTTCATTGACAGGTATAATTGGTTTATGAAGTACAATCTTTCAGAAAAAATGTAGCAACCCAGAAGTTTGAAATAGACTGACAAGAAAGTGCCAATTGTTTAAATAGCCAATAGTAATTAGCCATCGGTAGAGGGCTAATTCTTGTAATTTTATAAAGCAAAAGACATTTGCATTGCAGATTTTCTATGCCAGTCTGCAAATTAGATACTGACTTTTATAAGAATGGTTTTGATTTGAATTTGTCATTGCAGATTTTAACGTAGGGATCCAAAATGCAAAACTGACCGTACCATGATACGGATTCGATAACGCTCGTCCTCAGTAAGGATAAACTGCAACCTCAAATGTACATGCCCGCCACCTTCCAGTGAAAATATGTCATCCCAAAGACCTTTCTCAACGACCAATCTGGTCTCAACACCTGGTCCAAAACATGATCATCAGCATAAAGTGCTGGGATGAAATCAAACAAAAACGTTACATAACAGATAATTGAAGAACAAACCTGTATATGATATCTTATTACCCTTCGTGTCATAAAGTGCTATCATCAAATTGTCACGAAAGGTTGTTAATGGGCTGTGCCAAAAACTTAGAAATTTCAGATATGCTTGTCAAACAGAAAGAAATGCAATGCACGAAGTTAAAGGTGAATGCAAAGAATCATTACAAGGAAAATTCTGTCTTCTCCCAAGTTTGATACTCTCTTTTCCCCATGGAAACTGCATTTTAAAATAATATTCCATTATATGATTTTCGTTATCCTAATTTGAAAAAAGATTGCCTACCCTTTATGAACATTTGCTGCGGCATTGATGATGATGACTGAAGACCCTTGAACTCCAGAACTGCGGTGAATAAATTTTCGAAGTAAATATGAGACAAAAAGGTTGGTACGAAGATAACTGCCAATTTTGAATTACAGTTTAAACGGGTAGCTTTTACTACCTGACACTAAGATGGTTCCTGGCATTGGAGGCCAAGCTCGTAAGTGAACCGAAGCATAGAGTCGATGAGAAATCAGCCAGAGTATTATTGACTTCTATTGAATTTCTTGAAAATAAGAGTATTGGCTGAATTGGGAGACGGGATTAGATTGAAAAACGTGTGTGGCTGGACTTGAAGGGAAGGTTACTAAAGAGGGTCCCACAGCATTCAAATTATTTGCTACCCACCTCAAGTGCTGGCAGTTCCAAATCTCTCTTTTTGTCTCACTCCAATAGTTAAGTTTGAAGGGTCATTCACTTTTGTTCTAATCTTGCACTTCAAAAGCGTTCAGGTTCCTGCAAATCACATAAAAAATGAAGATTCTTACGATCATTAGAAACCAAATAAACAGCAGTCAATCAGCTTGTTTTCTCTGCAACTCGTTCATAAGACCATACGTGTCCAGTTCGTGCTCTTAATTGACACGGTTTCAACGGTCGAAAACGTGATTCCTGATCTCATGTGATAAACATAAATCAGTAGAAATGACATAAAGAATGAAGTCAATGACAGAACCCATTATTTCTTTTCTTCTCTGAGTAAGGACCATTCTGTGCCCTGCAAATCATGGTCACAATTTCATTCAACTTCATTTTCAATTAAATAACACTGTCCTGTTTGTTGGATTGGGTTTGTTTTGGCTTTCAAATCTCTAGACAAAGGTAAATGAAATATCATCAATATACACTGGTCCGTCAGTCTCCATCTTACAACAAATTGGTGCCAAAAATCCGACCCAATTCTTTTCAACTTGAATCAATAAGAAGAATTGTCAAATAATTAGATTAAACTAACTAAAGCTGTGGAATGGATTCTGCACGTATAAACTGCTTAAGAATGGCCTTCTCTTCATCGATTCGTTTCTTCTCTTTGGGATCTTTAGGTTTCACTTTTCTTTTCTCTTCCAATATCCATTTGAAAAGCTCACGCTGCTGGTCTTCAGGGATAGGTTCCCACACCTTCACCGGCTCAATGACGGTTGGTGGGACCGATGGTTCTTCGGAGAGTGGAGAAGCTGGAGTGAGACCAGAAGAAACTGCATCTGTTGCTTGGTTGTCCTCATCATGTGGTCCAGGGCGTTTTCTATCCTCCACTCTCGAGTTTTTCTTTCTTGCCTTCGCAAACATATAACCTGAAGGAGTTAAAAAGAAAGTCAGCAAAGTTTTTCTAGTATCCGGCCACATTACTGCTTCAGAGCAAAAGTATGCATGAAGATGAGGAACAATGCTCCAACTGGACATTTCAATTGTATGTCATCATTCCATTAATGATATGGTAAGTTTATTATAGGTGAACCCCAAAGAATATGGAAAAAGAAGAATAAAAATGAAGTGAAGAAGGTAAGGTTTCTTAAAGATGAACTCAAACCGGGGGGGGGAAGAGGGAAAAAATTAAAAAAGTTAAGAGAGTAAGTTTTCTAGTATCCACAGAAGTATACTCAAGATTTGTGTTAAAGCACAAGAGTTTTGCATGGATAGAACTGCCTACAGTTCACAGTTGAAACTAATTTCAGAAAAAATTACCAACAATTCAGATGTCAATAATCTTCAAAATTACTGTGAACATCACTCAGTTGTGAAAGCAAGCACTATCCTTGAGAAAAGACATCGTAATAGTTATCTAGACATGCAAGAAAATACGAGCTCACATAAATGGATAATAATTTCATCTATCTGGGCTCATAAGAATTCTGTATCAAAGCTTTCAATAATTAAATCAAATCCTCCAAGGGATCAAGAGTCAGTATCCACTTCACCACCCACCCATTAGGAAGTGTCACACAAAGTTATAAATAAAACGAACATGAATGTCTACTCAGTCTCTCGTTAGTAATCAAGTTTGGATATTTAGTTAAAGCAGCATAAATGTTAAACAGTTTCAAGCAACTTAAATTTTATGTTATCATGCACTGCATCCCAGAACTACAGCTCCTTTAAAAAAATTGTAATACTTATTGTTTCACAAAAATTGGAGATACCATGAACCAATTATCTAATAATTTTGTTCTCTGTCTCAGTATCTTTTGATTAAGCAGCGTAACTGAAGCAAACACTTGGAAACAAAGCATAAGATGACAAACCATCAATTCTAAAATGATAAAACACACAAGTGAGCAGCTGTTATACTTAGATCATGCCTAGAAACTAAACCTAGAAACTAAACAACTTCTAGAGCAATAACTAGATTAAGAAACTGACTCAACACCAGAAACTAAAAGAAAAACAAACACGAGCAATCAACTACCCACTTTCACGGCTTCCCCCAGCTAGTCATTTCATCAAACACATTACATACATTGAATGAATACAGCATCAATACAAATGCAACAACTGAAAATATACCTCCGAGAGCGAGATTAGAAATCAAGAGAATACGCCAAATGGGTTTATAACGCCTAATGAGTGATTCTTTTGAATATGAAGGAGGAGTTTGCCGTTGAGTTGGATCCATTTGATTTTGATATATTGATTTATCTAACTGATTTAAAATGTAGCACTTTGCCTGAAAAGTATCTGTTAATCAATTCTCAAGATTCCATTATAACTTCATTTCTTTAACAATGAACGATAATGGGTATTAATTATATTAATGTTAACATTAAGTAGAATTTTATAGAAGTTCATCGAGCCTTGTGAAGTTGCAAGTTGTGAATCGTCGTGAGTGCTTTTGACTCCATTCATTTCAGGCTCTGCGGCTGTATGGTAAAACGAAACGGCCCAAATTAAACGGGCTGTAATTGGGCTTCACTGTCTGTTTGATGCTTAGGCGGTGCCGGTTAGTAGTAGGGAAATTGATCCATCAATTTATTTTATCAACCCCATACTTTTCGAATAAATTCATATAATTTATTTTCAAAATCAGTCTTGTTTAAAAAAAACAATTGACCTTTTTTTCTTGCTCATTTACTTTTTTATATTTTTAGTTTAAATAATTCTAAAAGTAAATGGAGTTAATTGAGACATGGGACTAATGAGATAAATTAAGAGAGTTAAATATAATTAGTATAGCCTCTTTCTTCTTCAAATATAATAATGTTGGAGGACTATTTATATTATAAAAATTGCTTTGTGATGTATGCTCTTATTTTAATAGTTATTTTATTATAAAATATCATGATATAATTTACAATTAATAACAACCTATTTTGAGTAAATATATAATTAGGGATATTTTTTTAGCACGCGCATTAAAATCATATACTTTGCATTACCCCAAAACTATGGAGAATAGGCTGTTAACACCCATTTGGTTAATTGTTTTTATTAGAACTGGCAAAATTCAACACAACCCGATTACGCAATACGAATACGATTTGAATAAATGGGCATGGGTCGTCAAATTTGACATAATTATTAAATGGGCTGGGTTCAGGTCAACACGAACTTTTTTTATATCGGGTTAGGGTTAAAATTATTGACTCATTTACCCAACCAATGACATGATTATATTTTCTATTTTAAATTAATTTATACGTTCTTATTATTAAAACTCAAATATTATATATGACTCTCTCTTTTTACTTTTTTATGGAAAGATGGACATATACACAGTTATTTATAAAATTTTATATATATTTAGAACTTCAATAGTGCAAATATGTAATTTTTTTTGGGGGAGGGTGTGTATAAAATAGTATACAAATGTTGATGTAAATTGTGTTAAATATATAGATTTTTCGTATTGGGTTTAGGGAAAAATGTGTGAGTTGATTTTTCGTATTGGGTTTGAGTCTCAATATTTTAATCTTTTCCTACAAATTAGTCAAACACTAAACCAAATAATTTTTTAAAATTTTTTTTTGGGTGAGTTGAGCAATTTTATAAGAGTATAGTATAAGTAAAGATAATTTCTTTTAAAATTTACTCCCCAACCATGAAAAGACTCAAATTATCAACATTATGCTTTAGGGAAAAATGTGTCAATCAATTCAAGTAAGGAGTTGTTAAAAGAATGTACAAAGTAGAAACTAAATTTGTAAACTTTGAAGATGAGCATTGGGAGTAATAAGAGTAATATTTATAACCTTACCCTAATGTCAAAAGCATAAATTCTTCCATACAAATTATCGTGCATAGTAGTATATTACGACCGAATGTATCTACATGATTTTTATTCATTATTTTGTGTTTTGTCCAACTAAAATTATTAGGCCAAACAAGTTTTTATAAAATAATTTATAGAAATATAATCCTTTTAAAGGATGAGCTATTGTATATTACATTCAGTACAAACTTTTGTACAAATTTTTTCTACACAAAATAATGTGCCAGTAAACTATTAATTAGTTGAATACAAATATAATTAATGTTAATAGTGGTGTAGGCCCACGTGAAAACTATTCCACCATTATATATCATGACATGTGACTGTCTCCAAATCTAATTCAAGGTCATTTCTTAGTACAAGTCCAGTTGTTTTCGTTGTACCAACAACATTTCAAGACCATTGAAGGTCAGAGAGCAGGAGATAAGGTCTGCGATAAAAGTACTATCTTCTAGGTGATATATCAGAAATTACACAAAAAGGTGTATCCCTCGCTGGTTTGAATCATCACCATCATGACTGGAATGGATTGGCCAATTTATTCAGTCATTAAAGCACTGTTGCTTTCTCTTTTACTTTTTTGTTTATGGCAAGTGCTTATCAATAAAACGATCCATGTATGGCTGTATGCCACTCAATTCTCCATGTACTTGCACAATCTTTGATCACATAATCACAATCAGATTTCTGAAGGGTCGCTTTGCATTATTTCAATGAGAGAATTCAAATGACAGTGGCTGGCAGTGATATTATCTAACTTCTATTAATGTTTGTAAAAATGTATAACCCTATCCATAAACTGAAAGCAAATAGCTGAAGTGCATAAAATAAAAGAAATTAATATATATATATATATGGGGATAACAAACAAAGATATGTGTAGATGCACAAGAGACCCATAATTTTATTGAGATCAACCTGTTCAATAATAAACTAGCTACAACCTCTAATAAAGATCAACAACATATATTTGATTCCTTTGTTTTTCTACTTCAAATTTACTTGTTTCCTCTCACTCGGAAAAATATTGTCTTACATTAATCCTAACACAACTTAACTAATTAGTAAGAAATTAAAACAATCTAAAAATTAGAGGAATAATAAAAGTAGAAAATTGAAAGAAACAGAAACTCGGCTAGCCATGAACAAGGCCATATGATAGAGCCATTAGAAGGATCGCAGCTTCCTTTTCTTCTTGAGGGAAAACTCTTTGTAAAGCTGAACTATTGTTCTTGCTCAAAATTAAGGTTAAGTCTTCAAAACTGCAAAGCTTCTTTTTCCCACGTGATGGGCTATTGGAATTGTATTTGCACCTTTTCTTGAATGGAAGGCAGCTATTGTTGTTACTTGGTCTTGGTGTCTTACTCTTCTTCTTATTAGATGATGTATCATCAGCTGCAAGTTGCACTGCTGTCCCATTTGCCGCAGCTGCTGCCATGGCCCTTCTTGCCTTCCTTTGTCGAATCCCACAAGCGTTGCATAGTGACTAATAAAACAAAGAATTAATTATATACACAAAAAAAAAACTAACATGGGTAATTTTGCAATGCTTAACAAAAAAGGAACTAGATAGAAAATGGCGTTTTAAGATCAATTTTGTTACCTTGGGACCTCTAGGTCCACTCCTCCAAAGAGGGGTCTTCGTTGTGTTACAATCAGCACAAACCCTAATTGTATTTGTGTTATTATTGTTGTTACCGTTGTCAGGTTCGAAAGATGATGGTGGTGGTTGCTTCTGATGATCTTCAAGCTTTTGCATAGCAGCAGCGTCAGGTGATGAATACATCATCTTCTTCATCAACCTCATCTTTGAAGACATCCACTTAACTGAAGAGCTATTCTCACTTTGATTTTGATCATTTCTCTCTTCTTTTTCCGAGCTCATGGATAACTTGAGGCCAGTACTCTCACTGCCACTCTCATCCATCACTGCTGGTCCTCGATGATCCCATGATCCAGCAGTATGTGAGTATAATATCCTACCCTAAAATCAAGAAGAGGGAAAGAATATAATTAGTTTTGATAATCACATATTTAGTAAAATTACTAACCAAACAATTAAAATTATTCCACGAAGATAATTATTCCTATTTAGTAACTGCAAATCATCGATAATGTGAATTTTATTTTTAAAAAATCAGATCATAAGAAAATCTCAATCCATACTAAATGAATTACCTCTTTTGGGTGTCGTAGCAGAACCGATTCCCTATAATAAAATCCTCCTTCTTGTTGAACTGGTTCAAAGAAGTTACGACATGAGGCAGGAGAAGAAGAAGATGGAGCTTGATTCAAATTCAAGAGTTGATCTTCTTTAAGCTCTAGAGGAAAAGGAGTGACAGGTGATAAGTGATAATTTGGAGTCATGGGATCAAGAGAGACAGAAGCTAAAAAGGGAAAAAAATAGTGTTATTTGTTGTCCAATAAAGATGGAAAAAGAGTTGAGGGAGAAATCAAAGGCAACAAAAAGGTATGCGACTAATAAGCTTATTGCGAAGTAAAACTAAAAACCCTTTTAAAGGAGAGCTGCTTTGCTGCTAATGATGCTAACTAGCCTGCGCAGACCTATAGGTACAAGAGGTTCACGTGACTTCATGAAATCAGACATTTAAAAAAGACAAACCCACAAAAGAGAATTGTGGAGTGCAACCACGCGACCACTCTCAGAAACAAAACCCTATCTCTAAATATTTTTTTACCCCACCAACCCTAGTTGGCAAAATCAAAACTATAAAAACCAAAATGAATATATACACAAGATGTAACTTGATGTCAGCCACACAAATAATGATGATACAGACCCAGGTTTGATTTTATTTATCATGTGAATTAGGGTTACATATAAATAATCGATCTTCTTTATATTTATCTGTGGCCACAGATATTTATCTTCATATAACTTCAATGGCAGTGTAAACATAAACAGACCAATAAATATGAGAGGCATTTATATGATCAATGTCTACAGTATTTGCATTTGTATTTTATTCATTTTCTTTAATAATTGATTATATGCTATAGATATTACAATTTGAAATCTACTGAGATTTAAATACGTTCACTTGTAGCATAGTTAAAAGATCTACTAAGGCCAATTCAAAAATGTACTCCTATTAATATTTGTAAAGATATATATCCTCACTCGCATTTGTTAGACGAAAAAATATTTAAATCATAAGAACCTGAATTTATGCTCTCAACAAAACAATGCACCTTAACCATGATCTCATTCATAAACATGAATCCTCTCTTAATGTAAATTTTGAAAAAATTTCTGACTATATATATATATATATATGAATGATTAAAATTTATTTTTTATTATATTTTTATTTAGTAATTATCAGTCACGTAATTATATTTACTCATGTACAAGAGCTGATATCAACAGAGAATCAAATCCCCCCTTAATTGTTTAAAAATTATAATGTGTTTGTTTCTTTTATAAACGGTGAGAAGACTTGTATAGGTCAGACTTGCATGGGAACCGAGCATCTCTATCCCACTTGTACAGTTGTATTGCCAAAACATAATTAATGCCTGTGCAGACAAGGGACAATTGTTCGGCATGCACCTTTCCCCACACTTTCATCTTGCCATCAAATTAACCATGCATTACCACCATATTTAATATATTTATTTTCACCACAAATTAATAAGTTAATCAACGTGATATATGTAAAAAGAAAAATTAAAGAAAGACTTCCCTCTTTTCTTTTGTGCTTATTTTTTGGCTGTATCAGCAGCAGAACTACTGTCGCAAGAAAGTAAGGCGACTGGAAAAGGAAAAGACAAGGCGAGTCGAAACGACATTTGAATTTAATCCAAATGGGGATAGGCGCCGAGGATTTTGACTGTGGCAAAATTTGAAACTATTTTGAACTTTTCAGAAAATTTACCTATCCAACGTATAGTACATATTCAACTCTAGTTTGCATTATTGCATGCAAGTAGCTCACATGAACATGCAATTATTTAATTTGTCTACACTGAAATGCAATTATTACTCTCTCTCTCATCTTTGATTTTTGTAATGACTTTTTAACAATTTTAACTAGGGATGGCAAAAATTTTTATGGGGACGGGTATCTTCAGAGATTTTTTCCATTCAGGGAGGATATGGGGATAATTTCATACTCAATTTCTTATTCAGGGAAGGGGACAGGGAAATTTTTTTATCCAATTTCTTATTCGGGGAGGGGACGGGGATGAGGTGGAATCCTCATCCCCTACCCATTTCTCCATTTTAATTTTTAATTTAATTTTTATTTTTTAAAATTACTAGTAAATAAATAATAAAATTTGAATTATAAAATTATAAGTATTGGTAAAAATAAAAAATATCAAAATATTTATATTATTAAACTTTTAGGCCTAATTAACTAATTAAAGTCCTAAATTTTTATTTATGACATTAAAAAGACCGGACAGATTCTATTAGCCCAAAACTTTTGTTTTAATTTTAATATTCATTAAATATTTTAAACTTAAATCTATTTTTTATTTATCTTAAATCTATTTTTTATTTATTTTTAGATGTTATAATTACCCACAGTAAATCACAATTTTAATATGTAATCTAATATAATATTTGCTCTCGATTTGCTTCGACTTAACTATTGTGCTGTAAAGGGAATAGTCCACATTTATAAAGTGTCCACGCCACCATTGAAAAATTAATTTTGAATCTAAATTTGATTTTATTTGTAACAATTTTGTATTAGGCTATTAATTTGTTCATGATAGTTTGTATCCCTTGCATGATGCGTTACTTACTAATTTAATGTATGTGACTTTTGTAATGGATATTAATGTAAGATATATTTCGAACTTTACTTTTATTTGAATTTTTTATTTTAATATGATTAACTCAAAATCGAAAAAAAAATGTATTAATTATTCGGGGATCGGGGACCCTCGGGGATCCCCTGTTATTATTCGGGGAGGGGATGGGGATTCTCTTAAATAATTTTGACGGGGACGGGGACATACGCAAAATATCGGGGATGAGTACGGGGAGATTGGTCCCCTCCCCTCCCCTCCCCATTGCCATCCCTAGTTTTAACTAGTAGTTATTGATAAAAATAGATAGATAATTAAAATTTTAATTGTGTATTGTTATAAATACTCTTTTGATAGAAAACTATTGAAAAAATACCCGCATATTTGATCAACATATCCAAGAATTTCTCTCTCTTATAAAAATACTTGTAATGATACATATAAAAATACTTGTAATGATACATCTTTTGATCTAGTACAAACTTTCTTATGCAATCTTAGATTAGCACTTATGTGGCATTGATACATAGTTGGCTAAAAGCACCACACTACCCAACACCAAAATTATAAAATACATCACCCATCTGCATCAATTTTAATTTACCTTCATACTTGTGAATTGATAAAGATTAAAGGGTAAATTTACTCATAACGCACAATATGTACGTGTGTTTTGTCAATCAAGATGAGTAGTCACCTTCCTTGTTTACTTTGTCACTGGATATATACATTTGTCTTTGCATGGATATATACTCAGCCCTGGCTGGTGCACATGCAATAAGCTATAAAGCTGTTATAAATATGCAACCCAAAAGGGCTTCACAATCCTGAACCAAGTTCGAACATCTGAGCCATGTGGGTATAAGCTTTAATTAAGTTCTTGCACTCCCACGGACATGCCTTGCCCCTGAATACGCGGGTAATGTTCCCAAAGACCAGTGTTTTAAATTTCTTTTTGGATGCATCATTTGTGATACTTAAAAGATTGTGTCAGTATTGTGGGTTTGTATGCTTACCTTTGCTTTAACAAAATTTAATAGAACATAGTAATTATTCATGAACGAACAATATTTTTGGTTTATCCTCTTACACTGTTTGTACTTGAATTTGAATTTTCCTCGCATCAGATAAAAACCTTGTTATGGAGACTTAAAAAGCATCTGAAGATTCACTTGAGGATGATGATGAAGATCTTTTCAAACCAAGACAAATGAAGATCATTATGAACCGAAATTAATAGTACTATGACAGACTATACATAGTAAGTATTATTGTCGTTTTGACAAGTATATATAAGGCAAGTATCAAGACCTTTATGAAATACAAATATCAAAGAAATTTCCAAATTACGTTGATTGATCATATTCCATTTATATCATTTATTAATTTTCTTGTATAAATTGGCTTATGAACCACAATGAATAAATAAGAGTAGAATTACAAAATTAATTTTCTTATCAACTTTAGATTTTGAGGCCAGCCCCCTCGCACTAAATCAAGGGTCGTTCATATTACCTTCGCATCAACTTTGAATGATGATCAGTTTAATTTGTGTGGGATTTGGCAGGGTCGATGATAACTGAAAAATAAAAAATACAATTTCTCTTTATTTAATTTGTTCTCTTCTTGGTAATTCTTTATACTTAATTTAAATTGACACCACAGGGTTCGTACTTATAATTATAAGGTTCCCAAATAATGTCTTTATCAAATGATATCTTTGCTAGCTACAGTGTTATCACATTAGAATATACGGAACAGCGACTAAAAATATGGTTACGATGCCTAGCTAGCTAGCTAATAACGGGATACAATGAAACTTGAGTAACTGAATAAAGAAAGTGGGAAATCGATTCTTTTCAGTTCTGTTCGTTCTCTAGATTAAATTCGAATGACCAGTTAAAATTTTTTTTTTTTAACACTACAAGAAAAATTATTTTTTGTGATTGTTGAATACAGGCAAAACAAGTGAAATGCCGCTACAAATGCGTTTTTTCAACGGTTGAAGATAGTCGCTGGCCGGCGATAATAGCTTGGGTAGAAATACTTTTTTTCCGACCAACCGCCGTAAATATGCTTTTTTCGAGCAAAATTAGCCAAGGAAAAATGATAAATGCTTATCAGAAATAATATGGGCAGACAACTAATGAAAAAATTTTATGATCACTTTAAGCCATCAAAAATATTATTTTCAATTGACTCTCGCGATAGCTTTTGTAATATCAATTTCGATTAAATATGAGCATTGGAAATAAATTAATTTTGAGGGGCAAAAACAGCCAAAAAAACTAGACTATGGTTGGAAATACATATTGTTCTAATTGATTTTGCAATCGAAAATACTATATATTAGTCGAAATAAGTAATATTTGCAATTGAAGTGTTCCGTAGTCAGAAAAGTAATATTTCGACAGCATGTCTTTGTTCGAAATTAATTTCTTTTAACAGGGATATACAATTGAAAATAATTTATATAGTTGAAATTTATTTTATTAATTGCCACTGACAATTGGAATAACAATTGTTTCAACTATCTAATACAATTGTAAAGAACATATTACTATTGAGAATAGATTTTATTCAATGAACACTATTATTAAAATGAATGAATTTTCTTAAACAATTCAATCGAAATTGTCAACATTCATATTGTCCAAAAACATTTCATAATAAAAAATAAAGCATTATTATATTATTTTCAAATGCCATAAATCATATGAATATGAAATATCATCAAAACCATCTCATCAGCATTAGCATCGTCTTCTGAATCACCATGTAAATTTGCATCACCATCCTCCTCTGAATCAGCATCACCATTGTCATCTGAATCATTACCACCATCATCATCAGACTGTGTACCACCACTATTTTCAAAATTTGTACCACCATTGTCATTTGCATTCAATTTTCCAGTTGGATCCTATATAGAAAAATTAATGTAACTCCTTAATTATTAGTAGAAGTTGTTAATCATGTAACTACAAGATATAACATAGCCAATGATAGTATATAAATCATGTGACGCCCCCCATTGTGTGTTCCCTATATGAAGCAAAGTTCACAGATCAACATACATGTTTGAAGATTATATGTTTAATATCTACTATGAAATATTGAATATGAATATTGATGACATAAAACAAAATTACAAAGTTCATGTTAACGTATTTTATTAATCAAAGATCATTTGCATTGAGACTATACTAAAATCTAATTTTTCTGTGTGTGTATATATATAACTCAATCTATAATATGGTACATTAACAGATATCCAAGAGCCAAAGATTATGGTTCGAACATTTCATATACTCTCATTCTTAACATTAATCTCAAATTTTTATTCCAATATTTATTTTATATTTAAAAGTAAATTGGACAAATTAATCATTGTATAAAAGCTAACCGAGTGATAAAAACAATATAAAAAATAGTCATATTAATGTACCTCAGATATGTCTTATTGGGTGCTTAAGTATACTATGATCATGAAAATTATATTAGTAATTAAGTTAATAACTTCAAAATATATGGTCAATTTATAGGAAAAATAATAAAGATCTATTTAATGTAGTTGGCTCCTTATACTCATGCTATCATTCAGTAAATATAAAAATATATATTTTAAATTTATATTTACTATTACATTTTCTATTAATAGTCTAATTGGTTAGTTTTTGGCAATGAAAATAATTGGTCAAGAGTTCAAGTCTAACAAAATACATTTGAACACTTTTTTCATATTTAATACTAATAAATAATATTACGGCGCTATCTTCCCCCTTAAACCAATCTTATTAATTTTGTACCATTTCGATCAATTATATGGCCTAGTTATAAATATTAATGTATTTTTTATAATGAATAAAAGTCCTCGAAAATAGTGATTTATTTCTACCACAAGTTTGGTAAGTTGAAAATATAATAAGTGAAATTGTACTATGTAATTAATTATAATGTTCACTTGTGACTACCTTGATATTTGGTAAGAAAAAGAATATAGTATTTTCAATTGTCGAATTCTTGCCATTGTAAATAATAGTAGTATGAATGCTTATTTCTAAACATTTCAAAATTTCACTACTTATTTTCAATTGGTTTCATATTTGCTCGAAATTAAGCTTTTATTATCAATTGTGAAACAGTGTGGTCACAAATAATCATGTATTTCTAACAAATTTAATAAACTATTGAAAACATTGCTTCATTTTCGACAGGAACTTCCTATAATTGAAAATGGTATTGGCGCCATTGATTTCCCACAATAAATAAGTATTAATGATTAATTATTAAGTTATTTTAAACTGTTTTTCCCCATTGAAAATACGGAACATCACTTTATTCTTTTAGCGATAAATTAATTTTTACCATAGAAAATAATCATATTTTCAACTAAATTTTTCTTACAATTAGTAATGTTGGTTAACAAAAAAAATCATTTTTCGTGTAGTGTAAAATCACTTTACCAAGCCTCAGGAGGTACTTATACTTGTGTAGCAATATAATTAAACCGTAATAAACCATGGCAAAAATATCCCGTAGAGCTAAAACATAACAACTATTATATATTTCAAGCTACAGAAAAAGATAGATATAGAGAGAGAGACTAGGAGCAAGATTTTGTCTCTATACAAGAAGATGATAATATCGAGCTAAATGAATAGATAAAGAAATAGAAAAACACGCAAAATTTTAATGATCACGAGATGGGCTACGTATGCTGGCTACTAGTCACTCCTGTTACATGTCGTAGACCGAGACAGGGATGGAGACATTGTGAAAAATAATCATCAAGTATTGGTTTGTTGTGCCAGTAATATAAGGTATGTCCAACCATGGGTTGTTTTCAGAATGGTCTTCAAAATCTGAGGGGCCATGGCCCTTGAGCTACATGACAGTTTTTTTTCCTCATTGGCAAAATTAGGTCCCATAATCTTTCACCAGATCTATCTCTTGATCTTTCTCTAGATAAGCTTAATATGGTGGTGGCAGAAAATTTCACGGGCAAGATTAATTGGACGCAAAGATATATATAACATATGAGTACGACTTGTAGCCAGTAGCTAGGTTATTAGAGTCTTGATTGGAATTAACAATTAAGTGATAATTAATATGTGGTTACCATCTCGTCAATTGGCTTGTGGTCAAGTTTATGTGATTGCTAATGCTCCAGTAATTTTAGCGAATTTTGCAGTTCCAACCATAATAATTATCACACGTTTCCATGAGTATAGCTCAATCGTGCGAAAGACGTCTTAGCGGTAGGTCTATCACATAGATCCATTTTTCTTATATTATTTTCATGCGAAAGGCTGTCTTCAAGCATAAGTTTAGTAATCTTTGGCTTACAGATATGTTGCACCATGTTGTGAAAATAGCCCTCCAACACTTGGTTTGTATAGCGTGTTTTAAACTTATTAATTCAAAGGGTGTGGTGCACACTTTCATGTTGTAACAGCAATCAAACTCTTGCCACTTGGCATATTTCAAGCGTGCAAGCGTAGTATAAATAGGTGGCAATTTCTTTGTAATATTCATTCCCATCAATAACATGAAACAGAGCCACCGTAGCTTGTCTTCCACACGTTTGCGTGTTATCAGCACGACTATGCTCTACTGCAGGAAATATCATATTCCCTTAAACTCTTTAATATTTATTTTATCTGTTTATTTAATAAAACTATCCTTACAAGTATACTATGTATGTAGTTGCCATTAAATTAGACCTCCCATATCAAAAAACAAAACACAGTTATTGTTATTTTATTTTATTGATTGATACAATATTGTTGTTATACTAGTGCAATATGTCTAACCTATTTTGCATCCTCGATTTTGAGATCCACCTAGATGCTATGGGTATTGGTGATACAATTAAAGCTGCAAAAAAAAAAAAAAAAAAAATTCCTTGAGATTATGCTAAAACTATGATTTTTCTTTGCCATCACCTCCATCAAGCACTGGAAAGTGAATTTCTCGCTATAAAGAATCTATATATCCTTTGAAACGGTTTGTATGAGAGGTATAGCCACTTGAAGTCAATAAGCCTTCCAAACACTCGTAATGAATGGATAAAACTTAAACTGCAAGACTTCAAGACAATCGATGAATATAATTCTAATGTATTAAGAATCACTTCACAATTAAAATTGTGTGGTGATAAGATCACTGATGAAGATATATATGCTGGAGAAAACATTCATAACTTTCCATGCCTCAAATATAGTTCTACAGCAAAAATTTCGAGCACAAGAGTACAAGAAGCATTCAGACCTAATCTCATGTCTTCTTATAGTAGAGAAGAAAAATGAAGAGGTGTAGGCTAAAATCGACAAAAAGCTTTTACTTATACATGAAATGTTGAATTGTACATAACACGGTCATTAATGATTTTTGTGTTCACAAGTAAATATTGAAATACAAATTTTGTCTTGTGAACTGGCAAAAATTTCAAATCTTGTCGATGATGCGTATGCAAGATTTTTAATATGAACCCTATAAAACTTGTATATAGACACGATATATTTTGCTTATAGTTTTGCTAGATTATTAACAAAGTTTTCCCTACATCAACATGTGAGAAGATAGTATACTGTATTAGCATGCCAGTAAGGGGAGCACTGATCAAAGAGAATATAATCTTTCTGGAGAAAAAATTATGCAAATAATCTAAATATATGTGCATTGTATTCCTTTTCCTTTGAGTAGATTTTGGTCCCACTAGGTTTTACTAGTAGAGGTTTTTAATTAAGGCAATATTGAAGCATATCCAACGTTACTTTATAATGCATTGAATTGTATTTCTTTTGCTTGGTATTTTTATCTCGTAGGATTTTTCTTGAGCAGAGGCTCAGTACAATTATCATGAAGTGGTGGATATCTAGGGGGAATATTGTGAAAATAACTCTACACCACTTAGTTTATATAGTGTGTTTTACACTTATTAATACAAAAGTTATGTTACATACTTCATGTTGTGACAACAATCAACTTGTCAACATTTCTACGGTGCAAGCTTAGTACAATAAATAGGTGGCAATATCATTGAATATTCATTCCCATCAATAACGTGATGCAAAGGCACTCGTAGCTTGTCTTCCATACATTTGCTTGATTCTTATCATTCTTATATCACTTATGTTGTTTGTATGCATGTCTGATTAATACTTTCTAATTTGATCCACAACACACCAATCAATAAATATATATATTTTTAAATCTCGAAAGGGTAGTTCAATTAATTGGTCTCATATGCAATAGAAGCAATAGGTGAAGGGTTTAAGTTCAAAGGAACATATTTTAATTTAGAATTAAGAGTTTTGAATTGAAAATGGGCTGGTCCAAGCCCTAGATGGAAAAATGAACCCGGTAAAAGCTAAGCATTTTCTAAGGCTAAATTTTTTATAAGTTCTTTGGGAAATAAAATTGTAAATATTTTTTACAGTTAATTTAAAAAAATAGTGGCATCTTGGATTAGGACCTTAAGATTTTAGGATTTTAGTTAGAAATGGGAAATATAAAATTAGTTATGAGTACATTTTAGAATTAAACATGGGTGTATTTAGAAAGTACAAACAAAATTTAAGGTTAATGCCTAGGTCGAACTTTTCATGTAAGCCCGAGCCTGTCCCTCCCATCATCGGACAAACCTAGCCAAGTTGGATCAAGTTCGAATTCATTTTCCATCTCTAGTTGAGAGGGATAAGAGATGTAGATACACAAAAATCCTTAAGCAAAGACTCATGTTCTTATGTCCGAAATTAAGGTAAAATAAGATTGAGTTCTTGTCAAAGTATAGACAAATGAGACTATTACAAAAGGCCCTGAAGCCGTGATAATGAATACACTTAAAATTCGTTATCAAACACACACAATTTAATATGAAAGCTATCATACGAATTGCCGCGTAATATTCCACACGTGTAGAATCATGCCATGCAAACATGTAAGTAGCTAAAATACTTTCTTATGTTAGAGAGGACATGCAAACTGTATTTACGGGATATCATGCAAAGGCACGTCTCTTGCCATGTGCTCTGCATCATATCACTCATCATGCGCTAAATGTGTTTCTCATGCAATATAAGTGGACTCAAGCCACTCTTTTGGGGCGTTTCTCCAGAGGATGTGGGGTGGAAGGTACAAGGTACAATCTAGGCTAATTAAGTAATTGTCTATTAGATTTATTGAGGCCCATATGCACTTAGGCGATATGTGGGTTCGTGCAGAATTTATTAGATAATATGATTAGCAAAGGACATAGATTTTAATATTTAATACAACTATGAACTTGTTTGGTAAATATCAAAATTATAGATATTACTTATACATTATTATCATATTATATTCTTTTATTATCTAAAAAATAAAACTTAGATTAAAATTATAAATTTATCTTATTGCTTTTACGTCGTGCAATAGTTTAATTAATTGTTTATTATTATTATTATTATTATTGTTGTTGTTGTTATTATATACACAGTTGTACATTAAAAGATAATCACTATCATTTCAGTTGTGAGGCTTCGACTTTTAATGCAATATCCATAACATGTGATAAGCATATCAATTGATAGAGTTTCAACTTAAAAGAAAGTCCAAGAGTAAACAGATTCTCTAATTTTTTGTTAAAAAAGCAGACCAAGCATTGATGTAAATGGAGATCGAGGTAGAGGGAGTGACATTTCATTTAAGCATAAACAATATATAGAGAATAATAACAATTAAAATATGTTAGGCCTTTATTATAGAGTCTTTCCTTATGTATTTTCCTAACATATTTTTTTTATAGTTTTCTTTCTTGAGTATTTTTGCAGATGCTCTTCCCTTGAACCATAAAAAGCTCTAACACGACTTTTTTAATGCTTCAAGAAGGATGTTGGCTAAATTTCCCATATCCATTCGAGGAGACCCTAGGGATGGTAAAAAATTCTCATAGGTACAAGGGTCCATTATATTGGGGTTGGGCATTTGATCTAATTTTACCCTAATTTTATTAAAAATATCGGCTACATGTATAACTTTTATACTCATTGATTGGGCAGGTTGGGTACCCGTATATAAACACTAATACCCTTATCCGCTCACTAAATCCATATGAGTATTGATTATTTTTTCTAATGTTTTAAAAGTTAAAATTAATAACTAGATAAAATAATATTAAAGTAAAATATTAAAAGTATAAAATGTAAATATTAACATTTAGCAACTTAGTAACCGAAATGACCATCTAATAGTATATTATCACACGCACACCACTCATTTAATAAAAAATACATCAGTGTAGATGAAATTTGGAATATATGCACCGCTCATACATGTGCTTGACGCAGTTTATAAAACAGATAGTTTCAGGATCGGGAGTGACAAAATAACGAGGAACTCGAATTCCTCCTAAAAGAATCAAAATTCCTCATTTTGAGGAGAGAAAAAAAAAATGATTACATGTAGGAATCTCTAGTCCCTCCTCCATTCCATCCAACCAATCATTGCACATAAGTGATTATAGACATCAGAGTAAAGAAGATGATGTGAAAAAATGACGAATTTGAAACTCAAATGTGGTATCAATAAGCAAAACTTCAAATAAAAACTTAAAAGTTCATTGGCGCGTAACGGTGTATTCAGAATTCGGGTACATTTTCTTAAACAAACCCAACACTTTTAGAGGGGTGCATCCAGCATCCTCATATGAACATACGAACCGCAACGTGATCCAAGGTCCAACCATCTATGCGGAACAGGCCACGGCCCAAGAGTACCACTCTCTATTGCGCTCTTACTCCTTATCCCTCGTGGGCTGAGCTTCAACGGTGGGTTCCCCGGTTGGCGTTGTAATATATTTTTTAGTAAAAATTAATTTAGTCCATGTATTTTAAGATTAGTGTCCATTTAGTTTTTATATTTTTTAAAATACAACAAAACATCCATGTTATTAAAGTATTGATACTCCTACCGTTACTTTTCATTTCTTTTAACTTACTTTTATAATATTACCCTTTTATAATAATTTTTTTTGTCATTAATAAAAAGAAAATAATTTAATTACTAATTTAACCCTAAAAAATAAAAAATATATATATTAATTTTTTTGCAAGCACCGTTTGCACACTTGGTAGTTTGCATACAATTTTTTACAATTAAAAATTAATATAAATTTTTATTTTTAATTTTTAGAGTTAAATTGGTAATTGAATTATTTTATTTTTATTAATGTTCAAACAAAAAAATTATTATTAAAGGGTGATATTGTAAAAATAAACCAAAAGAAATAAAAAGTAACAGTAAGAGTATCAATACTTGAAATGCATGGATGTTTCGAGACATTTTTAAAAATATAGAGACTAAATGGATACTAATCTTAAAATATAAGGACTAAATGAACTTTTACCCTATATTTTTATATAATTGATTGTATGTATTGTATTTAGGACATATTAATCCAGTACTATGACTGGTTTCGCACGGATCGTATCATATATTTTAATGATCTAATTAAATTCATAATGTTTTAAATCTATTTTTAAAAAATATAAACTCATAGAAGGAACGAATTAGCCGCCACCAACAATGATCAACCTTTTCGTCTTTATCCATATCAATCGTTAGTTATCGATATCTGTTGAAGAAAAAGTTTATAACGTTGAAATTTTTGTCGAAATTATGTAACCATACACAATATCACTATCATATAGACGGGCCGCCATTCGCAAGAAATGAAGGAAATTCAAGGTGATTTTGTTAAGGTATTTTTCATTTAAAAGATTAAATAACTTGCTCGTGTTTGGTGGGATGAATATTGAGATCAAGATTGCATTTGTGATTTGTCTTGGAGAAAAACTAGCTAGTGATAACAATGATAGTCCAATCACATGTTAATTAATGAGTAATAAGTTTCTCAAATGAATTGAGAAAAAAGCAAGACCCAAAGTGAGGAAACACATAAGTCAAAGAAATACCAAGAAGTAAATAGATACACAAATAACGTGGAACATATGGGAAATTATAGTGTTATTGTTTAAGAAATATAGAGTTGAAATAATAATAAATATATCGAATTTCAACTATAGAAGAGGTCCAAATGGACTAAATGCAATTCTCTCTCTTTGAGCTTTAGTCATCGACCAAAAGCAAAATACGGTCAAAATTGGTTATTTTAACAAGTATAAAGGGTAATTAATGTTCGTTTGCCTCATATTTTAGGTTCCGTTTATTTTTTATATTTTATAAATATTTTATAAATTAATTTCTTTACATTCTTGTGTTATTTTTTCTTTACTTTTACAATAGTATCAATTCTATCAGCCTACGCTATACGTTATTATAAAAACAAAGAAAAAATAACACTACGAATATAAAAATTCATGACAATAGTGTTTTGGAGTATTTTTCATAATATAGGAATTAAATAATAACTAAATTAAAAAATATAAGAGTAAATAAACATTTACCCTAAGAATAAGGACAAGGTTAAGGTGTTAACAACCTTAATGAAAACGCGGAGGCATCTTGAAACCAAGAATATTGGATATTGTTTGTAATAAATTTATTTATTAATATAAAAAAAACATGAACACACTGAGATAAGGATACCCTTTTAATGACCTGGAATGATGTTCATTTTTTTTTTCCCTTTCTTATCCTTATAAAATCCAGTTGAAATATCGTACAAGCAATGTTGTCTCCTTTGAACAACAAATGAAGAGGCCGTTTTCACGTTGATTTGTCTACTGGACCTACCAAAAACAAGAATATCAACTCTGATTTTGAAAATTATTGATGAAAATCTGTTTCGTTAGTTGCTGAATTTATTGTCAGTGTAAAATTGTTGACCATACAAAGCATTTATTTAAGCAGCAAAGTAGGTTTTCATATATTGTATGCATGTATATAATAAGGCGGCAATGCTATCCTCTCAAAGTCTCATCAATTTTCTTTTTTCATTTTACTTTCTTCGGATTGTCGCAAGTTGCAACGTAGTGATATATTTTAATCTAGAGTTAATTAATTAAGAGTCTTACATACATACACACAGTTTACTGGTTTATCAAATATTAACTCAAAAACTTACTTCCATCAGTATTCAAAAAGATATCTTTTTCTTATCTAAATTCGAGGGAATAAGCCTATAAAGTCTCGAACTCACGCCTTCACCTATAAAGTCTCGAAGGCGTATTTGAATTCGAGAGAATAAGCCTATATAGTTTCGAACCCACGCCTTCAATATAAATACAAGCGTGTGATTACTACCACTGAACTTGTAGTCATGTGACCAAGTCTCTTCAAGTTTGATTCTGCGTTATCATTATCAAGAAATTAGTGTATGCAATTGGAATTGAAGATAAGAGGGCGGTGTGGATAAGTTTTTAGTGCCACATCTGTTTCTTCAATATCTTTATCAAAGATATTAATGTATCTGAATATACTACTACTAGTCAACATCTCTTCAGGAAAAAAAGATTCGCCTCTAGTTACTTGTTTGTTTAGCAAAATGGTTCCTCAATATCTTGTCTCCAACTCTCAATGGTGATAAGAAAATATTTGTAGTGCGTTTGTTGCAAAATAATTTTAAAATTCTTACTTTGTATATATACGCTTTCGTTTAGTCGAACTCAAAAAGTCAGAGATAGACAAAAACATGTTTTAGGAAAAGGAATCCTTTTTTTCATACCTTTTGGAGGAAACATCCACGACCACAAGTACTTATCCAAAAAATGACAAAAAGGCCAAAAAGAAAGGGAAAAAAAAAATAATTGGATAAGGGTATTGCAATAGGGAGAAGCAATATGTGTTCTCTCGTTTCGGCCTAGATTGGCACCATTGATTGATAATTTGAATGACGGGCTCAATCCAAAAGTGTACATAGTTCACATGCATAACATATTTAATTACTGAGCAAAGCTACTTTGTTAATTAAATTAGTCCGAATTTTGGCCGAGTCAAAAGTTAAAACACGCATTTTTATTTTTATAATATTGTGCTTGCTTAATTTGAAAATGCATTTTAATATGCGGTTAAGATATTTATTGATGTACGTCACCACTCACCAACCATTTAATATCATGTGTTAGGGATGGCAAAAATCTCCATGGAGACAGGTATCTTTGGGGATTTTTCCTATTCGGGGAGGGTATGTGGATAATTTCATACCCAATTTCTTATTCGGGGAGGGGATGGGGAAATTTTTTTACCCAATTTTTTATTCGGGGAGGGGATGGGGATGAGGTGGAACCCCCATCCCCTACCCATTTCCCCATTTTAATTTTTTAAAATTACTAGTAAATAAATTATAAAATTTAAATTATAAAATTATAAATATTGGTAAAAATAAAAAAATATCAAAATATTTATATTATTAAACTTTTGGGCCTAATTAACTAATTGAAGTCCTAAATTTTTATTTAGGAAATTAAAAAGACCGAGTAGATTTTATTAGCCCAAATTTTTTTAATTTTAATATTCTTTAAATATTTTAAACTTAAATCTATTTTTTTTTTTTTTTAGATGTTATAATTGCCCACAGTGAATCACAATTTTAATATCTAATCTAATCTAATATAATATTTGCTCTTGATTTGCTCCGATTTAACTATTGTGTTGTAAAGGGAATAGTCCACATTTATAAAGTGCCCACGCCACCATTGAAAAAATTAATTTTGAATCTAAATTCGATTTTATTTGTAACAATTTTGTATTAGACTATTAATTTGTTCATGATAGTTTGTAAAAGAAGTTTGTATCCCTTGCATGCTGCGTTACTTACTAATTTAATGTATGTGACTTTTGTAATGGATATTAATGTAAGATATATTTCGAACTTTACTTTTATTTGAATTTTTTATTTTAATATGATTAACTCAAAATCAAAAAAAAAAATGTATTAGTTATTTGGGGATCGGAGACCCTCAGGGATCCCCTGTTATTATTCGGGGAGGGGACGGGGACATACGCAAAATATCGGGGATGGGTACGGGGAGATTGGTCCCCTCCCCTCCCCTCCCCATTGCCATCCCTATCATGTGTATGGTGTTAATTGATTTTATTTATTATTAATTATTTAATATCATGTGATTTTATGGTTAATAATTAAGTCATTATTTTTACAATTCACTAAATGGATAACATAGATCTGGGTCTTGCTATGTGCACTCGTAACGAGTTTTCATTGTCCGTATCAACTTATTCGTTCATAGTCATAAAAATATAAATGGTATATACAACAAAAAAGTTGGTACCACTACAGAAAAAAAGTTGGTACCAATAACAAAAAAGAGTGTAATTGTGGTGAAGCAGATGTACTATATATATTTACACCCTTTTTATTAATTTATTTAAAAGAATAAATATTCCCCGACTATCTAATATTTTGTATTTTATAAAAAATACACCAAAACTTTTTCCTTTTGTAGATTTTCACCTGAAATTTATAAAGTATATCACTTTCTTACTTTTCTAATAACACCATTAGAGGATAATGGAATATCGAAAAAGAACTATTTTTTCCTTGAATACAAAAATGCTATTTATTAATTGTTATTTTGGATTGATGGGAATAAACTGCAAAATTAAGTTCCCCATCATTGATTTTATATTATTATTTTGGGTCCGCTTGTGTCGGAACTGCTTCACGGTAGAACACTAATGAGTAATGATGACTGTATGATCACAGAAATAAATATTAAATATGTATTTACTGTTATAATTTGACGGTTATCATCAATATTCTATGATGGAGCAGCTCCACCACAACCACTGCCTATTATATTTTATTAATGGGAACACACTATAATGATCAAGGTTTTCCATAACTAATTTTATAGTTATTATGAATGTATTTAGGATAATTATGATTGTTTCTTTTAGTGATTTATTGTTGTTGAAGATTTGTTTCTGTTAATAATGATAAGTTATTCAGGATAGATTATATGAGCAGAGATTTTTTATTTTTGTTGTAACTGAAATACAAATTAATCAGGGTATTCATTTTAGTGATTTTATATCTTTAAATTAGCATGTTAGATGAGTTTATATAGTTATTTTTGTAGCCATTATTAGTCCCGACAGCAACAAAATGAAATTTATTTTTTTTCATTTAACTATAATTTAATAATCCTTTTATGTTTAGGGATAAAATAGTCATTTTCTTGAAATTCTATTAAATCCTCTAAAGCTGTTATTAAAAATTTACCCCAGTAAAAATTAAAATTTTCCCAAGTAAAACCGTCCGAATTTCATCTGAGCAAGTAAAAAATTAACCAGAATGGCAATTTTACCTGGACAAAAGCACGCCATTTTGTTAATATTTAGAAGTTTGAAAACATTTTAGTTTTATAAGCTTAGCTCTAGTTGTCAATAACCTAGTTTACACAAGCGGCCTTAAGCAAACCGACCTAATAAGCTAAATTAGAAGGAGATGAAGATTCTTTCAGTTTGAGTGGAACCCAGGACTCCCATTTGTTCTTTTAAGTCATCAGCTTAGCAATCACTGCAGTACATGCTTACACTTACCCACCAAGCTACTTTTATTCAGATACGCAACATTGGCTCAACAAAAACACATCACAAGTAATGAATCAAGATGGTGAGTTTGGTCAATCTGAATGCAGCTAAAAGGTTAACCTCTAGAAACCCACTAACATGAGTCTGGTCCAACTGGTTGGTGTTGCAATAAAAATTGCAGCAGAATTTGTCATTCATTCCCAGAAAAATTTTGAGACTTTTTTTTTTTCTTTTTTTGGTTTTGTATAAATGTAACAGGTGGTATGGTGGTGGTTGAACAAAATGAAATTTGGTTCTGGTTTCAATGTGAAGCAAAGTTGGCTGCATTCTTTAGCTAACCAAGAGCAGCAACAAAACCCAATTAGATTATTGAAAAAAGGAAACAAAAAATGGTCCATGATGTTGATCTGCAACATTAAGAATTTTGGTTAAAATTTCAATTTAGTAAACCTAATGTTAGTTGTAAATTAGAATACTAGTGGGTTAAGTCAAAATGATCGTGTCATCATTTAATTAATGTGAGTAAGATGTACGACTGCATATGTGAACTTAGCTTGCTCGTGTTCCTGCTTCTTGGATAAATTAATTGGAAGCTAACCAGTCATTATCGTATATAATTTCTTTTCATACGTATTTTCCATTTTTTTAGAACAAGTTTTCAAGATTGAATTTGATTATTGAATATTAAACCACAAGAACGGATTATGATTATTTGACTATTAAAGTCATAACATCCAAAATATGGCTTCCCCTTTGCTCATGCTCCAACATTATTCTTGGACATGAAGAAATTTGACAAAAGAGCAATAATTAATTTACAAAAAACTAAAAATGATTGGCAAAAGGATGACATAAACTTAGGACCGAAACTGATGTAATTTGAATTAAATTATTTTACCATGTGATGTGTCGCCTAAATTTATTATGAGTTTTAGCTCTGATTCATTGAACTAAGCTTTAAAAATTATGCATTACTTAATTTATTTCTTATAATGTGTGTTTTCTCTTATGAGTTATTTATTTATTTTGACATTACTATATTATGATTAGAATCTCCTAGAACTTTCGGGAAACCTTCAAAACTTGGACATATATATCCAAGCTCAGAACGAGCTGAATCTATTTTCGCAAGTAAGGATTTAAACCATCAACTTCGAATGCGAAAACGATGAGATATCCACCATTCACACAAAGAAAAAAAAATATATAAATTTTTTTATCTTGGATAGACTTGTGAAAAATGATACTTAAAAGAAAGAATACATTTTTTTTTTATATTAATCACGAGGTATCCTGGGGAGGGCCCCAACTGTGGGAGGTACTTTTAAGCCCGTACCACAACCCAGACTAGAAATCCCTGCTCGAACCGGGAGGCACAGATTCTCCCAACAAAGGCGACTTCCCTGCGACTCGAACTGAAGAGTAAACCCAGTCAAGCCACTTAAGGGGACTCCATTGCCAGTGGAGCCAACACTTTGTTGGTAAAGAAAGAATACATTGAACTTGAAAGTATCGTACGCTACATCTACATATGGTGCAAATCTTAGAAGAATGGTAAATGAGTAATGGTGATTACAAGAATGTTTAGATATTGCTTGAGGGAAACATCAGGGTAACATCAAGGTATCCTTATCAATCACAAGGATGAGACGATGAATGATGATGATGATCATAATTCATTGATCAAATTCCACGTAAAATTGAACCAAAGTGGGCCCGGTGTAGTAGTAGGATATGGATAGATAACCAATCAAATGATTCAATTTCAATCAACACAAAAACCTAAGATTATAACACCAACGTGGCACGTTCATCTCTAATAAATCTGTTATCCGCCGTTGCCTTAATTACCTTATCATCGAATCATAATTATTATCCAAAAGCCAAGGGATTGGGCTGGCCCGACTCAAAACCAGAAGATAGTAGGACCCTCACAAACCTGTACTACTCGTTTCTTCTGCTGTGCACGTAAATATTCAATTAAGAGATCCTTTTCAAATTGGACTCATTGAATTCTTTACGTCTCATTGGTGGACTTGTTAACAAGTTTCTTTCACCAACAATTTTTAACAACCGTACAAATTTTTGAAGAGAAATAATAAGCTTACTTTTGCGGATTTAATTTGAATTATCCAAAGTATGCAAGTAAATAATACAAATGAATAAAAGCTAAAGTAAATAATTTTTGCCTTCATGCTTCAATTCTTATTGTCTTAATTAATTTCTTCTTGCTTCAATTCCTTTTGTCTCAATCAATTTTTGAATATATGTCATTATAAATGGTGATGGCTATTTATAATCAATGATGAAGCATATCAATTGGACATTATTTAGCAACATGCTCATTGAATCTTAAGGTGTTGTGTATATAACATCCTACAAATTAATTAATGGAATACACAATTCATTATACATTTTAAAAGGTATAATCCACACATCACAATCATGTAGTTGTTTTGGTAATCCACTTTATAAGTCATTAGGATGAAACAAATATAACATTTATCAAGTGATAGATAGACATATCTCATAACATCTATAAATTTAGATTATAAAATTCGTATCAAGTGATGTGATAGATGACATGGCTTTATGAGTTTATCACTTCTCATTTAAACATTTATTTTATATTAGTGACATATTAGTTTGTA
This sequence comes from Citrus x changshan-huyou, assembly GCA_039657385.1. Classification (NCBI taxonomy): domain Eukaryota; kingdom Viridiplantae; phylum Streptophyta; class Magnoliopsida; order Sapindales; family Rutaceae; genus Citrus; species Citrus x changshan-huyou. The sequence goes on from CM077550.1 coordinate 10,322,290, forward strand.
ATACAACTTAAAAATTGTATTACTAATCAATTTTTAATCTATGCTTTTAAACTTTTAATTCTAAAATTGTTCATTGAGAGTTTAAATCTGTATAACAATGTTATGGTTTGGAGGTCTATTAAACATGATTCTAAATCTGCACTAATTAAAATGGATGAGAATCATCTCGTATTCGGATCTTTTATATGAGTAAATATAATGACGTGACTAGTAGTTAATAGCTAAAAATATAATAAATAAGTAAATCCTAACAAATAAAAATACATGTAGTATGTTAGAAAATGATTTGAAAGCTCGTGTATGCTCAGATCATACAATACTCAGCAACTATGTATCTTGGATAAATATTGTTACAATTCTCTAATCTTAATTTTGCCTGAAAAATAAGTCAAAAGAATAAATACAAATAGGATAAAGTCGGTTTCTATAATACTAAGGCAAAAGATATTAGTACAATTGTCTCTTTTTAGTAAGCAGCCGAATCACTTTCTTCAACTAAGCAAAGTATTTATGCTTAGAAGCACTTTCTCTACAATCTCCACAACCAAAGTAGAGTTGTATTCCAACTTTTGGATTTGGATGACTTTGATGCGTCAACAATCTTATGATTTTATGAGTATACTACCCCTCGAAGCATCATGTGGGTAGATACATAATTTGTCGATATTATGATGATTTATTTTTTAAAAAATTATTATATTAATTACAATTTATAATATATTGATATTATAATCAATATATATTGGAAGTCTAAATTCATATTAAAAAAAAACCTAATTCAGGATTTAAAAGGTCTATTGAAATACTCAACATAACTCAAAATTTTGTTGTGACGATAATTCAGTTGTATGCTACAGTGTCTTGTTTGTAACTTATGTCATAACCTAAGCATCATTCGATAATAAAATTTTATTGATTTTTATTGATTTCTTGACAATCTGAGCTATAGAGTATGATATCCGTATAATATCCTAGGTGAGCTTTATTGGATAAAAGAATTCCGTCACGTTAAAAGACCTTATATTTCATTTATTTTTTTAATATTCAGTAAAATTTTTTTTTGCAATATTGATTCATGTAAAGGTTGACTAACAGTTCCTCTGCTATTTTAATGGAAAATTAATAAAGAAAGCAAAGGAATCAAACAGGAGAATTTTCAGTATTATTTAATTAATGATTTTGCAGCCACAATTTTCAATGGATTTGGGAGTCGTTGAAAGGCTGGTGCTTCGGCTTTGAATCATACGCAATTTTGATGTGGACTCAATTATATTACTTACTTATTTATGCAATTTCATTTAATATTAAGAAAATAATTATGATTATAATTTTAGCTCTTTAAAATTAATTTATAACACTCGAATAAAATTTTAAAAGGGTGGGTGTTTGGTCTAATGCTTGTTAATATTGTTGGGGAAATCCAACAAACATTTTTTTTTTGGTGTGAATTCGTTACAAATAACAATTATTATAATGAAAATGTGACTTGTTTTTCAAGATATGTTATATCACAACAGCTGTTTGTTTAATTAGTTCGGGCTTAGGAGAAGCAAAATATTGCATTATTATGCTTCAAAAACAATTATTGCACATTATTTCTTCTTGATCTGGTCCTGGTTCCATTTTTTGCGATTTTTAAATTTTTCTTTATAAGTTAACATAATATTTTTTTTCTTTTTATAGGTAAAAACTCTTTAAACTATTTAAATCCTAGGAGTATAATATTGCCAAAGTCCCACCATTATAGCCAAAAAAATTTAATGGCCTTGTGGGAGACTTGCTACTAATCTGGATTTAGTTAATGCGTAACAATCACAAATTATTATATGACATATTTTTAATTAATATCATAGAAAGAAAATTTGGAGATTTTTCAAATCTTCCTCTCATTTGTTAAAACAATTTTTATAGTTAAATCTTCTAATGGTACGTTTCTTGCATATCTAATACAATTATCTAGCTTTTAGTTATAGAATTTTTTTGTTATTAGTAAAAGAGAATTGTCACAAATTTAACATATTTATTGAGAAAATTTTAATTTTAATTTCAATCATAAACTTTCTTTATTATTAGGGTAACTTTTGAATTACCCCCATCATGAATTGACAAAAGATAAGAGGAAAATGGGGTGAATTAATTTTTTTTATATTGTATTTTCTTAACAAAAATAAGAGGTAAATTGAAATTTTCAAAAGTAAGAGAGCAATTTGAAGATAGTCAATTTATGAGGGGATAATTTAAAATTAACTCTTATTATTATCGTATAATTAGGGATGGCAATGGATTGGATTTGATCCAAGATCCATGTGATCCAAATCTAATCGGATCGGATTTGGATCAGTTTAAAATGGATTTGGATATCAATGTGCGGATCTAAGACGGATCTGGAGCAGATATAGATCTATCTTAATATCTAAATCCATATCCATATCCACTCATCTTTTAATTTTATTTTATTTTAAAATTTTCTTAATAATTGTGGAATGATAATGATAATAAATTTTATTCATAGCATATTAGTAGTATTTACCATGTATTTAAACTCTTAAAACTTAAAGGTTAGTTTTGTAAATTTAAAGGTCAGCCAGCCTCAAAGCATGTACATGCAATATTCAAATTGCAATCCAAGTAATATAACCTGATAATTTATTTTATCTTATTGGCCAAATAATTTTTAAGGAATATAGTTATTCATATATTTAGTCAAATATGGTCATAATAAAAATAATAAAGGACTGAATATAAATCATATTTAATTTATATGTCATTATCTAATGTTGTAGGAATGAGGGTAGGTGTATCGTGGATATTAGAATGATGAAGGAGACAATAGAATATTAGATTGATCTTACTCCTGCAATTACTTCTGAATGATATTTTATTATCTTTCTTATTTGTTGTTTTGGTATAGAAGTATAAGCTACAATATTTATTATATTTTTGAGAAAAATTATATAATTTATTTATTATCAATACATTTTAGCCTTCAATTTTCAATCTAAAAAATTATTACTTTTTTATTACGGAATTTTAGAATTCATGACGGATCTAGAGCAGATTTGGATTTTAATTTTTTTTCGGATTTGGAGCAGATATAGATATTTATTTCTTTTTTGAATCTGGATATGGAGCGAAAAATATGGATTCATAACGGATCTGGAGCAGATACGGATCTTGATTTTTATTATGGATTTGGATCTGGAGCAGAGTAGATCCAACCCATATCTGCCCCATTGCCATCCCTACGTATAATTTTACAAATAGTTGCATAAGAAAATATAGTTAATTAAATTTTAGATAAAATATGATTAATTATATTTAAAAATAAGGGCATCATATTATTTTTTGGTAAAGATTTACAGTCATAATTTATAGTCGTGGTTGGTGCTAGAATATTTATTCCATATTATAGTCCAGATTTGTCGACTTCTAGACAATTGCGCTCCGGCAGCATAATTGTGACAAACGGATTAATATTTGTTCTATATTATAGCATATCTCATCGATTTACTTTTAAATAAGTCTTGTTTTAGATCAATTAAAGATTCCATCCAAATTTTAGACTATCAAACTAATTTGTACTTTTATTTTTGGGTTTTTAAATTCATTTGAATAGAATAAATATTTATATAAATTTTTTTCGATATTTTTATTATGGAAAAGTTGGTTTACCTGAAATTAGTTCCCAATTAAATATCCGAGCAAGAAAAATCGAAACGACGTATTTCGTATGCTTTTACGCGATGTTGGTGGGGCCCTGGGGGTTAGAGGCAAGTAATGAGTGGGTTAGGGGGAAGCACTTTGGTTTGGAGACGTGGCATTATATGGTTGGTTATCCGGGGAGGGATTCAGGCAAAACGCTTGCAGTCAAAGTAAGTGCGTCACACAACGTACACGCTACACGAGAGTGCCAAATAGCCCACGTATTTTATCTTTTTAACTAATTATTTTCTTCTTCTATTTATTGATTAATTAATTAATTAATTAATATCATTATATAGGCTCTGCTGTCTGCATGCAACATGCGAGATTGCCGATTAATCTTAATTAAATTTTTCTTCTTTAACAGAAAGCGAATAAAATAAACGTTTGTTATAACGTTTATATTTTTTAACTAATAATCAAAATTGCCGCCTAAAAATCATAAATAAGAAAATACGATAATATCATTAGAGAAAAATTTACTCAAAAATCAATCCGTTTCTTTCAACGGTAATTCTAAGTTTTTTTTTTTTAAATATCAAATAAGTTTATTTATGAAAATCAAAATCAATTGAGTAAATATCAAATATTGCGTATTGATTACTGAAGCTGTATTTTTTTGGCTCTTATATTAAAATGAAAACTATTTTGTAAAATCAAAATGCCTTTTTTTTCCTGACAACAATAAACAAACCGAAAGCAAAAGCTTGAAAGATTTTTGTTAATGGGAGTAGAAGTATTAATAAGTTCCGTGTGAGAAACATAAAGAGATGTTGAAAATTGGGTCCCACTTTCACTCTTTAAAAGCAGTTGCAGAGTTGCAGTTTCTTCCCAATCCATTAGACCAAGAAACCATAACACTCTCTTGCCAGCAACACCACTTTTCATATCATTCTCAAAAGAATAAAAAAAACACATTTTATAAAATAAAAATAAAGAATCTGTTTTGTTTTTGTGTTTTTTTTTTTTTTTTTTTTTTGTCTCTTATTAGTTCTTTCTGTCTGTCTTTAAAAATATCGACCCTCTACTGTTCTTTCAAGAACTGGCCTGGCCGGTTTCTGTTCAAATAAATAAATGGGGGAAAAACAAGTATTAGTAAAGTGGAAAATGTTGGGAGCCAATGTGAAAGTGTTGATGTTAGTGCTACTGTCGTTTTGCTCTTGGGAAATTTCTTTTGTGAAAGCCTCTGTTTCTTATGACCATAAAGCTGTTATTATTAATGGCCAGAAAAGGATTCTCATTTCTGGCTCCATTCATTATCCCAGAAGCACTCCCGAGGTATTATTATTACTTCCTGCCAATGTGGCTCGTGATTCTTGACGTTTATTGACTTTTTGTCAAATGGGTAGTTTTTATTTTTCATTTTTCTTCATTTGGTTGCAGATGTGGCCTGACCTTATACAAAAGGCCAAAGATGGAGGTTTGGATGTTATTCAAACTTATGTCTTTTGGAATGGACACGAGCCTACTCAAGGAAATGTAATGATAATAAATTATATATATGCATTTTCACTTTCATTTTTCAGTGCTTTTTCTTTGTGAAAAAATTTTCTGGGTTCAAAGACTTATTGGCGTTTATTTAATCTTTAAATTTTTGTGTTTCAGTATTATTTTCAGGACAGGTATGATCTTGTTCGATTCATCAAGCTGGTTCAGCAAGCAGGGCTTTATGTTCATCTCCGGATTGGCCCTTATGTTTGTGCTGAATGGAATTATGGGTAATAATTATAGTACATGAATCCTGATCATTTATTTCAAATATGCTTGCATTACAATGTTTGGGTTGTGTTTCTGCTTCAGGGGATTCCCGGTTTGGCTCAAATATGTTCCTGGTATCGAATTTAGAACTGATAATGGACCTTTCAAGGTTGAATACTTGGTCTCCATCTTTGTAGCCATTAATCCCTTAATTTAATTTCTTTTACTCGACTAATTCTCTTAATTAAATTTTACTAATCCAACTTCCAATTGACTGGCAATGAAGGCGGCTATGCACAAATTCACGGAGAAAATAGTCAGCATGATGAAGGCAGAAAAGTTATTTCAAACTCAGGGCGGCCCAATAATTCTGTCACAGGTTAGTAAAAGTCTTTCACCTTAATTATTATTCTTTAATCCTTACTTTCTTCATTCTTGGCCCATAATGAAAGAAAAGTAGCTTAGTTCAACTTTTTCTTTTTGTTTAATTACATAATTGCAGATAGAGAATGAATTTGGACCTGTTGAATGGGACATTGGCGCTCCCGGTAAAGCTTATGCCAAATGGGCAGCTCAAATGGCTGTCGGTCTCAATACCGGTGTCCCATGGGTTATGTGCAAACAAGACGACGCTCCTGATCCAGTTGTAAGCAATTCTTTGCCATTTTTTTTTCTTCTTTCGCTTTCCATTGTAATTTCTTAATAGCATTTTGGTATGACTTTCTTCATTGTGATTTGTGACCTGCCTTTCCTGGTGAGGTTTTTACTTTTTAATAGTAAGTTGTCTATCTAGTTTGCATATCTTTATCTTATATTCTTTTTGGGTGTGCTTGCTCTTTTTTCAGTTCAATTTCATAGGGGTCCTATCACTTTCATATATTTTGTCTTTTCTTTGCTTCTCTCTGGGTTTTCAGCACGTAATAATAAAAAAATCATGAGCTTGTCTTCTTGTCATCTGATTATCATCCCCGTCACTAGAAGCTTAATTCAAGAATTCAGTTGAAAATACTAACCAGATTCTTTGTGGTGATAAATAGATTGGAGGGATCTATTTAGCGGTTAATTTTGTGGGTAATTGATTGTACTGTAAATAATGCTATAGATAATTTTACATAGATTTCGTACATCTCTTTCTCTGATTAATCTTTCACCTGACAGATTAACACCTGCAATGGTTTCTACTGTGAGAAATTTGTTCCAAACCAGAATTACAAACCGAAAATGTGGACGGAAGCTTGGACTGGTTGGTAAGTCCCATAAAATTGCCTGTATACCTCAATTCTTTCTCACTTTCTTGCATATTCCATTCGAGCTTCTGTGAAGTCTACTTCCAGAGTCTAGAGAGTAATTTCCTTTCTGCCATTTGATTGTTTAACTTCCAGGTTCACCGAGTTTGGAAGTGCTGTTCCTACTAGACCGGCAGAGGACTTGGCTTTTTCAGTTGCAAGATTCATTCAGAGTGGTGGTTCATTCATCAATTATTATATGGTAAATTAATCTGCTTTCTCTTTGCTAGTAAATTTGTTCAATTGATTTGTGATGAGAAATGACTTCTATTTCATCTTTATCACCTTTCCTGATTTTCATTTTCTTTTCTGATCCAGTACCATGGTGGAACTAATTTTGGCCGGACATCTGGTGGTTTCGTTGCTACTAGCTATGACTATGATGCTCCTATAGATGAATATGGTAAGTATGCATGATTAGCATCCAGAGTTGGCTGTTCTGAAGTTGTTTACCTTTATGGCTGAATTGGGATCTTGAGTTTTAACATCTGAGTTTTTCCTCTCACACCAGGACTACTAAACGAACCAAAATGGGGACATTTAAGAGATTTACATAAAGCTATCAAATTATGTGAACCAGCTTTAGTTTCTGTAGATCCCACAGTGAAATCGCTTGGGAAAAATCAAGAGGTATTATTTTAGTGAAAGTAGAAGAAAGCAACACGTATGCACACATTTTTTAGTTGACTCTTGAAACTTAAGTATCTTATCATTTTGTTATCACCAGGCTCATGTATTCAATTCAAAATCTGGTAAATGTGCTGCATTCCTGGCAAACTATGACACTACATTCTCCGCAAAAGTGAGTTTCGGCAATGCGCAATATGATTTGCCACCTTGGTCCATCAGTGTCCTCCCTGACTGCAAAACTGCAGTTTTCAACACTGCTAGGGTAAGGAGAAGATGCTGAACATCATGCACACAATTCCTATTTCATTGTATTTAGAAATTCAAAAATAACACACTCAGTAGTCATTCATATCTTGCTAGATATACAAGTTAAATTTTTTTACCAAAGAAAATTTAGCTTTCTATATAGATTCTCTTTGAGAAAATTTTAAAGGCTGACTAGACATTTGATTGAAAATGCTGAGCAGGTTGGTGTCCAAAGCTCTCTGAAGAAGTTCGTACCTGTCATCAATGCATTCTCTTGGCAGTCATACATCGAAGAAACTGCTTCTTCTACTGACGATAATACATTTACAAAAGATGGGTTATGGGAACAAGTATATCTTACTGCAGATGCGTCAGATTATTTGTGGTACATGACAGAGTGCGTAGTTGCTCTAATCACCTGTCCATTCCTTGATATTTTTTAATTTCCAAAAATTTGAAATTGTTGTCATAATCTAGCTGTTACTGACAGTGCTGTAACCTTTTGTGTTCTATTGCCAAATCAGTGTAAATATAGACTCCAACGAAGGATTTCTAAAGAATGGACAAGATCCCCTTCTTACCATTTGGTCAGCCGGCCATGCCCTGCAGGTTTTCATTAATGGTCAACTATCAGGTAAAAGGAATTTTATGACTGATATGATAACGTTTCTGGGTGCTAACATCGCTTGTCAACAACTTACTTTTAGTTTCTATCCCTATGCAGGAACTGTTTATGGTTCATTAGAGAACCCTAAATTGACATTCAGTAAGAATGTGAAACTGAGAGCTGGTGTTAATAAGATTTCTCTTCTAAGTACTTCTGTAGGCCTTCCGGTTAGTTTTCTGACATTTGTGATCTCTCTTTTCTTTAAAAAAGAACATTGGCATTTGACATTTTACGCCCTGTTATCAATTTGATCAATTTCAGAATGTGGGCACACACTTTGAGAAATGGAATGCTGGGGTTCTTGGGCCAGTAACTTTGAAGGGTCTAAATGAGGGGACGAGAGACATATCTAAGCAAAAGTGGACTTACAAGGTTTGTTTGTCTTTAGATATTCTGAAGTAGTAACTATGCTAGACAGTAGACACCACACAGAACCAAAATTTATGGATTTGGTAGCTTCTATGCATCTCTATTTGATGTAAATTATCATCATTTGAATACAATAAACTAGTGGCTAAGAAATTCAAAAAGACTTTTTTTTTAATGTAAACTGTCACTTCAAGTATAGGATGTGGTCAAGTAGAAATTTTGACATTATTCTGGTTGTATCTTCTTCGTGAAGATTTGTTTGAACCCGGTAAAAGTTTTTGAATGATGCTGAGTGCTGCAAAAATTTATGCTATTAAAATATTCACAAGACCTGAAAATAATCACAATAAAAAATTGTTTATTTTTATCAATAAAATAGTCAGATACTCAGGCTGTGCAGAATTGCAGATGTAACTAGAAAGTAGGCATAAATAATTGATTACTCTTCCATGTAAGACTTTCAAAGATACTCTTCACAAGCTATTACTCATTTAAGTGTTTATCCCAAGCAGATTGGTCTAAAAGGTGAGGCCTTAAGCCTTCATACTGTTAGTGGGAGTTCCTCTGTTGAATGGGCACAAGGAGCATCGTTGGCCCAAAAACAACCGATGACGTGGTACAAGGTGAGAATAATCTCAATTCTTAGTCAACACATTTTAACTATCTTTCTGGAATTGATATATGAACAGTCTATCTGTATTAACATATGTCATATTTTGTTGTCTGCAGACTACTTTCAATGTACCGCCAGGCAACGACCCATTAGCTTTAGACATGGGTGCAATGGGAAAGGGGATGGTTTGGATCAATGGTCAGAGTATTGGGCGCCACTGGCCTGGATATATAGGAAATGGTAATTGTGGTGGTTGTAATTATGCTGGAACTTACACTGAGAAGAAATGCCGAACTTACTGCGGAAAGCCCTCTCAACGATGGTGAGAACAGTGCTTCCTCTTTTTCCTTGTTATCATTTACTTGTCTATTTTGAATATTGATAATGAAGATGTTACTCTTAGGTATCACGTTCCACGCTCATGGCTGAAGCCGAGTGGAAACCTGTTGGTTGTGTTTGAAGAATGGGGTGGTGAACCACATTGGATCTCTTTGCTCAAGAGAACAACATAAACAGCTACGACAATTATTTTCTTTTTCTTTTTCTCATTCTTCAATAATTCAAGCATACGCTTCCCTCATTTGCTAAGGTGATGATGGTTTGACTCCGACAAACGGGCAAACCAAAGTGTCCAACCATACCCATAATCTGGCCAAAGCCAAGAAGTATAGATTGTGAAGTTGTTGCAAGGATGCTCCTTGTTGTATGTACATAGTCATAGTCAAGCTATATATTTGTCAATATAGCTCTGCAAGCATACTTAAAGGTCATTCATTCAAATAGGCAAAAGTGTTAGTTCCTCAAACATTCATGTAGGCTTGCTGGGTTTCACTCTTCATCAACTACAAGTTTATAGTGGAAATCTTTATTTTCCTTGTCATTTAAAAATAAGTGGGAAAGTAATAGATAGCAGCTTTTGAATTGCATTTGAGTTCCGAATTTGCTTTGAGTGTTGCTACCATACTCCTCCATGTGAATGAGCTCATCTGAAGAACTTTGTATTCCCGATGCAATAAAGTGAAAACAATTGAATAGTGTGTTGACTGTGTAGTGGGCAAAAATACCCATAACCCACAGCCCAAATCAAATAAAATACCCATTACCCACAGCCCAAATCAAATCAGATGGATTGGAGTGGGTGGTTTGTGGGTTGGGCTTATGGGCAGTTACTTTATTTACCAGCTTGTCACAATGAACCCACAAACTTGTCTTTAAAAGATGATGCATATTCTGGCTTAACTGCTAAAAAGGACCCAAAAAAAAATTAAAAAGAAAGAAAAAAAGAGTGATGTTTCATCTGAATTATTCAAAAGATAACAGTATGTAGGATTAACTAGTGTTCTGCTTCCATCAATCTTCCAATGCACTTGCTGTGATGAAGTTTCTGCTGGATTCTATAATTAAAACTGATCACTCTTTAGTTAATTATCATTTAAAATTAAAATGAAATTATTACTATCACTGTACCAACTGTACATGTTATCTAGTGTGTAAAATTCCTATGTCATCATCCCTTTCCTACTTGGGAGAAAATTTTTTAGAGGTTGGTTTTATCACCTCAGCACGAGTATTAGGACCACCCATTAAGGCTCGATTACTCGGCAAACCATTGCATCTTATAGTGAGACTCTAAGTGGGTCTCACGTTGGGATCCATTATAATTTAACATAATAACTAGTGGGTGCCGCAATAAGAACCCATTTACTCTATCATTTGGCAGAACCGTAAGATAAGATTGGTCTACATAAATTCCTCTCTATGTTATGAGGACATCAAGATTGAAATCTTTAAAACTTTGAGAAATTTACGGAAATGAGCAAACTATTTTTTTTTTAAATTACACAAATAATCACACTCCCAAATTTCTTATAAAATGAGCCAATTACATGACTTGCTGCCAGCCCTCTCTTCTTTTCAACATAGGAAATTAATATTTTAAATGGAAATCTGGATTAACATGATTACATAATACCAACAGAATGAACGAAATATTGATAAAGTCAACAAAATATTATTAGTTTGATAGTTTCCATTTTAAATTTAACTTTTTTTAGTACCATAAATTAATCCTACACTCACACATTTGTAATATCTGTCTCTTGTATTTTATTCAAAAAGAAGAAGAAGCAAATTTTCAGGTTTTTTTTTTTTTTTAAATCTAAAACTTGTGTGCTGAAAATAGCAAAATCCTTGTTGTAGTGTTTGGTCATCAACAAAAGAAGCCAGTTAGTCTAAAAACGTTTTGAATGCTAAAAAAAAATAATATTACGTGAGGCTGTCAGTTTTTTGTCAGAGAAATTGATGGGGATATCTTTTATAAATGCGTAGGAATTGGAAACCCAAGAATTTGAGGGAACTAATAGCAAAAACTCACCATTGGCTTTACATATATATCTTCCCGCCAAACAATTTTGTCACCTGTAAAACACACAGGTGACAAAAATTGTACGTACTAATTGTTGTATCTTCGTTTTCATTTGCTCTTTTTTCATTTTTAAATCTTATCTTCAGAAAATATCATAATAGGATTAATTACATGTACAGGAAAATGTTGAGCCCAGCAGCAGCCAAGGTGTTCGCATTGCTGTTGTTGTTTATTTCCTCGTGGGAAATTTGTTCTGTCAAATCCACCGTCACATATGACAGAAAAGGTCTTATTATTAATGGCCAGAGAAGGATTCTCTTCTCTGGCTCCATTCATTATCCTAGAAGCACTCCTGAGGTATTTGCCATTATTGCCATTGTCACCGTGCCTCCTCATTCTGTCCCTTTAATTTCTTTGTTTGAGTTTGGGAAAATCACAGCACGTAGTTGGGTGGAATTGTCACGTAAATTTTTTCGACAATCTTTAGAGTCCGCAAGATAATTTCTAAACACAAAAGAAGATTTGTACTTTGTTTATCACAGAAAAAAAAAAAAATAGTGGTGCACTAAGGACCACTCGGTCCGAAATTCCCAGAAGACATTTTCTTTTTAATTTGTTACATTACAAATTTACCTCCACTGGACTAATTAAAAACGTTAAATTTAACTTCAAAATGTATTAAAAAATTCAAGTTCAAAGTTTATTTTAAAAATCACAAATACATATATAATCGTAAAATTTTGAATTTATATGTTTCTTCATTTTATGTCGGTCATAAATTTTGCTCCCCTTAGTTTGATTTTTTAGCTACCCCATTGCAAGAAAAAGTCTAGTAACTATTTCTGAAAACAACAGATATCCGCGACCTCCATTTCGTGACCATTACGTCAAACTAGAATGTCGATGTCTTTTTTCTTTTTGAATTTTTTTTTTCATTTGCTGTGGTACATTTTTTGTTGCAGATGTGGCCTGATCTGTTAAAGAAAGCCAAAGATGGAGGTTTGGATATCGTAGACACTTATGTCTTCTGGAATGGACATGAGCCTACTCGTGGAAAGGTAATATATCCACCATTTTTATCTTCTTCTTGTTCTTTTTTAATTAAATTTATGAGTGTTTAAACTTATAATCCTTTTCAATTTTTTTTTTTATAAATTTTTTGTTCAGTTTTATTTTGAGGGCAGATATGATCTTGTTCGGTTCATCAAGCTGGCGCAACAAGCTGGTCTCTATGTTACGCTCAGGATTGGTCCCTATGCTTGTGCTGAATGGAATTTTGGGTAACAATATTGATACCAATTTATATTTATTTTTATGGGATTGCTTTGTATTTCCGTACATAAACGGTCTTCTTTTTAACATAATTATTTCCTTTTTCTGCGTTACTGCTCTTCAGTGCATTTCCTGCTTGGTTGAAATTCATTCCTGGAATGGAATTTCGAATAGACAATCAACCTTTCGAGGTTAGATAGTTGGAATCCCATTATATTTTATCATCTTTTTGCTTAATCTCTTTTTCTTGCTTAACTTGATTTGCAATTGAATGGCAATGAAGCTTGAAATGCAAAAATGGGTGACAAAGATAGTCGACATGTTGAAGGCAGAAAAATTGTTTGAAACTCAGGGAGGTCCAATCATTCTGTCACAGGTGGATAATGGACTATAATTAACAATAATTTTTGGCTTATATTTTAAAAAGAAGTATCTTAGTCTTTTTTCTTTCTCTTTTTTTTTTCCATTGTGTTTAATTGCAGATAGAGAATGAGTTTGAATTGGTTGAATGGAACCTTGGAGATCGTGCTAGAGTTTACGGACAATGGGCAGCTCATATGGCTATAGGTCTCAACATTACTGTCCCATGGATTATGTGCAAACAAGCTAATGCTCCTGATCCAATTGTAAGCAAATGAGATTGTGCTATTGATATTTTAGAATGATTCTGGATATCTTTCCTGAATAAATTTTCATTTGACAGATAGACACTTGCAATGATTTCTACTGTGATTGGTTTTCTCCGAACAAGGATTATAAGCCAAAAATGTGGACAGAAAACTGGACTGCCTGGTAATCCTCAAACATAGTAAATGATGCCACTGTGTTTTTTTTTTCCCGAAAAAAATTTGTAAGACAAGGCTTTGCTCTTTCCTCAAGTAATCATACATTTTGCCCTTTGCTTGTTTAACTTCTAAGGGTTCAACAGTTTGGTACACCGCCTCTGTATAGACCGCACGAAGACTTGGCATATTCAGTCTTGAAGTTCATACAGACTGGTGGTTCAATGAATAATTATTACATGGTACAATCATCCCCACTTGTACTCTTTATGAGTAAATTTTATAGTTATATTGATTATCTTATCCTTATTTTTTTTTTCTCTTTTCTCATACAGTACCACGGAGGAACTAATTTTGACCGGACAAATGGTGCCTTTGTTACTACAAGTTATGATTATGACGGTGTTATAGATGAATATGGTAAGCACACATGATTGGCTTCGCAATCTTCACTTTCAGTTCTGTAGAATGAGATTTATAGTGCTGATTAAACCATAATGATTTGGGGTTTTCATTTAATAACAGGACTACCCAGTGAACCAAAATGGGGACACTTAAGTGAATTGCATAAGGTCATCAAAACATGCGAACCGACTATACTTAATTCAGAACCCACGGTGATTCCTCTTGGGCCACATCAAGAGGTAAGGTTTTGAGCAAATCTCACACAGGATTACTGGATAGAGACAGTTTCCTCTTTGTTGAACACTAGTTATTTTCCCCAGGCTCGCGTATTCAATCCACCGACTGGGGGTTGCGTTGCATTCCTTTCGAATCATGATCCAAATCTCCCAGTAAACTTGACATTTGGGAATTTGCAATATGAATTGCCGCCTTGGTCCATAAGCGTTCTCCCTGACTGCAGAACTGCGGTTTACAACTCTGCTATAGTAAGCAGATGACACTTCACCATCTTGCAATTAGTTCGCATTTCTTTTGATAGATACATATGTGTGTGTGTGTGTGTATTGACAATGAATTTGAAATCCGGACAGGTAACTGCCAGAAAAACCGAAAAGAAGATGATTCCTTTCCAAGGTGCACTTCAGAATTGGGAGTCATACAGTGAAGGAACACCCTCTTCTGATAGTAGTAAAACATTTGTGAAATATGGGCTAACAGAACATCTATTTCTCACCAGAGATACTACAGATTACTTGTGGTACACGACAGAGTGAGTAAACTTTTATATATTCATCACCACTGGCTTTTGCTTAATTTCTGAAAATTCAAAGTTCTTTCTGTGATCTCGCTTACAATGAATTTCTGTTTACTGCACAGGGTGTTCATTGATCCTAGTGAAGGATTTTTGTATAATGGACAAGATCCACTTCTCAACATAATGTCCGCGGGTCATGGCCTGAATGTCTATGTTAATGATCAACTACAAGGTGAAAGAATAGGGCTGCATGCATGTATGCGTGTGTATATTTATTCATTGGTCATGACTCACCTTTAATTTCTATCCTTCGCTCAGGACTTCACCACGGTAGTCTGGAAACTCCACAAGTAACATTCAGTAAGAAAGTGAAACTGAGAGGTGGTGTTAACAAAATTTCTTTACAAAGCGTGGCTGTTGGACTACCGGTAAGTTTCCTCACATTTCCATTGTTGTTCTATTCTTTCAACAGTGTCAATGACAAATGATTATTTGATCAATTACAGAACATCGGAACACAGTTTGAGAAATGGAATCTTGGGGTTCTTGGTCCAGTAACATTAAGTGGTCTCAATGAAGGGACAAGGGACTTGGCTAAGCAAAACTGGACTTACAAGGTTTGTTGTTTATAGAAAGTTGGTCATCGATTAACACTGTATGCATGCACTCATTTACATGCCATGATATGAAACAGATTGGTCTCGAAGGTGAAGATTTAGGTCTCCCTTTTTCTGGAGGGAACTCCTCTGTTCAATGGGTACAAGGACCAACACTGGCAAAAAATTGGCCAGGGACATGGTACAAGGTAAGAATTTCTCAATCAATGCATATCCAATTTGCTCTTCTGGGATTAATGAGCGGTGCTATGCAGATGCAACAAGAAGATAAAACGCTGACAAAAACAACATTAAATCAATACCAATTTATTAACTTATTGCAAACACAACAAACGGGCACTGATTTATCGTTGCCTTTGTCAGCATTTAGTCATCTGTTTGTCTCTTTGGCATTCTCCGAGATTAATATCAACTAATAATTTGTCCTCCACAGACTACTTTCGATGCACCAGAAGGCAACGACCCGTTAGCCTTGGATATGCGTACAATGTCAAAAGGGTTGATTTGGGTCAATGGTCACGGTGTTGGCCGCTACTGGTCTGCAAGTACAGCATATGGAAACTGTTCTCCTCATCCTTGTTATTATGGTGGATATATGAATAATCAGAAATGTCTATCAGGCTGTGGAAAGCCCTCTCAAATATGGTATTTTTTTAATTATCAATATTTGTTGATTATACAGTTTGGACATTTATAAATGAGATGTTATAATTGATTTTTCAGGTATCATGTTCCAAGATCATGGTTAAAGCCAACTGGAAATCTCTTGGTTGTGTTTGAAGAATGGGGTGGTGACCCGACAGGAATTTCTTTGCTCAGAAGAACTATATGAACTGATCTGACTGCACTTGATATTCCTATCATTCTATAATTTTTTACTTCTTTATTCGTTTATTATGAGAAAAAGTTTTTGATTTAAGGATCTTACCTACCATAGGTCATACAAAAGCTTGTTCGATAATAACTTTAAAATTTAATGCAAAGAAATGATTCGTAAAGTTGCATATTTGTGTTTGTGATGATGCACAAGTTCCGACACCAGCCTATCTCCAAGATTTATTACAAAGCAATTGCCGAGCCTGAGAAAGCTTATTCCCCCATAAGTGGTGTGAAATTTCTTGTAATCTTGGCAACCGCCCACTTATTATGGTTTTATTATTTCATTTATTTTTAAAAAATAATATTTTGGTGCAACAATTATTTTAGGTTAATCATTTATGATTAAATAATTACAAAATCTTAGATTTTTAGGCGCAATTTATGGTTTTATTATTTCATTTATTAAAAAAAAAAGACAATTATCGTATGCTAATCCTTTATGATACCAATTACACCAATTATACCTTTACTTAAAAAAATGTATATATACAAAACATATTATGCAGATATTGACCAGTGAAATGCTGATAAAGTTCTTGTGAGAGAAAGATTGTTTAATCTTTAAATTAAAAAATTAATAGTAGAAAATTACAAATTATGCCCTTGTTGAAAAGAAATTCTACATATTATAATTTTATCTTGGTTGATTATATTATCATTTAAAAAGACTTTTAAATATGTTTTATCTTGGCTCAGTTATCGTTTGTATTTGTTTCTCCTTTCTGTCTTTATGCTTCTAACGATAATTTTCCCTTCAAATTTTAATGAATTTTCAAAATTGGATTTATTTTTTAATGTGTAAAGACACTTTTGTAGCTATTAATTATATTCATCATATATAATGTTTCAATCGAAGCAGCTGAAAGGTATCATAGTTAATTAAGTTTAAAATATAGTATGCGCATGTCCATTTCAATCTAATGTCCCACGTCAAAAATAAAAATAAAAATAAATAAATAAAATAAAAAAGGTCTGCCTGTGTCAATAAATACACATCCATGAAAATAAGAATGGATTGATATGTCAATAAATACACATCCATGAAAATAATAATGCATGATTTCTATAACATACTAAAAAGTCTTTTTAATTGATAATCTACTAAGTAACAAATTATCATGAGTTAGTAGTAGGACCAGGGTCCAGCCACGGTGCCCTTAGGTACCGTACCCAACTTTTTGTTCATATTCAGTTTATGGTGCGTTTGAGATTGAGGTTTGACAATTATAAATTAAAAGTTTCAGTACCAAAGTGTTTGATAAACACTAACTGCTGTAATTTAGAAGTTATGTTTATATGATTTTTCACTTGTATAATAGAAAATCTATTATATCTGTGGAATTTGTTAGTTATATTTTGTTAATATTAGTAATGCTGCGTGGTTAAGTGAGCTGGTGTATGGGTCCCTTGGTGGATAATTCAGTTACAATAGTTGTTGGTGCTTCTGGATTTTGTATTTAAGAAGCAGAGCTGGTCAGTGCAAGTAATTACGAAGAGATTTCGATTAGAATAAGAGAGAGTTACAGAATCTTGTAAAGAAGAGATTTGTTCTCTGAAGTCTCAAGATTAGTTGTAATCGATTCCTTTAATAAAAGCTTCAAGCCCTAAGGGTGTTTTCAGCTGTGGATGTAGGTACCTTGGTATCGAACCACATTATCTTGCTGTGTTTCTATTTCTCCATTTTCTTGGGTTTTATTGGTTTATTCGTCTTTCTTGAGTTGCCAAAAGAAATCAGTTAAGGTTACCAAGATTGTTGACTGATAGAAGATTCATTAAAGGCTGCGTTTTGCACAACAAACTAGTATCAGAGCCTTGAAAGCTCTCTGGTTATGATCTTCAGATGGCGTCAACCAAATTCGACCTAGAGAAATTTAATGGCGAGAATGACTTCTATTTGTGGAGTCTGAAAATGAGGGCAATCCTGATTCAACAAGGGCTCGATGCTGCTCTTGAAACTGATGAGGATTCCAGAGCCAAGAAAGGGAAGGAAAAAGGGTCAGCTAGTTCTGGTGGAGACATGAAGATAATAAACAACAAGGCTCATAGTACTATCATCTTGCACTTATCAGATGAAGTACTGAGAGAAGTGGCTAAAGAGAAGAATGCCTCAGCCCTATGGGCAAAACTTGAAGACTTATTCTTGAAGAAGTCTTTAGCCAAGAGACTTTATATGAAGAGGAAGCTTTATACATTTTCGATGAAGACTGGAACAGCT
This sequence comes from Citrus x changshan-huyou, assembly GCA_039657385.1. Lineage (NCBI taxonomy): Eukaryota > Viridiplantae > Streptophyta > Magnoliopsida > Sapindales > Rutaceae > Citrus > Citrus x changshan-huyou. The sequence continues at coordinate 10,340,790 of CM077550.1, forward strand.
CTCAAGGATCATGTAGATGAATTCAACAAGTTGATTTTGGATCTTGAAAATGTAAATATCATTCTTGAAGATGAAGACAGAGCTTTGATCTTGCTAAGCTCACTTCATGATTCATATGAACATTTTGTGGATACATTGTTGTATGGAAGGCAATCACTCACATTGAAGGATGTGAAGGATGCACTGGAATCTAAAGATCTGAAGAAGAGATCAGAGATGAAGGATCAAAATCTTGGTGAAGGTTTGACTGTCAAATCCAAGCCAGATAAAAGGGGAAACAAGGAGAAGAAGAGTAACAATAAAAAAGACAAGGCTGAGAAGAAGAAAAAGAAAAGAAAGTGTTACTTTTGTCAGAAGGAAGGACACTACATTAAAGATTGTTTCGAGAAAAAGAAGCTTGAGAAGTTTAAGAAGAAATCAACTGGGAAGGCAGCAGTTGCATTTGAGGATGAGGGAGATACAGAAGGTGCAGATGTCCTTGTAGCTGCTAATAAACATCCTACAGGTGAGTGGATATTAGACTCAGGGTGTTCATTTCATATGTGCCCATGTAAAGAACTCTTTAAGACCTTCGAAAGAATTGATGGGGGAAAGGTCTTGTTGGGTAATAACCTTGCTTGTAAGGTTACTGGAATAGGAACTATCAGTATTAAAATGTATGATGGAGTAACCAGGGACCTTGAGTAAGTTAGATATGTACCTGAACTTAAAAGGAACCTAATATCTTTGGGGGTGTTAGATCAACTAGGATGCAGTATTAAAGCTGAAAATGGTCAAATACAGATCATAGATAAGGGTGCTGTTGTCATCAAAGGAATAAGAAGAAATGGCCTATATGTCTTAGTAGAGTCTGTGCCAAACATAAGGCTAAGTGCTAGTGTTAGAAACGATAAGACAAAACTCTAGCACATGAGGCTTGGACACATGAGCGAGAAAGGTCTGAAAGAGCTGGAAAAACATGGATTATTTGGTCATGATAATATCTCCAAACTTGAGTTCTGTGAAAGGTGTATTTTTGGTAAAGCCACTAGGCAGAAATTCAATCCAGGGAAACATGAAACCAAACAAACTTTGGACTATGTTCATTAAGACATTTGGGGGCCATCACAAGTTCCATCCCATGATGGAGCTAGGTACTTCATCACTTTCATATTTGACTTCTCTAGGAAACTATGGGTTTATGTGTTGAGACAGAAAAGTGAGGCTTTAGAAAAGTTCAAAGAATGGACAGTTTTGATGGAGAATTAAGTTGGAAGAAAAGTGAAGAGGCTAAGGACAGATAATGGCCTTGAATTTTGCAGCAATGATTTTGAAGAATTCTGCAAGAAGCATGGCATTGTGAGACGCAAGACTGTGAGACACACACCTCAGCAAAATGGTATTACTGAGAGAATGAACAAAACACTAATAGAAAAGGTGAGATGCATGTTGTTTAGCTCTAACATGTCAAAACACTTCTAGGCTGAGGCAGTCTCTACAGCTGCATATCTTGTAAACAGAAGCCCTTCATCAGCTTTAAATTTTAAAACACCCCAAGAAGTATGGTCTGGTAAACCCCCAGATATAAGTAACCTGAAAATCTTTGGGTGCCCAGCCTATGCACATGTAACCCAAGGAAAATTAGAACCCAGGGCAGTAAAATGTTACTTTATAGGGTATCCTGAGGGCATCAAAGGCTACAAACTTTGGAGTATTGATGGAAAGCCATCAAGAACTTTCATCAGCCGAGATGTTGTCTTCAATGAAGAAGCACTTCTGGAGTCCAAGGTGGTGACAGAAATTCCTTCCTCTGATTCTGATGTTGAATAGAACTCAGAGTTGAAGGTGGAGTCTGCAGCTGAAAGGAAGTCCTCTGAAATGAAAAATCAAGGTGAGCAGAAACAAACAGAGTTAGAAGGGTATCAATTGGCAAGAGATAAGGAGAGAATGGTTATAAAAATGCCTAAGAAATATGGCATAGTTGACCTGATTTCATATGCCCTCATGGTGGTTGAAGATGTAAATGGAGCTGAACCTACAAGCTTCCAAGAAGATGTGAGTAGTAAACAAGTCTCAAAATGGCTTGCAGCCATGAAGGAAGAAATTGAACCCCTTAAGAAGAATGACACCTGGATCCTAGTTGACAGACCTGCAAATAAGAAGCTGATAGGCTGTAAATGGGTTTTCGAATTAAAGGAAGGGGCTACTAGTGCAGAACAACCTAGGTTTAAAGCTAGATTGGTGGCAAAAGGTTTCAATCAAAAGGAAGGGGTGGACTTTAATGAAATGTTCTCACTAGTGGTTAAGCATAGCTCAATAAGGATTCTATTGGCTATCATTGCTGCATTGAATCTAGAACTTGACCAGATGGACGTTAAAACATCCTTTTTACATGGAAATCTAAATGAAGAGATTCTTATGAGTCAGCCAGAAGGTTTCATAGAGAAAGGAGCAGAAGAAAAGGTTTGTTTGTTAAAGAGAAGCTTGTATGGTCTGAAGCAGTCCCCAAGGCAGTGGTACTTGAGATTTGATGACTTCATGCTTAGTCATGGATACAAAAGAAGTCAATATGACAGCTGTGTATATCACAGAACATTAGCTTCTAGTGATGCCATCTATCTTCTCCTTTATGTGGATGACATGCTTATAGCATGTAAGCTTAGAGAAGAAATAGAACAGCTCAAAGATGAATTAAGTTCAGAATTCGAGATGAAGGACTTAGGCCCTGCAAAGAGAATTCTGGGAATGAAGATTGTTAGAACCAGAAATGAAAGAAAGTTGTTTCTCACACAAGCATATTATGTCAGAAAGGTTCTTGATAGATTTGGGATGCTCAGCTCAAAATCAGTCTCCATACCTCTTGCTGCACATATTAAACTCTCAAAGCAACAAGAACCCACAGAAGAAGCAAATGTTGAGTACATGGGTAAAATACCTTATTCCAATGCAGTGGGGAGCATAATGTATGCTATGGTCTGTACCAGACCTGATATAGCTTTTGGAGTTGGAGTTGTTAGCAGATATATGGGACATCCAGGGAAATGTCACCGGGAAGCTATCAAGTGGATCCTCAGGTATTTGAATGGCTCGGTTGGTCTTGGTATCATGTTTGGGGGAGCTAAAAATACCTCCAGCAAAGTCTTAGGTTATGTTGACTCAGATTTTGCTGGGGATTTGGACAGAAAGAGATCAGTAACTAGATTTGTTTTCACTTTGTTTGGAGGAGCAGTAAGCTGGAAAGCATCATTACAATCAATTGTAGCTCTATCAACAACTGAGGCTAAATACATTGCACTCACTGAAGCTGTAAAGGAAGTAAAATGGCTTAGAGGGTTGGTCTCAGAACTAGGACTGAAGCAAGAGTCAATTCCAGTCTGCTGTGACCGTTCAAGTGCAATTCAGTTGAGTAAAAATCCGAAATACCATGAGAGAACTAAGCATATCGATGTTAGGATGCATTTCATCAGAGAATAAATCAGCACTGGTATTGTGGAATTGAAATACAAGTAAGCAACCCAAGAGGGAGGGGGGTGAATTGAGATTCTAAAAAATTATTCAATATTAAAGAAAATCTTAATGCAATTATAACTCAAATTCAAAGCAATAACAATTAAGATGATCACAATATAAAAAGATAAGAGAAGAGAGATTCAAACACGAGATTTTTACGTGGTTCGGCCAACCTTGCCTACGTCCACGCCTCCAAGCTTTCCGGGCTTGAGGATTCCACTAAGCAAGCCTCCAAGGCTTCAAATGCTTACACTTGACTTCCAAGGTGTCAATGGACCTTTACAACAAGAGATTATCCCCAATCTCTTAACCCAAGTGTATCCCAACACTTACAATCACTCAAAGTAAAAGATTACAAACTGTTTTGCCTCTCACAATATATAAGATTACACAATGATGCTTAATATGTGAATAGATGAAGCAAGAATGTGTTCTAAGCTCTATGAAGATTGTATTCTCGAATATTAGCTCAAAATCGTGTTGTGATCAATCTTCTTTGAATTTGAATGAGCTTATTTATATTTGGAGCCGAAAATCTAGCCGTTACAAACTGTCGGACAGAAAACGGTTCGCCGTTAACCATAAACGGTTAACCGTTTAGGCTGGTCAAAGTTACCGTTGTGCCAGATTTCAAATAAACGGTTTGCCGTTTAGGTTTGCCCTTTCGCCGTTAACTCCCAGAGACCTGCAAGATGAGTATTTGTTATCCGTTTACGCTAAACGGTTAAGGACTTGCGTGAAGTGGCTTCTCTGGACATTATCGGTTAACCGTTTGATATAAACGGTTCGCCGTTTGTCTCCAGTAACTTGCAAAACATTTTAGCCTTATCAGTTTTCGTTAATCAGTGCCAGAGGAGGACAACCTTCAATTCTGGACATTATCGGTTAACCGTTTAAAGTAAACGGTTCACCGTTAAGTTCCAGTAGCCTTTCCATTCTTGGTGATTTCCGTTTTTCATAAACGGTTAGAGCTTTAGGCATTATGTCGCTCTCTGGTGTTAATCGGTTAACCGTTTAAAATAAACGGTTCACCGTTAAGTTCCAGTAACCTTCCCATCTTTTGTGTTTTCCGTTTTTCATAAACGGTTAGAGGTTTAGGAAATATGTTGCTCTCTGGCTGTTATCGGTTAACCGTTTGAATAAACGGTTCACCGTTTATAACCAGAATTGCATTTTAAACCAGTTTTTGCGGAGAATCTTTTTCTAATTTTAAAGTCCATCTTTTATGAAGCATGAATGGAATGATTACAAAGGCTCTCGTTTATTAAGAAATAGCTCCAATACTTTTATCAAAAATCATTTAAAATTTGTTATCATCAAAATCAATATTATTAACATATTTATGTTAACAATCTCCCCCTTTTTGATGATGACAAATTCTAATCAATGTTTAGCTCCCCCTTAATATGTGCTCCCCCTAAATGTATGGCCAATTTGAGAAATGTGAATAAAAAGATTTTTGCTTTAAATCGCCCCATTTTAAATCCATCTTAAAATAATATCTCCCCATTTAAAAAACCATCTTAAAAACCATAATGATCTCCCCCTTCATCATAAAAAAGAAAAGAGGAAATAAGAAATACGCAAATCCATGAAAGAAGTTGCCCGGCTTTGGCGAGCAAAAATTTTGGCAGAGTTTCCCCTTAAAAAAGATCAAAACCAATTATACAAAATGAGATAGAACACTGCCAAAGATATATGAACATCAACTGCTTCTTTCAACAAGCCAACAACTCCATAAACACATCAAAAGAACACTTCAAGAACCACAAACATACCAACACTCCAATATCCACAAATAAACCACATTTACAATATCCAACCAATTAGGCAATCACAAAGCATCAATAATCTAATCATCAAGAACATCACACACATATGCATCAAAATCAAAATAATAATAAAAATGCTAGCAACCAAAATGTAAAATGTATGTGCGAAGACAAAGCTCAGAAACTACGGAGGTGGAGAAGATGTGCTCCCTGGATCATAGCCGAAATAGCCGAGAATAGTGCGCTGTCCAGCGATAAGCTCCATCTGCTGATCAAGGCTCTGCCGCTGGAATATCTGAAAGTCAGAACGCAGCTGCTGGTGGTCACGGGAAAGAGTGTCCAACCGATCAAGAATCAGCTGCTGGCGCTCCGAAATCCGCTGAACATCAGTGATCAGCTGCTGCACTGCGTCTGAAGCAGGGGGCTGAACCGGAGCTGGAGGCGGCATAGAGGAAGATGGCTGCTCGGGAACAACAGAAGGCTCAGGAGCAGGAGGCAGCTCGGAAGAGGAGGGAATGTCAGTATCTAATGCAGGCTCCTCAGGGTCTGAATCAGCAGGAGGCCGAGGTACAAAATGACGACGCGAAGGATGAGGAAGAGCTCCTAATCTAAAGTCAGGAAGCTGATCGGGAGTATAGATATCATTGAGCATCCGATCGTCCTCTGCAGCAATCAAGGTATCCCAGTTTTTGGAGTTGCTTGTCTTTATCCACACTCCATTCTTCCTAGAGAATCCGATACTGGTCACAGCCTCAGGACCAATCCGTCGAGTCTCCATATGACCGGTATCAAGAAGTGGCACCTCAAAGCGTCGCAGTATTTTAGTGATGATACTGCCATAAGGAAGCAAGCGGTGGTTGACCGCTGGAGTACTCAACATATGTCGCATAATAATATACCCGAGGTTAATGGGACGGTCTGTAAGAAGGCTATCTAAAATGGCAACATCCAACCTCGTAACCTCATCCGAGTGACCCTTCCTAGGAGTCACTATGTGTTGTAAAATAGAGTGAAGAATACGAACTTGGAGAGGTAAAAGCTGAGACCGAAACGGAAGCATACAAATCTCATCCGATAAGTCTCTACGACGACATATATTACGGACGCCATGAGTATGAGAAAAAGTATCAAAGGAGAGGGTTTTCCTAGAGGTGTAAATGTCAAGCCCCTCACAAGAGATACCTAGAAAGTCAGCTAAGTCCGCATCATCAAATTCTATGGGTACACGACCGACTTGAGTGACTATCCTATTTGGGCGAGTATCGGAGATTTCCATGTTGGAGTAAAAGACTCGCACTAAATTTGGATAGACCCGATCATCAAGGTCAATAGCAGCCTCCCAAGGCTGAAGCATATCCCTAATACTTCTACCACAAACAACCAAGTTGCGGAAATCATCAATATCAACAAAAAAAGGATCAAGTACCTTTCGACCATCGAAGCGATCCTCAAACTGCTTAGCCAAGGCAGGAGTGGGGAAGTGAATCCTTGAAAATTCAGAGACCTCCCGAGGTGGTATGGGATACCTTGGAGGCACAGATTTACGCCTAGGATTTCTCCGAGAGGGTTCAGCCATGGAAACACGAAAGTAAATCGATAAAAGGTTTAAGGAAGAGTAGAGGATGTGAGTAGGATGTTCAATTTGGTTGAAGAAAGGTGGAATTCGGATTAAGGAAGAAGAAACCTGACCCGCGACAGTTAGGGTTTAGATTTGGGATTTTTGAATTTTGGGCTCGATTTGAAGTTTTGAATCGGTAGAAATGTTCTAAAGGTGATAAGAAATGATTTTGAGGGTTTGATTTGGCACGAAAATCAAGAAAAATGAGGATTTGAGGACAAAGAGACCTTCGGCTGCGCAACAATGGAGGAAACGGTGAGAGGGTAACTGGAGAAGGAGAAGAAAACCTTTGAAGAATTTTTATACTTTGAGAAAACGGTTAACCGTTTATGAAAACGGTTAACCGTTTATTGAAACGGTTAAAGGGTAACTCCCAGGGGCTGAAGAAATAGAAACGGTGTAAGCTTAAGCGCTTAACGGCTAAGGGGTAACTGTTAGAGGACTCTCTGTTCAAAAACGGTTCACCGATTGTGGCAAACGGTGAAAGGGTAACTGGACAGACACACAATCTCGTTTCTGGAATTAAACGGTGATCCGTTTACAGGAAACGACTAACCGTTTATTTTATCTGTAATTTCGCACATTTGATTTAATTTTTGGCCAGCAAATAATATATTCCAAGATCATTTAATCGATCTGAACATATTTTATGAGCCATTTTAATGCATGATTCATGAACATGTTTTCAACCAATCAATACATATACTCAAGAGTTATCAATGCAAATTCATCATTTGTCTACCAAGCTCAAGCATTTTATAAGTAGTAATCAATCAATTTAGTACACTCAATAGCATGAATAGAGATGTTAATGCAAAAATTTCATCATCCCAAGTTCATGCCGAATTTTTGAAAATTGTTCTTCGCAAAGCGGTTTTGTGAAAATATCGGCAAGTTGCTTTTCCGTGGAAATAAACTCTAATGCAATATCTCCCTTTTGAACATGATCTCTCAAGAAATGATGTCTTATTTCTATATGCTTGGTTCGAGAGTGTTGAATGGGATTCTTTGAAAGGTTTATAGAACTAGTATTATCACACTTAATATGAATTTGTTCAAGATTAATGCCATAATCTCTAAGTGTTTGTTTCATCCAAAGAGCTTGTGCACAACAACTTCCGGCAGCTATATATTCAGCCTCGGTAGTTGAAAGTGCGACAGAATTTTGTTTCTTGCTAAACCATGAAACAAGAGAGTGTCCTAGAATATAGCAAGTTCCACTAGTGCTCTTCCTATCCACTTTATAACCAGCAAAATCCGCATCCGAAAAGCATGTTAAATCTATGTGAGTTCCCCTAGGATACCAAAGGCCAATATCTATGGTTCCACTCAAATAACGGAAAATTCTTTTAACAGCTAGTAAATGAGATTCCTTGGGACATGACTGAAATCTTGCACACAAACATACACTAAACATGATATCGGGTCTACTTGCAGTCAAATAAAGTAGGGATCCGATCATACCTCGATACATTTTGATGTCCACTTCTTTACCTTTTTCATCTTTGTCCAGCTTGGTTGTTGTGCTCATTGGTGTATTCTTGGTCTTTGAATCATCAATGCCGAATCGTTTGAGTAGATCCTTTACGTACTTGGGTTGATTTATAAAAATTCCTTCCTCGTTTTGTTTGATTTGAAGTCCAAGGAAGTATTTCAACTCTCCCATCATACTCATCTCAAATTCTTTGCTCATACACGATGAAAATTCTTTACACAACAACTCATTAGTAGAACCAAAAATAATATCATCAACATAAATTTGAACAATAAGTATGTCTTGGTTTTTATGCTTAACAAATAGAGTAGTATCCGCTTTACCCATTGAGAAGTCATTTTCCAACAGAAAATTCTTAAGTCTATCATACCATGCTCTAGGTGCTTGTTTTAAACCATACAAGGCTTTAAACAACTTATAAACATGATTTGGAAATTTTTCATTTTCAAAACGAGGGGGTTGTTTTACATACACTTCTTCCATAATATATCCATTTAGGAAAGCACTTTTCACATCCATTTGAAATAAAATAAAATCTTTATGACATGCATATGCTAACAACATTCTAATGGATTCTAACCTTGCTACAGGAGCAAAGGTTTCATCAAAATCAATTCCTTCTTCTTGGTTGTAACCTTGAGCCACTAATCTAGCTTTGTTTCTTACAACCACGCCGGATTCATCCATCTTATTTCTAAACACCCATTTAGTACCTATTACAGATTGATGTTCAAGTTTAGGAACTAATTCCCACACATTGTTTCTTTCAAATTGATTTAACTCCTCTTGCATTGCCATAATCCAAGATTCATCATTTTCTGCATCCTCAAAGGATTTTGGTTCAATTTGAGAGATGAATGCATTATGCTCACAAGTATTTCTAAGTGATGATCTAGTTGTAATACCTCGTGAGGGATCTCCTAAAATTACATCTTTAGGGTGAGAAGAGACATACCTCCACTCCTTGGGGAGTGTTTGAGAAGTACCTTCATTTTGCTCCGCATTTAGTTCTTCATGATGTTCCTCTTGAATTCCATGTGGTGCATCATCTTGATTGTCATTTGATGCTTATTCTTCTTGTTCTTCTTCTCCTGCATCATCATCAACAACGACTTTCTCCGTAGAGGAGGGGTTAGACTCATAAAATGTGACATGCATAGATTCTTCCACAACTAAAGTTCTTTTGTTATAGACTCTATAAGCTTTGCTTGAATTTGAATAACCAAGAAAAATACCAACATCGGATTTTGAATCAAATTTACCAAGATTGTCTTTTGTGTTCAATACAAAACATTTGCATCCAAAAACTTTAAAATAGCCAATGTTGGGTTTTCTATCTTTCCAAAGCTCATATGGAGTTTTATTAAGATTAGGTCTAATCAACACCCGATTTAAAACATAACAAGCGGTGTTGACGGCTTCGGCCCAAAAATATTTTGGTAATGCATTTTCATTTAACATGATCCTAGCCATTTCTTGAATAGACCTATTCTTTCTCTCAACAACTCCATTTTTTTGTGGAGTTCTAGGTGAAGAAAATTGATGCTCAATGCCTAGATTATTGCAAAAACTCTCAAATGCATGATTTTCAAATTCTCCTCCATGATCACTCCTAATGCATACAATACCATGCCCTTTTTCATTTTGTAATTTCTTACAAAACACTTTAAATGCATCAAGAGCATCATCCTTATTGGCTAAGAATAATACCCATGTATATCTAGAATAATCATCCACTATCACAAAAGCATAATATTTGCCATTTAGACTTGCATATCTAGATGGCCCAAAAAGATCTATGTGAAGAAGTTCAAGTGGTTTTGAAGTAGAAATATGGTTTTTATTCTTGAAAGAAGTTTTAATTTGTTTTCCAAATTGACAAGCTTCACAAATCTTATCCTTTTGAAAACCAATTTTCGGAAGACCTTTAACTAAATCATCTTTCGAAATTTTTGAAATCAAATCCATACTTGCATGTCCTAACCTTCTATGCCACAACCAACAATCATCATGCAATGCCGAAAAACATTTATCAAGAGTAGATGCACATTCTATGTCAATGATATAAACATTACCACATCTATTTCCAACAAATAAGGTTTTGCCATCACATGAGTTCTCAATAACACAACTAAATTTATCAAAGATAACTTTATAACCTTTGTCACATAATTGACTAATGCTAATTAAGTTGTGTTTCAAGTTTTCAACCAAACATACATTCTCAATTAGAGTTGAAGAAACTTTACCAACATTTCCAATTCCAAGGATTTTTCCTTTTGAGTTGTCTCCAAAGAATACGTCTCCACCATTTTCAATTTTGGTAAAGCTTGAGAACCATGCATAGTTTCCGGTCATGTGCCTTGAACAACCGCTGTCCAAGAACCATTTATTCTTCTTCTTCTTCAAGCCCTACAAGAAAAAGTCTCAAGTTTTAGGTACCCAAAGCTTTTTGGGTCCTTGAGAGTTAGCAACGATTCCTTTTGGAACCTAAATGCACTTGACACCATAATATGCATTCCTTTTCACGGGACATCTAAATTTCATGTGACCGTTTTGATTACAATAATGACATACAATCTTATGATCATTTGTGGAGGTAGCTTTAACAAAATAATTCTTATAATACTTTTGCTTCAAGTTTGGCTTATATCCAAGTCCTCCTTTATCAAAAACACATTTTTGTGAGTTAAGCATATTATCCAACATCTTTTGCCCATTTGTAAATTTCAAAACAATTTCATTTAATTCATTATTCTTTTTCTTGAGCAATTCGTTCTCATTTTTCAACTCATCTATGTGTGATTTCAAATGCTCATGTAAGATGCTAGGTTTCTCATTTGATAATGCAATTTCATCATGCAATGTTTTGTTTCCTACTTCTAGGCATACAATTCTTGCATTTAGAGATTCATTTTCATTTTTAAGCTTTGCCATTTCCTTTTTAAGACATACATTCTTTTTACCAATTTTCATCAACTCATTATGCAAATCTTGAAAAGCATCATATAATTCATCATAGGTAGGATCACTTACCTCATTGAGATCATCATCCCCTCCTATTGCCATGAGTGCTAGGTTTGATACTTCTTGCGATCCTTCTTCATCATTTGATTCTTCCTCACTATCATCCCAAGTTGCAACCATTGCTTTCTTCTTGAGTTTGTTGATAAGTGGGCACTCCGATCTTATATGTCCAGGCTTCTTGCATTCATAGCAAGTGATTGCCTCCTTCTTCTCCCTATAGTTCTTGAAGTTTCTAAAATTTCTTCGCTCTCCGGTTTTCTTGAAGAATTTTCTGAACCTCCTTGCTAGCATGGCTAGTTCTTCATCATCCGGTTCACTCTCCTCATCACTCTCATATTTTGAAGCTTTGAGAGCAATGCTTTTCTTCTTCTCCTCATGTCATTTTTCTGCAGCTAAATCCTCTTCATACGAAATAAGAAAACCAATTAAATCATCAAGAGGTAAAGTATTTAAATCTTTGGCCTCTTCAATAGCGGTTCTTTTAGGTCTCCATTCTTGTGGAAGTGACCTAATGATTTTCTTAACTTTCTCACTATTTGAGAAGGTTTTCCCTAAGGCACCTAGGGTGTTCACTATGTCCGTGAATCTAGTGTACATAGAATACACATTTTCATTTTGTTCCATTTGGAACAACTCATATTGGCGAGTGTATCTACTGATTTTAGACTCTTTCACTTGATTTGTCCCTTCATAGACAACTTCAAGTTTGTTCCATATCTCTTGTGCACTTTTATAACTAGATACTCTATGAAATTCTTTCTTATCAAGGGCACAAAACAAAGCATTCATAGCCTTGGAGTTTAGAGACATCTTTCTCTTTTCTAACTCACTCCATTGACTCGATGGTTTAGGAATATCATCTCCTACTTCATCTTTGAACGTAGGCATGAATGGACCATCACAAACAACTTCCCAAATTTCATAATCTAAGGCTTGCAAATAGATTCTCATTCTAGTTTTTCAATAAGCATAATCATTACCATAAAAAAATGGTGGTCTAGTTGTGGATTGCCCTTCTCTAAAGGTTGAGTCATTTAGGGTTGCCATGGATCTTTTACTCTAGACGATTAAGTCTTAATAAGAGAACGAGGCTCTGATACCAATTGAAATACAAGTAAGCAACCCAAGAGGGGGGGTGAATTGGGATTCTAAAAAATTATTCAATATTAAAGAAAATCTTAATGCAATTATAACTCAAATTTAAAGCAATAACAATTAAGATGATCACAATATAAAAAGATAAGAGAAGAGAGATTCAAACACGAGATTTTTACGTGGTTCGGCCAACCTTGCCTACGTCCACGCCTCCAAGCTTTCCGGGCTTGAGGATTCCACTAAGCAAGCCTCCAAGGCTTCAAATGCTTACACTTGACTTCCAAGGTGTCAATGGACCTTTACAACAAGAGATTATCCCCAATCTCTTAACCCAAGTGTATCCCAACACTTACAATCACTCAAAGTAAAAGATTACAAACTGTTTTGCCTCTCACAATATATAAGATTACACAATGATGCTTAATATGTGAATAGATGAAGCAAGAATGTGTTCTAAGCTCTATGAAGATTGTATTCTTGAATATTAGCTCAAAATCGTGTTGTGATCAATCTTCTTTGAATTTGAATGAGCTTATTTATATTTGGAGCCGAAAATCTAGCCGTTACAAACTGTCGGACAGAAAATGGTTCGCCGTTAACCATAAACGGTTAACCGTTTAGGCTGGTCAAAGTTATCGTTGGGCCAGATTTCAAATAAACGGTTTGCCGTTTAGGTTTGCCCTTTCGCCGTTAACTTCCAGAGACCTGCAAGATGAGTATTTGTTATCCGTTTACGCTAAACGGTTAAGGACTTGCGTGAAGTGGCTTCTCTGGACATTATCGGTTAACCGTTTGATATAAACGGTTCGCCGTTTGTCTCCAGTAACCTGCAAAACATTTTAGCCTTATCAGTTTTCGTTAATCAGTGCCAGAGGAGGACAACCTTCAATTCTGGACATTATCGGTTAACCGTTTAAAGTAAACGGTTCACCGTTAAGTTCCAGTAGCCTTTCCATTCTTGGTGATTTCCGTTTTTCATAAACGGTTAGAGCTTTAGGCATTATGTCGCTCTCTGGTGTTAATCGGTTAACCGTTTAAAATAAACGGTTCACCGTTAAGTTCCAGTAACCTTCCCATCTTTTGTGTTTTCCGTTTTTCATAAACGGTTAGAGGTTTAGGAAATATGTTGCTCTCTGGCTGTTATCGGTTAACCGTTTAAATAAACGGTTCACCGTTTATAACCAGAATTGCATTTTAAACCAGTTTTTGCGGAGAATCTTTTTCTAATTTTAAAGTCCATCTTTTATGAAGCATGAATGGAATGATTACAAAGGCTCTCGTTTATTAAGAAATAGCTCCAATACTTTTATCAAAAATCATTTAAAATTTGTTATCATCAAAATCAATATTATTAACATATTTATGTTAACATGGATGTTATCAAAATTGCTTCTGAAATCAATCCAGCTGATATGCTTAGAAAACCATTATCTGCTGTCAAGTTCATAAACTCTTTGAACTTGATTGGAGTAGTCAACTTGTGAGTCAAGTTAAGTGCTGCTGACACTTAGTTAAGGGGAAGCTTAAACAGAATACAACTAAGGTGGAGATTTGTGGAATTTGTTAGTTATATTAATGTTAATATTAGTAATGCTGACGTGGTTAAGTGAGCTGGCGCATGGGTCCCTTGGTGGGTAATTCAGTTACAGCAGTTCTTGGTGCTTCTGGATTTTGTATTTAAGAAGTAGAGCTGGTCAGTGCAAGTAATTATGAAGAGGTTTCGATTAGAATAAGGGAGAGTTACAGAATCTTGTAAAGAAGAGATTTGTTCTCTGAAGTCTCAAGATTAGTTGTAATCGATTCCTTTAATAAAAGCTTCAAGCCCTAAGGGTGTTTTCAGCTGTGGATGTAGGTACCTTGGTACCGAACCACATTATCTTGCTGTGTTTCTATTTCTCTGTTTTCTTGGTTTTATTGGTTTATTCATTTTTCTTGAGTTGCCAAAAGAAATTAGTTAAGGTTACCAAGATTGTTGACTGATAGAAGATTCATTAAAAGCTGCGTTTTGCACAACAATATCTTTAATAATTTTGTCAAAATTATTATTTAAAATTTATATTTACGATATATTATTAATTTTTATTTCATAATTATAACTTTTATTCCACGTATCTTAATCTCAAGTAGAATCCTAATTGTTAGATTTTAATTACTTTATTCCAATGGCTGTGGTTTTGTCAGGGAATAATTATGCATAGTAAGGCTACCATGCAAGCCGGTTGCAGCGAATCGGCTGTGGCCTTCTACAAAACTTTGCTATTAGTGGAAAATTCGAAGGCCGTCGGTGACTAATCAGAAGTAGCTCTAATTGCTTAAGCCGGGGAACAGTAACTCGAGCAGTGCCAACTTGTTAATTCGGATTCGAGGACATTCATTCGTTCAAGCAACACAACATTAATCATTCCACGGGGATTTCAATTATGCAACTGGTAGTAATACCAATATGTGTATATATATTCCTCCTGGCAAAATCCCCTTTCTTTCTTCTAAATCTGCCTATCACAATAAAATCTGGCCACATTCTGATAATCAAGTTCGACAATCAATGGGCATAAACCATGTATTTTCAAATTTATAGTTGCATTAGCTTCATGGCCTAGCGTTTAGAAGCTCCATGGTCTCCATTGTTGATGGATGAATGGAGTTTTTGGATAGAGGAAAGTAGGAAACCTGAGAGCATGTTTATCTGCACACAATTTCGTGATTAATTGAAACAAATCTAATTGTTATGTGCACTTATAAGTACTTGGGCTTCCTTTCCTTACAAGCTAGATTTTAAAAATAATTTATACCTAATATGTGTATCGCTATTAGTGTTATGGTTCTTTCTCTGAGGATGACCCTTATTGCGGCTAGTCCTGGTCTCATGACCTTAGTGTGTCACTTATCCGGGATATGAACTGTCGTGGGTCGTCGGCTTACAAGCATTTGTACTCCTACCTTGTAGATGTCGGTGGACTTATAAACACTTGGATTCCCTCTCCCCACAAACCAATTTTTAAAAATAAATTCTTATTTCTATCCAATATGTGCGTTACATTAACGAAATTTTCTTTATTTGTTTTATAACCTTTATCATTGTTATCAATACAAAAATATTTTCTAGTTGTTATTGTCTTATTGACAGCAGCATTGCTGCAACATCTTTTATGTCTAATCCAAAATACGAATTGCTACTAATTTCAAGTTTTATTTTTCTCACAAATCATTTGATTCATGAATAATAATACAATATTTTTCCACCGCACATTGTTAATAGACCGACGAAATTTTGGTTTGGGTCTCGATTTTTTTGGAAGACAAACAAAACGAAACAATCTTGTTTGCTTTAATAATATCCCATCTAATTTAAATAAATTTTGCTGTCGATGACTATTGAGTTGATTCCTAATAGGCTCATCTATATATTATTAGATTTTGCCTTGTTACACAAAGTGGTTACCTTTTCTTTACTTGCTTGACCGATTTATTTAATTGTACATGTGTTATCTTTCGCATAGTTAGATTTATTCTTATCTTAACCAAAGGTTGCTTGCAAAAAATGACAAAAAAATGAGGCATGGTGTAACGGGTGCATTGTAGACAGAGCCAGTAGGACTAAGAAGTGTTCTAAGTTGATTTTCATTAATAACTTAACAATGCATGATTTTATGACATACTTAAAAGTCTTTTTAAATAATAACTTAGTGGTCATGCTTGGAAAAAACTTGAAAGACCCAAACTAAAAATGTAATGACTTCAAATGGTAAATTTAATATTAGGAATCCTCCGATCTACTCAATGAATACCACAACGGAATTCAAATATTGTGGTACCTAATATTACCTAATTTTTTATTATCAAATTTTGATCAATTTTCATAATATCAGCACTGGTTTGACAAAATGGGACGCTGGGTTTTAGGCCTTGATGAAGGGACTAGAGACTTGTCCAACCACAAGTTGTCTTACAAGGCCTAGTTTTTGGAAGATGTTTTGTGCACATGGACAAGCAAGAGTTTGACAAACACAAATCAGCAGCCACTCGCAAGTTAAGAACAAACAGGAAAGCAATACATACAAGCTTTCTTAAAGCACATTTGGATTATAAACTTATTGAAATAACAGGTAATGTTACCCGCTTTTTGAACACAACAAACTCATTGGGTGGATTTAAGCATGTTTTGTTAATTCAGTTTACAGTCAAGTGAACATGCTGCTCTGTACTGATATGTGATTGACCATGAAAATTTCATTTTTGGCAGATGCAAAAGGATACAGAATCTATATTTTCTTTTGACATCCCATTATATTCACAAATAATATAACAAGAAAAGAAAATAATTATTTCTAAAGAATTCTGTTCCTACCTTACCTGTATGGTAGTGGGCATACACAGGAAGCCTTGCAAAATCTCATATTGGAGATAATTTGTTGCTTAGGACGTTAATGACCTCATTTAGGTCTTTGTCAAACTCGACTACCTCTTGCCCTTGATGCCTCCACCGCACCAGTCTGCTAGAGAGATCCATTAGCATCTCAACTCCATCTTTGTCAATGCTGAGCTGGATTAGCCTCTTAACGCACTTGATCAAGTACTTGCCAGTCTTTAATTTCATCTGCCAAATAAAATCTGATGCTCTTTCTTCAGTCTCAGCCAATGAAGCAAACATACTCTCACTAATATCGGTTAAGCCGAAGACAAGACAGGCACCAGCTATGGCCTCCCTTTTGCTAAATTCCAAGGGCAACATAACTGAGTCTTCCTTTGACAGAGATGTCCAGCTGCCGTGCTTTAATCCAGAACTGTTAGCATCTCTGAACTGAATTATTCTACCAGTTGCAGCAGAATGCAGCAGCAATTCACATCCCTCTTCTTTTATACAGTTGGAATATCCAACCAGAATTCCCAAAGGGATTTGCCTAAACAACATGCTTCGCTGCAGGTTAAAACCATAGGATCTTCTTGCTTCACAAGATGCCCAATTTTCAACAGCTTTAGCACTATATTGCTTGTATATGCTTTGGACTTCTTCAAGCCAGAGTCCAATCATTTGACAATCATACTCATTTTTGGAGGTATAATCCTCCTTGTTTTCGTGAAATTTGGGTTTCTTAAGTTTCTTCAGGTGCCAGGATTCTTCTTTGTGGTTTTCACTTGAGCCAAATAGTTTAAGGGTCCAAGCTTCTGCTATTTTATTTAAATACTCAACCAACAACCCCTGCTCAGATTTATCATTGGGGCTCAGAATCCATGCAATATACCTTGCAGCAGCAGATAGTGCCTCCATTTCATGGATTTGTCCAACTTTAGGTTCTCCTATTGTGCATTTTGAATGAAATTTTTCTTGAACACCTTTATCAGAGAAAAGCAAAATAGAAGCAAAATAGAACCAACCAGGGAAGTTGATTGCCAGAGCCCTGCCATTCAATAATGATGAAAATTTGTTCAGTTATTGGATCATGATAGAAGAGCTGCTACATTTTGCGTGTGAAATCAAACAGTAAGAATTTTACCAGATAGATCTGTGATCTATAGTCGCAACCTTTGTCTCAGATGGAATAGTTGGAACAAATCGTTTCGTAGCATGGAAAACTGGTTTGCTGGTGGCATGAACTAAATGTAGAAAATTTTCAGTGGTAAATGGTCCAGCAAAAGTCCTCAATAATTGTTTATTGTTGGGAAAATATGCACCAGAAAAAGGCAGCTGAGATCCTAACTCCAATGATATGCCCCATAATGTTGGGGTAAGATTTATGTCCAGTATCACTGAGACTAATCCAATCACAAGTTCCAATATTGAAGCCAGACCCCTGTTGTACAGCTAAATCAAAATGATGAATGAGTTATGCTTATTGATCCGAAAAGATAAGATCAAGCTAATAATAAATGGCAAGCTTCAAGAAAAGAGAAGAATAAATATAATTTATGAGTTCATCGTTATCCTTGACATAAATCCTGAGAGATTCCCATTATAAAGCTTCAAGTCAGAAACATATCAGGAACTCACGTGAGCAAAAACCAGTCATGTAACAGAGCTCTGGTCTCAATAAACATAATGGGAGAAAGTGCCAAGCATACAACAATCGCATGCCAATCCACTCTCTCATGAAATTCCTTGCTCAAACAAAGGAAAGGTCTGTTCATGTAGTCTTGCAAAATTTTTGAAATATCACGCTTTAGAGTAAGTGGATCAAGATACCAGAAAAGCAACCTGCAAAAAAGATTAAAAAGAACATTTAAAAAAAAAATACAGAAGCCAACAACATGGAAGAGAACAAAGAAAAGATGGGAATCAAATTTGGAAATGAAATATATCTAAACAGTATAGAGAAATGAGAGGTGTTTTAAACAGAGGGATAAAAAAGCAGCCCAGACACTAAAGATGACCAATAACGGTATGCTGAAAAGCAACAAATAAAAGGTACAAAGTCCGTTTGCACAGTCAAAGCAAGCTTTGGTTATTCTCCTTTTTGAATTATCACTCTTGATGCTGTTAAATAAGTATACAACAATTTACAAGGCCATTCCTCCAAGAAAGATACATATAAAAATTGAGTTGAAGCAAAACCAAACTTATTCACATCAGACCTTAACGGTATTTCCTTGTTGTCAAGTGATAATTCTCTGGGTAAGTAACAGAGCAGCTGTGACAGATCACTGCTTCTATCAACTGATCCTTCATCAAGATAAAGCGTACAAGGGAATGAAAGTTGGTAGCAAGATGTTGATACAACTACTCTGACTGCAGCAACTAATAGCAATGGTGAAAGCGGTGAAAGCGCATCTGCAATTAAGGATAATATAATCCATATATTAAATGAGAATAACAAAAATGTTTGAAATAGCATAATGTAATATCTCAAATATACTGCAGATATCAAATGACAGAAAGTAAATCATTTATCACTTTATAATCGAAACAATAAACAAGTAATAATCTCAAATTTAAAGAATTAGCAGTTAAAATTGTACCTTTTACACAAATTTAATCATAACTCATTAAATTCATAACGATAATAATAATAATAATAGTAGTACCCACAATGTCCCCTCAGTTTCTCCAGGATATCAACACATGATTGAATCAGTTGCTCGCAATCATGGCCAGGAATTGAGCTGCCTATCCGCAAAATTTGTTCATTTCCAAAACCCAACGCTTGACAACTAACAGACGAAGACAAAAAACTTGCAATCGTCTTCACTGAGTAATCAACAACCGAATCAAATACCTGAAAAAAAAGTAAAAAAATTAATGAGAGGCTATGCAATCAGCCCATCAAAGGAAAAACGTAGATTAAAAAAAAATTCAAAACCCTAATTTTAAAGTCACCGATTCATAGACCTTTGGGGATTTGAAGCACATGAGAGAAAGAGCGGCTTCCAAAACGGGAACCCTATAATCTTCGGTGAGGTTCAAAGATTTATTTAGCTTTGAAATTGAGAGATTGATAGATTTTTTTTCTTCTACGTCGTCGTCGACATCTTCAATGCTGTTCAGGGTTCGTGCGAGTCGGGAGAAGAGATCAGTTATTTCTGGTGTAGTCGCCATGATTATTCAGACGGCGACGATTAAACTGATAACATGATTTGATAATAATATTAAAATGAAGGAACCACTGGGCTGTTGGTTTTCCCGCCAAAATGGAACACTGTTGAGTCCATACTATTTCTATCAGTACCCCTCCACGATGTTTTCAATCCCCTTATTTTAAAGAATTTTTTACTATTTATTTATTTAAGGAAATTTTTTTTGATAGCCTAAAACATATAAATACGAATAGGGTTTTTTTCCATCCTACCCCAAATGTTTCGACAATTTCAATGCGTACCTATTTGTTTCAACATCTTCCGCTACGCACCCAAAATTGTGAAATTTTCCTGTCAAATGTAACAATGCCATGCCAAAATAGAAATTTCAATTGAACGAAAAGAAGAAACAAAAGAAGATTTCGAGATGTGCGCTGCTGACTACATCATTTCAATTTAATGATATTTGTTGTAAGACTAGCAACATGTAGCACTGAGATCTGCTCTAGTTTGGAGCCAAAATCGAACATTGGGAATTGATTTTGGCGGGTTTTCTTCCTTCATCACATACTACCACATAAGAATAGTTTGATTGTTAATGGTTTTGTTTGTAAAGAGAAGGAGAATTGCGTCAGTGGTTTCTTGTCGAAGAGCCAAATGTTAGTAACACTTCAAATACAAAATGTTGTGTGTTTGATCTTATTTATTTCAAGAAAAGAAAATGTTATTTTCATTTTATTTGATTAGTTTGTTTTGGGTTTATTTTGTTCTGGGTTTATTTCAATATTTATTTATTTTTGAATTGTTGGTACTGTTATTTAAGTTTATGCATGCTTCAATTTAGCTTGTGTGTTAAGGATTCATGATCTTGCCAGTAAAATTTTTTGCTTTGTAGATGATTATTATGGCTGAATACGTTATTATTTGTTGAAATTTGGGATTTTGGGGAAAAAAAGCTTATGTTTTTTAAGCATATAATCCAAGAAACATGTGTTAAGTACTATATTATGATCAATATTTAAATATGGAGTGCATTGTCTTGCCTTGACTACCATAGTAGAAAATTTGATAATAAATATGTTTACAAGTGAGAATGAATAACAAATATGACACAATCGTGTGTGTCACTTTCAAGGACACTACACATAATCTTGGTGTAATGGATTTAGACAGATTCAGCAAGGTCTCCCTAATCAAGAAGGAACTTATGAGAGTGTATAGGAGAAAGATGAAGTTTGATGATTTTTCCGGCTGGCTGTTTGGGTCCCATGGGAATCAAAAGATGCTAAAATCTTTGATGATGAAGATCTCTTTTTCCAGTTGAAATAGCACCACATGATGCTATTCTACAAAATGCAGTTTTATCTTTATCAATTACATTATCAAACGAATCATCAGCAAAAAGAGCCTTATTCTAGCCTTTAGACATTTCAAAACCAAACATAGCCGCTGACCCACAGCCCACCATCCCAAGCATCCTAAATCTCAATAACCCTATGTCATCACCACTAGCTACCGTTACAAATGAATCAAACCCTACTACGCATACGCTTTCAGAAATTAATGCTTCATTTAATGCCACCACTACCATCATGATGAA
Organism: Citrus x changshan-huyou; assembly: GCA_039657385.1. NCBI lineage: Eukaryota > Viridiplantae > Streptophyta > Magnoliopsida > Sapindales > Rutaceae > Citrus > Citrus x changshan-huyou. Next base: position 10,362,395 of record CM077550.1, read on the forward strand.
ATTGACTGCACCAGATAATGGTCAATCGCAGTTAAAAGTTGAAGCTTCAATCCATATTGATACCCCCAACATTAAGAACTATAATAAAGCCAACTACGATTTATTTGAGGATTTCATTGACACATAATTTAGATCCCCAACTTGTCAGCATAATGACTTATCCATACCTCTGCAACAAACTCACTTGACCCGCAGCCTCATTCATCTTGAATCCCACTTAGAATGCCATCATAACTAACAACACATAACCCAGAATCACAACTATACCAGGCCTCTAACCCTTTGCCTAATTCCTTGAATACCAACCATAATCCTGACCCCAATGCAACAACAGCCCCAGATTACGACTCCAATGATAGTGTTTTTAGTCTGAATGATAATAATGAGGACGACGATCAATTAAAGCTTGTTGCTCCTAGACCTATTGTCATATATAATCCATGGTATGTGCCTTTTAATGATAGTGATGGTGATTATATCCTTTCTGATTGTGAAAGTGATGGCAATGAGTATGGTGTCAGTTCTGATAATGAGCATAATGTATTGAGTATAATGGATGCTGATATGAGAGTAAATTTATATATTCCTAGTCATGCACCTATGATATTCAGAGTTGGGAAGTATTTCAAGATGTTTATAGAATTGGCATGGGCAGTGAGACAACATGCTGTGGAGAATAGTTTAAGACTTACAGGCACAAGTTCAAAAAGGCAAGAATCACTTTTGGGTGTGAGTAGTACAAGTGCTCGTGGTTGTTACATGCTACGAAAATTAGATTCGGATCAGTATCTGACTACATTAATGCTTCATTTACTTACAATCTTACTTACATATGTGTGTTAGATTGTTGAAGAATCTTGAATGCACTGTAGAGTTTATTGCATGGAGGTTTGAAAATGCTATTATTGAGCATTCAGAGATCAATGTTAACTTTATACAATTTGAGCTGAGGAGAATGCGTGGGATTAATGTTGGTAAAACTAAGATTTATAGGGCAAAGAAAAGGCTTTAGAAAGAAATGGTGCAGATCATGAATCTAGTTATGGGCTTATTAGATCTTATGCACAACAGATTGTAAGTAAGATGCCACAGTCATTGGCCCTGGTTAGCGTATTTAGATACAATGTTAATGAGACAGTTACTCATTTTGACAAGTTTGTGCTATCATTTCTAGTAGTTAGAGATGGCTTCAACAGTGGATGTAGACCTTTTATTGACATAAATGGATGTTACTTAAAGAGTCCCTATAAGGGTATCCTCCTCTCAGTAGTAGCACTTGATGCCAACAATAGCATATTCCTACTTGTTTGTATTTGTAGTGTTGAGAACACAACTACTTGGACTTGGTTTCTAGGTCATTTGGAGACATTTTTAGAGGATACAAGGCAATTAACCTTCATGTGTGATAGGCAAAAAAGGATTTATAATGCATTGGCACTTGAATTTCCTAATGCTCATGAGAGACATCGTGCCAAATATATATTATTGAATTTAAAAGCTAAGTACCCTTTGTTTGATTTCAAGGCCCAATTTTGAGCATCAAGCAGAAGGGCATTTGAAGAGGCTACAGAAAATGTGAAAAAAGCTGATGTTGGTGTTTATTGTTGAGTGTTAGAAAATGCATATTTATAAAGGAGAAAATTGTCATTTTACATTTCACGTCTTACTAACAACCCTTACTTTTATGTGTTTAAGCTTCTTGTAATTTAATTGTGTGTTTTATTTTAATTAAGTATTTTATGTATTTTAGGGGCGTCATAGTCATTTCACAATAAACGAGAGATCAGACGGAAAAACGAATATCACTTTTGAACTCAGGACGGTCGAAAACCTTAGGAGGAGCATAAAAGGAAAAATGGCACTGTTCACATGTACGGTACTATTCACATGTACGGTACTGTCTACGTTACTGTTCACGACACTGTTCACATAGACGGATCGATGACGTGGCATTGACCGATGATGTGGCATTGACTGATGAGGTGTCACGATCATGTTGGACTAAAATTCTTATGCACTGTTGATCGATGACGTGACAGCATATCAGTGGACTAAAAATCTCACGTACGGTACATGCAACACACAGGATTATTTTCAACCAAACTGCGTCACTGTTCACCCGGTCAAACCGTGTTACTGTTCATCTACGTGGTCAAACCGCGTACTATTCACGCGTACTGTTGACTAATGACGTGGCGCAATCCAAACTGTTTTTAATCCGATGGCCATGATTTACTCGATGTATCTATAAAAAGGGGGCCTCCACCCCTAATTTGATACCTCTGAATCCATTTTTGGACTCCATTTTCTGTAATTCCTTCTCCATCTTGTATTTTCTACGTATTTTAATAAATTCTCATTTTGCCCCTAATTCAATTATGAGTAGCTAATTTTCTTTCAAGCTTGGGTTGAAGGTGAAGTCTCAACATGTGTCATGGGCTTTATTTAGTAAATTTATTTTCTTTTCCCCTCTAATTTTTGTGGATGATTTGACTTTTCGTCGACAAATAATACTAATCTTGTCTAGTACTGCCTTGGTTACACCGGCTCTCTAGTACAAGGTTATTATTATTTGGCACGATAAGCCCTTAGCACCATATTGATCAGAGTGTGGTTCATGAGGTGTGGATTCCCCCCTCATGATTTAATTGGTATTAATAAGAAATATTTAGCCCATGGTGCATGTTGATACGGATCCAGATACCCAAGTACGTCATTTCAATAGAATTCTCTTCAATTTATTCTGGCCATTTCAATTCCAATTTTAGAATTTATTCTCGCTATTTTAATTTAAGTTTTAGCATATTCCAAATCATTTCCACCACAAATCCAATCACCCATTTACAAAATTAATTCTACACACAATTAAAATCCACCTCCTCGTGTGATCGACACTCGTCACCATTAGTCTATTCTACAATAGATTCGTGCGCTTGCGAGTACATTAAAATTTGCACAACAAGTTTTTGGCGCCGTTGCCGGGGAGGTAAGTAATTTTAATTCATAGAATGAATTTTTGTGAATAATTCCATTTAATTGTTTTCTTATATTTTTTTTTCTTTAAAAAAAAAAGTGAATCTACATTTAAAGGTTAGTATTTCTTTTCTTTTTCTCTTATTTAAAATTCTGTAATTTAATTTTCAATTTAATTTTCTTTGTATTTTTTTTTGTTTAGCTTATTAATTTATTTCACGTATTTTTTTTATAGAAAGGTTGTAACAGCATGATAAGGTTAGTATCGTAATTTCTCATTTTTTTTATTTTTATTTGTTTTGTTCCCATTTATTTTTTGTTCTTTGCATGTATGGTCGTAGGTCATTATTACCTAATCTTGAACCTATAGACATTGAACTAGAAAAAACACTTCGCACACACAAGCACGTTAAAAATAAAATTGGAATGGATTTACAAGCACCACATGAGAGGCTATTTAAGGATTATTTTAGTCCTTTAGCTAATTTGAGCACATCATGCATAAGATACGCAAATGTAGCTGTTAGGAGTTTTGAATTAAAACTTAGTGTGCTAAATTGTCTCCCAACATTCTATGGCCTAGAAAATGAGGACCCATATAATCATCTGAATGATTTTCATGCCATTTGTCAAACTTTTAAATACGAAAATTTTTTAGACGATGATGTTAAACTCAGATTATTCCCATTTTCTTTAAAGCATAGAGCTCGTTCATGGCTTAATACATTGCCTGCTAATAGCATTGCATCATGGGAACAAATGGTAACGAAATTTTTGAATAAATATTTCCCAGTGCATAAAACCAATGCTATTCGCAGGGAAATTTCAGAGTTTACCTAGAGAGAAGACGAGCAGTTTTTCGAAATATGGGAGCGATTCAATGGGCTACTCTTGAAGTGTCCACATCATGGGTACGAGAAATGGCACCAATGCCAATACTTTTTGGAAGGGTTATTGCCAAATGTGCAAGAATGGCTAATGGCAACAAGTGGAGGAGAGCTAATGTCAAAAAGTGCATCAGAGATTTGGGAATTCTTCCAGCGACAAGCGGATAATTCCCAACAACGGAGTCGATCACTCAGGAATACTAGAAGAATTAAGGGAGTAAATGAGGTTCAAATTAGCGAGTCAACTTCGGGAATCAAAGAAGTCAAGGAGATGGTTGAAGGTCTTGCTCGACAAATAGCATCGTTATCAACTGCTAAATCAACAGAACCACATGACCATGACTCATACCCAGATCAAGCCAATGCCATAGGTGTAATGAGAAAGCCATCAAATTACAACCCATACTCTAACACATATAATCCTGGATGGAGAGACCACCCCAATTTTTCATGGTCTCAAGGATTCCAACAGAATGGACTAGCGGCTCCAGCTCCACCAATGTAACAAATTTCTCAAATTCCTCAAGCCTTTCAGCCCCCATTTAGACCATTCAATCAGAACCAAAACTACTCTCAACCCAGACCATGGGAGGATGCATTCCAGAATTTCAAGAATGTTACTCACTCCACGAATGAGCAACAGAACCGCATCATTGATGGACTACGAAATGAGTTGAGAGCAGGCTTCAACTCACAAGCTCAATCAGTTTCAAGCCTCGAGAAAATGGTGGGACAACTTGCTTCTTCAGTTCAGACCTTGGCAATGACTGTTGAGAAAGGCAAATTTCCAAGTCAACCAGTGCCTAATCCTAAAGGAGTACATGAAGCAAGTACCAGTTCACCACAGCAGCATGGAGAGGTCAAAGCCGTCATGACCTTGCGAAAAGAAAAAGAAGTCGACAACAAAGTGGAGATGCCGGTGACAAAAGAAAATCAATTGTACCTGTAAATGCTGAGGACTCACCATCGGAGGAGAAAGAAGAAACCAACCCACAAGAATATGTTCCTAAAGCTCCATTTCCTCAGAGGTTAGCTAAAGGAAAGAAGGGAAAATCCACAGGTGAGATTCTTGAAATCTTCAAACAGGTAAGTGTTAACATTCCTTTGCTTGATACTATTAAACAAGTTCCATCTTATGCAAAGTTTCTTAAAGACCTTTGTACTAAAAAGAGAAATATTCATGTTCAAAAGAAGGCATTTTTAATAGAAAACGTTAGTTCTATCCTCCAACATAAAATTCTTCTAAAATGCAAAGACCCAAGCTCCCCCACAATCTCATGTAGTATAGGGAACCACACAATTGAGAATGCTTTGTTGGATTTAGGAGCTAGTGTAAATCTGTTGCCTTATTCAGTATTTGTAAAACTTGGACTGGGAGAATTACACCCAACTCCAGTGGTGTTACAACTTGTAGATCGGTCCACAAAAATACCTCGTGGTATTGTAGAGGACGTGTTTATCCAGGTAGACAAGTTTTATTTTCCTGTTGATTTCATTGTAATTGACACTCAACCAATACAGGATTTAAGGAAGCACATCCCCATTATTTTAGGCCGACCTTTCTTGGCAACTGCGGATGCTCACATTCAATGCAGAACTGGAAATATGCAGTTGTCTTTTGGCAACATTAATATGGAGCTGAACATTTTCAACATTGCCAAACAGCCTCATAATGCAGATGATGGAATTGTTGATGTGGATTTAATAGAAACAATAGTTGATAATACTTTTCTTTCAAACCTTAGTGATGATCATTTACAAACATGTTTAACTCACTTTGGTTTGGATTTTGATATTGACAGATCGGTCGATGAGGTCAATGCCCTACTTGACTCAACACCATCCATGGACACTAATAAATGGAAGTCAAGAGTTGAACAACTAGCACCATCAGAAAAGAAACTCATCCTATCACCAGAATCACCACCGAAACTCGAGCTCAAAACATTGGCCAACACTCTGGAATATGCATTTTTGGGAGAAGAAAGTACTCTGCCAGTAATCATCTCATCATCCCAAAATGACGAACAAAAAGTTAAGTTGTTGGATGTTTTAAAAGAGCACAAAGGAGCATTAGGATGGACCATAGTAGACATAAAAGGTATAAACCCAGTAGACTGCATGCATTACATTCACCTTGATGAAAATGCTAAATCTACTAGGGAAATGCAACGTCGGTTAAATCCTAACATGAAAGAAGTTGTTAGAACTGAAGTCTTTAAGCTATTAGACGCATGTATCATTTACCCAATTTCTGATAATTCATGGGTCAGTCCTGTACAAGTTGTCCCCAAAAAGTCAGGAGTCACAGTAGTTACGAATGCTGATAATGAATTGATACCCACTAGAGTGACTACATGATGGCGTGTATGCATTGATTATAGAAAGTTGAATTCTGTCACATGTAAAGACCATTTTCCTTTACCATTTATTGATCAAATGCTTGATAGATTAGCAGGCCATGAATTTTATTGCTTTCTAGATGGCTACTCAGGATATAATCAGATTCCCATAGCACCAAAAGATCAAGAGAAGACCACTTTCACTTGCCCTTTTGGCACTTTTGCATATAGGAGGATGCCATTTGGATTATGTAATGCACCTGCCACATTTCAACGATGCATGTTAAGCATTTTTTCTGATATGGTTGAACGATTCCTTGAAGTCTTTATGGATGACTTTTCTGTCTTTGGTGACTCGTTTGATCAATGTTTACATCATCTAACACTAGTTATGTAGAGATGTATCGAAAAGAACTTGGTCTTAAATTAGGAGAAGTGCCATTTTATGGTAAAATAAGGTATTGTTCTCGGTCACATCATTTCGAGCAAAGGTATTGAGGTTGACAAAGCCAAGGTGGATCTCATTTCTAATCTTCCTCCACCCAAAACAGTCAGAGAAGTAAGATCTTTCCTTGGGCATGCTGGTTTTTATAGACGTTTCATTAAAGATTTTAGCAAAGTTTCTAGACCCTTATGTAATCTCCTTGCTAAGGATGTACCTTTTATCTTTAATGATTTATGTCTTGTGGCTTTTGAAAAATTAAAGCAATTGTTGACATCATCACCCATCATTCAGCCCCCAAATTGGAGCTTACCATTTGAGCTCATGTGTGATGCATCTGATTATGCAATAGGAGCAGTTTTAGGACAAAGAGTTAATCGAATTCCCCATGTTATTTACTATGCTAGTATGACATTGAATGATGAACAGTTGAACTATTCAACTACTGAAAAAGAAATGCTAGCAGTAGTGTTTGCATTAGAGAAATTTCGATCTTATCTCATTGGTTGTAAAATAATTATATTCACAGATCTTGTTGCTCTTAAATATCTTCTCACAAAGAAAGATGCAAAAGTTAGACTAATTCGTTGGGTGTTACTTTTGCAGGAATTTGACTTGGAATTTAAAGATAAGAAAGGCATAGAAAATGTTGTGGCAGAGCATCTCTCTCATCTCCATTTTGACACAATTATAGAAACATTACCATTGGATGAGTCATTTCCAGATGAACAATTGATGAGTGTGGAAGTATTACCTTGGTATGCTGATATAGTTAATTATTTTGTTACAGGTCAACTTCCAGAGCATTGGACCAAGCAAGACAAAGCCAAATTTTTTGCAGAAATAAAGAATTTCTTTTGGGATGACCCGTATTTGTTCAAGTACTGTGCAGATCAAATTGTTAGACGATGTGTCCTAGAAAGTGAAATTTAGAATATCCTTTCATTCTGCCATGAACAAGCTTGTGGAGGCCATTTCAGTGCTAAGAAAACTGCGACTAAAGTTTTACAATGTGGTTTCTATTGGCCAACTATATTTCGAGACGCTTACACTTTCTGTTCTTCATGTGATAGGTGTCAACGAATGGGGAGCATTACACGAAGGAACATGATGCCACTAAATCCAATTTTAGTGGTTGAGATTTTTGACGTATGGGGTATCGACTTCATGGGACCTTTTCTCTCTTCTTTTGGCCATCAATACATATTGGTTGCTGTTGACTACGTATTGAAATGGGTAGAAGCAATTCTATGTAGAACTAATGATCACAAGGTGGTGATAGGATTTTTGAAAAGCAACATTATTTCACGCTTTGGATTCCCTCGAGCGATAATCAGTGATGGTGGTGCCCACTTTTGTAATAAAGCATTCAAGGCTCTTTTGACAAAGTATTCAATCACTCACAAAGTGGCGACCCCATATCATCCGCAAACCAGTGGCCAAGTTGAGATCTCCAATCGAGAAATAAAGCACATATTAGAAAAGACGGTGAAGCCAGACAGAAAAGATTGGTCATTAAAACTTGATGATGCATTATGGGCATATAGAACGGCTTTCAAGACCCCGATTGGGATGTCACCCTACAGGCTAGTGTATGGAAAAGCTTGCCACCTACCTGTGGAACTCGAGCATCGTGCATATTGGGCCATTAAGAAATTCAACTTTGACATGTATCAAGCCAGCTCAGAAAGAAGATTACAACTGGCAGAACTTGAAGAAATTCGTAATGACGCATACGAAAATGCCAAGATTTACAAACAACGAATGAAAGTCTTTCACGACAAGCAAATTATGAGAAAATCTTTCACTCTAGGTCAGAAAGTGCTTTTATTCAATTCTCACTTGCACCTATTCCCAGGTAAGTTACGCTCTCGATGGTCTGGTCCCTTTATTGTTCATACTGTTTTTCCACATGGGGCAATTGAAATTAAAGACCCAAAGAACGGTGTCACGTTTAAAGTTGATGGTCAAAGATTAAAGCCATATTTAGAGTACCAACCACATGGAGAAGACACCGAAATAAATTTGAGTGACCCACCAGATTTGAATTGATTTTTTTTTTCTTTTCGTTGATTTGATTTTTCTTTCTTTCTTTTTATTATTCTTTTGCTAATTGAAATTATTTTTGCATAAGTGTGTTTGTTTTACCATTAAGTTTTTTCTTATCATTGTTAATCATGAGTACCATACTTAGATCGTTCCTCTTGAACATTCTTAAACCACTTCAACGTGTCAAAACTCATCTCAAAAAGCAGATTCAATTTTGTAAAACACAACGCATTTGGGCTCTACAACCACCAGAGTTAGTAGCCTATGTTGAGAATCTAGAAAGCCAACTCCGAGATATTGAGAGAAGTGTTTACGACATCCAGTTGGAGCTTGAGGTAAATTTAATAAGAGGACGATTTTAATTTTCTTTCTGTGTTTTGATTTGTTTTTCTGTTTGTGTGCTTTAGTTTGTTACCCCGGTGATGTGGCGGATAACGGTACTCCGTGACAATCAAGTCGGTTACTTCAGTTTCCCATAATAACTGACATTCTGAGGCGAAAGTATGGACAGAAATGAGATTCTAGCGAAGCTTCACAAGCGATTCCCTTCACTTCCTCATAATGCCCTCCTTACGATCTATAAAGCTCGGTTCGAACGCATGCGATTACTCATGAGGAATAACATACCTGCTGACATCCGTTGGTTAATCGAGGCTAAAGTACGATCGGCAGGTGAGTTACCTCCAAAATTTATTGCATACATGCCTGGTTGTGGTAAAAGAAATTATGCAAGAAAACGACGAGCTCGAAGAATTTCTGTTGCTTGTCATAAGTGTGCCAGAATGAGTTGCGATAAAAAACCATGTTCTTTAGGAATGATGTCTGATAACAGAGAAGATAAGATTCAATTCATTAGGGATGGCTTGAATAAAGAGTCATTGGATGATATCCTTCTGTCTCTTGAAACGCATTCCAGTGGATATGTGCAAGGAGCGATTCTCCAGTTATGGCCATTATTCCAGAAAGAGCATGCACGATATAGTCTTGGGAATCTGACTATAAACGACCCTGTTTGCTAGTTTATAAGAAAACTGGATGGGAAGCCTATCCTCAACCCATAGAGGGCGTTCAAGCCGTTTCTGGACGTAAAACCAGAGGAAGATGTGAGCCACAGTCGCAACTACCTGTAAATATCCTTTTACTTTACTGTTATTTTATTTTATTTCACTGTTGTTTTATTGTTTGCATTATTGTCTTTAATAATTTTATTACTATTTGTTTTTTCCTTTTTGCTTTTTGACTATCGAGCCATGTGCTTTACGCGTTATTTGACACTGACATGCCACCTCATACACAGTTGTGATCCACTGTCACCAAGATTCTTAAATATGACTTTTTGTTAAGCACTCACAAATTGTTTTTGAGAAATATTCCAATGGCAGCTACTCCCAATAGACAATTCAAGAATATTTGTGTGCTTTTTGGATTTACCTATGGCAAACATAAATAGTTCGTTGATGCAGCCATAGATATTGGTCGAAGCATAGCAGATAGAAAATTACACTTGGTGTATGGAGGAGGTAACCGAAGGTTATCAAAATTGGTCTCAGAAGCTGCTTTTATCAGAGGAAGCCAAGTGTTAGGCATCATCCCAAGAGTCCTAAAACCTTTGGGCAGTTTGTCTGACTCATCGACTGGAGAAGAATTAGTCGTCTCAGGTATGCAAGAACGAATAACTGAAATGCTTAATCATGCTGATGCTTTTATTTTCCTTCCAGGAGATCTTGCAACACTAGAGGCACTTATCACACTAGCATCTTGGGCCCATCTGCACATTCACCAGAAACCCATCGGTTTGTTAAATGTCAATAATTTTTATGATGGCTTCATCGCATTTCTTAACCATGCAATAAAAAACTACTTCATTCCTTCCAATGCGAAAAAACTTTTTATTTGTGCTAACACTGCTAATGAGCTACTTGATCTGTTACAAGCTTATAGACCGGAGCCAGACCCCTGGACCTTTGTGTTGGAGCGTTCAAATAATGATGGTAATAGTAGCCGCAGTAAGAAGTACAAATTAGATTTAACTCTCCGCCTATAAATATTTTCTTCTGTATTGCACCACCCAGGTGATGTCTTCTAAACTCTATTTCTTTCCTTTAAAATATTGAGGACAATATTTCGTTCTAGTTAGGGGGAGGGAATAGTCGACAATTGTGGAATCTTGGTTAAGTTTTTACTAATTTTTTGTTGTAGAAACTAACTGTTGCTAACTTTTTGTGTTGAAGATGGCTGAATATGGAGTATAGTGACTCTAGAAACGCATCTTCATCGTTTGAAAAAAAAAAATTCAGACATTTTCTTTTTCTTTATTATATTTTAATGTTCATTTTTCTTCTTCTTTTTAATTTCTCCTTTATAAATATACATTTTCAAATTTTTTTTTTGAGTCGAAGATGGCTGAATATGGAGTGTAGTGCCTCTAGAAACGCATCTTCTTAAGTTAAAAAAAAAATCATTTTCGTTTTCTATAATTTTCTAATTAGTTTTTCTGCATCATTTTCACATTTCTGCATGTATATTTTCCTTTCATGTTTAGAATAGGTTGGGGGGTAGGATGTTGAAAAAAAAAATTGATTTGTTTTAACGTTGGATGACATGATGAATTTCAAATTTTAGTATTTGTATTATCTTTAGTCTGAAGTGATGTTACGCTACGTTTGCTACTCTACATGTTGATGTCGGAGACAAATATGAGTTGCTTGAAGGAATGAACATGTCATAACAAGTACCAAGTGAGTTTTTGAGCCTATCATTTTTCTTGGAGAGTAACCCTTTTGCCCATTCTTTATACAGCTTAGCAGTTTATTATTGTATACATGATCTCTAGATTTATTTTGAGTTAACCCTTAAAAAAAGAAAAAAAAATTGTAAAATTAAAAAAAAAATGTGTGTTGCTACATATGGAGGCCCATCTAACTAGTAAATATAGAAGATTATTTAGAGCCCTAAAAGACGATGGAAAGGCCATCTTTGATCCGTTTGAGCCTTCTAGCCATCCCTTTTATCAAATATCCATAGTTAACCCTTTTGAGCATTTAAAACAAAAAAAAAAAAAACTTTTCTTTGTCAAACTTATCATCTTGACCCATTCCGATTTGGAGTATTACCCAACATCTTACAAGTTCCATCACCTATTTATGTTTGAGAAAAATGTAAATAAATATTTTGTATAGTGAAGTTATGCCCAACAAAAGCAAAAAAAGAAAAAGAAAAAGAAATTGTTGTTTAAAAAAAAAAGAATAAAAAAATAACAATAATAGGTGAAATCCACCTTGCAACTTCCAAAAAAAAAAAAATATTTCCTCTGTATTTTTCTCAAACATACACTTTGTTTTCCTTATTTCCCTTCTTTGTTAGCCATGTCCCTAGCCTACGTTACGTCCTAATAAAAAGTCATTCTTGATTTTAGGGAACTATAATCTGAAGTAGAAGCTAGTTATATGGGCTAAAAAGATGTAGTGGTGCATTAAAAAAAATAATAAATAAAAATAAATAAATTGGGTTGACTAGCATTTTTATTGACTTGAGATCGTATTATTTCTAAGCTGAGGGCATATTTCTTTCATCTTAGTGAGAGCATGTGATATCGCTTCTTTATTATTTTCTCTCAATTACCATTCATTGGAGTGACTATTTTTATTGGGTTTAATTTCTTTGTGAGAGTGTCACTACCTCCAGTGAGATTTTGGGGTTTGACATGTCATTCTTGAAGGTAGCTATGACAAAGTCTACTAGGCTGATTCATGTGGATGGTTGATGTGGGTGTGATGTTTCTTTAGACTGAAGATAATGCTTATACTTTTATTTGATTGTTATCATTAGTCTGATTAAATAAACACGAGCGTTTAAAAAAAAATAAAATTGGATTTGAATCTTGTTTTCGCTTTATTTACTGGGGACTAGCAATAAGCTGGTTGGGGGGTGTGTTGAGTGTTAGAAAATGCATATTTATAAAGGAGAAAATCGTCATTTTACATTTCACGTCTTACTAACAACCCTTACTTTTATGTGTTTAAGCTTCTTGTAATTTAATTGTGTGTTTTATTTTAATTAAGTATTTTATGTATTTTAGGGGCGTCATAGTCATTTCACAATAAACGAGAGATCAGACGGCAAAACGAACATCACTTTTGAACTCAAGACGGTGGAAAACCTTAGGAGGAGCATAAAAGGAAAAAATGGCACTGTTCACATGTACGGTACTATTCACATGTACGGTACTGTCTACGTTACTGTTCACGACACTGTTCACATAGACGGATCGATGACGTGGCATTGACCGATGATGTGGCATTGACTGATGAGGTGTCACGATCCTGTTGGACTAATTTTAGCACTATTGATCGATGACGTGGCAGCATATCAGTGGACCAAAAATCTCACGTATGGTACATGCAACACACAGGATTATTTTCAACCAAACCGCGTCACTGTTCACCCGGGTCAAACCGTGTTACTGTTCATCTACGTGGTCAAACCGCGTACTATTCACGCGTACTGTTGACTAATGACGTGGCACAATCCTGAGCGTCCAAACTGTTTTTAATCCGATGACCATGATTTACTCGATGTATCTATAAAAAGGGGGCCTCCCCCCCTAATTTGATACCTCTGAATCCATTTTTGGACTCCAATTTCTGTAATTCCTTCTCCATCTTGTATTTTCTACATATTTTAATAAATTCTCATTTTGCCCCTAGTTCAATTATGAGTAGCTAATTTTCTTTCAAGCTTGGGTTGAAGGTGAAGTCTCAACATGTGTCATGGGCTTTATTTGGTAAATTTATTTTCTTTTCCCCTCTAATTTTTGTTGATGATTTGACTTTTCGTCGACAAATAATAATAATCTTGTCTAGATACCGCCTTGGTTACACTGGCTCTCTAGTACAAGGTTATTATTATTTGGCACGATAAGCCCTTAGCACCATATTGATTAGAGTGTGGTTCATGAGGTGTGGATTCCCCCCTCATGATTTAATTGGTATTAATAAGGAATATTTAGCCCATGGTGCATGTTGATACGGATCTAGATACCCAAGTACGTCATTTCAATAGAATTCTCTTCAATTTATTCTCGCCATTTCAATTCCAATTTTAGAATTTATTCTCGCCATTTTAATTTAAGTTTTAGCATATTCCAAATCATTTCCACCACAAATCCAATCACCCATTTACAAAATTAATTCTACACACAATTAAAATCCACCTCCTCGTGGGATCGACACTCGTCACCATTAGTCTATTCTACAATAGATTCGTGCGCTTGCGAGTACATTAAACTTTGCACAACATTTATAAAACATTGAGAAAATTACAAGCAAAGTGTTGGTCATGACATGCATTCGATAACCAGTGCAAGACAAATCATGTTACGAATAACATGACAAAGTATTTTAATGCATGGCTTGGAGTACAAAGAAACCTGCCTATATTAACTATGCTTGAATGGATGAGAAAAAAGATAATGAAAAGTATGGTTAATAGAAGACAAAAGGCTCAGGCTTGGGGAACAATAATACCTGGAAGAATTTATGCAAAGATGATGAAGAATTTACAAATAAGAAGTGAAAATCTTGTTTGTCGGGCAAGTGAATGGCTGTAAGAAGTGGATGATAAGGGTAAGACTTACGTGTTCAACCTCGAACATCATGTTTGTGACTGAGGCTATTGGCAATTGAGTGGCATTCCATGTATCCATGCTGTGCCTTGCAACCTACATTCAAAAAAGGATAATTCACATTTTTTACATGGTTGGTTGAAGCACGAGAGTTACTTGACCACATATTCTGGTTTGATTCACCCCATTCCAGATAAGGCATCATGGCTAAGAGCTGATGGGGATGGTATATTGCCACCAGAGGCCTCTTGGAAGACCAAAGAAGAATATGAGGAGAGAAATTGATGAAGTACCTGCAGAGAAAAAAAGATATAGAATGCAATGCAAGCATTACAAAGAGTTTGGACACAATAAGAGAGAATGCCTTGTTAATCCTCAAAATGCAAACAAAAGGACTAGACATTATAAGGTAAAAATAGCTGCTTCTAAGAGAAACTTCACTGCTTTAACTTTATATGAAAACTCTCACATGTGCTCCATATTATAACTATACTTATATGTTTGTGAGCTTTTTGTTTTTTCACAGAACAATTTGAAAATTTATGTTTCTAGAACAGGAGCATAACTGGCAGGTAATACACTTTATCTTAGGTCCCAATGGCATTGAATTTGACTTTCGTAGTAAAAGTACATGTATATTCAACATGAATATTGTTTTATGATTACTTGAAAGTGTAAAGTAAAATATATACTATATCTTAGGACTAGAAAGTAGTGCTATTGGTGTGATTGTCATAGTGAAAGCATTTGTATCTTAAGATATTTTAAGTTAATTTATATTGTTATACGATATAAATTTTTTATTTCAGGTGCACAAGGTAGTGACAATACTGTAAATGTAAATGCACCAGTCAATATTGCAAATAATAGTCTTAGCGAGTCACGTGAAAATATCTAAGTTTCAAGGAAACAAAAAATGATCAGTCAGGCTAGTATATTTAGTGCCAAAAGAAGTAGTGAATATGCAAATTACAAAAGGTGGGTCTAATGTTGATTTGTTAAGGGTTCAAGGGAAGAAGATACCAACAGGTAGCGGAATGATGCTGAAAGTGAATGATGGTGTAAAAATAGGTATTAAAAAGAAGGACAAAGGGAAGACACTAGCCTTCCCACCATGGAGAGTAAGAGCCTATATCCATATCTAACACATTAAGTAAACTTATTTAAGGTATAAGTGACTAAAACTGTTGTAATACACTTGTGTTATTTTGGTATGCAGTGATTGTCGAAGATTGGTGGATGCATTGGCAGTAATTTTTTTGATTAACAACTACTGAAGGTATATATCTAATTTTTTGACACCTTCTACAATGCCACTTTGAACCAGGTTCGGGCAACTTGATTTTGACCAAAGTAGAGTTTATTTTACTGATAAGTTGTTGTCATCTTTTGTTTTTCTTTAGTGTTACAATTACAACTTTAATCAATTAGTTGTTTGCTTTTTAAGTTATTTGGCAAGCAATATGATTGGTTTGTGGTATTTTGTAAGTTGTTGGGCATGGTATACATAGTATTGATAGGATACACCAACAATAGATTTTGTTTTTGTTACTATAGCTGAAGATGTTGTTAAGTCTGTTAACAAGAACATCCTGGTCCTAAATATCAGTTTCATTGACATTGTTATGCATCAGTTGAAATATGTGTGCCAATGCTCGAATTTCTTCCATCTCTTTCATGGATGGTGTCCACCATTTGAAGAATCCATACTTTGCAGTTTTAGGACAGTTGTAGTATAATCGGTTTGGATTTACTTCAGATTTTGAAAATTTTATTTCAGTTCTCAATCGACAGTGACAAATTTCATTATAAAACTTTATAAGACCACCATTGATGAAATTCTTCTTTGAGGGGGAATGTAATAAACTAGAAGTACTCCTCAATGCTGACATTTTTTTTGTAATTTGAACTGTATGTGTTGAATCCTGTGATGGAGATGAAGTTTTATAGTTCATTGTGTGTGTATGTTTATATGGGTAATGATAGCGATGATAGATGTTGAAGCTAAAAATGATTTTGTAGTGTTTTATATATGTTTGATGATAGAGTATAGAATGTGAAAATGAAGATGAGATAAGCACTACCGAATTGATTTATAGCAAATTGAAGTTGACTTCATCATTTTCACAATGTGACCGTTGGGATTTCTAGCCATGATGCCTGAAATTGGCTAATTGTCTCAAGTTAGTTAAATAATGCCACGTGTGGCAGTATACTTCTCTTTATTCAAAAGGATAATAAGGTAATTAAACGCCTCATAACAGACATGACATTATTGTAATTATGAATGGATGACCTAGGTTTCCTGACAATTCACTCTTTTATATTCAAATAATGGGCAATATTGTCCATTTGCTCGGTTTTAAACGGAACCATTCCATTTGACAGGTAAATTTGATGGTTTTGGGTGCGCGGCAGAAAATGTAGATACAAATGGGTGTGAGGCAAAAATTGTGGAAACATTCATATATATGGGTGAAGATATTTTGGAAGTTCGGAGGCATTATGAATTTTTCTGTCATTGGGTTAATTTAATTTAATTTGAATATAGCCTCTCTATTGACTCATGCTGGGCCAAGAAGTCCATGATTTTGTTGATCTACATGCACTAGATGAGTGAATCCTATTCTTTTTTTTTTTTGTCATTTTTTTTACTAATGAGGAGAAGAAAAGATTCATTAACGCCGTAGTTAACTGCTGTTCAACCCTTTTAGGACTATTTTAATATATATATATATATATATATAAAAATTTAAATATACATGGAATTGAAATGGCTTTAAATAAAATTACAAGTGCTTTAATAAAACTGAAATGGAATGCTTACATTGATTTCTGTTCTTTGTAGTGATTCAAAGCATGTTGTGAGTTCGGAAGAATTCGTTATTGAGAACTTTAAACACAAAATTCTATATATATATATATATTATCGTGACTTTTACTTTGATTAGCTTGTATCATCCTTTCCTCTCCTATCGACCTAAACCCAATAAGATGACTATCGTTATTTGTTATATTTATTATAGAAGGTGAAGTTCTTAATGGCAATGAACTTGGTTAAAAAGTTCGAGAAGAAAAAACTTTGACTCGAGTTATGCTAGTCTAAGAACTAGAGAAGCATAGATATTTTGCTATGGTTGTAATAGTTGTTATAGTATTGGTGTTCATAGTTACACTAGTATTTATTTCTATACTTGGCTCTCTAGATTTATGGTCGTCATGCAGAATAGGGCTGGGCACTATTTGGTTCAGTTCGGTTTTTGATGTAAACCGAACCGAACCAAAACCAATCGGTTCTAACGAGTTGAAACAAAAAACGAACCGAAATTTAAAACTGAACCAAACTGAACCAAATTATTTCGGTTCGATTCGGTTCAGTTTTAAACTTTGGTTCGGTTCGGGCCGATTTGGTTCTTTTCGGTTTCAATTTTACAGTTTCTCCCTAGATTGAACTGTACACTTAATACCAATATTTTATATAACATGATAAAATTTAGCACAATAAAAACTCATAAGTCAAAGAAATACATGATTCAGAAATAGAAATTGACAATAACAAAAAAATCATAATAAAATTTTCATTCCTAAAATAATAATAATACACCAAAAATCTCAAATGAAACCATTTGCAATAACCAACAAGGCCTTTAAAATCAATATTTATTCAATGACCAAGCAAGGCTGTGTCACCAAAATCTGGCAAGTTAGCAACTGCAACAAAGACAAAAAAAAATTATAATTTCTCAAAATCAATTTTACTGTGATCACAATGGAAAAGAGCATATCACTCCCTAAGTAATCATTATCATTTTCCAGCGAGTTCTATTTTAACAACTAATCAAATTTATACACTTTCAATGGTCTAAACAGCAAAAGAAATAGATTTGCAACACCATATCCAAAAAATAAACAAATATAAAAAAAGCAAAAATAAAAATTTAATATTGTTATTTCACTTAAACAAAGAAATGGTTCTATAATATAAATAAAATCAAAAAACAAAAGCGAGAGAAATAAGAAGAAAATAAGAATTCTTCTGGGATTGCTGAGGACTTGTGACGAAGGAGGGTAAAAGATGGATCTTGTGGGGGCTGTGACAAACTATCAGTGGCTGATGAGCAGCTGTGCTAAGGGTTGACAGTGGCTGTGTGGTGAGAGAGAGAAGCGGCTGCCAGCTGTGTGTATGGTGTGAGAGAAGAGTGGCTACCATTTGTGTGTGTGTTGAGAGAAACGAGCGGCTGCCGATGGTGGAAATGGATTGTGCTGCCGATGAGAGTGTGAAAGAATGAGGGTGTTAGTGTGTGCTGCCGGCGGTGAGAAAGAGAGGGTGTGTATTGCCGGCGACTATGTGGGAGACGAGTGAGTGTGTAATTGATTTTAGGTTTAGGTTTAGGTTTTGTTTAACTATTTATGTGTATGCATAAATTGAAAGAACCGATCGGTTTGTCGGTTCGGTTCGTTTTTTATCCGAACCGAACATAAACCAATCGGTTATTCAATTTGTGACTCGTTCGATTTTTGCTAGTAAAACCGAACCAAATCAAACTAAAAATTTTCGGTTCGGTTCGAAAAAAACCGAACCGAATGCCCACCTCTAATGCAAAAGTTATATGTTTGCACTATTTTTTTTATTCTTTGAAACGTCACGATGAATTTTTCATTTGGGCTTTGTATGACGTTTCATAGTCTTTTCATCACTTATCACTAAAAGAATTATTTTCTTTCTTCTTTGTTGTACTCTTCATGTGTAATGCTTTACACCTGTTGGATTTTTTTATCTTCGCACTTTTGTAGTTTGTGGAGAACTTGTCACGATTATTGGCCTCGAATCCGGAGAGGTGAGTACCTGAAAAAGGCATTCCGACGCTCAAGTTAATGTTTAATCAGGATTAAAGAAAGAAGAAAGTGTTAGCATATATGTATCCATAATGTTGATTTTGATGATAACAAACAAGATTAAGAATGATTAAGCTTTTAAAAGCTCAAATTATTTTAAATAAATTATTATTTTCATAATATAAAGGTTTTATACTTAATAGAAAAAAGATTTTATTAAATTGGTTATTTTCAATTAATGATCTAAATTGAAAAAGTTTTGAAACTCTGGAAATGGACTTATTTGTAAAGTTTTATAACGATTTGGGCCACAACATAATTTTATAAAGTTTGTGGTAAAATTATAATTATGAAAAATAATTCACTGTAGCAGTCACTGTAGCAAACAGCTAACCAACATCGAACAAAATTGAAGAGTAGCCTTTGGACACTAACGGCGATCCGACATCTTAAAAACGGTGATTCGACATTTTGAAATTCTGTCCAACGGTAACTTGGACCAGTCAAAACGGCGTTTCGACTTCGAGTTAACGGCAATTCGACTTCGAGCAGAAAGTCAATAATGGCTAGTTTTCAGTTCCAACTATAAATAAACTCAATCAAATTCAAATAAGGGTTGTTCATAACGTTATCATTGAGCTTGTAGTCAAGAATACATCATTCATTGAGCTTTAAATTCGTTCTTATTTCATTTATTCACACAATGAGCATTGATTTGCAATCATATATTTTGTGTAAGAGAAAAACACATTTGTAATATTTGTTTTGAGTGATTGTAAGTGTTGAGATACACTTGGGTTAAGAGATTGGGGATAAACTCTTAGTGTAAAGGTTGATTGACACCTGTGAAGTTAATTGTAAGTGTTCTTGAAGCCTTGAAGGCTTGGATAGTGAAATCCTTAAGCTTTGTTTGCTTGGAGGCGTGAACGTAGGCGGTGATTGCCGAACCACATAAAAATTATTGTGTTTGCCCTCTCTACCCTATCTCTTTATTTTTCAATGTACGTTTATTTAGTTATTTCGAATTTGGTTGCTTAGTTTACATTGCATTAAGTTTTATTATTGTACTTTATTAAATTTATTGTTTTTGATTTCATTAAGGCAATAGATTGAATTGTTGTGTGGTTTGTTTTGCTTAATTTTTTAAAATCCCAATTCACCCTCTCTTGGGCTGCCTAGTTATTATTTCAGAAAGATAGAGAAGATGATTTTCTCTCTCTAAGTATAAACAATGCTTTTGAAGGTCGAAGGTCCCTTTCTCTTAGAGATGGGGTATCTATTTATAGATGATAAGTGATGTAGATCTAGAGTTTTACTTTGAGCCCTCAACTTAATGATATGTGTCACTGGTGTGCGATTTCTAATGCTATGGGTGTTAGTGTGTAAGTATATACAACAAGTAGTATACTGATGAGTATTCAGTTCGTTTCCACAGAAATTGATGTTATCAGCTTTGCTACAGCAACCTTAACAGTACAATCTTGTTTTAATTGAAAATAAAGTAATTAATGAATCTAATGAACTAATTAAAATAAAAATGCAACAAATAAAATGAAATTAGGAAAATTCTTACATCGAACACTAGGATGTAACTAATGGGAATATAGTAGTTGAGTGAATAAACTCACTTAATAGCATTGACTGTTTTTTCAATTACAGTACTATTGTTACAACATATACTACAACACTAGGCAGATTCCCTCATACATCCTCAGCTGTCGCCTGTTGGATATCTTATATCTAATACAACCTAACAGTGACCAAGTGTTATGCCAACATTAAATATAATATTAAACGTTTTAGGTTCCAATTACCCTATAAGGTGAATCCCTATGTCTAGTTCATCACTAATTTTAGATCAAGTATGACCCTGTTCAAATTGAGATTTACTCAACTTGAGAAACTCGATCTAAAATCAAGTATTGTCTTAATTTGATCTACTAATTCAGACCTTTTTGAGGCTCTTATTTAGCTAGTATCCGTTAAATGGGTGGTCAACCAAGAAAATTGAATAAACACAACTAAGACAAAATGCTATAGCAAACACAGAGCAACACATATATGTCAGTCAAACATATCTTAAGATTGTTTATTACTCAACTACAACCAAATTCAGTTCATGATTTGTGATAAAATAGTAAATAAAATTGTCTCAGCCATCAAATACATCCCCATAAATAAATAGAAAATAAGAAAACAAGATAGATAGTTGAAGTCCGCTTAATCTTGCGATCTCTCCTTTTTGTTCACTGTAATTCCTCTGTTGCAGCCCTCAAATCTCTCTTATTTTTTGTTTTTCTTTGTGATTTTTTCTTGAGTGATGACTCTTTTTTTTTTTTTTTTTTCATGTGTGTTCATTTTATAATTCAGAATTAGGGCAATCGAAAGTATGTGGCGTGTATCCTCCATTTTTGGAAATTTAGATCGCAATATTTTAGTTATTGCGTACGAAATCCAGCCTGTCCTTGCTCCGGAATTACTACAGCAATGCTACAACATCTGTACTATTCCAGATTTATTTTAATTCCTCTATAGCCAGTTCTTTCATTATCTCTGCAAGTCTGTTGCAGCCACATTCTTTCCTTAAAATTTGAGCTTTCGGTCACCTACAATTGTACACATAATCTAAGCACAAATTATTCTAAAACAACTCAATTTATTAAAAAAAATAAAATGGATGTTCATGCAAAATATAACTAAAATACAATAAAAGCACATCATTCACTCTCTAAGTATTACTGATTTAAGTCCAAAAGTGTCATGAT
Organism: Citrus x changshan-huyou; assembly: GCA_039657385.1. Taxonomy (NCBI): domain Eukaryota; kingdom Viridiplantae; phylum Streptophyta; class Magnoliopsida; order Sapindales; family Rutaceae; genus Citrus; species Citrus x changshan-huyou. The sequence goes on from CM077550.1 coordinate 10,384,312, forward strand.
AACTCTCATTTCATAGAGTTATCAGTCACCCATCATTTTTGTACGCATGGAGGTGAATTTAATCATAGGGAATTATTCCGCACATTCATATTTCCATGTCGTTGGGTGTGATTTCTTGGACTAATGGATTACGGAACTAATTCCCCTTTCTTGTCATCTTTATGAGATCCGGAAGAATTGTTCCTTGGGTGTTATTCTCCCGGAATAACTTGGGTGTTATTTCCTCGGAATAACATCTTTTATCTGACTGGATGAACACGTGGCATGGTTTAATATCTTTTGGAATATAGCACCTATATTACTCCCCCTACAAGTATGTTTTCTTTAGAAAATACTTTGATTGACTTTTGTTTGACTGACCACATGACCTTTTTCAAAGAACCATGCCTTGGGTGTTTAAATATATTTTGGGAAGAATGTGTCAATGAACTTTTCCTTATTGAGTTAGGAAAAAGTGAATTGTTTCCTCTGAAATAAAATTCCTAGATAAAATGTTAGCTCTTTGAATTCTTCATCTAAATCGAAGTTCCAAGAGGAAATGATAGTTATTCTTTGAGCTTCTCCCTTGAACTAAAGTTCCAAGAGGAAATGTCAATTTTCTCAACCTTTTCTTTTTTAAACCAAAGTTCTGAGCAGAAATGCGAATTTTCCCTACGCATTCTAGTTAGTCTAGGAATGGTTTATGAAAATCTTTGTTTTTATTGTGGAATTTTGGTATGCAGATATTTTATGCCTTGGTTTAGCATGACTCATTTTTGTTTTACCTTGTATAGCGTTGGCCATACCTTAGTTTGGTTTTCTTTTGTTAGCTTTGGCTTTTGTTTTCCTTGGTTTTTCCTTAGCTTTTGTTTGCCATGGTCTTTCCTTAGCCTTTGTTTACCTTGTTGGGTATTAGCTTTCTCATGGCTTGGCATGCTCTTCTTACCTTGCCTTGGTTTTTCCTTAACCTTTGGTTGCCTTATAAGGCATTGATATTTTCTTAGTATGGGGAAAAATGACTTATTTTAGAGGAATATTATCACAAAAAGTTTTCTCTTCATTAGCCTAGAGATGTTTTTGCTCGTCATTAACTTTTGGAGAAGCGAAATATTTTTCAAAAGGTTATTGTTATTGTTGTAAAATTTAAGCTCAATTACTATTTGTGTCAATGTGCAAGTGTACACAACAAGTAATAAAGTGATGAGTATTCAAGATCGTCTTTACAAGGACTGATGCTACTAGAAGTGCTACAGCAATCACAATAGTGCAAACTTTTTTCTATCTTAACTTAATAAAATTAATAAGATTGACTAACTAACGAGAATAACAACTTAATAAAATAAAAATGCAATTATGAATTTAAATTGTACGATCAAACACAAAGAGAATTCAATAGGAGTTGAGTAGTTGAATGATCAAACTCACTTAATGGGGTGACTGTCTTGTCAAATTAACATCAGTTGCTACAACATTTGCTACAGCATTGGGCAGAATTACCTTGCATCCTCAGCTATCGCATGTTGGACTTCTCATACCCTTATGCAATCTAACAATGACCAGTTGTTATGTCAACACAAGATACAACATTACAATAATGTATTCTCTCTACCCTACAAGGCGAATCCCTATGTCTAGTTCATCACAAATCTTAAATCAAGTGTGGCTCTTTTGGGATACAAGTTAAACTCAATTCAGGAAACTCAACTTAAGATCAAGTATTGCTCTAATAAGTTCTACCAAGACAAGCCTTTTTGTGGCACTCTCTTAACTGGTATCATTAAATGGGAGGTCAACCGAAATAATGAATGTAATAAGATTTATTAAAGCAATGTGCTACAGCAGACGTGCAGAAACTTATAAGAACAATCAAGAACCCATCTATATTGTTTGTCACTCAACTACAATCAAATTTAGTTCATAACTCGTAAAAGAAAAACAAACGACAAAGTTCCAGTCATCAAGTATATATTTCCAGCCAAAGAAACAAAAAAGAAGAATAAGAGTCGAATGAGAAAAGTTGAATCCCAAATATTCTCCAGATTTTTGTTGTTGATGCAGATTTGCGTCATTCTCTTCAATATTCTCTTTGTTTCGTTCTTGTTTTTCTTCTAATTGTGACTGATGGCCCTCTCCCTATGATGTGTGCTTCTTTTATAGTTGAAATTTAGGGTAAACAGAAGCCTAGGTCGCGTATCTTTCAGATTAGAAAACTACAGATCATAAGATTCTGTAAAAGTTTCTCTGTCGTTGTTCCAGGGTTGCTACAGCAACTGCGATGTTCCAGATTTTTTTAAATTCTTCTGTAGCCAAGTTCTTTTCTATCTTTTGCAAGCCTATTGCAGCAGCATTCCTTCCTTGAAATTTTAGTTTCCAATCACCTACAATTATGCATATGATTTAAGCACACGAATTATTCTAAATCGAACAAAATTTACTAAGAATAAACTAAGATGAATGCTTATGCAAAATATAACAAAAAATGCAATACACATTATTTACTCTCTAAGTATTATTGATTTGAGTCTAGAAGTGCCATGATAACTCTCATTTCATAGAGTTATCAGTTATGAAAATTTCCCTCATTATTCGTACAAGGGAAAAGCGAGCTATTCCAGAAGAATACTGGTAGAGAGATTTTTTTTTTTATTGGCTTAGGGAAGTTTTTCCTTTTTGTTGGTTTTTGAGTTTTTTTTTCTTAGTAGAGGAAAATGTAACCTGCTCTGGAGGAATATTATTATGGAACTATTTCTGAAGAATATTGTTATGGAACTTTTCTTCCTTACTGGTTTAGGAAAGTTTCTCTTCTTTATTGGCCTTTGGGATCTTTTTCTTAGTAGAGGGAAAAGCAACCAATTCTAGAGGAATGTTATTACTAAACTTTTTCTCTTTATTGGCTTAGGGAATTTTTTCTTCTTTGTTGGCCTAGGGAAAAGTGAGCTATTCCTAGTGAATGTTATTAGAGAAAATTTCCTCATTATTTGTGATAGGAAAACCTTTCCTCTTGTTAGCCTAGGAAAGTTTTTCCTCATTCTTAACCTAAGGAAAAAGTGAGAGATTCCATAGGAATATTATTAAGGAGTTTTTTTCACTTTCTCGAAGTAGAAAAAAATGGTCTTTGCTTGGTTTGGCTTGCTCTTATGGCCTTGTCTTTTGTTTGCCTTTGTTTTTTCCTTAGCCTTTAATTGTCTTATTGGGCATTGGCTTTTTTCTTTTTTCTTTTTTTTTTGCCATGGCTTGAGTGCCTTTAAAGTTTTGGATGTAGCTTCTAATTCTGGATGTCTATTATTCTCAATTTCACTTTTTGTTCCGGTGGTAGGTTTTGCTTCCTCATGTCTCTTTCAATTCTAGGCAAATCCATTCTTAAACTTAGAGGTTGTGAACATTTGAAAAATTGTGTAGTTTTTTTTTATAATTGCATTATTCTGGTTATGATGATTTGGTGACTAGAATTTCAATCATCTAGGAACTTTACTTATGAAAATTTTCCTTATGAAATTGGGATTGTTACAACCTTGGATATCATCATCCAATAATATTGCTTTTGGAAATTTTCTTTATGGAAAGTGGGTAGCCTTAAGATTTCGATATACTGAATATTTAATGGGATATTACTTCCTCCTCAAATTAGTTACAATCAGGCTATTGTTACTAATGTTTAAACATAATAATCATGGGACTTCTCCTATTTATTGGCCTATCTTTTCCTCTTTGTTAGCCTAGGAGTTTTTTTTCTCTTAATTGGCTTAAAAAAAGTGACATATTCTCAAGGAATATTATAAGAGAAACTTTTGTTAGCTCAGGGAGAACTGACCTCTTATGGAGGAATATTATTAAGGAACCTTTCTTGTTGGTCTGGAGAAGTTTTTACTCTCCGAACTAATTTTTTCCTCCTTGGCATACGGAAAAGTGACATATTGTGGAGGAATATTATTATAAATCTTTTTCTTCTTGTTGGCCTTGGTAATATTTTTCCTTTTTGTTGGCTTAGGGAACAATGAGTTATTTCGGGCAAATTTCATTTGGAAAATTTTTATCCTTGTTGGCCTAGGGAAGTTTTCTCCTAAACTAGAATTCTTTGTGGAAATATACTAACTGTTGTTACTTAACACGAGAGGGAATATTAATTGCTCTTAGACATTTCCCTTGAACTAAGGTTCTATGAGGAAATCTACTTTCCCCTTAACATAAAAGAGAATATTAATTATTTTTAGAACTTTTCCCTTAAACTGAAGTTCTAGGAGGAAATTTACTTTTCCATTGACGTAAGAGGGAATATTTTTGGCTCTTTGAACTTTTCCCTTAAGCTAAACTTGTAGGAAAAAATCTAATTTAACATTGACGTAGGAGGGAATATTTCTTATTTTTTAACTTTTCACTTGAAATGAAGTTACGTAAGGAAATCTTCCTTTCCCTTGATATAGGAGGGAAATTTTCTTGTTCTTTAAACTTCTCCCCTAAACTGAAGTTCTAGAGGAAATCTAATTTTCCTGTGACATAGGAGGGAATACTTCTTGTTCTTTGAACTCTTCTCTTGAACTAAAATTTTAGGAGGAAATCTCATTTTCCTTTTACGTACAAGGGAATATTTCTTTTCTTTGAACTTTTCTCTTGAACTAAAGTTCCAAGAAAAAATCTTTATTTCCCTTGATGTAGGAGGGAATATTTCTTATATTTGAACTAACCATATATTAAAGTTCTAGCAGAAAATTAGAATTTGGCTAAGCAATTCAGTTGGTTCTAAAATGGATTTTGAGATTTTTGGAAACATATATTACAATGTATGAGATGATCACGAGGGCTCATGAGACAATGACGAATGTGGATTCCTATGGGATGGATAGATATGAATGTTTACGCATGCAAATGCTCATTAGTGTAGCGTATGAGTCATGAAAATATGGAATAGTTTTTACATTTTGTGATTCATTACTTGAGTACATGAGTTGTATCTTATCAATTGGATCAATATTTTTAAGTGTTGAAATCATTCATATAATCGTAAGAGCTAAAACGAAATGTTCATTTTTTACAAGATATCAATCTAAATAATCATTTAGATTAGTCTGGAATGTCATTCAAATGGACTATAGCTTTTTCCTTAGGGGGCTGCTATGATGGCATCATTTGCTGTGGAAGCCACTTGTAAATTTTTTCCCGAGTCTCCTTAGGATCTTTTGAATTTTCTACTGTAAGCATCTTTGGAACTTCCATTCCTCATCACAATTAGTTCCGTATATGGCTTTTTAGGTTTGTTTTGTGTAGATTCCAACCCTATCTTTTGGTGGGCAAATTGCCTCTTTACCTGCTTTTAGCTTTTCTGGAGCCAGTCTTTTGGCTGTTGTTCAAGGGCAAGTATCATCAGCTACGGAAGCCATTTAAAAATTCTTTTTGGAGTTCTATTAAGATCTCTTGAATTCCCTTCTATAGGCATCTTTGGAACCTCCATTCCTTATCACTATTAGCTCCCTATATTCCTTTTTAGGTTTATTCTATATGGGTTCCGACCCTCTCTTTTAGTAGGCAATTTGCGTCTCTGCCCACTTTTAGATTTTCTAGGGCTACTTTTTTGGTTGTTGTTCAAGGACATGTAATTTGGCCTTTAATTTTTCCTTTTTTTTGTAGTTTCCACTTCCTTTCGGAATCTGCATCAAACATTATGAAATTTACAAATAACTAAAGAGTAAATACGGAAATGTAAAGGTTAGATGCATAAAGATAATCATTAGTTGCATAATATGTAAGGAAAATTAGATTAGTCCATATTAGTGTAATACCCATTTGTTTATTCCCTATCATAAAGTGAATGGTTGGGTTTTCTTTAACCTCACTCATGGGTAAGTCAAGTAAAGTCAGGAATGACATAAGAAAACGAAAAATAAAATATATTAATATGTTAGTTGCGAAATCATCATTGTTAGATTAGATCATGGAGTTATGTTAATCCACATCAGCTTAACACCCTGTAAATATTCCCTTGGATAAAGTAAATGCTTTGGTTTGCTTTATCCTTACTCGTAGGAAAAAATAAATAAGTGCCATGTAATAAACACCATGACAGGAATGTAAATAAGTCAGTATATCTGTTAGGAATAAGCATAATAAAAAGAAAATAAAGATAAAATAAAATAAATGAGAAATTAGTCTTGGATTTAGTTGTACAAAGTATTTTAACCCTTTTTGACCATTGTTTACCTTTTTTTTTTGTCAAAGTTTATGTTGACTAAGTGGGTTCTTCATCTTCTTTACTTTTTTTTTCCCTAGCTAGCCATTTCAAAGAGAGATCTCCATTTTTCCTCTTAAATTTTTGGCTTTAGTGCCTCTTTAACTATATATGAGGTTTGAGTCTCACTCATAAACTTATTTTAATCGAGTATATGTGGGTATTTATCTCTTTTTACACTCATACACAACAAATTTAATCTAAAAAGTGAGTGTAGAGTGATGGTTGTGTGGGTTTTAGTGAGAGAAAAATGGCTTTACACTTGTTCATTCTCCACAGACGGCGCCAATGAAGGTGTTGGATTTTTTTTTTTTTTTTACTTTCACACATATTTGTAGTTTGTGGAGAACTTAACACGATTGTTGGCCTTAAATCCGGAGGGATGAGTATCTGAAAAAGGCACTCCGACGCCCAAGTTAGCGTTTAAACAAGATTAAAGAAAAGAAAAAGATGAAGAAGATGATTTTCTTTCTCTAAGTATGAACAATACTTTTGGAGGCCAAAAGCCCTCTTCTCTTAGAGATGGGGAATTTATTTATAAATGATGAGTGATGTGGATCTAGAGTTTTGCTTTGAGCCCTCAACCTAATGACATGTGTCACCCATCATTTTTGTACATGTGGAGGTGAATTTAATCGTAGAGAATTATTCCGCACGTTCATATTTCCATGTCGTTGGGTGTGATTCCTTGGACTAATGGATTACAGAAATAATTCCCCCTTATTGCCATCTTTATGAGATCCGGAAGAATTTTTCCTTAAGTCTTATTCTCCCGGAATAACCTGGTTGTTATTTTCCCAGAATAGCTTGGGTGTTATTTCTCCAGAATATCTTCTTTCATCTGACAGGATGGGCACGTGACATAATTTAGTACCTTTTGGAATATGGCACCTACAACACCAATACATACATATGTTGCTAAAAGATATTATTATACAATTGCGACTACCTTTGTAGACCTATTCTTCTATAAGATTAATACGGCGATTAAGCAACCAATAATTATCATAATTGTTGTGTCTCTATTATTTCTTTTATGATTAATAAAAAGTTTAATAGGTTTGTAGTGGCTTCTTTTGGTTTCTTATCTTTAACAATTAAATAATCGAAGATATAATTTTTTTTTTTCTAAATATCGTCATTCAAAATTTATATAAGAAATGCTTAAGAAATGTAACTAGCTAGCTAATATAATATTGCTACAATTTAAGTCACATTTTCCATGCTACGATTGTAGCCAAAAGCATGTGAAATGGATTTATACTTCACCACTATCTCCTGTGATGTTAAGTTTAGTTATTCGTTGTAAATATGATTTAACAAATTCTTGTATTTGATTTAACAAATTCTTGTAATTGAGACTCATACAAAAACTCGAACATATTTTATAAATTCTTGTATTAATTTGAGAGTCAAACAAAAACTCGAGGATGCTCCAAAGAAAGATCATCAAAACGTTGTCGGTATTCTGCAGCAATTCTTACTAATACCATCACATTGGCCCTTGGAATTTAGAATTTTGGAGTTGCTAGAGTGTTGGTTGATAGAGCAGCTTCTTTGTTAGCTATGAGAAACAACTTAGGGATTTTATTAGCCACTGTAGGTTATCATGCGAAAATGATTTGGCTCGTTTCTTGTATGAACAATGCTAAAAAAGTTTTGTTTTTAAAGGAAAGCTTTACTTGAAAATGCTAGAATTGGTTATTTGAAAAGTTTTGTCCATGTCAATCTCCATCCCAAAACTTTATTATTAATATTTTGAAATACTAATAATGTTTCAACACTTTATTATTTATTTTTCATTTCTATCCCAAAACTCATACATGTTTACCCACTAATAATCTCATCTTTATTATTATTATTTTTTAACCGTCGTGGAATCCTTACTTTGCTTCTCATCAAGTTCTTGAATCTCCCATTACAGTAATCAAATGTATTATTCTTAAGCTTTTTTATGTGATTATCTAATCTATTTTTATTAAAAAAATTTATATATTATAATTCCAAAATCATTATATATTCACTTGAACGTTTTACTTATATATGATAAAATATTATGTTATTTATGTTCTTTGAGATAAAATACTATCTATCTATATGTTTATTTGATATTCAAATTTAAGCTAGATGTAAATGTAAAAATACATGTTTTTAGTTTTTAAAAGTTAGAAAAAATAAACAGCTTAATACGTATTTTTAAAAATTCCGATAAAAAAAATATATTATTCAGATTCAGACCTTTAGATCTATTTAGATTTCAAATTGATTTAGGTCTATTAAGATTTCAAATAAAAAACAAACGTCACCTTTAATATTGACCTGTAAAATATCAATAAAGTACTTAGAGAGATAAAGATTATTTTATCTTTCACTTAAAAAATTAATATTAGAAAATTACAATTATGATTGTCATTTAAAAAGACTATCAAATATGTTAAGTCGTTGCTCGTCTGTTGTTTTTTTTTTTTTTTGTCTTTTTGCATTCATTGACAATTTTCTCTTCAAATTTTAATGAATTTCAAATTTAGATTTATTCTTGACACTTTAACCCTATTACATTAACATAATGGCATGTGTGAATGTTTTGATGACTTTCAAGCACCATGTGTCTAGATGTCAATAAAGAAAGAGCACCGCGAGTCCACGAGCACGAGTCACAGCCGTCTGCCTCATCATAAGGACTTTGTGGGCATGCTTGGATTGGAAAAGATTTAAAACCAAACGCACAAACCACAGAAACCACAAACAAAACGCACTCCGCCGACGACCAGACCCACCCTGCGACCCACGCCGCCGACTACACAAACCAAACAAACTCAGCCGCATCTTGATCGACGCCCAGCCGCCACGATATTTAAGCCCCTCCAAACCCACGATGCCGCGACGACCGAAGCCGTTAATCCCAGCCACTTTTTGATCGACGTCGACGTCCAGTCGGCCAGTTGCACGCCAGACGCCGTTGAAGTTCCCGATGATTCGTGCACGCCATCGATTGAGACGAGCAGCTGACAATTATGTGGTTTACCTTACTCAGCCGCACCCTTTTGATGGTTTTACTTGTGTTTTATGTTTTCATTAATTATAAAATTGCATGAAGTTTTGTGAAAATTGTCAAAAAGGTCCCAAATCCGAATTCAATCCAAACCGATTCGAATCCGAATCAATCCGAAATATTAATCCGATCCGAAATAATTCGGATATTTCGGATCGGATTTAAAGTTCGAATTAGAATCGGATGAATTTTTTTTTTCCATCCGAATTATCCGAAATCCGATCGGATTCCGAAATTGCTCACCCCTGATCTCAACTTCACTCGTTTTTCAGCTCTTTTGTCGGCACTATGCTTAATCTGGAACGTAAAAACTCACGCTTCAGAGAGGTAGTGCAAACAAGTTTCATTGGGAGTTTCCGAAATAAGATCAAAGATGGAAATCTTGATAAGCTGCGTACTATGGCTTCTATTCACATGGGTTTGGGTCATAACTTTAAGGTCTTTCTCTAAAGGATCAAGAAAGCTCCCACCGGGGCCGACGCCTCTGCCGATCATCGGAAACCTCCTGGAGATTGGGCACAAACCTCACAAGTCACTAGCCGAGCTTGCAAAGGTTCATGGCCCTATCATGAGTCTAAAATTTGGGCAGGTGACCACAGTAGTCATTTCCTCAGCAACCATGGCCAAACAAGTCCTTCAAGATCATGACACATCTTTATGCAATCGAAACGTTCCAGAATCTGTCAGGTCCATCCAGAAGGATGAATACGGGATCCCGTGGCTCCCTGTCTCGACAAAATGGAAAAAGCTTCGGAAAATATGCAACTTACATATTTTTACTAGTCAGAAACTTGATGCCAATCAAGACCTCCGAAGCAAGAAAATCCAACAACTTGTTGCTTTTGTTCAAGAAAGTTGCCGTACGGGTGAACCAATCGATGTTGGCCAAGCAGCTTTCGATACTGTAGTTAATTTGTTGTCCAATTCGATCTTTTCTGTTGATTTAGCTGACGCTAATTCAGATTCCGCAAGAGAGTTTAAGGATTCGATGTGGGGTTTGATGGTGGAAGCCGGAAGGCCTAGCCTGTCCGATTTTTTTCCTATGCTTAGAAAGCTTGACATTCAGGGAGTACGGCGTCGCTTAACGAGACATTATATCAAGATATTGGAGGTCTTGGATCGCTTCATTGATCAAAGATGGAGCAAAGACAAGAACATGGCTTTGCTGATTCCAAGGATATGTTAGATACTCTTCTCAACATCAGTGAAAGTGAAGAGATTGACAGAAATGATATCAAATTTGTCATTTTGGTAATATTTGAATTAATTTAATTTCCACCTTGAATTATTAGTAATTATGTAAACCCAAAATTAATCAATTATATATGTTAACAGGATTTGTTTGCTGCGGGGACTGAAACGACTTCAAGCACATTGGAATGGGCAGTAACAGAGCTATTAAACAACTCAGAAGCATTATCAAAAGCTAGATTGGAGTTGGAACAAAAAGTAGACAAAGGCAACCTGATTGAGGAATCAGACATTACTCAATTACCTTATTTACAAACAATAGTTAAAGAGACCTTAAGGTTGCACCCGCCAGTGCCGTTGTTACTCCCTCGCAAAGCCTCAGCAGACGTAGAAATCACAGGCTTCATAATACCAAAGGGTGCGCAAGTTTTGGTCAATGCATGGGCTATAGGCCGAGATACAAGCACATGGGATGACCCTTACTCTTTTAAACCTGAAAGGTTCTTGGGGTCAGATGTTGATGTCAAAGGCCGGAATTTTGAGCTAATTCCATTCGGAGCTGGGCGGCGGATATGTCCTGGTTTGCCATTGGCAATAAGAATGTTGTATCTAATGTTGGGCTCGCTTATTAAATCTTTTGATTGGAAGCTTGATAATAAGGTTACATCTGGGAACATTGACATGGAAGAGAAGTTTGGCATCGCCTTGCAGAAGGCTCAACCACTTCGTGTGGTTCCTGTTGCCATTTAATTATGGGAAATGATATAAGTACAAAATGGTGACATAAATAAGTTTGAAATGATGTCATTTCCTAACTTACTGTTAAAAAAAAGAATAAAATAATCTCAGGCTTTTTTTTTTCCCCCTCCTTCATCACCATTTTGTACGTCTGCTGTTGTATTTAATTATATGTACTTTGAGAAGGTTTAAATATTAGAGAATAAATATACTTTTAATATGTCTTTCTCTTTATATTTGGTTTCTCCCTTTTTTTGTGTGTGTGTGTGTATGTGTGTATAGCACACAAGAGAATAGTTAATTTCATATTGTCATTTCAAGATACCTAGAAAATTTTCCAAAAACGATTCCCGCCATGACAAATTGATAAAGAGCAAGAGACCATATTTACATTGAAATTTATAATATTTAAAAATATTTTAATTTATTTATTTTTTAGTTTAATTTGGTTACCTTTTTACAGTTTTATTGTTTGTGCATTACGTATTTGAGTTGTATTCCTAATTTATGTATGAGTCTTATTAAAATAAGTTTTTAGTCAAATTATAATAAGTATTAGTATAAACAATTGTCTTTTGTAGCTTTTATAAGCATGCCTTGATTATTTGTTATTGATTATTTCGTGGAATAAACTCTAGATTTGAGTTTAATAATATTTTTTCAATTTTGAAAGATTTGTGTGAGTTTTTGAGTTCAGTTAATTATCAGCATTCTATGGAATCAATGAGTTTTAACCCTCTAAATTCACGATATTATTGTGAATAAAAAACGTCAATTTAGACCATTCTTTTATTAAGGGATTCTAAACAATCAATGGAATATTAGAATATTAAACTTTCACTACAACAATTTGGCATCAGGGCCAAAAGCTTGGTTGTACTATTCTTAACACCTACCTTTTCTTTTCTTTTCTTTTTTTAATTTTTCCTAATCTTCTTTTGCTTTAAAAAAAAAAAAAGTTAAGGTCGAGTCAACCCTAGCCACCACAAGCCAACCACAGCCGCTGCCATTTGCATTTGTGCTTTCCGTATCCAGCAACCTCTTTCATTGATCAAGACCACTACAGAGGTCAAAAGGAGTCACCAATCCAACCTGGAGCAAAACCGTCACTGATTATCCATAAAACTACTAGAAAACGACCATAAAATTTGTGATTGCTGCAACCACTGTTCATCATTTTTTTTGCTATGCATTGATTAACGCCTCCACTGCGAATCTATTCCCCTTTACTAGCACAATCATTCTAGTAACTATCACCTCCAATTGACAGACCAATCTTTGGAATCAAGGCCATCACCAACCGCTACATTGTCTCAAATTCCCCGAATAAACCATCGCCTTTTTGGATAATCCATTACTAGTATCTTACTCAACAACTTCGACTCTTTCAAATTCATCCACCTCTTTTGGTTTTTGGTTACTCCCACCGATAACTCTATTTTCAGTTAATTATCATTTTTCCTTTTTTCTTTATTATTTCTTTTTTCTAAATTTATAGTAAGCGAAAAAAAAATTAAGTCATGAAACCACAACATCATTGGAAAGATCTCGTCTCTAAAAGAAGACATTTTAATTAGAATGTTGAGGACTTTACATTTAATTGCTCAAAATTTAAATAACCTTTAAAATATGGAATCATTGCACATGAAGAATAGATATGGGTTCAACAAAGATGTTTGTGACGATACATGTTATGAGGATAATGAGGAAAACAGTGACTTTGCTTCACCAGATAATATCATTCATTCCAAGGAGAATATTAGTTGGTCATTTAAGTCTACAACAAATTCTCCACACACGGGTATTGATTTGGATCAACCGTCAAAATTTGATGACTATATTTGTTGTTACCAAAATTTCGTACATTAAAGTGATCGAGTTCGCTGAGATTAGGACTTTGATAACGTCTTCATTTTCAGGGAGATCCCGACCTTTATCATGATGCTTCCTAACTTGCAAAATAGACAAATTGTAAGGGTGTCGGTGTTGTTATCTGCAAAAATCTTTCGATACTTAAGTTAGGGTTAAAAAATTACGGGAGTAACAAATTAAGAAAAGAAAAGAGCTCTTCATCTCGTGAATGGAACAACATTGTATAAGGAGACTTTACTTGAATCCATGTAGTGTTGGGAATCCCAAGGAATCAATATGTATGTGGTTTATTCTCAATTCAAATATGTCCCATTATTATTCATATTAGGTCACCCAGACCGATAATAGTGGTTAGAAAACGGGTACAACAATTATTCCCCTAGTTTACTTATTCTATGCCCGGAGTAAGAGGACAAGTAAACTAAATCATAAATTAACACATGATGATAGGGTCTAGTAAACAAGGTCGAAAAGTAATAGTCTAAATGAAGGATCGAGAAAGGCCGTAATCATCAGGGGCAAAATTAGGAGAGATGAAGCTGCACTAAAAAAGCCAAAAAGAGGATGAGTTAGAGATATGTGCAGATTAATGTAAAATGACATGAGCAAGTCTTTCAACCAATCATATCACATCGCCGGCTGCAAAATAGGAAAATCCTAGAGAATAACTAATGATCAAACAGCCAAGGAAAAATAGTGGGAAGCAACCAGGATATGACAATTTAGTTTAAATTTTCACCGGCTATAGCAAGTGGCGTGATAAAAGCAAAAGTGAATGATTCACTTCTATCCCAGAAACCTAATCTAATTCAAATTTTAAAAATTTTCTGAATGATAAGAGAGAAAAGTAAGAGAAATCGTGACTAACAGTAGAGATAGTTATTATTCATGTAGATTTGTATTTCTGTCATCATTTATATGTTTTGAAATTGAATGAAAGAGAATATATATAGTACGATTTTATATTGTAAGAGTGTTAATTTAGGTTGATTTTGGGAGAAACGACCAGTTCTTGCCCATAAAATGGCTAGTGATAGAGGTTTGGTGGATAGCGATTCGCAAAATCTATAAAGGAAATCTTTAGTCTAAGCTTTTGAAGAGGATGAGGGGAATTCTAGTGAAAAAGATTGATATCACACAGAAGGCCGGATATCGCCCTATTTGAGATACTGATTCAAGTTATAGTATTTCCTTAAAGAGGATGACCTCAAGGTTTTTAAGGGGAAATACAATATTCCCAGTGAAGTGAGAATAAAGCTACCCCGAAGACGAGAAAAACCTAGTAGTCCCCTTGAGAATACAGTAGCTATTTGCACGAAGTTACCTATATAGCCTTATTTTGTCAAGATGTTAAGTTCCTTAGGGTTAGCTCTTTGTCAGTTAGCCTTAAATGAGCGAAGGACCTTGGGCAACATGTATTTGTTTTAGTCGGAAGCTGGTATACCCAAGCCCACATTTCAGGAGCTAAAGAGATGTTTCAAAATGAAAAATAACCCAAAGAAGCATGTTGGTTGACACTACCTATCGGCTTGGCTTAGGGTAAAAAAGTTGATTATAGATCTTTTGACCACAAACAAAGATTTTAAAGATCGGTGGCTCTGGGTTTACAGAGAATGAGATAGATATTCAAAAGATTTGAAATATAAGGTGTAAAGTGTCTTTAGGTAGCCAAGTCTGATTCCTGTTAAAGGAGATCTTTTTCTTTAACTTTAATCGAAGCTTATTTGAGAAATAATATGTTCGTATGGTTGTGCAAGTTTATAGAGGATCAACCAAAGACAATAGTTCGGTACTGATCTCATATTAGAGGGGCATTTTAGTATTATCGTCCATATATTGATCTTTTGATGTTGGAGAATTTGGAAGGGTGCATTTTAGTATTAGGAGTGAAGCAAACCATACAGGGAAAAAAGAAAGGTATAAATGTTGGATTTCCATTCTTTATTCGACAGAAAATTGTGATTAATTAGGTTTGTGAAGCAGAGAAAATGTCTTCGAGAATCTTGGGAAGATTGAAGAGCAAAAGACAAAGAGAAGAACAAACAGAAAATGAGTCTGATCATGGAGATCAAGGATTGGCTTTGCCGACCTCTGGGCCATTAATACAAAACTCCCCATTGGTCATTTGTTCAACTACAATAGAAACAACTTCCCCAACCCATCTCACTTCTGGAGATACAATTTCAAGGCCGTGGCAAACTCTCATTGAAGCTAATAAAAGAGAAAAAAGAGAGAGGTTTGAACATACCCGATGTGTTGTGCATTTTACTGAGGCTTATGTAAACAAAGAAAAGGTTGAAGAGCTCAATAAACTATCCACCACTGAGGCTTGGAACAGTTGATGAAACACGATCAAGAGGTAATATGCTATCTTATTCGAGTTGGAAACTACCTATAAATCAAAATATTTTAACCGATATATTGTATCAGGCAAAATATCTACACTGTAAATTTAAGAGGCAATGTGATTAGTTGATCAAGTTAGGATTTGAAGTCCCTGCCCTAAAGAATGAATTCCAAAAGAAGATGGAGACTTTGAAGGCCCAATTTGAAGAAAGAGAAAAAAATGATTTCACTGAGAAGGAAAGCTTGAAGCAAAGGGTGAAAGAATTAAAAAAGGATCTATAGGGTCTTGAAGAGCTCGAGAAACAAATTTCCCACTCTGATAATATGATCATAGAGAAAGACAAGATAATAGCTAAACAAAAGCTTATGACTGATTAGTTGAAGGCCGACCACCAAATCAAGTATGACGATGGGTCTTTTCTTGGGTTTGAATATGCTTTAAAAGTGGCACTGGAGAAGTACCCACAACTAGACCTCTCAAGTTAGGATGTTATAATCTAATTTTGAAGGATTATAGTTGACTTTATATTATGTTGGTAACAAATGTCCACATGGATTTAAAAACAAACTGTCAAAAAGCTTGATATCTTGAACTCGAACCATAATAGGAGTTATAATGGCTTGTGCTCGGGCCACAATAAGGGCCAAAAATAGCTAAAAATCAAGCACGAAAAATGCCAAAATTCATAAGATTAGGCTACAAACGAAAGTATAAACAATTAAGGACCAAAATGATCAGGCTACAGTCGAGGGCCAAAATAACTAAGATTAGGTTGTAGTTGAGGGCCAAAATATCTAAGATTAGGTTGTAGTTGAGGGCCAAAATAATTAAGATCGAGCTGCAGTTGAGAGCCAAAATAATTAAGATTAGGCTGCGGTTGAGGGCAAAAACTTTTACAAGATAAGCCATAAAGAGGCTATTGGGATAAAATCAAATAAATAAAATAAGATAAATTTAATAGTAAATATAAAATTACTTAGTAGTTGGTAAGAGTAGTGAGGTTAGCTCAAACATAATTTCTATGAATCATCTCTGCATTCCAATGTTTTTTGACCTTATGCCCATCCACGCTTTCGAGCTAAGAAATTCTCGGATGCACCATTTTGATAATCTTGTAGGCTCTTTTAACTTGGCTCCAGGACTTTCGTCCTTAGGGAGCATTATGTTAAGTGTAATTTTTCCAAGTATAAGGTCTCCCTCAATGAAACTTCTAGCTCGTACAGTCTGATTATAATAACGGGTAGCTTGTTATTGATAAACTGCCACCCGAATTTAGGGTCAAGGTTAGCAAACAAAATCTGCTGGTTTTCATCTTTTGAAAAATTTTATACACGATAAATGGGAAGTCTATTCTCCATTGGAATGACAACTTTATGACCAAAGGCTAGGGAAAAAAGAGCTTCTTCTGTAGTTATTTTGCTGGTCATTCGATAGGCCAAGAGTACTTTGTGAAGCTTGTTAACCCAATCTCCTCTATGTGCTCCAAGTCATGTTTTTAGGGCCTTCTGTTTTACCTTGTTAATGGCTTTTACTTGGCCATTAGTCTTCGGTTGTGCTGATAAGGCAAATCAAAGATCGATATAGAGACTCTTGAATTCCGAGTTATCAAATTATTTTTGCGCGTGAGTCCATAGAAGAGATGGGTTACTTCTAAATAGGGATGGCAAAAATCCCCACAGGGACGGGTACCCTCGGAGATTTTCCCCATTCGGGGAGGGTATGGGGATAATTTCATACCAAATTTCTTATTCGGAGAAGAGACGGGGAATTTTTTTTACCCAATTTCTTATTCGGGGAGGGGACGGGGATGAGGTGGAATCCCCATCCCCTACCCATTTTCCCATTTTAATTTTTAATTTAATTTTAATTTTTTAAAATTAGTAGTAAACAAATAATAAAATTTAAATTATAAAATTATAAATATTGGTAAAAATAAAAAAATATCAAAATATTTATATTATTAAACTTTTAGGCCTAATTACCTAATTAAAGTCCTAAATTTTTATTTAGGACATTAAAAAGACCGAGTAGATTCTATTAGCCCAAATTTTTTTATTTTAATATTCTTTAAATATTTTAAACTTAAATCTATTTTTTATTTATTTTTAGATATTATAATTGCCCACAGCGAATCACAATTTTAATATCTAATCTAATATTTACTCTTGATTTGCTCCGATTTAACTATTGTATTGTAAAAGGAATAGTCCACATTTATAAAGTGCCCACGCCACCATTGAAAAAGTTAATTTTGAATCTAAATTCGATTTTATTTGTAACAATTTTGTATTAGACTATTAATTTGTTCATGATAGTTTGTAAAAGAAGTTTGTATCCCTTGCATGCTGCGTTACTTACTAATTTAATGTATGTGACTTTTGTAATGGATATTAATGTAAGATATATTTCGAACTTTACTTTTATTTGAATTTTTTATGTTAATATAATTAACTCAAAATTAAAAAAAAATGTATTAATTATTCGGGGATCGGAGACCCTCGGGGATCCCCTGTTATTATTCGGGGAGGGGATGTAGATTCTCTCAAGTAATTCTGATGGGGACGGGGAGGGGACGGGGACATACGCAAAATATCGGGGATGGGTACGGGGAGATTGGTCCCCTCCCCTCCCCTCCCCATTGCCATCCCTACTTCTAAAATGGGAGAAATTTTAGAATACCGCAGATGTACTATAACCAATTGATGCATGAATGACATGTGTAATTGAATTTAATACAACCACCACTTGGATGATAATTGTTTAAAATAAATGCACACATGTCATGTCATCATTGCTTGTTGTATGGGTGACATAGTACCTCAGATATATTCTAAAATTTCTCCTAAAATGGTCGTGATGTATTAATGTCAATCAGATACCGAAAGCAATGATTATGATGTTATAAGTACACTGGGCTCCGGGCTTTTGCCGTGAAAATCATATTGGTTGACTAAGGGTTTGGGTTGCATTGGCTTCCCAAATCATCTATTTTAAGATAGATTTAAAAAAAAATCAATTTTATAAAATGAAAGGAAATCAAAATAAACAAAATAATAAATGTTACTATCATTATCTATATTTTTCGTATTTTACAAATAATGAAAACATTTTGTTTTATGTTGAACTGTTACAATAACAGAAAGCTTTAGTGTAAATAGGTCAGTGGATAATAAGTAACTTACTAAAATGGGAAAATGCCGCCAGCACTAACTGTTTCGATAACGGCACATCACCAGCACCGGCGAAAAAGTTTCTCATTGAAGCAAAATACTGACCATTGAATACAAAATTCTCTGATCTCTACGTATAACCATGTCAGCCAAACCATCAAAGGAGGTATGAAAATAACGCAAAATCACATAAATTGTGGTGGCCTATACAACACCGCCGCTAATCCACAACGCAATATGCCAAACCCCACCCCAAAACATCCTTTGTAGACGCTGGGAACTATCATGTCTCATTCTCTTATTTTATATTTTAAAGAATTTTTAGTTATTATGAGCTCCATTCCTATATATATCAAAAGGATCTTGTTACAAATTTATAAGTGTAGAGGATTTCAATTCGTAAAAGTTTACTGTTGCTTGGAGTCTTCCCAAGTATCGCCTTAAACGAGTGAATTTGTAATCTTTGTTATTTAATTAAAAAAAAAAGAGTCATGATATTCGTAATAGGATGATATTGTCTCATAGATTTCTATTTTTTTTCAGAGCAAAAAGATTACGAATTCACCCATTTAAAACTATACTTAGGGAGATTTCAAGCATCCTCAAATAAATTTTTATGAATTGACACAAAAGAATTGTTCCACTAGTTATAAGCATTAAGACTTAACTCCAAATTAAAATTGTCTGCCACTGAATTGCCCTCTTTGTAGATGTGCGAACTAGTAAAGTGCATTCCATGATTAAGTTTAAACAACTCAACCATCTGATACGTAGATGTCATGTCGGCTTGAATTTGGTACTTTAAGATAAGCTAAAACTTAAGACGAGTTACCAAATAAAATTCCATCCTTTTGTAACTGCAAACTCAATAGCCTTTAAAATGATATATCTCTTTGCATAGAAAGATGTTTGATGGCCAAGCGACTGCGCAAAACAACCTCGAAAAGCACCAATGGAACCACCCAAGCGACTTCACAAAATAGCCTAAAAAAGCACCATTGAAACCACCCAAGCGATTGCGCAAAACAACCTCGAAAAGCACCATTGAAACCACGAAACCCGGCACCACAAGCTGCAAGACCTAGGTTTCTCTTCGCCAAACCGTCTGTGTTAACTTTGATCTAAGGAGCTCTTGGTGAATGCCAAAAGATAGTGATTATAGATGAGGATAAATGCTGGCACAAGATAAATGCAAAGTGGAATAAGTAGGCCAAGATGCATCAGCACTTTGTGGATTAACCACTCCAAGAAATGGCAATGATCGATTCCGAAATCGAAGACAATTTCGTGGCTCCCCCATATAGTAAATTGCAACAAGGTAACAAACTCTCCATAAATAAGAAACATGGCCGGTGAAGGTTGTCTCAAAAATCAAATTTCTTAGAACACGAACATCTACCAAGGTTGGAAAATGGCGATGACAAAGGGGCCAATTCAAGCCCAAAGTTGCTGCACACATGAGCTTTCAAGAAATAAGTGGACTGCTGCTTCATCACTGGAACCACAAAGTAATTAAGCAAGCAAAGATTATCATCAGTGGCCAAACTATTATTGAATAGACGGTAGGCAAGTATAGAGAACTTCGATGGAAAGTAGCGATCCCATAACAACTTATATAAAGGCTGCAAAGGCTGATGATCCGTAAAAAAAAAAAAGCTTAAGAATCAGACTAACTCAAACAACTATTACATGAATGCATCCAAACTAGTTTATTTGATAAAGAGTTAATGGGAAGATGGGCAATCACTACTTCATGAAAGAATTGAGGGAGCAATGTGGCGAAATGTGTAAAAACACACCATGAACTTTTATTTATCAAGCTATCAACAGACAATAGCAGCAAGTGTAAACTAAAACCATCAGTATTCACTAAATCTAGAATAGATTGACTCCGCCATGCATCTTTCCATAAATTAATAAAGTAGCCATTACCAACTTGCCATCTATAAACTGCCACCAAAGAAGGCATTACTCAAACTATGCCAAACAGAATTGGAAGCAACAATAGATCATACAGTCTTTAATAAAGCAACTGTTGGGGAAAAATTAGGTTTTTAAATTTTTATAAAACTTTTTGAAGATCGCTCTCATATAATATATAAGAATTTGTATTCTAAAAATCGTACCTTGAAAATTCGAGTTGGCTTTTTCCGCTGAAGTGATTTAGGCTCCTAGATCACGATCCGCCACCACCACTCCTGTTAGATCACGATCCGTCACCACCACGCTTGTTAGATCACGAACTATCACCAATGATCTTCCAGGTTATGACTCAGGTTCGATCTGCACTTGACGTGTGGGCGCCTTTATCACTACCAAAGCAACTAGCACGAGAAAATTTTTCTCTCAACAATAGAGAGAAAAATCTTATTCTCTGATCTGTATAAAGTGGCTTCTCTATTTTCCTTTAGAGAAAATAAGCCTTATATATCTCCCTTTAGTGAAAACCCTAGGCTCCAAATAATGCCCTAAATAAAACTCACGTTACTTTTCATTTAATAGGGGACCCACCATGTAAAATAACATAAGGCCCCTTACACATAAGCTAATTAAATGGAGCCTCCCACTAAATGATATATTTAGGCTTTTGACCCAAATAGCTAGTTATCTTGCTTATTAGTCCAGTAGTGGTGCAGTCAATTAAATGAGCTAACCCGGGGATCATTTGGGAACATACAATAGTGGCTATAACAATTAGGTCTGTAATTAAACTAGCCTAATTATTTAATTCCAAATCTACTCCACTAAAAGATTGGAACTGACTTCCATAATTGTATGCTCGAATAATAATTCGTCCCAAGACACATTGATTTCTTTACTGCACAATCATTTGTACCACATCGTTAATTAAATTGATATCTCAACTGTCCAATCAATTTAATAACATCTTATTCCTTGATCCTTACTGGTTTTCTCTAATGATCATTTTCAACATACTAAATATGTTGACACACTCTGGCCAGAGAATTCTATGATCAAGTACCGAAAACCCATCAAGAGATGTGTTGTACAAATTCTATATTGTTAATCCATAACTCCAATACTCATAATTGCTCCCACCAAATACCGGGTAATCTTGACTACAAGGATGTGTCGTGCCCATTGGTAACTCAAATGGAATAATAATTACAATCATGAAATCATAATTAACTCAAGATTAAGATTACAGTAAAATCAACGCCTATGAGATTTAATAAGTCTGACAGTTATTACAAAGTTAATTAAATCTCATATGTGATCATGTTCAATGTAGTCGTACTACATCAATAAATTCATACATGATTAAGACAAATCATTCAATGAATTTATTACAGTCTATACCTAAATAAAGTGCCCAACTTTATTTATCAACTGCGAACTAAATTTATTTAATCATAAGATAACTTGTATTTATGTCTTCTGTGAATCCACATGGTGATCACATAAATACATATAATATGATTAAATGGACTTTAATACAAATATTAATGCAATTAAGATATTTGAATAAAATACCTCATCTATTTTATTAATCAGAAAAATTATTTATTACAATTAAATAAACACCTATGCTTTTAAAGAGCATATTTTCCCAACAGTAACATGATTCCGATGAAAAAGATTGCGAATACCCAAACCACCTTCTTCCATAGGCACAAGCACCTGAGACCACACAACCGTCACAAGTTTTCTAGAATCACAAGTGCCTGACCAAACAAAATCGCGAACCTATGCATAAAGGCAATGGAGCAGAGAAGAGGCCATAAATAAACCATAAATTCATAGAATTGAATAATGTAGGGTGTTGTGTGTCACGAGTAGGGTATCTTCTGGAGGCTATAACTTGACCTATAAGTGTCTGTTTTTCGGTGTATAATATATCATTTCGAAGCTTGCGACGAGGTGAACAAAAATCAGAACCATTTAAGTTATTTTGCTTGTGGTCGAGCCATAAATTGTGCTTCTTTCCTGGCTATTTTTTAGTTTTAAGATTTTTTTTACTATTTTTCCTAATTCTTCTACGATTTTTATCTTTTTGTCTACAACTCGAATTTAAGTGCTGTTTGTTTTAATTTTATTATTTTTATTAGAAGAATTTAATTATTATATTATATTTAAGATTTGCTTATTTTTGTAAATTCACGATATTTAGACTTATTATAAAAGGGGGTTTAAACCCTAATTTTATTCATTCAAACTTTCAATAAGATTTATCAGTATTTATAAATCTAGTTTCTTTTTTCAGTAAACTCAATAACATTTCTATTTCGTCAGTTGGTATCTGAGCAAGTTTGCTTGTCATCATGGTACGACCACATGAACAAAAGAACAACCGTCCCAAAGACGTTGATCAAGGGATACAGGCAATGTCCGTGGAGACTATTAGACAGATGGTCATAGAAGCGGTCTTGTAAGTCACATGGAATTCATGCAACCCGAGAATGACAGTAATAGAGCAAGTAATCGAGGGTTTCACGCTTTCTATGAATAATATAGAGAGATAACAATGACAAAGAGTTAATCACGAGAGGGTTGTTGAAGGAGTCAATCAAGATGAACAATCTTGGGATTATCACCATGAAGAGGTTCGACAGGGTTTCAATCACGAAGTAATACCTCAGAACCTAGAACCAGTAAGGCGAGTGCAGTCGCGCGTACGTGAAGAGTTAGGAAATGATTCAGAAAAAGAAGACGCTGATGATTATAATATGAGGCGTTAGAAGGGTTCAAATTAGAAGATTAATATTGATATTGCAGATTTTTATGGTGGGATACATGTTGAAGAATTTTTAGACTGGATATCGAATGTAGGAAATTTCTTCCAATATATAGAGATTCTCTAGGATAATCAGATTAAACTTATGGCATTTAAGTTGAAGGGAGTAGCATCTGCATGGTGGCAAAACGTCCAGAATCGAAGAAGAGTTGCGAGAAAGCCATTGATTAAATTGTGGCCTAGAATGCAGAGGATGATGAAAGAGTATTTTCTGCCAGCAGATTATCAGTTGTAAATGTACGTGAAATATAAGAATTGAAGGCAAGGAAATCACAGCATTGATGAACATATGAAGGAATTTTATTGGCTGCACACAAGAAATAATATAGATCAGCCAGAGTTTCAGGCAGTTACAAAATATCTTGGCATGTTGAAGCAAGAACTGCAAGATAAAAATGTAAACACGATTCAAGATATGGGTACAAAGGTTGCTAGGGTAAAGAAGTTGGAAGAATGAAAGCAACGTGCTATTTCTATGGTTTAACTAAGGCAATTCACTGGTGGCAATATAGACTAAACAATATTGGGGTTGAAAACAAACAAAAAATATGGGCTGGTAGTAATCAAGAGCAACAACCAGCGCAGTGGCAGTTAAGGTAGCAACCGCTTTGATAGCAGTAGCCACCTAGACAAAAAATTAATCCATATGCAAAGTCTATGCTGAATAAGTGTTTGAAGTGTGGAGGACCAAGGCATAGATCAAATGATTGTCGTCTTAAAAATTTAAACTTGGTAGAAGCAGAAGCCGGCGATGCAGAGGTGAATAGTGTTGTTAAGGATGGGGATGACGAGGAGGCCTTGGAATTGGAAGCCTATGATGGAGAGTTTCTGAACTTTATTGTGCAGAAGATTGTTTTGGCACTGAGGTTTGAAGAGGATAACCAGCGCAATAAGATTTTCAGAACACGTGGCACTATCAATGATAAGGCGTGTAACATGATAATTGATAGTGGGAGTAGTGAGAACATAGTTTTGAAGGAACTGGTTGATGTGATACGACTTTCAACAGAGAAACATCTCGCACCCTACAGAATATGATGGATAAAAAAAGAGACAAAAAACGAGTGACAGAAAAGTGTCATGTTCATTTCTCCATTAGAAAAATTTATAAGAGTAATTGTTGGGTAAAAATACTAATGCTATTAGTGTCAATGTGCAAGTGTACACAACAAGTAATATAATAATAAGTATTCAAGATTGTCTCCACAGGGATTGATGTTATCAGACTTGCTACAACAATTTTAACAGTGTAGATTTTGTTTTAAATTAAAATAAAACAATTAATGAAACTAATATACTAATTAAAATAAAAACGCAATAAATAAAATGCAACAAAGTAAATTATCATGTCAAACTCAAGTATAAAACCAATGGGAATATAGAGTAGTTGAGTGAATAAACTTTCTTAATGGTTTTAACTATTTTCTAATGGTTGGCTTGGTTGCTGCAGTATCTGCTACAACACTGGGCAGAATCCTTATGCATCCTCAGCTGTCGCATGTTGGATATCTTATATTTATATGCAACCTAACAATGATCAATTGTTATGCCAACATAAGATATAACATTACAAGTTTAGGTTCTATTTACCCTTCAAGGTGAATCCCTATGTCTAGTTCATCATTAATATTAAATCAAGCATGGCCCTTTTGGGACTCAAGTAAAACTCAATCCAGGAAACCCAATTTAAGATCAAGTATTGCTTTGATATGTTCCACTAAGATATGTTCCACTAAGATATGTTTTTTTGTGGCTCTTCCTTAGTTAGTATCATTAAATGGGTGATCAGCCGAAATAATGAATAAAAATAAATTCTATCAAAACAAAATGCTACAACAAACATGCAGTAACTCATATTTTCAGTCAATAAACCATTAAGATTATTTATCACTCAATTACAAATAAATTTAGTTCATGATTTGCAAAAGAAAAATAAAGAACAAAGTTTCGGCCATGAAACACATCCCCATGAATAAATAAAAAAATAAGAAAACAAGAGAAGAATAAGAAGGACTGAGCTCTCAATTGATCTCTGCAATTTCTCCTCTTGTGCAGCCCTTGATCTCTCTCTTGAATTTTATTTTTCTTTTGTTTCTTTGTGTTTTTCTCCTTGGGTGACGACCCTCTCTTTTCCTTATGATGTGTGCTTCTTTTATAATTGAAAATTAGGGTAAACGGAAGCCTAGGTCACGCATAAGTCAGATTTGGAAACTACAGATCGCAATTCTGTAATTATCCCGCACATAATTTTCTCTGTCGTTGTTCAAGGATTGCTACAGCAATAGCTATAGCAATTGCACTGTTTCAGATTTGTTTCAATTCTTTTGTAGCCAAGTTCTTTTCTATCTTTTGTAAGCCTATTCCATCAGCATTCCTTCCTTGAAATTTGGGCTTCCGGATACCTACAATTATGCATATGATTTAGCATACAAATTATTCTAAATAAAAAAAAATTATTACGAATAAACTAAGATGAATGTTTATGCAAAATATAACAAAAATGCAATGAAAACACATTATTTACTCTCTAAGTATTATTGATTTAAGTCTAAAAGTGCCATGATAACTCTTATTTCATAGAGTTATCAGTAATGTGGTATGCGATATAGTAGATCTAGATGCATGCCATCTGTTATTGGGTAGTTTAATGTGGATACAGTACACAAAAGAATCCTAAGGTTAGAGGGAAATTTTTTTTGACTATTGTGAAATAACATCTAGAAGAAGATCGTGATGGTTGTAAGAATGTACAGAAGGAAGAT
Source organism: Citrus x changshan-huyou (assembly GCA_039657385.1). Classification (NCBI taxonomy): domain Eukaryota; kingdom Viridiplantae; phylum Streptophyta; class Magnoliopsida; order Sapindales; family Rutaceae; genus Citrus; species Citrus x changshan-huyou. Next base: position 10,410,399 of record CM077550.1, read on the forward strand.
GAGTTCGAGGTGAAATCTATTCCTTAAAAGGTTCAACCATTGTTAGTTGAATTTGCTGACATTATATCATTAGAGATGCCCGATGAGTTGCTGCCTTTGTGAGATATTCAGTATCATTTAGACCTATTCCCTAGTGCAAGTTTACCTAACTTGCCTCTTTATTGCATGAGTCCTCATGAGCATGCAATTTTACAAGGATAAGTTGATGAATTATTGCGAAAGAGATTCATTTGTGAGAGCACGAATCCATGTATTATAGCAACCTTGTTGGTGCCAAAGATGGATAAGAGTTGGCGTATGTGTGTGGACAGAAAGGGGATTAATCAGATTGCAATTAAGTATTGTTTTTGTATGCACTAGATTAGTTAGATAGTGCCCGAATTTTCTTGAAGATAGACTTGCGCAATGGGTATCATCAGATTCAGATTAAACCTGAAGATGAGTAGAAAATAACGTTCAAGATAAAGGAAGGGTTGTATGAGTGGTTGGTGATGCCATTCAAATTGTCAACACACCAAGTACTTTTTTAAGCTTAATGAACCAAGTTCTTAAGCCTTTTTCTTGTAAATTTGTTACGGTATATTTTGATGATATTTTGGTGTTGCGGAATAATAAACTTTACATTAATTTGAAGAAGTGTAGCTTTCTGTAAAATAATGTAGAGTTTTTGGGTTTTATAGTTGGTGCAGATAGGATTCGAGCAATAGACTCAAAGATATAAGCCATTAAAGAATGGCCAACACCTAAGAATTAGATTAAATTACGAGTTTTCATGGGTTGGCAACGTTTTATAAGAGGTTGATTTGAGGTTTAAGCATTATAGCCGTACCTATTACGGAGTGCTTGGAGAAAAAGAAGTTCAAATGAGAAAATGATGAAGATGTGAACTTTGCTTTGCTTAAGAAGAAGTTGTCTACCTCTTTTGTGTTAGCCTTGCCAAAGTTTGACAAGCTGTTTGAGGTTAAATATGATGCTTTTGGCAAGGGAATTAAGGCTGTTCTTTCCCAAGAGGGTTGACCAATTGAGTACACAAGTGAGAAGTTAAATGAAGCATGGCAGAAGTGGTCTATTTATGACCAAGAGTTTTATGCCATCTTTAGAGCATTCAAGACGTCAGCATATTACTTGATTCAGAAGGAGTTCATGCTCTATAGCGAGCATCAAGCACTGAAGTACTTTAACAATTAGTAGAACCTGAGTAGGTGCATGCAAGATAGGTGAGTTATATGTAGAAGTTTACTTTTTTTCTTAAGAACAAGACTGGGCAGTGGAAGAAAATGGCAGACGCACTAAGTAGGCGAGAAACTTTATTGGTAACTGTACTCAATGAAGTTATTAGTTTTGAGTGCTTGAAAGAATTGTATGCTGAAGACGAGGATTTTACACATATTTGGGATTGCTGCAACAATCATCATAATGCAGAGATTTCTTTATTCAGGATGGGTATTTATTTAAGGCCAACCAGTTATGTGTGCCTTGAAGTTCTTTAAGGGAACAAATTATCTGGAGTTACATAGAGAAGAATTGGGTGGATATCTTGGACGAAATAAGACCAAGGCACTTGTAGAGGAGCGTTATTATTGGCCGCAGTTAGATAGAGATGTGTGAAAAATTATGCGGGGGTGTCAGGTTTGCCAAGAAAATAAGAGGCACTCACAAAATATAGGTTTATACATGTCTTTACCTATTCTAAAAAAATATTTGGTTGGATCTGTCATGGATTTTGTGTTAGGATTGCCGTACACAAGGACGAGTCAAGATAGTGCATTTTATTCCAAAGACCATTACTTCTAATCGGGATGAGAAGTTCATCAGCAAGTTTTGGCGTCATTTTTGGGACAAGTTTGGTATACAATTGCAGTTTAGTAGTGCTTTCCATCCATAGACAAATGGGTAGATGGAACTAGTCAATTGAAATTTGGCAACATGTTGCGTTGTGTTTATTGTGACAAGTAATAAAACTGGGAAGTTGCCTTACCTGAGGTTAAGTTTTCTTACAATAGCATGGTGAATCGATCTACTGGCAAGACCCCTTTTGAGATTGTCTACACTTGTCCATAACGCCAGGTTTGTGACTTGGCTGTTACACCATTAGCAGTTGGAGCTGGAGAAAGAAAAGCTGCAGAAAATGTGGTAGAAAGGGCTCTGCGATTCATATTGAGACATGAGCTCACTTGGAAGCTGCCAATGCCAAATACAAGACTCAAGTGGACAAGCACCATTGTAAGAAAGTGTTTGCAAAAGGTGACTTGTTGATGGCATATCTGCGGTGGAGTTGTTTTCCTGACATTCGCACTAAATTGGAGAAGTGCAATATAGACCATTTCAAATGGCCTAGAAGATCAACAATAATGCTCATATACATGCTCTAGTTACCGGATAATTGGAATATCTCTCACATGAAATGCTAGTTATGCAACCCAAGAGAGTGGTGAATTGGGTTTTTAAAACTTAAGTGAAGCAAATCATAGAAAAATTAAATCTAATGCCTTGATGAAATCGAAAACAATAAATTTAACAATACTCAAAAGTAAAAGAATAAGGGAGAGAGAGCAAACACAAATATTTTTACGTGGTTCAGCAATCTCCGCCTACGTCCACACCTCCAAGCAAACCAAGCTTGAAAATTTCATTATCCAAGCCGCTCAAGGCTTTAAGTTCTTACAATTGACTTGGCGTCAATGAACTTTTACAATCAAGAGATTATCTTGCAATCTCTTCACCCAAGTATTTCTCACACTTGTACACTCACAAATTTGATGAGAAAATAAATATTACATTAATGAACTCTCTTTTAGAGTGGATGTAAAATTGATAGCTCAATGAAGATTTAATCTATGATGATTTTGGAAGCTCAAAATATGTTGTTTAAATTTGTTTGTACTTGCTAGAGTCTTAAAATTGAAGTTGGAGTTGAGTTTTTATAGCTAATGCCCAAAAACTAGCCGTTATAGCCACATTCCAGCAAGCAAGCGGCTAGCCGCTTAATTTATATGGCTCCCCGCTTTAAAACATTAAAGTTATCATTAAATTTGAATTTGCTACAATAATACTGTTCATAAAATTATATTTTTACCCAAAATGTTCTGTAATTATACTATGGACCAACACGTCATAGAACTTTGCAAATAGGCCCAATTTCAGAATTTCTAAATAATACTTGTTATTCTCAAAAGTTTCTGAAATTGTGATATGACCCAATACATGATAATAGTTTTCAAAATAATCATTTTCAAAATTTAACATAATACTTATAAATTTCAAAGATTTCAAAACTTTTCCAATTTAGTCCAAATTTTGAAAATGTCAAGTTTTCCTCAGGCAGCTAGCTGCTAGCCCTCAGGCGATTAGCCGCTAACTCTCTGTCCACTTAGGATATTTACACTCAATCCCTCAAACTTTCATAAATTATAGTATGACCCAAAAATTTTAAATGTTTGCAAATAAGTCCAACTCCAGAATTCAAAAACTACTTATTAAAATCAAAGGTTGTAAAACCTTTTCATTTTAGTCCACATCTTGTAAAACAACTAATTTCATAGAATACTTGGCTCATAATTGTTAAACCTTTGGTTTATGAAAAGTGATGATTTATTAAACAAAATCTTGAGCTTCTCAAATACTAAACCATACATATATTAAATATATTGGCTTTACAAGAATTGATACGATAATGAGTCTGTTGAGCTCCAAACTTTATTCTTGATCGTGCTATTATCCATTGAGTGTCTTGAACTTGATTTCACGTGATTCACTTCATCATAAATATTATCCTTTAAGAACTAGTGAAATGTGAAATATAATATTTATCAAATCACTTAAGACATATGTTTGTCATCATCAAAATTACAATATGTGTAGCCCTTTAGGCTAACAATCTCCCCCTTTTTGATGACGACAAACATCTTATGTATTTTGACATTATACTCCCCCTTAATACATGGCATACATGACTTAACAAATAAATCAATTTTAAGAACAAAATTCCCCCAGCTCCCCCTGAATATATGATTTATAAAAATTTGTAAGCTCCCCCTTAATGTTTATACACAAAGACCTTAAGATCAAAATATGTATTACCAGTCTACGAATTCAAAATACATGTCTCATCCCCCTTCATCATCAAAATTACTATAAATCGATGCTCATACCAAAACTAACATCTCAATGATCAATCAAGAAACATATAAAAATTAAGCATGCAATTAATCCAAAGAGTTGTAGCATTCTAAGAATCTAGAAATCATCAACCAAACATAAAAGATCAAAATACCAAATAACAAGCATCCTCAATCCACAATCAAAGTAACAATGCATGTAAAGATGTAGTCCAGAATAACAGATGACTGAAATTAAAACAGAGCACTATGGAGATGGTGGATGTGATGAAGAGGATGGTGGTGGAAACCCAGGAGCAGCAAAAAGTTGTTGCTGGCCATCAATAAGCTGTTGTTGTTGAGCAAAGAGACGATGTTGTTGATCAAATAAACGTTGCTGCTGCTCAAAGAGACATTGTTGCTCCGAAATGGACTGAATTTGAAAGGTCTCAAACTGAGACTGAAGTTGGCTTTGCTGCTCGGAAAGAGAATGCACTTCAGTTAACATCTGCTGCATTGGATCCTCAGGGTCGGCTGAAGTAGAGTGGGAAGGACCCTCTGAAGGTGGAGGATGTGAGCGCTATGGAGCGCTGAGATCAGGGAGCTTATCCAGCAGAAGAACATCATTAAAGAACCGATGACCTGTAGGAGCGAGTTCAGTACCCTTGTTTTTGTAGCTTTGGTCTTTATGCCATTGATCTTCCTCCCATAGAAACCCCAAATTTGCTATAGCTTCGTCTCTTAATTCCTCGACATAAAGTTATCAAGAAATCCTTTTCAAAGAGGTAGTTGCGGAAAATTGGTCAGTATGAACTCCAAATTATCTCCATGATCTTCCTTGCGCTTCTTGGCCACATGTTTGCCCTTGGATTTTTCACCACCAACCATTGTTGAAAAATAAGAACAAGCTTAATTACCCAATTTCGGATTTGTAGGATTTTTGAGTAAAATGGATGTTTTTTGAACTAATAAAATTAATCATGGAGATGATTTAAGACAATATATGATGTTGATTGGATAAAAAATGAGTTAAAGATAGTTTAAAAATGAAGAGAGAGAAACAGGTAGAGTTAGGTTTTTTATTTTTGGATTTTTGTGGAGAGATGATGAAATGATGTCTTGAGAGTAAAAAATGAAGGATTAATGGATGAATGATGATTTGAATGAGTGATTTTGTCAAGAAAATGAGTGAAAGATGAAGAAATTTGAGAGAGAAATGGAGAAGAACTATTCACATGCTAGAGAGAGAAGAATGAATGAAGAAGAAATGAAGAAGAAGAGGGAAATAAACATGAACTCGTGACCAAGCGGCTAGCCGCCTATATTCTGCCTTCTGCACTATGCTTGCTTTCTGGCTAATTTTGATCAATCCCGAGGTCATTTTGTGATCCCGAAACATCTCAAAAGCCATTTCAATGCATGAATTATAATTAGAAACATTCAAAAGATGATTAATTCAAACATATAATTTATCCATCATGCATATATTTTATACAATCATGAAACATATAAGTATTCAAACATTAATAAATCAAACACATCACTTATCTATCATGCTTAAACACTTCATAAACATCAACAATCACCAATCAATCAATTTTAATAGACTTAATAGGATGATTAGAGATATTAATGCGAAAATTTCATCATCCTAACTTTACGCCGAATTTTTAAAAATTGTTCTTCGCAAAGAGGTTTTGTAAAAATATCGGCAATTTGTTTTTCCGTAGAGAGAAATTCTAATGTAATATCTCCCTTTTGAACATGATCTCTCAAGAAATGATGTCTAATCTCTATATGCTTGGTTCTAGAGTGCTGAATGAGATTATTTGATAGATTTACAACACTAGTATTATCACATTTGATAGGAATTTATTCAAAATTAATGCCATAGTCTCTAAGTATTAGTTTCATCCAAAGTGCTTGTGCACAACAACTACCTGTGGCAATATATTCTGCCTCGGTGGTTGAGAGTGCAAACGAATTTTGTTTCTTACTAAACCATGAAACAAGTGAATGACCTAGGAAATGACAAGTTCCACTAGTACTTTTCCTATCAACCTTGTACCCGGTAAAATCGGCATCCGAATAACAAGTTAAATCTATATGGGTTCCTCTAGGATACCAAAGGCCAAGATCTATGGTTCCACTCAAATAGCGGAAAATTCTTTTAACAGCAAGCAAATGAGATTCCTTAGGACATGATTGAAATCTTGCATACAAACATACACTAAACATGATATCGGGTCTACTTGCGGTTAAGTAAAGTAAAGAGCCGATCATACCTCGATACTTTTAATATCAACCTCTTTACCATTTTCATCTTTGTCAAGCTTGATTGTTGTGCTCATTGGAGTGTTCTTGGTGTTTGAGTTATCAATGCCAAATCTCTTAAGTAAATCTTGGACATATTTAGCTTGGTTGATGAAGATTCCCTAATTGTTTTGTTTCATTTGAAGTCCAAGGAAATACTTCAATTCTCCCATCATGTTCATTTCAAATTCCTTACTTATACAAGATGAAAACTCCTGGCACAAAGACTCATTAGTAGAACCAAAAATAATATCATCAATATAAATTTGAACAATAAATATATCTTGATTCTTATACTTAACAAAGAGAGTAGTATACGCTTTTCTCATTGAAAAACCGTTATCCAATAAGAAAATTTTAAGCTTATCATACCATGCTCTAGGTACTTGTTTGAAACCACACAATGTTTTTGACAACTTATAAACATGATTTGAAAATTTTTCATTTTCAAAACCGGGGGGCTGTTTCACATACACTTCTTCCATAATATAACTATTTAAAAAAGCACTTTTGACATCCATTTGCAATAAAATGAAATCTTTATGACATGCAAATGCTAACAACATCCTAATGGATTCTAATCTAGCTACAAGTGCAAATGTTTCACCAAAATCAATTCCTTCTTCTTGGTTGTACCATTAAGCCACTAATCTAGTTTTATTCTTTACAACCACACCAGATTCATCCATCTTATTTCTAAATACCCATTTAGTTCCTATGACGGATTGGTGTTCTGATTTAGGAACTAATTTCCAAACATTATTTCTCTCAAATTGATTCAATTCGTCTTGCATTGTCATAATCCAAGATTCATCATTTTCGTCATCCGCAAAGGATTTTGGTTCAATTTGAGATCTAAATGCATCATGTTTACATGTATTCCTAAGTGATAATCTAATGGTTACACCTTATGAGAGATCTCCTAAAATTAAGTCTTTAGGGTGAGAAGAAACATACCTCCACTCCTTGGGGAGTGTTTGAGAAGTACCTTCATTTTGCTCTGCATTTGTTTCCCTATGTTGCTCCTCTTGATTTTTAGGGTGTGCTTTCTCTTGTTTATCTTTTGATAATTCTTTTTGTGACTCTTTATCTGCATCATCATCAACAACAACTTTCTCCATAGAGGAAGGGTTAGACTCATCAAACGTAACATGCATTGACTCTGCAACAACCATAGTTCTTTTATTATACACTCTATAAGCTTTGCTTATATTTGAATAACCAAGAAAGATACCAACATCATATTTTGAATCAAATTTATTAAGATTTTCTTTTGTGTTCAAAATAAAACAGTTGCATCCAAAAATTTTGAAATAACTAATGTTGGGTTTTCTATCTTTCCAAAGCTCATAGGGAGTTTTATTGAGATGAGGTCTAATCAACACCCGATTTAAAACATAATAAGCGGTGTTGATGGTTTCGGCCCAAAAATATTTTGGTAAAATATTCTCATTCAGCATGGTCCTAGCCATTTCTTATAGACCTACTCTTTCTCTTAACAACTCCATTTTGTTGTGGAGTCCTAGGTGATGAATATTGATGCTCAATGCCAAAATCATTACAAAAATTCTCAAATGCATGATTTTCAAATTCTGCACCATGATCACTTCTAATACAAGAAATAACATATCCCTTTTCATTTTGAACCTTTTTACAGAAAACTATAAATGCATCAAATGTGTCATCCTTATTAGCTAAGAATAATATCCTTGTGTATCTAGAATAATCATCCATAATCACAAATGTATAATATTTGCCACTTAAACTAGCATATCTAGAAGGTCCAAACAAATCCATGTGAAGTAATTGAAGTGGTTTTGAAGTAGACATATGATTCTTGTTTTTTAAAGAAGTTTTGATTTGTTTTCCAAATTTGCAAGCTTCACAAATTCTATCTTTTTAAAACCGATTTTTGGAAGACCTTTAACTAAATCATTTTTGGAAATCTTCGAAATTAAATCAATGCTTGCATGTCCTAGTCTTCTATGCCATAGCCAACCATCATCATGCAATGCCGAAAAACATTTATCATGAGTAGATGCACAATCTATATTAATGGTGTAAACATTAACACATCTATTTCCTACAAACAAAATCTTGCCATGACATGCATTCTCAATAACACATTTCAATTTATCAAAGATAACTCTATATCCTTTATCACATAACTAACTAATGCTAAGCAAATTGTGTTTAAAGTTTTTAACCAAACACACATTTTCAATAAGAGTAGAGGATACATTACCAACATTGCCAATACCAATGATCTTTCCCTTTGAATTGTTTCCAAAAGAAACATCTCTACCATTCTCGATCTTGGTAAAACTTGAAAACCAAGAATAATTCCCTGTCATATGTCTTGAGCATCCGTTGTCCAAGTACCATTTATTTTTCTTCTTCTTCAAATCCTACAGAGGAAATCTCAAGTCTTAGGAACCTAAAAAATTTGGGTCGTTGAGTGTTAGCAATGGTTCCTTTTGGAACTCAAATACATTTTACTCCATAATATGCATTTCTTTTAACTAGACCTCTAAGCTTCATGTGACCATTTTGATTGCAATAATGACATACAACTTGATTGTTAATAGAGGTACTCTTCACAAAGTAATTCTTATAATACTTTTGTTTTAAATTTGTCTTATAGCCAATACATCATTTGTCAAACACACATTTTTGTGAATTAAGCAAGCTATCCAATATCTTTTGTCCATTTGTAAATTTTAATATAACATCACTAAGTTCAATATTCTTTTTTCTTGACCACCTCATTTTCCCTTTTCAAATCATCTACATGTGATTTTTCATGCTCATAAAAAATACTTTGTTTACCTTTAAATGATGTAATTCTATCATGCAACATTTGATTATCTAATTCTAGTCCTTTAATCTTTTCATTTAATGAATCATTGTATTTTTGTAAAGCATCCTTTTTCATTTGAAATTTTTAACATTTTCTTTTTAAGAGATGCATTCTTTTTACCAACTCTTATCCAATCATCATGCAATTCTTTAAAAGCACCATATAACTCATCATAAGTAGGAAGATCATGTACCTCATCAAGTTCATCATCTGATTTATCTCCAAATGCCATAAGTGCAAAATTTGACACTTTATGAGATTTCTCCTCATTCGTAGTCTCCTCATACAAAACTTCAAGTTTTCTCCAAATTTCATATGCATTAAGACAATTTGAAACTCTATGAAATTCCCTTTTATCTAAAGTACAAAATAAAGCATTCATAGCCTTGGAATATAAAGACATATTTTTCTTATCCGACTCACTTAAAGCATTCTTCCTAGGAATGAATGAACCATCACAAACTATTTCCCATATTTCATAGTCTAAGGCTTGTAAAAAGACTCTCATCCTAGTCTTCTAATAAGGATAGTCATTACCATAAAAAAATGGTGGCCTAGTTCTGGATTGTCCTTCCCTAAGGGTAGAGTCATTTTGGGTTGCCATGGATCTTTTACTCTAGACGGTTATGTCCTAATAAGAGAACCAAGCTCTGATACCAAATGAAATGCTAGTTATGCAACCCAAGAGGGGGGTGAATTGAGTTTTTAAAACTTAAGCTAAGCAAATAACAGAAAAATTTAATCTAATGCCTTAATGAAATCGAAAAAAAATAATTTAACAATACTCAAAGTAAAAGAATAAGGGAAAAGAGAGCAAACACAAATATTTTTACGTGGTTCGGCAATCCCCGCCTACGTCCACGCCTCCAAACAAACCAAGCTTGAGGATTTCACTATCCAAACCTCCCAAGGCTTCAAGTTCTTACAATTAACTTCCAAGGTGTCAATGAACCTTTACAATCAAGGGATAATCTCCCAATCTTTTCACGCAAGTATTTCTCACACTTGTATACTCACAAATTTGATGAGAAAATAAATATTACAATAAAGAACTCTCTGTTAGAGTAGATGTACAATTGATAGCTCAATGAAGATTTAATCTATGATGATTTTCGAATTTGGAAGCTCAAAATATGTTGTTTAAACTTGTGTGTGCTTTGCTAGAGTCTTAAAATTAAAGTTGGAGTTAAGTTTTCATAGCTAAAGCCCAAAAACTAGCCGTTATAGGTAAATTCCAGCAAACAAGCGGCTAGCCGCTTAATTTATCTGGCTCCCCATTTCTAGCCGCTTAATTTATCTAGCTCCCCATTTCAGAACAGTAAAGTTACCATTAAATTTGAATTTTGATACAGTAATACTATTCACAAAATTATATTTTTGTCTAAAACTTTTTGTAATTATACTGTAGCCCAAAATGTCATAGAACTTTAGAAACAGGTCCAATTTTAGAATTTCTAAATAATACTTGTTATTCTCAAAAGTTTCTAAAATTATGATATAGCCCAATAAATGATAATATTTTTCAAAATTTAACATAATACTTATAAATTTCAATGATTTCAAAACTTTTTCAATTTAGTCCAAAATTTGAAAATGTGAAGTTTTCCTTAGGCAGCTAGCTGCTAGCCCTCTGGCGGTCAGCCGCTAACTCTCTGTCCACCTAGGATATTTACACTCAAGCCCAACTTTCATAAATTATAGTATGGCCTAAGAAGTTTTAAATGTTTGCAAATAAGTCCAACTCTAGAATTCAAAACAATACTTATTAAAATCAAAGATTGCAAAACTTTTTCATTTTAGTCCACATCTTGAAATACAACTAATTTCATAAAATACTTGGCTCATAATTGTTAAACATTGGTTTATGAATAGTAATGATTTATTTAACAAAATCTTGAGCTTCTCAAATACTAAACCATACATATATTAAATCATACCGGCTTTACAAGAATTGTCGCGATAATGAGTCCGTTGAGCTCCAAACTTTATTCTTGATCACGCCATTGTCCATTGAGTGTCTTGAACTTGATTTCACATTATTTACTTCATCATAAATATTATCCTTCAAGAACTAGTGAAATGTGAAATACAATATTTATCAAATCACTTAAGACACATGTTTGTTATCATCAAAATTACAATTTGTGTAGCCTTTTAGGCTAACATCACATTTTGAATGTGGCTGATTTGTTCGAGTATCATCCAGATGATGAGGAATTGTACGAGCAAAACTTGAGGATGAGTTCTTTTCCAAGTGCAGGGACTGATGTAGGGTGTTGTGTCGCAAGTAAGGTACCTTCCGAAGGCCATAACTTGGGCTACATGTGTCCTTTTTTTATGTATAATATATCATTTCAAAGCTTGCGATGAGATGATCAAAACCCAAAACCACCTAAGCCATTTTGTCTTGTAATCTAGGCTAAAATTCTGTTTCTTTCTTGATCATTTTCTAGTTTTGAGAAATTTTCTTATTTTTCTTGATTCTTCTAGGATTTTTATCTTTTTTTTCTAGAACTAGGATTTGTGTGTCGTTTGTTTTCCTTTTCTCATTTTGATTAGGAGAATTATCATATTATATTTCATATTTGTCTATTTTGGAAAATTCACAATATTTAGCCTTGTTATAAAAGGGGCTCTAAAGTCTAGTTTTATTTATTTGGACTTTCAATACAATTTATCATTATTCAAAAACCTAGTTTCTTCTTTTTGCAAACTCAATAATGTTTCCATTTTGTCATTGAATCCAAAGAATTGGCATTATAATATATATTTGATATTAGATATATGTGCATTATATATATGATATTATTTTATATCATATAGTATAAGTGACGATACAACTACAAATTATTTTGTATAAACCTTTGACTTTGCATCACATGATGAGTAGCTAATAATGAAGATATGATATAGCCCAAATAGTTTATTTTTATTATTCTGTATTATTAATCAATCAATCGGTTTGCGGAAAAAAAATTTATACAAAACTATATAGTTCTAATATTACTATTGTAATATCCTTGAACTAATCAGATCTCAAAGATCATATCATGAGTGATACGAACCATTTAGCATGATTTTGAAATACGTGAATAAGCCACATTTAATTATCCTAATATGCCACATCTTAATTACAAAATCGAATGTTTTATTTCCTTAGTTGTATTGTAGGTTTAAATAAGCTTTGTAGATCTCTAGAAGATGATATCGATTTGAGAGCTAAGTCTTGATATTTATAGGTGCATGGCAACCTGCAAACTATCTCTATTACAAGATCATTGGTTTTTTGTTACGATACTTTTAGCAATGAAAAAATTTCATCACTATAAGTGCTTTTTAGCAAGGAAAAAAATGTTTCGTTGCAAAATTGTTTGTTGGGGAAAGGAAAAGTTACTTATCACTTTTTATGACAAAAAATTCATCACTAAAGACTTGATATGGTGAGCAAAATATTATTCCGCCGCCAAAAAATTTAGCCCCAAAAAAAAGTGTTGGTGCCTAATTTTTTAGCGACCAAGAATATATATTTTGCAACTAATAATTTCATCGTTAAAAGTCATATTTAGCGACCACTGTATGTGATTTAGCAATGATATATTTTGTTGGTAAAAGAATATTTTAGCAGCACACATTTTTTGGTCGCCAAAACTTGTTTTCAGTGACAAAAAATATTACGTCGCAAAAACATGTTTTAGTGACAAATATATTTTTGGTCACCGAAAACTATTTTTCAGCGGCCAAAAAAGTTTTCGTCGCTAAAAAATGTTTTTGCAATGAAAAATATTCCGTCGCCAAAACTAGGGCTGGGCAAACGGTTCGATTTTTACCGAACCGAACCAAATAAACTTAATTCAGTTTGGTTCGGTTCTAAGGCCAAAAACTGAATTGTTTGAAATTATAAGAACGATCGGTTTACACTCGGTTCGGTTCAAAACCGAATCGAACCGAAAAATTGATCGGTTCAATCCAATTATTTACAAATTATTTTAATGAAAAATTTAAAAGGCCAAATCTCAAATTCCCTTTTTTGAAATCTTAATTTCGTAACCCTAATTCTTAAACCTAAAGTTCAAAATCCAGCTATCATTGGTGATTTGGTGTGTCCATCGCCGGATCGGTGACTCGCGGCCTCTCCTTGAGTTTCTCGCCTCACGGTCAGCAGTGGCACAACCCTTCAAGCGTGGTGACACCGTCATGAACTTGGTCTCTTATGGCTCACGACCTTGATCTCTCACGCGTTCATGAACTCGGTCCTTCGCGGTTAGTGATCAGCGCTCGTTAACCTGTCAGCCCTTCAACCGTCCGTCATTTTCAGTCTTCGGGCCTCAGTTCTAACTGCCACTTGTCTTCTCTCATCACTCGCACCTAGGGATGTCAAAATAACCCAGACCCGGCTCGGATCCGGACGAACTCGGATAATCCGGGCCGGGTTGAACCCATACCGGAGAGGAAAAAAATCCGAATCCGGAATGGGTTTTAATAACCCGGATGAATCCGGGTCCGGGTCCGGGTCCGGGTCCGGGTCCGGGTCCAGGTTTGGGATAACCCGTGTATCCGGAACCCGGACCCGGATTCATTTTTTATCTTATTTTTAATTATATTTATTAGTAAATATAAATACAAACATAAAAAAAAAACCTAATTCTATTTCACAACTCAAACACACAAATCGCGATTTACCCAAACAAGACAAACCCTAGCTATGCCACAGTCGCTGCTACTGCCTTCCGCCTTCCGCTGTCCCGCAAGCAAGTCAAACAACTCTCGGCTGGGTTCGCCACTGTCGCAAGGTTGGGTTCGCCGTCGTCGCAAGGTTGGGTTCAAGAAGCTTGTGAAAATTACATTTCCTTTTACTGTTGATTTTGATTTCCTTGTGTGAATTTTCTGGGTTAGGTTTTCTTATGAGAATGTTGGGGATCAGTCGAAGATCATGCCGCATAATGTGTTTAGAATTCAGTCTAGCCCAGGATCAAGAAATGTTCTTACTCTAAGGATCAGGATCAGGAAAAAGATAATATTGAAAAAAATTGACTGACGCCAACGTAGATGACCATAAGCTCGTCCCACTTAGAACAGCGTAGTTAAGCAAGAAGATTTTGCACAACAAATTGAAATCCCAGCATACAGAAATGATTAATATGGGGGTATATGTCTTATCCGTATGTTATTTGGCATATGTATGCGTGCATCTGTCTTGTTTGTTAACACATCTTTGGCTTTATTTTGATGAGAATTTTTCACTTAGCGACAACTCGCGATACACTATCTAAAACATACAAAATCAAGCCAGAACAATAATTTTGAAGGCAAAATTTGGCAATGAAATCAATAGAAAAAGCAAGTAGTAAATGACACCACCTCCTGGCGCAATCAAACTTGTGATTTCAATTATATAAATAGATTAATGAATTATGGTTGTTACCCTGCTGATTAATTGGTTGCCTCCACTGACAAAAGTAAAATAGATTAATATCCCTATCTTGGTATAGCTAGAAATGTAATTTAAGCGTCTGGATACATGTTTAGCATTCTATTTTTTCAACCATGTGGATCCAAAATACACTATATTAATTAATTAATTAACAGCAACTCACGCTTTTTTGTGTTCTGTTGTTCCATTTACCAGGCTTTTGACGAGGCAATTGCTGAGTTGGATACCCTGGGTGAGGAGTCCTACAAGGATAGCACTTTGGTCACCACCGCGCATGCTTGCAGCAGTGTAGTTCGTTTGATTCACCGGCGTGAGTTGCTGTTATACTTTATTTTATGTTTGAAATGTTTGAAATGTTGCTGTTGCTGTTACAGTTAAAAATAAATTGTTGATTGTGCTTGAAATGTTGTTGATTGTTGGTGTTAATAGATTCGAAATTGTATATTTCAAATGTTAGGAAGCTGTTACAGTTAAAAATAAATTGTTGTTGTTAATGGATTTGTTGCTGTTAATATATTCAAAAATGTATTTTTGAAATGTTAGAACTTAGAACATTGTTATAGTAAAAAAATAAATATAAAATGGAAGAAATTGGAGGAATGATGGGTTAGTTTAATTTGTTTTGACATAATTCTTGTAGGGTGTTAAATTCGTAATGGAAAATGAACAAATAGTTGATTTAGATGTTTCCGAGACTGATGAAAGTGCGGGTGTGAGGGTTGGCATGGATATGGCAGCAGAAAATAATGATACAGCTGCTGAATTAGAACCTGATTCAATAACAGTAGAGTATGGGGTGGGAGTGGGAGTGGCCGTGGCCGTGGCCGTGGCCGTAGGGGTAGGGGTAATACTACTGCTGGCGCTTCAAAAAAACGAGGCGCTGGCAGCGAAGGGAGTAGTTCAGGTAGATTAGTTTCTGATGCTTGGAATCATTTTAAAAAAGTTAAGTTAGGCAAGGAAGTTCAAGCGATTTGTAATTATGGTGGGTTAGTTATGCAAGGGCATTATTATCAGGGCACTAATCACTTGATTAATCATGCGAAACGTTGTCCTAGAAGGTCAATCAAGAATGTGCAGCAAATGCACCTTTCTTTTTCTTCTAAAGCAGATGGAACTACTGTTCTTAGTAATTATAGTACTGAACCAAAGTGGGATATGGCAACAGTGAGGATTTTTATAGCTAGAATGATTGTAATGCATGAGCTTCCGCTATCATTTGTTGAGTATATTGGGTTTTACGAACTGTTAAAGCTTCTCCAACCTTCAATTGAGACTATAAGTAGAAACACTATGAAGGCTGAAATTTTGAAACTTTACGATATTGAGAAGATGAAGGCAATGAGTGTTTTGGAAGCTTGTGACAGTAGAATTGCAGTGACTACGGATATGTGGACTGCTGGTAACCAAAAGAAAGGGTATATGGTTGTCACGACACATTACATTGATAACTCGTGGGTGTTGCGAAGTTGTATTATGAGGTAATATTCTCGAGACTTTTTTTTTCGTTTCAACATAAATGAATGTTTGCATTATTTAATATTTTGATTATTTTTTTACATTTTTAGGTTTATATATGTGCTGGCTCCATATAGTGGTGAAGTTATGTGCAATGAGTTGTATGAGTGTTTGATGGAGTGGAATATAGATAGGAAATTGTCTACTGTAACTGTTGATAATTGTTCTACAAACGAGTCCATGATTGATTTGTTGTTGGGGAAATTTTCAGATAGTTCAATGATTATGGGTGGGAAATTCCTTCACATGCACTGCTGTGCACATATATTAAACTTGATAGTTAAGGATGGTTTATCTGTGATCCACAAATAAGTTGAATAGATTAGAGAGAGTGTCCATTACTGGACAGCAACACCTTCTAGATTTGAAAAATTTGAGGCTGCCAAAAAACAATTAGGTGTTAAAGAAACTAAAAACTTAGCACTTGATTGTAAAACTAGGTGGAATTCCACTTATTTGATGCTTAGTACAGCTTTGTTGTATAAAGATGTATTTATTCGTTTAAAGGAGTGTGATAGAAATTATACATCTTTGCCTAGTGAGTTGGAGTGGAATTTTTCAAAACTTATGTGTGATTATTTGAAGAGTTTTTGTAAGTTAACAGAACTTTTTTCGGGGACACGATATCCGACATCTAATTTATTTTTTAGCAAGATTTGTGAAATTAGATTGTCAATGAATGCATGGTTACAATCACCAATTGAGGGGGTAAAAAATATGGCCACTAAGATGATTGCGAAGTATGACAAATATTGGGATGTTATTCATGGAGTTCTTGCTGTGGGTACTTTGTTAAATCCTAGGCGTAAAATGTTGTTAATTAACTTTCTATTTCCCAAAATCTATGGAGAAAGAGCTGAATTTGAAATTGAAAGGGTGCACAAATTATTTGTTGATTTAGTGCATGAGTATGAAGTCAAATATTCATCAAATGCAAATTGGGGGGTTAATGGTTCAGCTAGTTCTGAAGGTGCTGCAATAGATGATTCTATTATGGTAGACTTAGACTTAGATGAGATGGCTGATGAGTGGGAATCATTTAGAAATCAGAACTCACAAAATAATCATTTCAAAATAGAATTTGAGCTTTATCTTGGGAAAGTACTTTGCCTTCAACTAGTCAATTTGATATTTTGTCATGGTGGAAGAATAATCAAGGCAAATATCCTATGCTTGCAAAGATTGCGAGAGACTTTTTGGCCATTCCTGTATCAACAGTTGCTTCCGAGTCTGCCTTTAGCACTGGAGGTAGACATTTGAGTCCTCATCGCAGTAGACTTCAGCCATCTATAGTGGAAGCGTTGGTGTGTACTCAAAATTGGTTTTGGCTTGACCACAACCTAAAAGGTATGGAAATTTTATTTATTACATAAAATAAATTAATTTGTTATAGTATCAATTTATTACTAACTAGCTGTTTTGTTTCTTATTTTTATGATTTATTCATGTTTTTTAGATGGAATTCCAGAGGAAGCAATACTTTCTGCAGAACAGCTTATTGATGAAAGTTTGATGAGTGAGTTGTGAACAACAATGAATCAAGTGAAGAAGAATAGAAAATGATGGAGAAAAGTTTAAACTTTGGATTTGTGGTTTTTAATTTGAACTTGTGTAATTGTTATGGATTTATATTTGTGGCTGTTTTATTACTTGAAACAGCCGTTTGAACACTAGTTGTTTGAATTGTAGAGTTTGCAGAGAGTTGATTAATTATGATTTGTGAGTACTGGATTATTATGCCATTAATTGTGATTTGTTGTTTAAGTCTTAATTATTAAGTGCTGGGATGGCATTTGAAACATTGAGAATTTGAGATAGGTTTAGAAACTTCATGTGGTAGAGATGATGTTGAAACATCGTGCAAAGTATGGACTGTATGGTTATCTTGATGATGTTAGTGGTAGACAATTATATAGGTTTAGAAACTTCATGTGGTAGACAATTATATATGTTGCAGGGGCTGTTTGTCCAGTGTAAATCTCATCTTTTTGTTTCTGTTAATATTTCCTTTAGTTACATTAGTTGTGTTTTGGTTCTATCACTAATAATGAAAGTGAAAATTGAAATTTTATTATTGATCCGGGTTCAAAACCCGGAATTCGGGAACCCGGATTTTTCCGGGTTGGACCCGGACCCGGACCCGGATGGAAAAAATCGGGTTTTAATCCGGGTCCGGGAAAAAGAAAATGACGTCCGGGTCCGGAACCGGGAAGGCTAAACCTGGACCCGGACCCGGATTTTGCCATCCCTACTCGCACCTCACAGTCTCCCTTTCACTGGTCCAAACCTCCTGCCATCTGCCCGTCGTCTTTAATCTTCACTGCTGCAGGTGCTTTTTTTTTTAATTTATGTTGTGGCCTTTGTGTTTGTTTTCTTTCTATTTGAATTGAAGCTTATGTGGGGTTGAATTTGTGGTAGTGTACTGGTGTTGGTGTATATCGGTTGCTATAAGTCTGAAATTATACAATGAGCAAATATAATGTGTAATTGGATATGGCCACTGCAAGTGAAATAGATGTATAATTGTATATTGTGAGAATATTGATATGTAAACATTAAATTATCAACACCCTTCATTGCTTTCGGAATTTGGATATAGAGAATATTTGTGGTTCTGTCTAGTTCGAAAATGGATGAGAAAAAGTATATATCGTTTGGTAGTTGAAGTTACTTAAATATCCCATTATTATCATGTCAACTAGTTGAATTTGAATTGCCAATGCCATAATCATGCAATTGTAAACAAATATTGGCGCATTGAAAAGAAAATTCAAGAATAAATTTATAATTAGCTAACATAATTGTGAAGTAAATTAAATTGTTGTTTCAAATTTTTTCATTAAAAGTAAATCAAATTATTAAATAACTCATGATTGCTTATTTCTTTATTTATTTATTTATTTTAGATGTCTAATTATTCAAGAGTTCAAGACAAACCTTGATTGTGTAGCCGATGATTTTGAGCATGAAGTTGAAGTTCAAGTTGATGATAATGAAAATGATTCGGCAACAATTGTCACCGGTGGAAACAAGCGGAAAAAGTCATCGTCATGCAAACCACCACTACAAAGGAAAAAAATGGCTCCAAGATCAACAATGTGGCAACATTTCACTAGACTTGCAGATGATGATACAAAGTGCAAATGCAACTATTGTGGTCAAGAATTTGAATGTGGGACGGTCGGGTACGGGACTAGCACTTTGAGAACTCATAACTGCAAAAGATGTAAAAAGTTCAAGGACTTTCAAAAAGACCAAACAACATTAACTCAAGATGTTGGTAGTGATAAAGTTGTAGCAAGAGGATTTAGTCAAGAAGCTTGCAGACGGGCAACCGTGAAAATGATTGTTCTTGATGAATTGCCTTTTATGTTGTGGAGAATTCGGGTTTTAGGCATTTTTATAGTGTTGCAACTCCGAGATATCTTCTCCCATCACGAACAACCATTACTAGGGATACTCTTGAGATGTATTTAGAGGAAAAAGCTAAGTTGAAGAGCTTATTGGCTGGGAATAAGCATAGAGTATCTTTGACCACGAATATTTGGACTTCTATTACAACAGCTAGCTTCATGGTCATCACAGCTCACTTTATTGACAAAGATTGGAACTCACATAGGAAGATTATCAGTTTTAACACTGTTAATGATAATTCATCGGAGACAATTGGTAAACAACTTCAAAAATGTTTAATTGACTGGGGTATCAAGCGAGTGTTTACTGTAACTGTTGACAATGCAAGTCTAAATGAGGGTGCTCTTAGGTACTTGATTGATAGAGTGAAGACTTGGAGGGATGATGCTTTAGTTTTGAATGGAGATTATTTGCATGTTCGTTGTTGTGCACATATATTGAATTTGATCGTTACTGAAGGGTTAAAGGAATTGGATCAGAGTATAGTTAGTGTTCGGAATGCGGTGAAGTATGTGAGATCTTCCACTGCCAGGATGCAAGCATTTCAAATTCGTGTACAGCAAGAGAAGATTAATTACTGAGGAAGTGTGATTTTGGATTGTCCCACTAGGTGGAATTCTACACATTCCATGTTAAATACGGCATTGAAATTTAAGTTGGCATTTGATCGAATGGCACTTGAAGATAAGCTTTATGATGCTTATTTCAATGAAAAAGAGGGTAGGAAGAAAAAAAAGGGAGGGGGCGTCGTTGTACAGTGATTGGGAGAATACTCGTCAAATAGTCAAGTTTTTAAAGACTTTTCATGATGCGACTTTGCAGTTTTCTTCATCTTTGAAGGTAACATCAAATCTTTATTACATTTTTTTTTTTCATTTTGATATATAATAATATGATGAAGTTTACTTTAGCTTTATTAACATTGTTTTTTTTAGGTGACATCAAATATTTGTTACAATTTGATATGTCAAATTGAACAATCTTTGGGATCATTGTCCGCTAGTAATGATAGTTTTTTGGGTTTGATGGCAATTAAAATGAAGAAAAAATTTAATAAGTATTGGGATAGTTGTTTCAAGATAAATAAGTTGTTGATTGTTGCTTCTGTACTTGATCCACAGGGAAAAATGAAATTCATAACAAATTGCTTTGAGAAATTATATGGCAAGGATAGTGCCAAATGTGTTGAGATGAAGGAAATGGTCAAGAATTTATTGATTAAGCTTTATGAGTCTTATAATGCACAGTACAAACAAGGTGGAAGTGGGAGTGCAAGTGGAAGTGCAAGCGAAAGCACAAGCGGAAGCCAAAATTTAGCTATTGGAAGTGGAAGTGGTTCGAATTTTTGGGATTTGGGTGATGATGATGATCTTATGATTGAGGATCCTTTCTCCGAATTTAGTAAAGCAGTTGCGGTTAGTGAAGGTAGCCTGGAGTTGTCAAATGAGTTGGATCTTTACTTGATGGAGAAGACTAAAAAAATTACAAAAAGTAATTTGGGCACTAAATTTGATATTTTATTATGGTGGAGGGTGAATAGTGACAATTATCCAATCTTGTCAAGTATAGCAAGGGATGTTCTTGCTATTTCGGTGTTTATTGTTGCCTCTGAGTCCACCTTTAGTATTGAAGGTCGTATACTAGATTAGTATAGAAGCTCTTTGACTCCAGACATGGTTGAAGCATTGGTATTGTTACAGAATTGGTTGCGGACTTCTCTTTTTGTGGATACAACAGTGGACCTAAATAAATTAGTTGAAGACAATGAGTTTATGGATCAACTTGCGGAAGGTATATTTGGTAAAACTTTAATTTAAATTTACTTTTTAAGTATTATCAACCTTATATAATTTGTTTAATTTTAATCTAAGTTTATTTTTTAAGTAATACTAACCTTGTTCAATTTGTCCAATTTTTTTAAGTAGAACTTCGTAAATCAACAACGGCCGACCAACTTTGTAGGTCAACATGAAAATTGCAGTTGAACATAAACCATTTTTAGGTAATTAAATTAATATATATTTATTTGTTAATTATTAAATCACTTTATTTTATTTAGTTTAATTATTGAGTGCTTTGGCTCACTTTGAAAGTTTGAATTTTGATGTAGGTGATATGGATGGCGGATGAAGTTGTTGTTTGTGTTATGGTTGAGTTTTATCAAATGTCGATGTAGTATTGTAGACTTGTTGTGTTTTATTTTTCTTGTTATGGACTTATAATTTGTAATAGATTTTAAATTTAGGTATGTTTTTGAATTGTGACTATTTTGTATTGGGACTTTTGTTATTTTGTTTTTGACTTGATGGCTTTATATTTGTTTATTTATATATAGTGTTACTATGTGTGTAGAGTGTAGTTCAATAGTTGGTACTTGGTAGTTAGTGTAGGTGTAAACTGTAAAATTTAGTAAAATCATGTGAAAATTGTAAAATGCAGTAAGATTAGGTTAAAACTGTAAAATACAGGAAAATGTGCGAACCAAACCAAACCGAACCAAAATATTTCGGTTCGGTTTGAAAATTCGATTTGTGTTCGGGTTCAGTTTTTTAGAACCGATTGGTTTTGGTTCGGTTCAGTTCTGAGCCCAAATTGAACCGAACCAGAAAATGCCCACCCCTAGCAAAAACTATGTTTTAGCGATGAAAAAGCTTCATCGTAAAAAGCATTTTTAGCAATGATTCGATTGTCGTCGCTAAAAAACTTTTTAATGATGAAACCCTTTGGTCGTTGAATATGTTTCGATGATCATTATCAGTTGCGACTCGCTAAAATTCCTCGCAAAAAATAAATTTTCTCAACGAGAATAATTTTTGTCACCAAAGGTCTTTTTAGCGATTAAATTCAATTAGTCACTGATAGTTCATTTTAGTGCCAAATTTTTTTCGTCGCTAAAAAAGTTTTAGTGACGCTTTCTGTTGCGTCGCAAAAGGTTTCATTCTAGAGATAAATTGTTTTCATCGCTAAAAGCGTTTTTAGCTACACTTTCTGTTGCGTCGCAAAAGTTTCCTTTAGCGACGGATTTTTTTTGTCGCTAAATATATTTCACTGCTCATTTTTAATTGCGACACACATAAATTCATTGAAAAAAATAAGTTTTACTGACGAATTTAATTTTCGTTGCAAACTGCCTCTATTAGCGATGAATTATTTATTCGTCGCAAAAAGTGTGTTTTAGTGACGAAATTATTTCGTCACTAACTATGTTTCAATGCTCATTATCGATGGCGAAAAATTAATTTTTGTCGCTAATTACTTTAGCGAGAATAGATATAATGGCGCCTTATTTTAAAATATTAAAAAAATATTTAGCTCCAAAACTTTGTCATTAATGCTCTTTTTTAGCAACGAAAGTACTGTTTGTCACTAATGAACTAGTAAATTAATACAATTTTATAAAATTATAGTGCATTTCAATTATTTTCATTAATTCTGTGATTAATCTTTTTATTAATTAACAAGTAATATAATTTTTCATTGTAATAAAAAGAATTTATTAATATTATGAAAAATTAAGAAAATTAAAATGTGTTCGTTGTTAATTCTTTGTAAGAATATTGATAAGTTCATGTTTAGTAGGAAAAAGTGATATATTTTTAAAAAATTAGTAAATTTACTTATTTTTACTATCGTTTTATTTTTATTAAAACTTACAAATTTTGATGAGAGGTCTAAGATTACTCATGTTAGTAAACTTTTAACTACAAGTGACGAATAGCTCATTCGATCGCATGCTTCTTAATTTTAATATAATATCGAATGATAGAAAGTTCAATTTATCTCAAAGTTGGAATAGTTGCATATGTCATGATTAAAATTATGAGGTAGTATATAATATTATATATCTTTTAAAGTTAAAATTAAAATTGACCTGTAAAGTCAATACAATAAATAGTTAAATTTATGAGCAAGTATAATGTAGTTAATTTTATTTTTAAAACAAATTATCATTAAAACTTGAAATAAAAATATATTTTCATGTAATATCCATATAAAATATTATATGAAATAATGTAATTATCAATTATCAATTCAATTTAATTAGATTAACATAAAAATACAACTTGATTTTAAGAACCGGTATGAACCAAACAACGAATTGGGTTTTTGGATCGGGTTAAACCGAATCAAACATAATTTGAAATTTAATTTGGGTTCGATTCGATTCCTTTTGAGTTTTTTCTTGATTTGGTTTAAATGTAAATGCCCGATCGAATTCAAACTTAAGAATCGATTGGTTTTTATTTCGCTTTGAGTTTAACCTAAACAAAATTGAAAAGCTGGTCGGGTTAGCCTTTCCCTATATATATTAATGTGTGCATGTGTGTGTGTGTATATATATATATATGTAATAATAATAATTTATTCAGAATAATTTATTTATTTATACATAAAAATAAATAAATAATGTATTTTTATATGTATAATATATGTATGTGTATATATTTGTCTGTGTGTGTATCTCTATATAGATATAGATATACATACATATATATATGACAAAAACCTTATGCAATACCTAATTCCCTTTTTGCTTACTTCAATTCACTTCAATTTTTCTTCTCTCTTGCGAAAGAGAGAGAGAGAGAGAGAGAAAGAATGACAGTCACACTCACACACCCACGCCCATGCTGCAGCTGCTGTCGTTGCTGACAATTGCCCATGTCCACGCCCTTAGCCGCTGCTGTGACTTCCATTCAAGTGTGCCGACACTGCAGCTTGTAGCTGTTTTTGATTTGGTTCCTCATTCCAGCTACTATTCGCTACCTCTGACTTTGTTCGCCATCGTCAGTTGTCAAAACTACATTTCCTGTATGAGCACAAATCTTTAACGTTACATTCTTTTCTTATCTAATTTTTGTTATAATTTTTTGGATTTAAGTGTCCGTGTAGATGGTTTGCACACTTTTGCCTAACTATTTAATTTTTATATAATTCTGTAACAATATTGGATTTTGCTTCTCTACTTTGGTATAATTGTGCTTTGCTGAAGCTGTGATAGTTTTATAAGACTACATTTTTCATCTTTTGTGCGCTCTTGCAATTTCGAGGTCTGAAAGCATCTATAATTTTTTCTTTTTCCCATTATGATGATGTGTCAATTTATCCTTGTGTGCTTTGTTGTCTATTGACAGAGGGAGGTGGTTTGTGTTATGTGTGCTATATGTGTCAAGTTTAGGGGTTTGGGGATCATGAATTTATATTGGAACTCTCTCCACCCACCTTTTCAGTTGCTATGCCTTCTTTTGTTCTTGTGTGTGACTTGGGCATTTTTGAATTATGTGTGATTGAGCTGTTATGGAATATAATCTATAACCATTAAGTAAAGGTGAAGCAGGGGAAAATACCATGGTATAGGGAGTAGCTTCTCTTTGACTTGCTTTTTGAAAGAATGCTACCCTTTAGAAAAGTTTGCAAGAACATAGCCTGCAGAGTTGCCCAATCAGTTCTTCCTTTTAAAAATAATAATAATAAACAAAGAAGAGGATTTTAGTTAGTTTGTTGTTTCACTAATTGGACCTAGACAACAAAAATCATTGGTTCACACCTCAAACTCCACAGTAATTCATTTGATTCTATAAATCTCTAGGCTTTTGCTTCCCAATTTATTGACTCTTCTGCACATTAATGAACAAATAATTTAAAAATACTTTAAATTTTGAATTAGTTTTTCACTAAATCCATTTTTTGCTAAAGCCTATAACTTAAAAAATTTGACGTGGTCCACTACTATAACATGCTTTTCACCAAAGCCTATTAGCTTGTGTTTTTATTTTGCCACATTACTATGCCTTTAAGCCACATTTGTTTACTGCTCTTTCTACTATTTTTGCTATTTTTATTGTTTCTACTGTTATTTGTTACAATTTTTGAGTAATTTTTTTTTTACTGTTATTTGTATCGATTCTATTGTTTCTGCTATTATTTACTACTATATTTGTTGCTACTTTTTCTTTTTTATCTGTTCTACTGTTAATTTTTTTACTATTTTTATGTAACTTTTTATTTTTCGGTTGTTATTTGCTGTTGATTCTGTTGTTTTTACTATTATTGTTGTTGTTTCTACTGTTTGTATTGTCATTTACTGTTATTTTTGGGATTTTTAATAGATAAATATGTTATTTGTATTTTTCAGCTGTTTTTGGGTAATTTTTCTATTTTTTCCTGTTATGGATAAAGTTTTTATTTTATTTTATTGGTATTACAGTTCTTATAAACAAAAATTAATTGTTATTTGCTCTTTTTTCTTTTTTTACTATTTTTGGTTTTTTTGAGTGTTTCTGAGTAACGTTTTATTTTTTCTACTATTTTTGTTGACTCTGCTATTTCAACTGTTATTTAGTGTTGTTTATGTTGTTTCTACTGTTATCCACAGCTATTTTTATTGCTTTTTACTGGATAAAACTGTATTTAGTTCTTTTTCTATTGCTTTTGGTTAATTTTTATTGGTTTTGATTTTTTAATAGTTTTCATAGTTTATATAGACAAAAAATTTATTGTTATTTGCTAATTTTTTCCATAGAGAAGAGGAGGATAGCTGATTCCAAAGTTGGGGCAAATTTCTACTCAACACTTGCAACTATTAGCGAGAGTATTAGAGAGAAAATTTCAAGTGAGCTTTTATAGTGTTACACATAAATCATTGTTCTCTCTTCTCTCTCTCATTTTTTTCTTCTCCATAAAAAGCTATTGTCGCCTCTATTTATTCTTATTAATACAACCAGGCTTTCAAAACCTAAATTTCATGGAAAATTTCATCCAAGTCCAAAGCTTAGTAATAATTGCAAATCAAGCAAACCTATTTGGACTTTAGGCATTTTGGTTCATTAAAATGAGATGGACTCTACAAATCTCCCTCTCCAGCTCATTTGAGAGACACCACCAAGCCCACTCTCTGCATACAACTTTTCAGTTTCTCCTTGAGTAATGTCTTTGTCATTATATCTGACTCATTCTCTGTTGTGTGAATCTTTTCTAGCTGCAACTGTTTCTTTTCAAGCATGTCTCGTATCTAATGATACCTCACATCAATATGTTTGGATTTCAACTGGTATGTCAAATTTTTTGCCAAGTGAATAGCACTTTGACTGTCACAATACACAAGAAAGTTGTCTTGCTTCACATCTAACTCTTGTAGGAAATTCTTTATCCACAAGGTTTCTTTGCAACCTTCAGTAATTACAATATACTCTGCTTTTGTGGTAGACAAGACAACACACTACTGAAGTCTGGACTGCCATGAGACTGCTCCCCCTGTAAAGGTGAGCAAATATCCTGATAGGGATTTTTTGGAATCAATATCTCCTGTTATATCTGCATTATGTACACTTGTAACATAGGTTTGTCACAACCACAACATAACCATGCCTTGGAAGTGCCTCTAAGATATCTAAGAATCTATTTTACCGTTGTCCAGTGCTCTTTGCGTAGATTGGAGTGAAACCAGCTAATTACACTAACTGCATGAGCAATATCTGGTCTTGTATAAACCATGGCGTACATCAGACTACCAACTGTTGAAGCATAAGGAACTCCTCTCATCTTTTGCTTCTCTTTCTCACTTGTAGGACAATGCTCATAACTAAGCTTGAAATGGCCCGCAAGTGGAGAATAAATAGATTTTGCCTTGCTCATGTTAAATCTTTCAAGAACCCTTTCAACATATGCTTCTTGAAATAACTATAACTTCATAGATTTTCTATCGCGGGAAATCTTCATGCCAAGAATCTGTTTTGCTGATCCCAAGCCTTCATTGCAAAAGACTTGCTAAGTTCTTTCTTTAAATTATCAATCTTACTAGCATCCTGGCCAACAATCAACATGTCATCCACATAAAGCAAAAGAATGATGAAATCATTATCACCAAACTTCTTAAAAAAAAAAAAAAAAACACACAATGATTACACATTGTTTTGTTAAAACAATGATTCTCCATGAAAGAATCAATCTTCTTGTGCCACTGTCTCATTGCCTGTTTCAGCCCACACAAACTTTTCTTTAACTTGCACACAAGTTCTTCTTTGCCTTTAACATTGAATCCTTTAGATTACTCCATGTATATTTCCCATTCTAAGTCACCGTGTAAGAAAGCGGTCTTTACATCAAGTTGCTCAATATCTGAATTCAGGCTGGCTACTAATCCCAGAACAACTCGAATAGAAGACATCTTCACTACAAGAGAAAATATCTCTTCAAAATCAACACATTTCTTTTGACCGAAACCATTTACAACCAATCTAGCCTTGTACTGTTGTGATTTTTTTTCAGTCTTCAACCTATAAACTCATTTGTTCTTTAGTGCTATTTTTCCCTTAGGAAGCGTTACTAAATCATAAGGGTGGTTCTCATTTAGGGATTTCATCTCTCCTTGCATGGCTTTAACCCATTCATTTTTATACTAATGAGACATGGCTTCTTCAAAATATTCTGGCTCCCATCCATCTGTAAGCATCAAATATTCATGTGGAGGATATCTAGCGGAAGGTCGTTGTTCTCTAATGGATCTTCTCAATTCTAGCTTAACTGGTGTGTAAGAGGTTCTCAATCCCATAATCTGTACCTAAATTCTTCATGCCCATAGCCTAAGAAAACACATTCCTTGGCTTTATCATCAAGCTTCGATCTTTCATCCTTAGGAATATGAATATATACTCTCCAGCCAAACACTCTTAAGTGTTTATAAGAAACATCTTTCCCAGTCCAAACTCTTTCAGGTACATCGCCATATAATGAAGCTGAAGAAGAAAGGTTAATCAAGTCAACTGTAGTACACATAGCCTCTGTCCAGAAATATTTAGAAAGCTTAACATCAGAAAGCATACACTTAATCCTTTCTTCAATTGTTCTATTCATCCTTTATGTAACACCATTCTACTGCGGGGTTTTGGTACAGTCTTTTCAAGTTTGATTCCATGGGATCTGCAATACTACTCAAATGGCCCTTTGCACTCACCATGGTTGTCTACCCTAACACATTTTAATTTCTTCATATCTTCTCTCAATATAAGCATGGAAGAACTTAAATATATCAAGCACCTAGTCTTTAGATTTCAAAGAAAAAGAGTCACAAAATAAAGTTCACATTCTATTGATCTACTTTGCCTCATGCAAATATTAATGTAAATCAAATTAAGGATTTACGACTTCTTAGATGGAGAAAAGGTTTTAAAAGCTACTTTGTGTGTCTTTCCAGCTATGCAATTGTTGGTTGGTATGCTTATTACTACTATAGGTTCAATGTGCAAGTGCACACAACGAGTAATATACTGATGACTATTCAGATCGTTTCCACAGGCATTGATGTTATAAGATTTGCTACAGCAATCTTAATAGTTCAATTTCAATATAAATTTAAATAAAATAATTAATGAAACTGATGAACTAATTAAATTAAAAACGCAATAAGGAAAATTCTCAAGTCAAACATAAAGACAAACTCAATGGGAAATGAGTAGTTGAGTGATTAAACTCACTTAATGTTAATGATTTTTTTTCCAATTAAGATTTTATTGCGCTACAACATCTACTACAACACTGGGCAGAATCCTTAACCGTCATCTGTTGGATATCTTATATCTAAATGTAACCTAGCAGTGACAAGTTGTTACGCTAGCATTAGATATAACATTATGCATTCTAGATTCCAATTGCCCTACAAAGTGAATCCCTATGTCTAATTCTTTACTAATTTTAGATTAAGCATGACCTTATTAAAATCGATATTAACTCAACCTGGGAAACCCAATCTAAAACCATGTATCGTCTTAATTTGTTCCACTAAATCAAACCTTTTTTAGGCTCCTTCTTAGCTAGTATCCACTAAATGGGTGGTTAGCGGAAATAGGAAATTGCAATAAGTAAAATCAAGACAAAATGTTATAACAAATACAAAACAACATGCATATATCAGTCAAATAACATTAAGCTTGTTTATCACTTAACCACAATAAAGTTTAGTTAATAATTTGCAGTAAAACAATAACAAAAATAGTTTTATCCATCAAATCCATTCCCATATATAAATAAAAACAAGAAAATAAGATAAGGAATTGAGTTCGCTTAATCTTGCCTTTCCTTTTTTTTTTCCCTTGAATCCTTTGTTGCAGCCCTAAAATCTCTCTTAGTTTCTATTTTCTCTTTATTTTTCTCTATTATTTTTCCTTGCGTGACAACTCTCCCTTTTTTTCTTTTCATGCGCGCTCCTTTTATAACTTGGAATTAAGGCAACCCAAAGTGTGTGGCACGTATCTTCCATTTTTGGAAATCTCAAATCGCAATCTTTTAGTTATCGTGAGCGAAATTCAGCTTGTTATTGCTACAAGATTGCTGCAGCAGCGACTACAATATCTTCACTGTTTCGGACTTGTTTTAATTCCTCTGCAGCCAAGTTCTTTTGTCATCTTTGCAAGTTTGTTGTAGGAGTATTTCATCTATAAAACTTGAGCTTTTTAGTCACCTACAATCATGCATATAATCTGAGCACTGAAAGATCTAAAAAAAAATTAATTTATTAAAAATAAACTTAAATTGATGCTCAGACAAAATGTAACTAAAAATGTAATTAAAACACATCATTTACTCTAGAAGTAATATTGATTTAAATCTAAAATGTCATAATAACTTTTATTTCATAGAGTTATTAGCAATGAACACAAGTCTTGAGGGACATACCTATTAAGCTGGGTACAAATCCTTTTATGGAAAGAGTTTTTAACCCTTTCTCACCAAAGTGACCAAATCTTTTGTGTCATGTCTCAATTTCAGAATTTTTTACAGGCACATTCACATATTCTTTTTTTATCTTAAGCTGCTAACACATAGAGAGTATTTACTTTCCTCCCATTAGCTAACACTGGGGAGCTTTTGATGAGCTTCCAATTTCCTTTACCAAATTGGTTAATATAACCATCATCATCAAGCTTGCCTATAGATATCAAATTAAGGCAAATATCTGGTACATGTCTAATATCTTTAAGCAACAGCTTACAACCAATCTTGGTCTTTAAGCAAATATCTTCTATGCCCACAATCTTGGATGGCCCCTCATTTCCCATCCGAACATGACCATAATCACTATTAACATCGGATGTGAAGTAATCACGATGTATAGTAACATGAAATGGAGCACACGAATCAATTACCCAATTACTGGTATGACAAGTGAGATTTACATACCTCTCATCATAAAATATACTCGTATCACCATCAACTATGGCTGCAATGTTCTCTTTGTTATTTTTTTAACATCACTTTTTTTCTTTCGCTTGTTCTCTTTTCCACAATCCACACTCCCTTTTAACATGACCCATTTTCTGACAATAAAAGCACTTCATGTTTTTCCTCTAGGACTTAGATCTTCCCCCGGGGTTATCATTGTTCTGCTAGCGGGAATTTCTGCTTTGACTTCTCCCCCGCCTTTCTTGCTTTTCAAAAACAAGTGCATTTAACTCTGAATGAACTACTTCAACACTTTTTCTTCTAGATTCTTCATTCTGCAACCTATCTGTAATTATATCCAAGGTTAATTTCCTGTTTGGCGCTGAATTATTCACTGACACCACTAATATCTCCCAACTGTTAGGCAAAGAACTAAACAATAACAATACTTGTAACTCATCATCTAAAATAATTTTCATAGTAGTCAACTGATCAACCAAGCCCTGAAGCTCATTAGTGTATTCAGTTATATTGCATCTCCCCTTGTATTTTAAGTTAAAAAGCCTTTTCATCATATTGGCTTTATTATATACTATCGGCTACTTATAAATTGTCTATAATTTTCTCCAAAGAACATCAGCCCTGGATTCCTTCGCGACATAGTGGTACACACTCTGATCAATCCATGATCTAATAGTACCCACGGCCTTTTAGTTTAATTGAACTCATTTTTTATCATCTAAATCGGCGGGTCTAGCTTTTTCGTCTTCAATGGGTTCATGTAAGTCTTTCATGTACAACAAATCTTCCATCCTAGACCTCTAAATACCATAATTCCATGAATTTAATTTAATCATGCATGCCAAGGATTCCTCCATCTCAATCAGACAAGAAATAAAACACACAACCTGACGCTCTGATACCACTCTGTTGGGAAAGGACTCACAAAAATAGTATCAAATTAAACGGAAATAAAAACTCTTTCCTTCTTTGTGTGATTAAAATAGGATGTGTAACATAAGTAAATAGGCAAAAAATAATCTAACACAATCCAAAACAATAAACCAACCATAAGAGACATAGATTTTTACGTGGAAAATTCAAAGCGGAAAAAACCACAGGATTATAATCCGATATAATCTTCCACTATATTAATGGGATTACAACACAAATTCTTCTCTAGATAATACTAAAGGCTAACAACATCAAGAATCTCAATATTCTTATGTTACAATAATAGCATAATAATTGTCTCTCTAGCAAGTAGGTATCTCAAATAACAGCTAATGAGAGGATAAAATAAAAATCAAAACTAGTAGGATTGTAGAGGGCAATACCAGGAACTTACCCTAAAAATTTGGGAGGAAACAAAGTTAATTTTGCCCTTCAATCGTCCAATCAAAATTTGAAATCCAAGCCCCCAAATATAATATTGTGTCATTGTTCTCTTTTCTCTCTCTCGTCTTTTTCTTCTCCACAAAAAGCTCTGCCGCCTCCACTTATTCTTATTTATATAGCCACATTTTCAAAACCTAAGTTTCATGGCAAATTTCATCCAAGTCCAAAGCTTAATAATAATTTCAAACCAAACAAATTATTTGGACTTTGGGCATATTGGTCCACTAAAATGAGATGGACCCTACAAATAATGGATAAAATTTGGATGTGACTTGAAGTTAAGAAGGAGTTAGATATTGCAAACAATAGTAATATTGAGGATAAACATGATGACATATTAGATATTCTAAATGATTTACGGGGTCTACTGTCAGAGTTTGATGTAGAACACCTAATGTAGACGCAGACACATTTCCTTCTAAATTGTAGGATTCAAATACTTGTAAAGTGACTAGCTTGTTAAATGATGCTCATAAGATGCCTTTCCCTGGAGCACGACTATGATTATTAAGTTTTCTTGTCAGATTGATGCATATCAAAGTCCTTAATCAGTGGAGTAACAAATCAATGGATACGTTACTCAAATTGTTAATTCAATTCTTACCTAAGAGGATAGAAATGGCAGGAAACTTGTATGATGTCAAAAGTATGTTGAAAGATTTAGGGCTGAGCTATGAAGTTAGTCATGCTTGCAAGTATGATTGTATGTTGTTTTGGAAAGAAAATGAATCTCTGGATAAATGTCCAATATGTGGTGAATCGCGATATAAATCTTGCAGTCAGGGGATAAGTGTACAGCAAAAGGTTTGACTAAGGAGCGAAAAAATATTACATTGTTTCAAATAACGCTGGCACCAAACTAATTTGGCTCCTCATCATAGTTTGTTACGAAGTACCTTTGTGACTTTAACTTACAATTTGTACTTGGATTTATGAAAGATAATAAAATTAACATTGTTCTTTTTAAATCTTGTATTTATTTGATTAATAGTAAAAAATAAAAAATTTATTCAAATATTTAAAAACAATTGAGGTAATAATATATATAAAAATAATCTCCATACATATTTAGCGATCAAAATTATATTGTAAAACACAAAAAAAGGTTTTTAGCGACCAAATAATTTGGTCACTAAAATTATGTTTCTGCAAAGGAAGATAATTCTTAGTTGAAAACATTTTTCGCAACGACAAAAATTCATCGCAAAAAATGAATATTGCAATGTAAACCATTTGTCACCAAAACAATATCTCGCAACCAAAAATTTTCGTCGCAAAATATGGAATAATTTTCGCCACCAAAACTATATTTTGCGATGAAAATAATTTCGTAGCCAAAACTATATTTGGCAACAAAACTGTTTTCGTCACCAAAACTATATTTTGTGACAAAACCAATTTCGTCGCCAAAATTATTTTTTACGATGAATCACAAAATGTAACCTTTCATCGCAAAAAAGCATGTCTACTAACCAACATCTTTCGTCGCAAAGGATATGTTTGAGTAACGAAATTTTTTCATCACAAATAGTTAGTTGTAAAAAAGCTTTAGCAATGAAATAGTTCGCCACCAAAGACTTAATTTTAGCGACAAATTTGCCTTTTTGTGATGGACAGAGCAAAAAATTCATAGTTGCATTTGACAATTTTGGTGACGTACTTTTCTTCATCACTAAAACTTTTAGCAACAAATTTGTTTTTTCGTCGCCAATTACCTAACGCGATGGTGCTATTGTGACGATTTTGCGACAAAATTTTTTCATCGCTATAGCCTTTAGCAATTAAATTTTATAGTTTTTTGGAGATGCGCATCGAATGACGAGGCAAGTAGTGTCGTTCAATTTTGTCATTCTGAAGCATGTGGTGGCCACTTTTCTTCAAAGAAGACAACTGTAAAAATATTGCAATGTGGATTTTATTGGCCCATATTATTTAGAGATTCACATGCATTTTGTAAAATATATAAGAATTATCAAATTTTAGGGTCCATCTTAAAGCGAAACATGATGCCTTTAAACCCCGTCTTTGTCATTGAAATATTTGATTGTTAGGGAATTGATTTTATGGGGCCTTTTCTATCATTATTTGGATTTGTATATATTTCGGTTGCTATTGATTATGTTTTAAAATGGATTGAAGCAATCTCTTATCGGCATAACAATCACACAACTGTAATCTATTTTTTAAAAGAAAATATTTTTCTTTACCACCATTTTATACGTCCATTATTGTTATTTAATTATGTATACTTTGAGAACGTTTAAAATTTAGAGTATAAATATACTTTTAATATATTTTTTCTTTAAAAGTGGTATCTTTTTGTACACATGTATTTTTAGTTCAAAATACTTAGAGAAATTTTCCAAAAACCATTCACACCATGACAAATGCAAATTGCCGAAATCCCAAACTTCTTTTTATAGATGTACAAGAAAGATGATGCATATCTTAAATTAGAGAAATCATATTGAACAAATTTTTATGCAAATCAAATAAGATTAATATATGTTTACATAAAAGTAAAATTAATTAATACAAATGAATTTATCTGTATGGTATTTTATATTAAATGATTTTGTGCAAATATCATATTTTCAAACTTCAACCACCATGAGTCCGTCTGTCAGAAAAGAAAGAGCACCATGACTCCATGACTCCGTGCGAAGAGTCAAAGTCGTCTGCCTTACGATAAAATCAAGACTTTGTGGTCGTGCTTTGGAAAGATTTAAATGACCTACAAATGCATGGACCACACGTTTTCTTACACAGTAGTATAATTTGAACCATGTTTTATGCACATGGACAAGCAAGAGTTCGACGAAGATAAATCAACAACCACGGCCCACAGAGATAGTAGCAAGGGCTGCTTATCTTTTTAAAATTTATAGGTGGAATTTAAATCCTATTTTAACCAAATTTTTGCTATCCAATATGAACTATTTAGTGGTTTTTTTTCACCAGATTCAAATTCAGATTTAAATAAATAAAATTTATACTTGAAGGGAAATTGGGCTATATTTAGGTATAAGCATGTTTTTATGACATTTGAGACAGAGGGTATAATTGCAGTGATCTAGAAGGCGAACTGAGGTCGTTTGAGAGATGAGTTGATGAGTTGGAATATTATGTATAGCTTAGTATGATTGTAGCAATTAATTTAAAGAGTTAATGTGGGGAACTTAAAAGAGCTCAAAGGATATCCCTGACGAATTTGAGAATAACTCTAGAGAACTTATTCAAGGACTTCAATAGAGCTCGTAGGATAACTTAGGTGAGCTCATATATGAAATACGATCTTGGTATCAAAACCATCATAATAAGAAGAAAATAAGTATAAACAATAAAGAACACGCAAGATTTAATGTGGTTTGACCTTTTGGCTTACATCCACGAGAATAGTTATCTCCAATCCACTTTGTATGTGAAGTATTACATTATTTACTTTACAATATCGAGAAAACCTTATTCAAGGTTGTTTATGGTGAGTAATAACATGAAGAAGATGTGGGTTTTATGGATATTAAAGAGTTTTCTAAGAGAAGAATAAGGAAAAAGCTTCTTTGAGTGATGGGATGGTCAAGATTTTTCGTTGAGATATAAGAAATGGAGGAAGAAAACCTCGAAATAGAGGAAGAAGAAGATGAAGCAGCCTCTCAAGAAATCAAATCTATAAAAAGGTTCCCAAGAGTTGATAGATCAAAGAGAGAAGGGGGGAAGGGGGAGAGAGAGGGATCCCCATCAAGATTGAACATGTGGATCATATACAGTAGTGCTCATGAGGGTTTCTTGGCAATTTTGGACAATTAGGGAATTTTCATTAGTTTGTTCTCCACAAGTGAGGCTATTTTAATATTTTTATCTTTTTTCCTTTGATAGTAACATCTAGGAGCTTGGGAGACAAGAAACTTTTAGCCTTTATAGTTGGCCATGTGGCAGACTCTTAGTATTACGGTCTTATTGCTTTTTAGCCAGTAGCAGAGGATAGGTGAGGTGAGGTGAGGTGAGGTGTGGGTTTCCCTCATTGCTTAGCTAAGGAATCTTCATTCCTATTAACTCATTTTTCTTAGCCAAAAAGGAGATATTTTGCTCTTTCTTATGATGGTGTGCACTTACTCAGGTGTTGGCTCTAACCACCAAAATTTGGGTTCTGATAGTACCCCTTGATGGTGGGCATATTTTTCGAAACTGTCTTTTTTTCAATGAGCTTATCTCCTAATCCTTTCATAGCTATACTACCATTCGGTCAAGCAAGCTGACTTCACATAGTTGACTTTCTTTGCGACGTGTCATGAAGTCATTAGTCTATGTCAGCATCCAAATTTTCAGCCCAAACAAACCCATCAACTTCTTCTTTACACTCTCATTTTCGTTAAGAATTGTAAAAATAATATTTGATAAAAAGGTTAATTTTGGATTACTGTCCTCCTGAATTCACTATCTTTTAAAAATCTTAATTTATTCTTTAATTTTGTTAAAAAGAAAAAAAAATCATGAATTCACCCTCATTTTTCCCTTATCTTTTGAACAAAAATATTGACAACTTGAGGTTTTTAAAAGTAACTGAGGTAATTTGAAGATAATCAATTCAAGAGGAAGGTAATTCAAAATTTACCCTTGATAAAATTACCTTCCTAACCATTATCTCTCATGTTCTTCCTATTATCTTTGTTCTAATTTTTCTGCACCTCACCATTTTTCTTTAATGTAAAATTACAAATAAAATTTTGATGGTTGTCTCTTCACAGCAATTGCCAATATCGATTTGACTTTAAGCTCTCACAAACTTAGACGAATAAAATTGAGCAGCATCTACTAATGAATGTGAAGAGTTTTTTTACCAACCATGAAATTCCATAAAAAAATATATATATATTTTCCTTCATGTCTTTAAAAAGAAAAAATAATGTCCCATCTCAAGTAGCATTAAGCAGATTAATCAGTATTTGAAAAAGGACGTAATGAACAATTTAAATAAAAAATAACATTAATTGCAAAAATTCTAGAACATCGGTTGAATAATATTTTTTAAACAACATTCCTAAGATACATTTTAGAAGAAAATAATGAAAGAAATAAAGTATTGGAACCAAATAGTTGAAACTTTAAGGAGGTGATTTTGGTTTGTAAGAGGTGATGTTAGAGACTAGAGAGAGAATATTTGCAATTATCAAAGGAAAAAAAAAAGAGATTAATGATGGGTAATTTTATGATTTTATGATTTTGGAATTTTTAAATTTTATTAATTTATTTATTTTTAAAAAATTTATAAGGAAGAATTTAGTGGGTTCAAATTAGAGATGGCCAATGGGCCGGATGGCACGTGGTACGGCACGTGTCCATACAGCACGGCACGACACGGGCATGTTTCGGTGGGGCACACAAGTGGGCCACGCTGGGCTTAGAATTTTAGACACGCAGACCTTAAAAACATAGCACGATTAGAGATGGGTTAAGCATGACACGATAAAAAAGCCTACAATAAACACGTTTTATTTTTTAATGAAAGTAAACTTAAAATTTTATTATTTTACAAATAACTTGAAATTGAATTTTTTAAATTCATTTAATTCTTAGTTTAAAAAATACTATAATTGATTTATATTTCTAATTTATTAAATAAATAATTGATATCATGATTTTATAAATATGCATTAATATTATTGTGAACTATAATTTATGACTCTATGTAAGTCCAATTAACAATTAAGTTAACCCTTAAGAAAAATTTATTATTATTATTGTTGTTAAATATTAAAAAAAATCTAATACTATAAGGTCAAACTTATTAATTAATATTATATTTTCTTGCTATTATTAGTTTATTATTATTAGATATAGACTTGAGTTTTGAATTTTCAATTCTATTAAATTTGAATAAAGGCATAGACTCAAGAAAAGTACATAGATTTGAAAAAAGTATATCATCAGCTTAGCATGCGCTCTTAAAAAATTAAAAAAGAAAAAGAAAAAAAGCTTATGTAAGGTTCAATTCTCTTACTTAAATATAATAAAATTTAGTTTGAGCTAACAAGCCCCTTTAAGTATTAAAATAATAATAATAATATATAATATTTAATTCTAAGAAAAGTAATAACATAAGTGATGATGCAATGACTAAGTAATAATGACATAAGAAATGACATAAGTGATGATGTAAGAGAAGTTTGTAGAGATAGATAAGAATTTTAGAATTTAGTAAGATATTTATGAAGGATAATCTCAACCATTGATCAAGAGTTATGGTGGCCCCTAGCCCCTTTCATCTTCAATCCAACCTAGGAATTAAAACATTTGTTTAGGAGAGAATCAAAGTGATTGGTAAGTTTACTCTCCTTATTCTCCACAAGATTTCCAATCATTCTATCTAAGGTTTATATTAGCATGATTTTAAATTGTTGCATATTATAATACATGATTTAAGGTGTGTTTAGGTTCTGTTTAGGGTTTTGATTTATTGTGGGTTTTATTAATCAACCTTTGGTGCATTAAGCACACTGGACAAATTCTGGACAATACGAGTATCTAGAATTCAAACATATATTTTTTGAATGCTTTGTATTAAGAAATTTATATTTCTGAAAACTAGACATGTAGGGCTTATTGATTAAATTTTGTTTCATAAGATTTGACTTTTTTTTTCAATTTATATGGATTTTTTAATCTGACACTAACACACTAGAAAACTGCGATTCCAGCAAGGTGATCAGATTCACACACTTATTTTTACTATTAAATGAACTCAAAAAGTTCTTAAATTTTATATAGGAGTTGATAAATGTGTCTAGTATTTCCAGTTTTAATTTCATAATTTTCTGATTAGTATCGGATTTTATAAAAATCTCAGAACACGTTCTGTTCGGTTAAGGTACTGTGAAACAGTTTCGAATTTTTCAAGTAATAAATAGTCTTGAAAATGGTTTTGGTATCGGATCCTCTTGAAAAGTTTATATGAGGTACCCATGGATGTCCAGAATAGTTCCGTAGAATACTATGTCATTTTCATTTTTAGATTAAGAGTTAAAATTCTGAGAATCAGACTAGTACGGGTATGAATTAGAAAATCTGATTCTTAGGATAAGTTATTGATAGTTATATTTTATGTTTGTTAAGGTGTTGGAAGTGATTGAGACTTTTAGAGGTTTAGCGGTGTGTTAGTTCAAATCCTTTTATTGAGATAAGTAACTTCATTCTTAATATACTAGATATGTATAAGTATTTTGATATTATTATAAGAGTTTTTATACTACTTAGAAGATTAATGGATTTTCATAACAAAATCAGTTTATGAAATTTTTTTCAAATCTAAATTATTTTAACAAAATATTTAATAAATGTTTTCAATATGTAAATTATTTTATGACATGACTACCTTTTATAATTTTGTCTATGAAATATTTTGCAAGCCTAAATTGTTGCCATGGACTTTCATGAATCTGATACAAATGTTTTGTGCCTATGTATGATCTCAATTATTTATGATTGTACCGGGGCCACCTCTTGAGAGCCAAAGCACTGCAAAGTGCCACATATAGTGTAAAGTACCACGTATAAGTCATTACATATGAAAAGTTAATTTAATTTTTTTGGCTCATTGTCCGTAGTTATTCTGATTTTGATTCTGATTCTGATCGTATTATATGATATATATGTTCTGGACTAGTACTGGGTATCTATTCTGAGTGTGTACATGGTAATCTAATTCTAATTATGTTTCTGGCCGGGTCACCGGGACTATAGGTGACACTATGTGACATGAGCTAACTGTTTGTTTTCTGTGTATGTGTTATACGATTTGCTTTTATAATTTATTATTCTTTTGATAATCCGAGTTACCATGAGTTTATGTCATCTTA
Organism: Citrus x changshan-huyou; assembly: GCA_039657385.1. NCBI lineage: Eukaryota > Viridiplantae > Streptophyta > Magnoliopsida > Sapindales > Rutaceae > Citrus > Citrus x changshan-huyou. The sequence continues at coordinate 10,450,437 of CM077550.1, forward strand.
TTGAAATATGTTGTTTTATGAAATTTATGAATTATGATTTATGTTTTACAAAAAGGAAGGCTTGTAATATTTTTGATACTGAAGCTTAGTGTGTTAGGAATGGTTTTACTTACCGAGTTGACGGCTCACCCCTCGTCATTACTTTTAGTAGATTAAGTTTCTTTTGAGAGGTGTGCTTAGCTTCGGAGTTAAGATTTCGTTTCCGTTTGCTTTTTGAATAAGAGGAATAGACTCATGTTTCTTATTAGTTTATTTCTATTATGAATTTGTAATATGGAGTTTTGAGACTTTTGTTATTTGTATTTTGAGAGAGATTATTTAGTGTTAGACGTATGAATTTGTGGATTTATTTGAATAATAATTTGAGGTATTTCAGTTTGAAATTTCTGATTAAGGATTACGATTTGTAAGTAACCTCCTTCTTCTCGTGCTCTGCACGTGTTAGATTTGGGGTATTACAGCTTATTGAGTTTTTTTTCTTAGGCATGGCACGACATGGCCCACGACACAGCATGTGTGCCAGGCCAGGCCTAAGTAAAAAAAATTAGGCACGGCACAAAACACATAGTGGGCACGACACGGCACGGGCACGAGCACGCATGGGCCTTGCTTTGGTGGCCAGCCGGGCCTATTGGCCATCTCTAGTTCAAATAACCTCACCCATTTTTAGAACAATAATGCTACGTATCTTAATATTTGAGTCCCAATTTGAGTGTCAATACTATATGTCACTTACTTATTGGATGATGAATATATATTCTATCATTCAATAGATGAATGTTACATCAATTAAAATTCAAATTAAAACTTAAATATTGAGATCCCTAATATTGTTTTTTTAAATTCATTTTAATAGTTGTCCCATTTTTTAATTTAATTTACCATAAAAGCCTTGTTAAAATCTAAGCAAGAGTTGAGGCTAAGAAGGATAAATTTTATTTATTAATTAATCTATTGGTGATGTTAGCATTGATTTTATTATATCAATTGCCATAGCTACAATACAAAGGGCATTTTCATCTATGAATTTTGTGAAAAATCGTCTACGAAATTGGATGTGAGATCAATGGATGAATGATAATTATGTTGTCTTGATAATAGGTTATTCTTCAATGTTTTGAACGTATGAAAGCTAGTCGAATACAGTTATAAATGTATATAATTAAATATTTTTATGAATTTTTATTTTAGTATTTATTATTTGTTGACCATTTTATTTTAAATTATAGTATTATCTTAATTTAAACCCTGCTAAATTGAATTAGTGGCACCGTAGCTGAGCAGCCATATGGAAATAATCACTGGTACATTGTCTTTGTAAGAACAAACAGGAAAGCAGTACGTACAAGCTTTTCTAAAGCACATTTGGATTATAAATTCTGCTGTCAAACTTGTTGAAATAACGGGTAACGTTACGAACAAAACACACTCACTAAGTGTACTGAAGTACGTTGTGTGACTTCAGTTTACGGTCAAGTGAACATGATGCTCTTCAAGGATATGTGATCATTAGTACAGTTGCTCTATTTTCTTTTGATGTCCCAATATATTCACAAATAATAGAAGAAAAAAGTGGGAAAAAAACTTTCTAATAAAATTCTCTTCTTACCTTACCTCTATAGTATTAGGCATACAAAGGGAGCCTTGCAAAATCTCATAATGGTGATAATTTTTCACTTGGGACGTCAATGACGTCTTCTAGATCTTTATCAAACTCGATTATATCTGGCTCTTGATGTCTCCACTGCACCAGTCTACTAGAGAGATCCATTAGCATCTCAACTCTGTCTTCATCAGTTCTGAGATGGATAGGCATCTTAATACAATTGATCAAGTACTTGCCAGTCTTTAATTTCCGCTGACAAATGAAATCTGAAGCTCTCTCTTCAGTCTCAGCCAATGAGCAATATATTGCTTGTATATGCTTTGTACTTCTTTGAGCCAGAGTCCAATCATTTGGCAATCATAATATTCTTTTTTGGAGGCACTCTTTGTTTTCGTGAAATTTGAGTTTCTTAAGTTTCTTCAGATACCACGATTCTTCTAAGTGTTTTTTTTCCCTGAACCAGATATGTTTAGCCTTTTAGGGTCCAAGCTTCTGCTATGTTGTTCAATACTCAGTCAACAACTCCTGCTCTGATTTATCATTGGGCCTCAGAATCCATGCAATATACCTTGTTGCTGCAGCAGATGCTCCATTTCTTGCATTTGTCCAAGTTTAGGTGCTCCGAATGTGCATTTTGGATAAAATTTTTCTTGAACACCTTCTTCAGAAAAAAGAAACATAGAAACGAAATAGAAGCTACCAGGGAAGTTCATTGCCATAGCCCTAATACCCAACAATAATGATGAAAAATTAGTTAATAATTAGATCATGTTAGTCGTTAGAAATGCTGCTGCATTTTCCAGTAAATTCATAGAGTGAGAATTTTACCAGATAGATCTGTGATCTATAGTCACAACTCTCCGACAGGTTAATAGTTGGAACAAATTGTTTCCTAGCATGGAACTAGTTTGCTGGTGGCATTAACTAATAGTAGGAACCCTTCAGTGGTAAGCGGTCCAGCAAAGGTCCTCAATAAGTGGTTATTGCTGGGAAAATATGCACCAGAAAAAGGCAGCTTCAGATCCTAACTCCAGTGATATGCCCCATAATGTTGGAGCAATGTTTATGTTCATTATCACTGAGACAAATCCAATCACAAGCTCCAGTATGGTAGCCGGACCCCTGTTGAACAACTAAATCAACACTATGAATGGGTTATGCTTGTTGATCTGAAAAGATGAGAGAGCCAGCCAATAATAAAGGAGCAAGCTTCAAGAAAAGACAAGAGTCGGTATAACTTATCAAGTTATCAAGTCGCCTTACCCTCCGAGATTCCCATTATAAAGCTTTAAGTCAGAACCATAACAGAATAACAATAAAAGATAACATGAAAAATAGTGAAGCATGAACATTTTCAAGAAATAGGAACTCGCGTGAGCAAAAACTAGTCATGTTACAGAGCTCTGGTCCTAATAAACAGAATGGGAGAAAGTATCAAGCACAAAACAATCTTACGCCAATCCACTCTCTCATGAAATTACTTAAAAAATAGTCTTGTTCGACCAACATTACTAATTGCAGGAACAATTTAGTCGAAAAAATAATTATTTTTTATTGTAAAAATTAGTTCATCACTAAAAGTATAAAGTAATATCCCATGTTTTCAATGGGAAAAAAGGTAAAAAATAACTTAATAATTAATTGCTAATACTTTTTTTTTTTGTGGAAAATCAATGGCACCAATGCCTTTTTCAATGATAGAAAGTTACTATAGAAAATGTAACAATATTTTCAATAACTTTATTAAATATGTTAGAACTATATGATTATTTATGACCACACTATTTCGCAATTGATAATAGAAATTTAATTTCAACCAAATATAAAAATGGTTGAAAATAATTAGTGAAATTTTGAAATGTTTGGCGGTCGGCATTAGTGCCACTATTATTTGCAATGGCAGGATTTTAGCAATTGAAAATACCGTATCTTTTTTACCAAATACAAAGGTATTCACAAATGAGTATTATAATTCATTAGGTGGTAGAGTTTAAGATGTGAACATTTTCAACTTACCAAACTTGTAGTAGAAATAAATTACTATTTTTTATGATTATTAATCATTATAAAAAAAATACATTAATGTTTATAGCTAAAGATGGCTAATAGACCGTGCTGGCCCATCACACTAAGACTCATTAGGGCCCACGCGTGCCGTGCCTAAAAAAGGCCCACCAACCTTTTTTTTTCTTTTTTTTCAAGCTCACATACCTGGTGTATTTTTTCAAGCCCACGTAGCTAGTGTGTTTTATTTAAGCCCAGGCGTCTGGCGTGTTTTTTTTCAAGCCCACGTAACTAGCGTGTTTTATTTAAACCCACGTGCCTGACCTGTTTTTTTTCAAGCCCATTAACCCATGCACTTCTTATAACAACAACAACAATAACAACAATAATAATTATAATTTTTATTAAGGGAACATTTAACATTTCATTATCTGTTTATCAGAATTTTACAACTATATATTTAATTTCACAATAACCAATTATAATACAACAATGCATAAATTTAATTCCTTAGATTATAGCAATGATTAATACAAATCTATATATTCAAGCGGCCAAAATATAAAAATATTCAAACAAATTATTCAAATTTTATTTATTCATTTATAAATTATAAACATAAAATAATTAGAATATTTTTTTTAACTAAGACTTAAATTAATTTTTTAAAAGCCTATGCTAATAAAATATATTAAAAAATTTAATTTCAAAATATTTGTAATATCATAACATTTTATGTTTATTTTTCATTAAAAAATTTTACTTTGATATACGACCACATACTATTGATGGCCCACGGACTGCGTGCTAGCCCACCAATAAAGCGTGCTTATTACGTGCTTTTTCACATGCTGTGCTTTGACCCATCTCTAATCGAGCTGTGTTTTTAAGGCCCACGTGTGGGCCGTGCCGTGTGTCCTACCGAAACGTGCTCGTGTTGTTTCGTGCTGTACGGACATGTATTGCTCGGCCCATTGGCCATCCTTATTTACAGCTATGCCGGATAATTTATCGTAAATAGTATGAAATTAATAAAAATAGTTTGGGGGAAAAATTGCACCAATATTATTATTTATTAGTATTAAATATTAGAAAAAAGTATGAAATTGATAAGAATAGTTTTGGGGGAAAGGTTGCGCCAATGCTATTATTTGTTAGTATTAATTATTAAAAAAATGTTCAAACGTATTTTATTAGACTTCAACTTTTGACCAGTTGCTTTCATTACTAAACATTAACCAATTAGAGTATCATTAGAAGATGTAATTATATTAAAAATAAAAAATTTATATTTTTATATGTACTGTATGTGATCTATGCATCTCCCACCTCTTGAATTTTTGTTTAAAAATAATGATAGCATGAGTACGAGGAGCCAATTTCATTAAATAGATCTTTGTTCTTTTTCCAATATATTGACCCTGCATTTTTTTAAGTAATAAACTTAATTACTAATATAATTTTCATGATCCTAGTGTAATTAAGTATCCACTAAGACATATTTGATGTACATTAATATTACTATATTATTTAATTATATTGTTTTGATCACTTAATTAGCTTTTATATAATGTTTAATCTGTCCATTTTTCTTTTAAATAAAAATTTGAGGTTAATGTTACAAATGAGAGTATAAGAAATGTCTGGACCATGATACTGGGCGGGTGGATATACGTTAATATAAAATATTATAGATTTGAGTTATGTATACACACACCACACATAAAAATTAGATTTTAGTATATAGTGTGAATGCAAATGAGTTTGATTAATAATATATGTTAACATGAAATTTGTAATTTTGTTTCGTATTGTTAGTATCATGTTCAACATTTCGAAGTAAATATTGGACATATAATGTTCATACACACACACACACACATACACATACACATACATATACATATATTGATGTATGAACTTTTCTTCAAAGAGGGAACACGCAATGAAGGGTGTCACACGATTTATATAATATTATTAACTATATTATATCTTATGTAAAACAAAATTATGCTCTATCTTGTAATTACATGATTAGCAACTTCCACTAATAATTAAGGAGTTACATTAATTGTCCACTCATATTTTTTTAAATTTTACCATTTAAAGTTTGAAGGGATTATTATGATTTTTTTAAGAGTGAGCATATAATATAGTTATGAGACTATGCTATATCAAATTAATTTTGTGCTACACACTCAATTATTCATATGACTAAATTAAATAAACAAATACTGAGTTTAATAGTACTCTATTATATTTGTGATCTAATTAAGTCATCCAAATAAACTTTAAAAACCAATAGTTATCAGTAGTATATTGATTGTTGTTATTGAATCAATTTAGAAACTCATTATCACACTATTTAGATACCTTAGTAAAGTATTCTAATTAATAATATCTTATGATTGATCACTATTATCGTATCAATTTAGAGACTAAATTTCAAATAATGAAATTATATAGTGAAATATTTAATAATAATTTTTTGTTTTAGATTTCATAATTGGATCATGCTCTTCATAGTTGATATTTGAAGATATTATTTAAAAACTTAGTCTAAGAATGATCATACAATTAATTTCACTATATAATGATAATTAGTCTTAGAATGATCTTACGAATAACTACACCATTTAATAAGAATTATTGTAAGAATTTATTTATATATTATAACATAAATGAAATCTTTTTTTTTTTTGGTTAACTTATTGAATTTTAGTGATATTTTCTTTACTGTTCAAGAATAAAAAAATATTTTATTTTTCTAATAGTTGTTTATTTTTATCCAATCTAATCTACTTTTTTTTTTTTTCCAAATATTGGTCTCATCTAATAGTTTAAAAAGTTATATTGTCGTCCATCTTATTTATCTTTATTAGCTAAATTCTAGTACTTATCGATAGTAAAACTAACTTAATTAGACTAAATTATATTATTTAATAATTAAATAGAATCATAGTTTGGGTTATGCCCCACATTCTCCATTCTCTCTTTAACCCATCTCCTCACGCCACCAAGTCAATAATCATAGTAGAATTCATCTTCTCATCTTCTAAATTCTCCTCATCTTTTCATTTTCTCTGTTCAGAGCTAGCTTATGTTTTAGTGTATTAAAATTCCCTAGTTTGGTATGTTAATTTGTAAGTTTGGATATAAAAACCATTTCGCTTGGATTACTGCAGCATATCATTAATGCAAAAACAAGATGCAGAGATGAATTCAATACTTGGCACGAAATGAATAAATTCTAATGGTTAGTTCATTTTTCTTGTTTTGTTTATATATATCATGTGTAGGGAATCGAGAGCTCTTACCAAATTTCTATTGTACAAGATTCAAATGAACACTCTGTCAAATACTGATGTTGCTTTTATCTTTTAACGATGCCAAGATGTTGTTTAGTATTCTTACGAATGTTTCATAGTAGTGGTATGAATTGTAAAGCTTAGTGAATATGTATATTGTTGTACCCCATTCATGTACATGTTGAAATTATTAATAAAAGACTATTAGAACAAGTTTTAGTGGAGTTTTTTTTTCTTTAATTTTACTACTCTTCTTTATAGCGGAACAATTCAATTACAAATATTACTTATTTCGACTAATATGTAGTATTTTCGATTGCAAAATCAATTAGAACAATATGTTTTTCGAACTATACTTTAGTTTTTTTTGCTGTTTTTGCCCCTCAATATTAATGTATTTTCAATGATCATATTTAATCGAGATTGCTATTAGAAAGCTACCGCAAAAGAGCCAATTGAAAATAGTATTCTTGATGGCTCAAAGTGATCATAAATATTATTCACTAGTTGTGTGTTCATATTATTTCTTATATGCATTCATCATTTTTCCATGGGTAATAATGCTCGAAAAAAGCATATTTACGGTGCCCAGTCAGAAAATAGTGTTTACGCCCTAAGTATTATTGACACTTGACAGCCAGCAATTAGGGGTGGCAAAACGAATAAACGAATCGAATTCGAATCGAACCAGAAATGAATTGGGTCAAAATTCTACTAATTCGGATTCGATTCGTTTATTAAACAAATTGAAATCTTAGGATTTGGATTCGATTCGTTTATTAAACGAATATTCGGTTCAATTCATTTAATTCATTTAGTAAATTTAATAAACAAATCGAATCGAATCCAGATTTGTTTATTATTCGTTTATCCTCTTACGAATCTATAACAAATCAAATCGAATCAAGATTTGTTTACAATTCATTTAGAAAAATATAATTAATAAACAAAATTAAGCAAAATAAAGTACAAGAAAGCCATAAATTTAATATCCTACAACAAAAGACAAATAACCCAAACCATATTCTAGGATTAAATATACAGTCATTCAAATGCTAAATTACAAATCCTTAGTAATACAAATAACCTTCAAGTTTTAAATTTTTTTAAAATAAATTAAGGACAAAAAAGTAATTTAATTAAACGAATAATAAACGAAGTTCAAATTAATCGACATGTATTCGATTCGTTTATGACCCGTTTATTAAACAAGTCCTAAATGAACAAACAAATCAATTTTCAAACTCGGATTCGATTCGTTTAATTAGCTAATCGAATCGAATTAACCCATTTATTAAATGAATCAATTTTTTTCAAATCCAAACCCATTTAATTTGTATCGAATTGAATCGAATAAATGAATTCTGACCCATATTGCCACCCATACCAGCAACTGCCTTCAGCCATTGAAAAACACATTTGCAATGCCATTTCACTTGTTTTGACCGTATTCAACAATCACAAAAAATAGTTTTTCTTGTATAGGTAAGGTCATTTTGTGTAGTCTTACAAAACTTTTGAAATATCATGCTTTAGAGTAAGAGGATCAAGATACTAGAAAAACAGCCTACAGAAAAAATATAGAAGTTGACAACATGGAAGAGAATAGAAAAAAGATGGGAATCAAATTTGGAAATGAAATATATTTAAACAGTATAGATAAATGAGAGATGTTTTAAAGAAAAAGGGAGGAAAAAAAAGTGAACAAACACTAAGGATTGAGGTAGGATGTTATTTTAAGATTCTAGAATTTTTATTATTTTAATATTTTTAAGTTTAATTAGAGTTAATTACCACATATGTCTTAGTCTTTTATTTCTATTATAATTGTGATTTAGTTTACTTTTAAAGTTAACATAGGAAGGTAAATTTTTTGTATTATAAATAGAGAGGTCTTCTTATTATTTTCATAACTTTAGCTTTAACTATGCAATAAAACCTCCCTTTGTTCCCTACGGGATTATCTATAAAAGAATCTCTTTTGTAGAGTCGTTTGGATTAAAATGAAATCTAGTCATGCTTCGATTATAGCATAATTTAATTGCATTGACTTCGTTCGACATGATATCTAGTGTTTCTACAATATCAATTCTGCTTCTACTAAGTCACTCCATCAGTTGGTATCAAAGTAGTTCTGAGTAAATTACACAACTTTCTTGGATACCTATATCCATCCCCAAGAAATCTGCCATTGAAAAAAAAAACAGAAAATTCCTAATCAATCTATAGTTGTCGTTTCCGCTACTTCAGCTGCCTCCGTCCCTTTGACCGTTGCTGCCATTCAACTTACCACTAGAATCATAATTAGCTGCAGGGCATAGTTCCCTGCCAAACCCACCCACTCTCTGCACCATAAATAGCCATAGTAGCCACCCAATCTGAGATGACCTGCCCCGAATCCCCCCGGGCGAGTCAATCTAGTCTCATCAAAACAGACTTGATAATAATTCTATTAGTAAAGATTTTGCAGAAAATTCGGCAGAGTCTCCTTTATAAGTATAACACTCCCAATCTGAAAATATGTAAAACAAGCACTCCCAATATAATATCCAAGGACTGTGACTTTTAATAGAGGAGATATATCTAGCCATATCTAGAAAAATCGTCTACAAACGTCATAAAATATTGTTGACTATTCCAAGCAGCCGTAGGAAATGGCCCACAAATGTTTGTATGTATGAGTTCTAAGACATCTGAAGTCTTGTTGGCTTCAAATCTCCTTTTATTGGTTTGTTTCCCCTTGATACAATTAACACAAATGTCAAAATCTGTGAAATCTAACGGGTCGAGAATTTCGTCTGACACAAGTCTCTTTATTCTCTGTCTGGAGATATAACCCAATCTTTTATGCCATAGCGCAGCCGAATTCTCATTGGTTAATTTTCTCTTTAAACCTCGTGTACTTAATTGAAGGGTTTCATTAAATGAATCAATTGTATCAAGCATATAAAGATTATCGTCGCTAATAAAGAACCGGAACCAACCAATTTTCAATCATGAAACAACCTGAATTTTTCATTTCCAAATGAACAAGAATAACCATATTTGTCCAAAGCAGAAATGGAAATCAAATTCCATTTAAAAGGCGGAATAACAAATGTTTCATAAAGATCCAAATAAAATTCGGTCTTTAATAATAATCTAAATTTTTCAATTGCTTCAACTTCAACCTTCTTGCCATCACTTACATAGATGTATCTTTCACCATCACTGGGTTTTCAACAACTCAAGCAACCCTGCATAGACACACTGATGTGAGCGTTTGCACCAGAATCATCCACTACGTGTGTCTAGGTATCAAAGTTAAATTAACCTCAGAACAAGCCAAACTAAGAAGCATAACTTTCTTAGCACACTATACGTGATAATTAGTGCAATGCTTTTTCTTATGCCCTTCAGCCCCACAGAAGAAACAACCAGTACCTTCCTAATCACCTAGTTTCTTTTATTGTTTCTTTTGAGGTGTTGTATCTGCAGCTTCCTTATTGTTGTTTTTTTTCTTGCCCTTATCCTTGCCCTTATACTTTATTGAAATCAGATTTGTCAAGAGCGTACTCATTCTTGCCCTTTTGTTCTTGACAAATCTCTTTTCAATTTCTACAAGGAACTCTTTAGCCGTAGTTGCTTTTTAAGTCATTGAGCCCCTAAATGCTTCTGGAATGGCCTTCTTCATGATCATGATACACATGCAATTTGATCTCTCCCACCTTTCAATTTCCCTTTTATTATTCGGGGTACTCTCATCCGTAAAAGGTGGGGGGGAATCAACCCTTAATACAATGTTAAGATCCATGACTGCAAGAACTATTGAGAGATTCTCATGCCATGATTTGGAGTTATAGCCATTTAGCATAGAAATAGAATTGATATTGGCAGTAATATTAGTAGTAGACATAATTGAATAGAGAACAACAAACAAACAAAACAAGCTCATATTAGTCTTAAAACAAAAATAAATTCAAATAAAGGTAAACCCCATCTCAAGATACTGGACACTCAATTAATATTTCATCTTTGGACAAAATATTAATTTGTAAGTGATATCTTGGTGTAGTAATCAAACACTAATAATAGGAATATGTCAAACAATGAATCTTCCTTTGGGTCGATTTATTGCTCACATGTAAAACCGAATAATCATCACGTGTTTATTACCACAGGTGCACATGTAATTCTATTAAATATAGACCTTCATTTGGGCTGATTGATATTTACAGAAATTACATTACAAAACCGTTTATATTCCAAAAAAAATTAATTTCCACAAGAGAGGTTACTTTGGTGACATGTTACCTCAATTAATTTATCTCAAAATACATATAAACCTACTAATATTTGAATTTAAAATTGTACCAAAAATTATCAAAAAAATAAAATTCGGGTCAACCCGAACCGGATTCTGAACCAGCCCACAAATCAAACCAACTCTTATTTATTTATTTTTTTAATGGGCTAAATCTCAACTTTAGTTTGAATCCATCAGCCCTATATATTGGGCCCAAAATTAACTTTTATTAAGTCAAAACAAATTTAGGGCTTAAACAAAAACTTATTAATTATTCTTTTGAAAAGAGCTTTTTAAATACTTCAGGGACCTCCACGATATTAACCATGAAAACCCTAACTCTTTTTCTTTTCTCTTTCTTTTGTGCGGCAGCCTTGCCCCCGCTTCTTCTACCTTATGCAGCAGCCATGGCCACCGCTCTTGAGCAGTGTGCTGTTGCTTGGTTGCCGTGGCATAGCTGCCGGCGTGGCCGTTTAGCCATTCTTTTTTTTTTTTAAATTTCGCTACCCTTTCTTTAATTTAAAATTTGAATATTCTGGATATTGTTATCTATATTTCCGAATTTAGTTCAACAAAACAATAAATTTTGTTCTCAAATTTAATGATACTAGATTTGAGAACACCAAAACTTTATTCACTAATTGAAAATAAATTCAATTCTCAATGATTCGACATGAAGAGGCTCTGATATCACTTATTAAAATAAGAAAACTTTTGGTGAAAATCATCACCTATAATCCAAGAACATTCATGTTGTATCACTAAGAATTAATAACAAAATTATGTGAAGCGTACCTGAATCCATAACATTGAATTGTTGTCTAGGTTTGTGTGGTTGGCCTTTCAAATCTATACGTTCTCCTAGAGAATTCTTTAAGTTTTCTCAGAGCTCTCTAACGATTAGATTTCAGAAAGAATATAAAGATACGTGTGACCTGAGTGTTGGAGAATTAACAAATAAAACACACAAAAAAACACACTATTTTATTTTTTTCAACAACACTCCTCACCAATTACAACTCTTATTTTCCACTCTCTACACCTTAGAGATTTTGTTACTTCACTTGATGTTTAAACCAAAGGGGAGAGGGGGTATTTATACATGAAACAAACTCATCACAGCCATTCATTTATTCAACTAATACACAAAGCTTGAGTGGCTTAGTGAATATATCAGTTGCTTGATCTTGTGATTTTATATACTTGATTTGCACTTCTTTTCTTGCAATATACTCTCTTATGAAATGATAGCGAGTGTCTATGTGTTTGCTTCGATCATGAAAGATTGGATTCTTGGATAGGGCAATTGCTGATTTGTTATCAACACAAATCTCGGTTGGCTCTTCTTGTGGCAAACCCAACTCCTTCAGCAAATTTCTGAGCTAAATTGCATAACAAACACTTGATGTGGCAGCTACATACTCAGCTTCACAAGTGGATAGCGTGACAATAGGTTGCTTCTTTGACATCCATGTGAAAGCAGTATCTCCCATGAAGAACACAAATCCTGTGGTGTTTTTTCGATCATCTACATCTCCACCCCAATCACTATCGTTATATCCAACAAGCTTGTAGTCATTCGAAAATGAGTATAACAAGCCGAAATTATTTGTACCTTTGATGTAGCGAATGATTCTTTTTGTATCTTTAAAATGGGTGGTCTTTGGATTCTCCATGTATCGACTCACAAGTCCAACATCATAAAGGATATCTGGTCTCATGCATGTCAAATAACATAGGCTTCCGACCAAACTTTTAAAGAATGGTGAATCTATATCTTCGCCTTCATCATATTTGGATAACTTGACTCCGCATTCCACTGCCGTGCTTATAGGCTTACAATAATTCATCTTGAACTTCTTGAGAATTTCCTTTGCATAGCTTTCTTAGGAGATAAATATGCCTTCTTCCTTTTGTTTGACTTCTATGCCGAGATAATATGCCATTAGTCCGATGTCAGACATCTCGAACTCTTTGATCATCACTCTCTTGAACTCTTCAAACAAGCTTGGATTACTTCCTGTGAAGATGAGATCATCCACATACATGCACACAATCAAAATATCTCCATCTTTTTCTTTGACGTAGAGAGCATGTTCATATGGGCATTTGGTAAAGCATTTCTCTTGAAAATACTTGTCAATTCTGTTATTCCATGCCCTTGGTGCTTGCTTTAACCCGTAAAGAGCTTTCTTCAATCTTAAAACTTTGTCTTCATGTCCTTTCACCACATAGCCTAATGGTTGTTCGATGTAAACTTCTTCTTCAAGGAATCTATTCAAGAAAGCAGACTTTACATCCATTTGAAAAATCCTCCATTTGTTCTGAGCAGCCAAAGAAATAATAAGTCTAATAGCTTCAAGTCTGGCTACAGGAGCAAATACCTCGTCGTAGTCTATGTCAGCCTTTTGACTATAGCCTTTTGCAACTAGCCTCGCCTTGTGCCTTTCAATTTCTCCCTTCGCATTTCTTTTTGTTTTGTACACCCATTTGACACTGATCGCCTTATGCCCTTTGGGAAGAGTAGTAAGCTCCCAAGTATCATTCTTCACAATGGTTTTGATTTCTTCATCTATTGCAATTCTCCACTTCTCATCTAGTGCAGCTTCTTGAAAGTTGACTGGCTCACAATCAGCAAAGAGGCAAAAGAGAGTGAGATTATCATGTCTCTCAGTTACCTCATAGAGATCTTGAAGACTTCTTGTACGTTCTTTGATTCTTTCATTTAAGAAAGATGGCGGTGAATCTTCACATGTGTTTGATGCTGGTGAGATAGGTGGAGTAGCTGGCTCTTGTTGTTCTTATACTTATTTTATCTGTGTATGATCATCTTCTTCAATGGGAAAGAAGTTGAAGTCATCCACACCAGAGCCAAAATCTCATTCTCCTTCTTCATTAAAAACTACATCTCGACTTATCACGATCTTCTCGTTGTTTGGATCGTAAAGCTTGTATCTTTTGGAGTTGTTGACATAGCCGATGAAGATGAACTTCTCACTTTTGTCATCCAGCTTGGCTCTACTTTCGTCTGGTACATGTACATGGGCAATACTACCGAAAACTCTCAGATGGGTGATGCCGGACTTTCTTCCACTCCAAGCTTCTTGTGGCATCTTGCCCCACACGCTTTTTGTTGGAGATCGATTAGATAAGTAGACTGCACATGCAACAGCTTCAGCCCAAAATTCTTTAGATAGCCTCTTACTCTTGAGCATTCTTTTTGCCATGTCGAGGATGGTTTTGTTCTTTCTTTCTGCAACACCATTTTGTTGGGGAGATCTTGGAATTGTCAAAGGTCGTCGAATTCCATTTGTTTCACAAACTCTACGAACTCTTTGGAAGTGAACTCTCCACCTCGATCAGATCTCATGGCTTTAATTTGGTATCCACTTTCTTTTTCCACTGCAGCTTTAAACTTCTTGAAAGCTTCAAAGACTTCTGATTTCTGCTTCAAAAAATATACCTAATTTTTTCTTGAAAAATCATCTATGAAGAGAAGGAAGTAGTTACTTTTACCAAGGGAGTTTGGCTTGAATGGACCGCACACATCAATATGAATGAGCTCGAGTGGCTTCTGAGCTCTTGAGTTTGACTCATTTGGAAAGCTCTTTCTGAACTGCTTGCCAAGTAAGCATCAGGGTGATTGATGTATGGTAAGTCTTTCACCGTGTTCTTCTTGAATTGTAGCTCCAATCCTCCAAAGTTGAGATGCCCATATCGAAGATGCCAAATCCAGGATGGATCTTTGTGACAGGTTTTGAGACATTTTGCAACATCATTTTGAATATTTATAGTAAACATTCTATTCTTCGACATTTTCACCTTTGTAATTAGATTTCCTTTGCCATCTCTTAGGAAAAGACTACAATCTTTTAAGTGAATATCATAGTCTTTTTCTAAAAGTTGACCCAAACTAAGGATATTGCTTTTCATATTGGGCACATAGTAAACATTCGAAATTATTTGGTGGCTACCATCTTTTGCACGAAAAAGAATGTTACTCTACCCTTCACTGGTACTTTTGAATTATCTCCAAAAGCGACACTGCCATTCACAGATTCACTTAGTTGCACGAACATGCTTATGTTTCCACTCATATGATTGCTAGCACCTGTGTCAAGATACCATGTATTTTTTTGACCTCCACTTGTGTCATTGCGTGCTAGTAAAAGTGTGCCATCTTCATCATTTTTTTCTTCAGCATAGTTCACTCTCTCCTCAATTATGGTGCTTGGAGCTCTGCATTCTGAAGCATAATGCCCAAACTTTTGACAATTATAGCACTGTACTTGAGATTTGTCATACCTCGATCTTGGATTGCCTCTGCCTCGTCCTCTGCTTGAGCTTTCTCCTTTGGCATAATTGAAGTTGTTGTTGAAATTCCAACTTCATCCATGACCACGACCTCTACCTCTACCTCGTCCTCGTGCTCTACCTCGGACATAGTGCCTTCTCTCGTTGTCGGAGCTTTCTTCTATTTTCTTTAGATTGACCTCCATCTTGAGAAGTTGTTCTTCAATTCCTTGCTTCTTTTTTAGTTTTTCTTCGTAGGCTTGCAACCTTCCTTGAAGGTGCTCGATCGTCATATCCTCTAGATCTCTTGTTTCCTCAATTGTCACAACAATATGGTCAAACTTCGAGTCTACTGATCGAAGTATCTTTTCAATGATCCTTACCTCTTTTAACTCCTCGCCATTTCTTTTTAATTCATTGGAAACGGTCACAACCTGAGCAAAGTAGTCAGAAATTGACTCTGACGCCTTCATGTGTAAGGACTCAAATTCTCCTCGTAATGTTTGGAGACGAACCTTCTTTACTTGCTCCGCTCCTTTGTAAGAGGTATCTAGTTTCTCCCATGCTTCTTTTAAGGAGATTGTACCAGTAATCTTTTCAAAAGCATCTTTATCTAATGATTGAAAGATGAGATACTTTGCTTTATTCTCTTTCTTTTTCAAGTCTTTTAAATTCTCATTCTGCACCGCAGTTAAAGTGGCTTCATTTTCTGGCACAATAAGACATTTCTCCATGACATCCCATACGTCATGTGCACCCAATAGAGCCTTCATTTTAATACTCCAATTGTCAAACTTACTTTCTTTTAATTGTGGAACTTGAAATGACATCATACCACCATTTGCCATAACTCATAAATTGAGTAAGAATTTTGAGATTCTGAATGCACGGATGGATCCGGCACGTCGAAAAATCTTGGGAGGGACTCGAGTCAACTTTCGGTCAACGGTCGACACCGGTCAACGGTCGACGTCGGTCAATGGTCAACGCCGGCTTGGTAGTCTTGGTTCGGTCCGGCTTGGTTCGGCTCGAGTTGGCTCGGTTCGACTTGATTTAGTTCAGTTCGGCTCGGCTTAGTTCGGTTCGGTTCGACTCAACTTGGTTCAACTCGGTGAGTCGACTCAGCTCCGGACAGAAAACTTCCAGCGGCGAGTGTGGGAGTGTCCAGTCTCCGATCAGGATGATTTTTGAGGCGTCATGTTCCTATCGTCAAGATCTTTGATTTGATATGCTATATGACTATATATAGCATCGAACACTAGCTCTGATACCGCTTTGTTGGAGAATTAACAAAAAAAACACATTATTTTATTTCTTCAACAACACTCCTTACCAATTACAACTCTTATTTTTCACTCTCTACACCTTAGAGATTTTGTTACTTCACTTGATGTTTAAACCAAAGGGGAGAGGGAGTATTTATACATGAAACAAACTAATCACAACCACTCATTTATTCAACTAATACACAAATCTTCACCATCCATTAAAACCTACCACTCACCTATTTCACCAACCACACCTACCACACCTAACATAAATAATTCAAACCTCACCAACCATACCTACTCATGGAATCTTCCATGAGTTGGGCTTGAATTTATTCATCTTGGATCAAGTTTATGATCCAACACTGAGGACTATAACAACTTATATAGATAACATTTTTCTTGTTATCATTAGAAATTCATAATTCTGTCCATTATAGAATTAGAATATAATTATGTTTCTACACATTAAAGGTTCACACCTTATTAGATACATTAAAACCCATAATACCAAAAACTTTAATAGATCACTTTTAATTTGGTTTAACCTTATATGACAGTCTGTAATACATAATTATTTACATATAAGTAGAACATTGGATTAAGGATCCAACAATATTGGATTAAAAAATCCAACAGTTCCATCAATGACTTATGTTTTAGATTTGTGCAAAGCAATTGCTGAGAATCTTATTGCCCCATAAATGGTGTGAAACTTCTTGTAATATTTGCAAGCACCCATTTATTGTCGTTTTATTACTTAATTTATTGAAAAAATAATATGTAAGTGCTGAAATACTAACTAGGCAATCCAAGAGGGGGGTGAATTGGGATTTTAAAAATTAAGCTAAGCAAACCACACACAAATCCAATCTAATGCCTTAATAAATTCGAAAACAATAAATTCAATGAAAGCACAATAATAAATGAGCAAGGGAAGAGAAAGCAAACTCAAGGATTTTTACGTGGTTGGCAATCCCCGCCTACGTCCACGCCTCCAAGCACACCGGGCTTGAGGATTTCACTATCCAAGCATTTCCAAGGCTTCAAACGTTTACAATTGACTTCAAGGTGTCAATGAACCTTTACAACAAGAGATTATTTCTCCAATCCCTTTACTCCACGTGTTTCTCACACTTGTACACTCACAATTTGATGAGAAATGAAAAATACAATAATGAATCTCTCTTTAAGAGTGGATATACAAATTGAAGAACAAAGATGATTTAATAAATTATGAGTTACAAAATTGAAGCTCAATATATGTTGTGTGCACTTGTTTATGCTTGCTTGGATTGCCAAAAATGATTTGGTTTTGAGTTTATATAGTTTGAGCTCAAAAACTAGCCGTTACTCACATTCTGGGCATATCCGGTTTTCCGTTTATGGAATCCGGTAAGTCGGATTTATGTTACCGTTAAGGCAAAATTTTAAATTTTACCTATCCGGCTTGCCAGTTACAAAATTCGGTAAGCCGTTTGCATTCTGGATACTTACTGCCCCGTATCCGATTTTCCAGTTTTTATATCCGGTAAGCCGCTTGCTACAGTAACCTGCTACAGTGAAAATTTTTCTAAATTTTCAATTGACCCCTAAACTTTGTAAAATTATAGTATGGCCCAAAAAGTTATAAAAGTTTGCAAATAAGTCCAATTTCAGAAGTTCTAAATAATACTTTGTTAATCCCAAAATTTTATGAAATTATGATATAGCCCAAAATGCTATGACACTTTTCAAATAAGTCCTTCACTAAAATTTCAAGTAATATTTGTTGATTTCAAATTTTTCAAAATTCTTTCAATTTAAACCATAAACTTGAAAAACAACTAATTTCTTGAAATCATTTTTCCATTAAATATGAAACCTTTATAATGTAAAAATAATGATTTATTTAAAAAGAATAAAAACAACCAATTTCATAAAATCATTTTTCCATTAAATATGAAACATTTATAATGTGAAAATAATGATTTATTTATGAAAACATATATGTTAACAAGTGCAAGAATTATTATATGCTAATATTTTGCTATTAAAGAATTATAAAATCTTACATTTTATTATTTTAATGTTTAACAAATTGATTATTATTTGATCTTAAAATACTAATTATACCCTTACTTTGAAAAAATATATAAAATATCAATAAAGCTCTTGAGAGATAAAGATTGTTTTATCTTCAGGGTAAAAAAATATTATTAGAAAATTACAATTATGATTGTCATCTAATAAGACTTTTAAATATGTTATGTCTTTGCTCGTTTTTTGTTTGTATTTGCGTTTTTCTTTCAGTCTTTTTGCTTTTAACGACAATTTTCCCGTCAAATTTTAATGAATTCCAAAATTTGATTTACTTTTTATGCATAAAGGCACTTTTAATCCTATTACATTAACATAACGACATGTGTCAATATTTTAAGGACTCTCATGTGCTTGAAAATATGATTTTTAGAGAATATTGTTCACATTACCCATTCGGCACGGAGTCATATATTTTTAAATTTCAGGCACCAAGAGTCCAGATGTGAAAAAAGAAATAGCGCCATAAGTCCAAGAGAGCAAGTGGTTCAAAGTCGTCTGCCTTATCATAAAATCAAGACTTTGTGGCCATGCTTGGAAAAGATTTAAAAGACTGAAGACCGCATCGACCGCTAGCGGTCTTACAATGCAAGGTGTTGTAGTTTGAACAATGTTTTATGCACATGGACAGGTAAGAGTTTGACAAAGGCTAATCAACTGCCACAGATGAGAAGGATCAAATTGCTGATAATATGATTGGAGTTCTCTCTGCAGCTCAGGACCCAACAGCTAGTGTGGAATCTCAAATACCCCCATGATAACCCAAACTTGTTTAAGCTGTAAAGGTAAGAGTATCTCCAAAAGTTTCTATACATTTTACTCTTCAAATATTTATTTGCTTACCTATGTGGCAATAAAAAGATGAAAAAATTAACTATTCTCCAAAAGACTCTTCAAATAGAAATAAATTAATATTATTTTAATCAAATAATTATTATTTTAAAGGAAAAGTCAATAACAATTAAAGCACTTCTCTTGCTCTCTCTAATAAAAAGTAATAAAATATAAATTGAAGAGTGAGAAAACTACTCTCCAAATTTGAAGAAAGAAAATCATTTTTTATTTGAAGAATTTTAATTGAAGTGTTTTTTGGAACTTTAAGTATTGATGTAGTTCTTTAAATAAGTAATAAAATCTTATTTGAAGAGTCTTTTGGTGATACTCTAAGATTAAGAAATTATCCCATTAAAAGAAGGGCATGAGATTGTGCTAAGTGGTTATTTTTATCATTGGTTTAATGTTACTAAAGGCAGAGCGAACAGTTGTATATGAACAAAATAATGGAGGCAATTTAACATGGTCATAGACAAAGAATATGCCATGTACATATAGGCTAAGTTCTACAGTGTTTATATAATTACCGTGATGAAAATTGAAAATCATCACAACCTCAATAAAAGAATCTGAAAGGAATTCAAATTTATTGAAAATAAATGTAGGCAATTAAAATCTTAAAATTAACAATTTAATTAATTTTTGAAAATGTTGTTCACTGTTACTGTTTACCGATATTGTTCATGATTACTGTTCATCCACATAAAAAATATTAATTTTTCAAAAACACAATAAATTGCAGAAATTAAATGACACTGAGATTTTTACGTGGTTCAGATTGATCAATCCTACATCCACATAGCCCGAACATTTTGTCGATCCAAATTTTGGTATCTAACATATAAAAAATTGGAAATCATCACAGCCAGAATACAAGAATTTAATGTTATTAAAGACAACAAAAGGTGAAATATCAACCAAATAATGGGGGCAAAAGGGCTTGAATAAACATGGACAAAGACATAGAGTATGCCATCTACGTATAGGCTAAAGTGGCGTTTATTTTTTAATTTAATGACTTAAAGTGACTTAATTTAATTAATTAAGTTAATTAGAGGTGTTTGTTTTTATAACTTAATGGAACTTTTTAGATAATTTTGACTTAATAAAATAAGCTCATTGTTTTGGCTTTTTACTTAATAGAGACATCTGAATTAAGTCAATTATTTTATAATGTCAAAACTATCATTGCTTTATAATTTATTTTTCATGTCTATCCCAAAACTCACCCCATAGACATTTACCCCAAATAATAATCTCATCATTATTTTTTTAGCCGTCATGAAATCCCTCCTCACTTTGGTATCAACTCCTCAAGTATTGAAGATGAAAATTACATGCGACAACTTCGAGATGAAATGACAAATCAATTGTTTCAAGCATCTTATTAATTTTTTTCTTTCTTATATTATATACGATAAAATTTAAAATTTATGGTATTTTATATATTAAAATTCTAAAATCATTATGTATTCACTTGAATATAGTTTTACTTATAAATGTTAAAATATTGTGGTATTTAATATATTATTTATTTGACATTCAAATTTAATAAAGATACAAATGTAAAAGTACATATTTTCAGTTTTTTAAGTTAAAAAAAACAACTTAATAATTATTTTTTGAGATTCAGACGAAAAAACAAACACATTTATATCTATTCAGAATTCAGACTAATTCAGGTTTATTCAGATTTCAGACAAAAAAACAAACGCCACCTAAATCTACAGTGTTCTTATAATTAATGTGATGAAAATTGAAAATCATCACAGCCTCAGTAACAGAATCTAATTTATAAATTTATTATATATATTGAATGTTTCAATCGAATGAGTTGAAAATCAGTCGCGGTTAATTAATTTTAAAATAAATTATATATGTGCATGTCGGTTTCAGTCAAATGTCCCAAGTAAAAAATAATAATATTTATAAAGAAAGTCCGCATCAATAAATACACATCATTTCAAATTTACTCGTTTTCAGCGCCTTTGTTGACCCTGTGCTTAGTTTGGGCTATAAATACTCACCCTTCAGAAAAGTAGTGCGAACAAGTTCCATCGGTTGTTTCCCACAGAGCGAAAAGTAAGATCAAAGATGCAAAGCTTGATAAGCTGCATACTATGGCTTCTATTCACATGGGTTTGGGTCAAGGCTTTAAAGTCCTTTTCTAGAGGATCAATAAAGCTTCCACCGGGGCCGACGCCTTGGCCGATCATCGGAAACCTCCCGCAACTTGGGCACAAACCTCACAAGTCACTAGCCGACCTTGCCAAGGTCCATGGCCCTATCATGAGTCTAAAAATTGGACAGGTGACCACAGTAGTCATTTCTTCAGCTTCCATGGCCAAACAAGTCCTTCAAGATCATGACGCAGCTTTATGCAATCGAAACGTTCCAGATTCTGTCAGTTCCCACCAGAAGGGTGAATACGGGATTCCATGGCTTCCTGCCTCCACGCAGTGGAAAAAGCTTCGAAAAATATGCAACCTACATATTTTCACCAGTCAGAAACTTGATGCCAATCAAGACCTCCGGCGCAAGAAAATCCAACAACTCGTTGCTTTTGTTCAAGAAAGTTGCCATGCGGGAGAAGCAATCGATATTGGCCAAGCAGCTTTCGATACTGCAGTTAATCTGTTGTCCAATACAATTTTTTCTGTTGATTTGGCTGACCCTAATTCAGCTTCCGCAAGAGAGTTTAAGAATTTGATGTGGGGTTTGATGGTAGAATCTGGAAAGCCTAACGTGTCCGATTTTTTTCCCATGCTTAGAAAGCTTGATATACAGGGAGTACGGCGTCGCTTATCAAGGCATCATATCAAGATATTGGAGGTCTTGGATCGCTTCATTTATCAAAGATTGAAGCAAAGAAAAGAACACGGTTTTGTTATTTCCAAGGACATGTTAGATACTCTTCTCAACATCAGCGAAAGTGAAAAGATTGACAGAAATGATTTCAAACATCTTTTCCTGGTAATATTTGAATTAATTTAATTTCGTCCTCAAATTATGAGTAATTACGTAACCCATAAATTGATTAATTACATATCTTAACAGGATTTGTTTGCCGCGGGGGCTGAAACGACTTCAAGCACCTTGGAATGGGCATTGACAGAGCTACTACACAGCCCAGAGGCATTATCAAAAGCTCGATCGGAGTTGGAAAAGCAAATAGGCAATGGCAACCCAATTGAAGAATCAGATATCGCTCGGTTACCTTATCTACAAGCAGTAGTTAAAGAAACCTTGAGGTTGCATCCGGCTGTTCCATTGTTAATCCCTCGCAAAGCCTCAGTAGATGTGCAAATCTCAGGCTTCATAGTGCCAAAGGGCGCACAAGTTTTGGTCAATGCATGGGCTATAGGCAGAGATGCAAGCACATGGGAGAACCCTTACTCTTTCAAGCCTGAAAGGTTCTTAGGGTTAGATGTTGATGTCAAAGGCCGAAATTTTGAGCTAATTCCGTTCGGAGCTGGGCGGCGAATATGTCCTGGTTTGCCATTGGCAATAAGAATGTTGCACCTAATGTTGGGTTCACTTATTAAATCATTTGATTGGAAGCTTGAAAGTAAAGTTACAACTGAGAACATGGACATGGAAGAGAAGTTTGGCATCACCTTGCAGAAGGCTCAACCACTTCGTGTGGTTCCTGTCGCCATTTAATTATGGGAAATGATATATAAGTACAAAATGGTGACATAAATAAGTTTGAAATGATGTCATTTCCTCACTTACTGTTAAAAAAATAATAATAATCTCAGGCTTTTTTTTTTCTCCTTCATCACCATTTTGTACGTCTGCTGTTGTATTTAATTATATGTACTTTGAGAAAGTTTAAATATTAGAGAATAAATATACTTTTAATATGTCTTTCTCTTTATATTTGGTTTCTCCCTTTTTTTTTTTTGTGTGTGTATGTTTGTGTGTGTGTGTATGTGTGTATAGCACACAAGAGAATAGTTAATTTCATATTGTCATTTCAAGATACCCAGAAAATTTTCCAAAAACGATTCCTGCCATGACAAATTGATAGGAGCAAGAGACCATATTTAGATTGAAATTTATAATATTTAAAAATATTTTAATTTATTTATTTTTTAGTTTAATTTGGTTATCTTTGTTTTATTGTTTGTGCATTATTTATTTGAGTTGTATTCCTAATTTATGTATGAGTCTTATTAAAATAAGTTTTTTAGTCAAATTATAATAAGTATTAGTATGAATAATTGTCTTTTGTAACTTTTATAAGCATGCCTTGATTATTTGTTATTGATTATTTCATGAAATAAATTCTAGATTTGAGTTTAATAATATTTTTTCAATTTTGAAAGCTTTGTGTGAGTTTTTGAGTTCAGTTAATTATCAGCATTCTATTGAATCAATGAGTTTTAACCCTCTAAATTCACGATATTATTTTGAATCAAAAACATCAATTTAGACTATTCTTTTATTAAGGAATTCTCAAGAATCAACGGAATATTAGAATATTAAACTTTCACTACAACAATTTGGCATCATAGCCAAAATCTTGGTTGTACTATTCTTAACACCTAGCCGGATATGGTAAACGGCAAACCGAATTTTGGGCAGTAAGCTTCTGGAGCATAAACGGCTATCCGGATTTCGCAAGCGGCAATCCGGATTTCAAAAGCGGCTTACCGGATATGAAAAGCGGCATGCCGGATATTCTGAAATTCAATTTTTTGCCTTAACGGTAACATAAAAACGGCTTACCAGATTCCTAAACGGCAAGCCGGTTATGACCAAAATGTGCATAACAGCTAGTTTTTGAGCTCAAACTATATAAACTCAAATCCAACTCATTTTCAAGTTCTCTAGCAAGCATAAACAAAAAGCACACGAGATATCTTGGTTGTTTTGTGCACTAGATAAGAAAGAGTTTCATAGAGTGTCTAGTTGCGAAAATGCTAATGAAATTTTGCACAAACTTGAAGTTGTCTATGAAGGCACGAACCAAGTGAAAGAATCTAAAATAAGTAGGTACACTCGACAATATGAATTGTTTCAAATGGAACAAAATGAGAATGTGTACTCTATGTATACTAGATTTACGGACATAGTGAACACTTTAGGAGCCCTAGGAAAGACCTTTTCAAATAGCGAGAAAGTTAAGAAAATTATTAGGTCGCTACCTAAGGAATGGAGACCAAAAAGGACTGCCATTGAGGAAGCCAAAGATTTAAATGTATTACCTATTGATGATTTAATTGGTTCTCTCATTTCATATGAAAAAGATTTGGCAGCAGAAAAAGGGCATGAGGAAAAGAAGAAAAACATTGCTCTCAAGGCTTCAAAACGTGAGAGTGATGAGGAAAGCGAAATGGATGATGAGGAGTTGGCAATGATGGCTAGAAGATTCAGAAAATTTTACAAGAAGAATAATGAGCAGAGAAAGTTCAGAGGCTACAAGAATAAGAAGGAGAAGAAAGAGCCAATCACTTGTTATGAATGCAAGAAGCCCGGACACATACGACCGGAATGTCCTCTTCTCAACAAACTCAAGAAGAAAGCTATGGTGGCCACATGGGATGATAGCGATGAGGAAACAAGTGATGATGATGAGCAACAAGAAATGAAAAATTTAGCTCTCATGGCCTTTGGGGAAGAATCATGTGATGAACTTGATGAGGTAAGTGTTCTTCCTACATATGATGAATTACATGATGTCTTTAAGGATTTACATGATGAGTTGATGAAGATTGGTAAAACGAATATATGTCTTAAAAAGAAGATGATAGAACTTTAAAATGAAAATAAATCATTTAGTTCAAAGATTATATGCCTAGAATTAGAAAATAAAACATTGTATGATAGCATTGCATTATTTGATAATTCTAGCACTCCACATGAGCACTTAGAGTCACACATGAATGACTTGAAAAATGAAAATGAAATGCTTAGAAAGAAGAGCAATGAACTAAATGAAATTGTGTTAAAATTCACAAATGGGCAAAAGATGTTGGACAACTTGCTAAACTCACAAAAATGTGTATTTGACAAAGGATGCATTGGTTATAAACCAAATTTGAAACAAAAATTTTACAAGAGTTATTTTGTGAAGAATACATCTATTAACAATCAAGTTGTATGTCATTATTGTAATCAAGATGGTCATATGAAAAATAAATGTACAGTGAAGAGAAATGCATATTATGGTGTGAATTGTGTTTGGGTTCCGAAAGGAACCATTGCTAACTCTCAAGGACCCAAAAAGGTTTGGGTACCTAAAACTTGAGATTTTCTCTACAGGACTTGAATAAGAAGAAGAATAAGTGGTACTTGGACATCGGTTGTTCAAGACACATGACAGGGAATTATTCTTGGTTTTCAAGTTTTACTAAGATCGAAAATGGTGGAGATGTATTGTTTGGAGATAATTCAAAAGGAAAAATCATTGGCATTGGAAATGTCGATAATGTATCCTCTACTCTCATTGAAAATGTGTGTTTGGTTGAAAACTTGAAACACAACTTGCTTAGTATTAGTCAATTATGTGATAAAGAATATAGAGTTATCTTTGATAAATCTAAATGTGTTATTGAGAATGCATGTGATGGGAAAGTTTTATTTGTAGGAAATAGATGTGTTAATGTCTATACCATTAATATAGATTGTGCATCGACAAATGATAAATGTTTCTCCACATTTCATGATGATGGTTGGTTGTGGCATAGAAGATTAGGTCATGCAAGCATGGATTTGATTTCAAAAATCGTGAAAAATGATTTGGTTAAAGGTCTTCCAAAAATCAGTTTTCAAAAAGATAGAATTTGTGAAGCTTGCCAATTTGGAAAACAAATCAAAACTTCCTTCAAAAGTAAGAATCATGTCTCTACTTCAAAACCACTTCAATTACTTCACATAGATTTGTTTGGACCTTCTAGATATGCTAGTTTAAGTGGCAAATTTTATGCATTTGTAATTGTAGATGATTATTCTAGATACACATGGGTATTGTTCTTAGCTAATAAGGATGATGTTATTGATGCATTTCGAATTTTCTATAAAAAGGTTCAAAATGAAAAAGGTTATTTTATTACTTGTATTAGAAGTGATCATGGTGGAGAATTTGAAAATCATGCATTTAAAAATTTTTGTAATGACTTTGGCATTGAACATCAATTTTCATCACCTAGGACTCCACAACAAAATGGAGTAGTAGAGAGAAAGAATAGGTCTATCCAAGAAATGGCTAGGACCATGTTGAATGAAAATTCTTTGCCTAAGTATTTTTGGGCCGAAGCCGTCAACACCGCTTGTTATGTTTTAAATCGTGTGTTAATTAGACCTGATCTTAATAAAACTTCATATGAGCTTTGGAAAGATAGAAAACCCAACATTGGTTATTTTAAAATCTTTGGATGCAAATGTTTTGTTTTGAACACAAAAGATAATCTTAGTAAATTTGATTCAAAATATGATGTTGGCATTTTTCTTGGTTATTCAAACTCAAGCAAAGCTTATAGAGTTTATAATAAAAGAACTTTAGTTGTGGAAGAATCTATGCATGTTACATTTGATGAGTCTAACCCCTCCTCTACGGAGAAAGTCGTTGTTGATGATAATGCAGAAGAAGAACAACAAGAAGAAGCATAAAATGACAACCAAAAAGACGCACCACATGGAATTCAAGAGGAACATCATAAAGAAACAAATGTAGAGCAAAATAAAGGTACTTCTCAAACACTCCCCAAGGAGTGGAGGTATATTTCCTTTCACCCTAAGGATGTAATTTTAGGAGATCCCTCACGAGGTGTTACCACTAGATCATCTCTTAGGAACACATATGAGCATGTTGCATTTATCTCTCAAATTGAACCAAAATCCTTTGCGGATGCGGAAAATGAAGAATCATGGATTATGGCTATGCAAGAGGAGTTGAATCAATTTGAAAGAAACAATGTGTGGGAATTAGTTCCTAATCCAGAACATCAATCCATTATAGGCACTAAATGGGTATTTAGAAACAAAATGGATGAATCCGGTGTGGTTGTAAGAAATAAAGCTAGATTAGTGGCTCAAGGTTACAACCAAGAAGAAAGAATTGATTTTGATGAAACATTTGCACCTGTAGTAAGGTTAGAATCCATTAGGATGTTGTTAGCATATGCATGTCATAAGGATTTCATTTTATATCAAATGGATGTCAAGAGTGCTTTCTTAAATGGTTATATTATGGAAGAAGTTTATGTGAAACAACCTCCTGGTTTTGAAAATGAAAAATTTTCAGATCATGTGTATAAGTTATCTAAGGCTTTGTATGGACTAAAACAAGCACCTAGAGCTTGGTATGATAGGCTTAAAAACTTCTTGTTGGATAACGATTTTTCGATGGGAAAAGCGGACACAACCTTATTTGTTAAGCATAAGAACCAAGATATACTTATTGTTCAAATTTATGTTGATGATATTATTTTTGGTTCTACTAATGAGTTGTTGTGTAAAGATTTTTCATCATGTATGAGCAAAGAATTTGAGATAAGTATGATGGGGGAGTTGAAGTACTTCCTTGGACTCCAAATCAAACAAAACGAGGAAGGAATTTTCATAAATCAAGCCAAGTATGTGAAGGATCTACTCAAAAGATTTGGCTATGATAATGGAATGGCAAAAAGCACTCCAATGAGTACTACCATCAAGCTGGACAAGGATGAGAAAGGTAAGAAAGTTGATATCAAGACATATCGAGGTATGATCGGATCCTTACTCTACTTGACTGCTAGTAGGCCTGATATTATGTTTAGTGTATGCTTGTGTGCTAGATTTCAATCTTGTCCTAAAGAGTCACACATGCTTGCTGTCAAACGCATTTTTTGATATTTGATTGGCACCATTAATCTTGGCCTTTGGTATCCTAGGGGAACTCATATTGACTTAACTTATTATTCGGATGCTGATTTTGCTAGATATAAGGTTGATAGAAAAAGTACTAGTGGAACATGTCACTTCCTAGGCCATTCTCTTGTCTCTTGGTTTAGTAAGAAACAAAACTCAGTTGCGCTTTCAACCACCGAGGCAGAATATATTACCGTAGGTAGTTGTTGTGCACAAATTCTTTGGATGAAACAAACCCTTAGAGACTATGGTATTAAACTTGATCAAATACCTATCTTGTGTGACAATACTAGTGCTATAAATCTTTCCAAGAATCCCATTCAACATTCTAGAACTAAGCATATAGAAATTAGACATCATTTCCTTAGAGATCATGTTCAAAAAAGAGATGTTGTAATTAAATTTGTTTCTACTGAAAATCAGCTTGCGGATATATTTACAAAACCTCTTAGCGAAGAGCATTTTATAAAGATAAAACATGAGCTTGGAATGATGAATGTTGCATCTTGACTTATGTTTTACTACATGGCTTGATATGTTTATTATTATATGGATTTATGCTTCATAAATTAGATAGCTTGATATGCTTATAATTTTATGATTTTATGTTTTCATGCATTAAATGGCTTATTGAAAAGTTTTAAATCTCAAAATGATTTAAAATTAATCAATTTTAAAAGCCAAAAATAAAATGGTGTGTGTAATACAAGTATAAGAGCTTGCCAAAATTCAATTAGAGACAAAAAGTTTTCCAAGTCTAAACCGGTATTCCACTTCCTCTCATCCGGAAAACCGCTTTCTTATTGATTTCTCTCGGGAAAAATTCCGGATAACCGGATTTTACAAACCGGTAAGCCGGATTAGCTTTGGTTGCTCTCGGGTCAACATTCGGATAACCGGATTATCAATCCGAAAAACCGGATTTGCTAAGCCTCCTCTCTGCCTCAAAACCAGACAGCCGGTTCTTCAAATCCAGAAAACCGGTTATGGTTTACATGGTTCTGCCACACAACCGGCTAACCGGTTCGTAAATCTGGCAAACCGAATTCGAGAGACAACTTTCTGCCTCAAAACCGGACAATCGGTTAGATAAACCGGAAAGCCGGATACAGTTTTTTTGCTCTCTGCTCCATAATAGGCTAACCGGTTAGTGAAATTCGGTTAGCCAAATTCGCATGAAGACCTTGCTAGAACATAACCAGATTTCCGGTTAAAGACATCCGACAAGCCGGATTCGCGGTTAAAAGGGCACTGTTCTTCTTCCTTCTTTATTCGGCCAATCGGATTGCTCTCTCTCTCTCAAAGCCGTTTATTCCTCACTCTATCTCACTCCAAAATCCATCATCTTCTTACTTTTTCGCATCAAATTGAGTCTTGAAAATCATTCCCCATCACTTCATTTACTCAAAATCATCCTCAAACTCCATTTTCAACATCTAAATCTCTAAATCCTAAATTTAACCTAGGTTTTCAGCCAATTTTTCTCTCTCTAGATTTCTCCCTCCTTAGCCATTTTTTATCCTAATTGTTTCTCAAACTCTCTTTCAGTCTTCATAATCTTCATTCTTTTTGCTCTTTTTAACTTCAAATCAATCCAAATCACAATGTTAAGCTCTCGGCTGGTTCGAAGAAAAGGCAAAGAACCGGTTCAACCAACCAACCGGTCACGGCAAGCATGGGGCACCTCCAATCAATCTAATTTTGAGTCCACTCACTTTCAGAACAAGAAACATTTGATCAAACGGTTTCAACAAAGCTTCAGCACTCGTGAGGTACTCAATACGTTTTATGTTTTACCGGATGTGATGCATACTCTCAATATTAGTCATAAAAATTTATTTCAATTGTTGGGAGATGTTGGTTGGATTGATGCACTTTTGATTGAGGAGAACTTGTATCCCGACTTGGTGAAAGTGTTTTACTCGAATATGGAAGTTTCCGAGGAGAACAAGACTCGAGTAATCACCAATGTTGGAGGAGTTATGATTGATTTTGATGTTTCCTTGTTAAACTCTATCCTAGGATCATCCGATTTTGGCCTAGAAATTTATTCGCCTAGGAAATCTCCTAAACTTGATAGTTATGTTCATGTTGACGCCGTTCGTAATATTTGTAGGCGTAATGATCTTTCTGTTGAGGATTGTACCATTCACTTCCGCACTCAGTGTCTTTGTCTTCAAACTCACATTTTACTTCGCATTATTCAGTCCATTGTGCTTCCTAGATCAGGGCATTTAGATGAGGTCTCTCACATGGACGTTGCTTTAATTGACTGTATTCTTAGACGTCGTCCGGTTAACTTGGGCTATACCATTATCCGAACCATGTTGACCATACCTGCCTTGATTACTCGCTCCCTTCCATATGGTCACTTCATTACCCGAATCCTTAAATTTTTTGATGTGCCGATTCTAGAACCATCGTGTAGACCGTCCAAGGGTATCGGAGATGAGGTTATTTTCGGCTTAGGCTTTGAGTGGAAAAATGGCACTTGGGTCAAATACACTGAGAACAAGTTTACCTTTCTTGCTCCAAGTGATGATCGGCCACTTAATGTTGTGGTTCCAGCCGATCAGCAACCTGTTTTCTCACTCCCATTTCGAGGGCAGCGTAGACGCCGAGATCCTCCCATGATTGCTTCAGCTCCTGGTGCCTCTGCATCCGCTTCATCACCTCCACAGCCTCCTACCTCTGAAGAGGTTACTCTTCAGCAGCTTATAGATGAGGTGCGGACACTCTCGGTGCGACAGACTGAGTTTCAGCAGCAGCGGCAGCAGCTCATTCATGGACAGCGCCTTCTCTTTGAGCACTTCGGTATTCCATATCCGTATCCACCTCCATCACCACCATCCTCACCACCTCAGTAGTCTCTTATGCTTGTATTTGGACACACCTACATTTGTTTTTATTGTTTGTTATGGATTATATCGATTTCCTTATGCTTATGGATATTTTTGAACTAATGTGCTTATATTGTGACTTTGATGATTGAAATGGGGAGCTTGTATTCTTTTTTATGATGAAGGGGGAGAATAATTTAATATGTGTTATAAAAAGTGTTATAAAAATATGCATGTATCCAGGGGGAGTATGTATGTATGCAGGGGGAGTCTTTTTAAATAATTTTTTCAAATCAATTTTTTTTAACCTTGCATTGATTAAGGGAGAGTTTTTCATAACTAAATTAAATTTTTTATAATGTGTTTTGCCATCATAAAAAAGGGGGAGATTGTTAGCCTATATGGCTATAGATATTGATTTTGATGATAACAAACCACATGTGTTGATTAAACAAAGATTTATGAATTGTGCTTTTATAATAAGAAAATGATGTTATGGAATTAAAGTGTTTTGGACTAAAATGAAAGTATTTTAAAAACCTTCGATATTTGTTTTAAAATTTCGGATTTGGACCTATTTGAAATTATTTAAATATTTTGGGTCATTCTATAATTTCACATAATTTGGGTGAAATCATAATTTCAGAAAGTTTTGGGATTGACAAAGTATTATTCAGAAATTCTAAAATTGGACCTATTTGAAAGCTTCCATAACGTTTTGGGCCATAATACAGTTTTATAAAGTTTTGGGATCAAACTGTAAATTTAGAAAATATTCACAGTAGCAGTTACTGTAGCAAGCGGCTAGCTGGATATGGTAAACGGCAAACCAGATTTTGGGCAGTAAGCTTCTGGAGCATAAACGGCTATCCGGATTTCGCAAGCGGCAATCCAGATTTCAAAAACGGCTTACCGGATATGAAAAGCGGCATGCCGGATATTCTAAAATTCAAACTTTTGCCTTAACGGTAACATAAAAGCAGCTTACTAGATTCCTAAACGGCAAGCCGGTTATAACCAAAATGTGCATAACGGCTAGTTTTTGAGCTCAAACTATATAAACTCAAATCCAACTCATTTTCAAGCTCTCTAGCAAGCATAAACAAAAAGCACACGAGATATCTTGAGCTTTAAATTTACAAATCACAAAACATTGAATCATCTCTTGTTCTTCATTTTTGAATATCTACTCTTTGAGTGAGTTTTATTGTGACTTTCATTTCTTCATCTTAATTATAAGAGTTTGAGTGTGTGAAACACTTGAGTGAAGAGATTGGGAGATAATCTCTTTGTTGTAAAGGTTCATTGACACCTTGAAGTCAATTGTAAACGGTTGAAGCCTTGGAAAGACTCGGATAGTGAAATCCTCAAACTTGGATCGCTTGGAGGCGTGGACGTAGGCAGGGATTGCCGAACCACGTAAACATTCTTGTGTTTGTTTCTCTTCTCCCTTACTCATTTGTTATTGTGCTTTTATTGAACTTATTGCTTTCAATTTTTATTAAGAAATTAGATTGCTTGTTGTGTGGATTTGCTAGGATAATTCTTAAAATTCCAATTCACCCCCCCTCTTAGGTTGCACACTTATATTTCAACTTGTTGGTATAATCTCTTATTATTCTCTTGATTTGCCTAAAGAAAATAAAGAAGGTTGTGATATTTTTTAACAGTAAGTCGTCTTTCTGCAACTATGTTGAAATTCAACACGAACAATATGAGAAAGTAGCATTAGAGAAATTTTAATTGAAGATTTTTTTATGCCATAGGAGTGATTTGATGCACATTGTTACAAAATAAGAAAATTCGAAGTTTGTTGTCTACATTAAAGTTCTATTTTGAAAATTAATATTTATGCACATGAACGTCTTATTAGAGGCTACAACAAACAAAGTTTGAGGACGAATTTTCTTCATCCTGCCAGGATTGATGAAGAGCAAGAAATTGAAGAGATTATATTTAAATTGAAATTTATAACATTTAAGAATATTTTAATTAATTTATATTCTAATTTAATTTGATTATCTTTTTATAGTTTTAATATTTAAGCATTGTTTATTTGAGTTATATTCCTAATTAAGGTATGGGTTTTATTAAAATAAAATTTTTTAGTTAAATTATGATAAGTTGTAGTTAATATAAATAAATAATTTTTTGTAACTTTTTATAAGCAAGCCTAATAATTTGTTATTGATTATTTCTTAGAACAGACTTTAGATTTGAGTTCAATAATATTTTTAATTTTTAAAGCTTCCATAATTTTTTAATTTAATTAATTATTAATATTTTATGAAATCATTAAATCAACGAATTTTAACTCTTTAAATTTATATTATTCTTTTGAGTCAACATAAATTTAGACCGTTTCCATCCTGTAATACTCTCAAGTATTTCTCTTAAATAAAATTTTTTTCTTGTTTTTAATTCTGAACCAATGGCATGTGTGAATATTTAATGACTCTCAACTGCTTGAAAATGATGTTCAGGGAACATTTGTCACATTGTCCAGATGTCAAAACACAGTCGACTCGTCTGCCTTGTCATAAATCAAGACTTTCTGGCCCTCCTTAGGAAAAGACTTCTCTTTTGATGAGATGCTAAGAAAAAGACTTAAAAGACCTAAAAATGCACGACTCCAAATGATAGACTAAATACAAGGAATCCTCCCAATTATTTAATGGGTGGGTGCTCAATTAGTTAAGACTTAAAATATTATGATATGTATCAGCACAATTTGATAGAAGGATAGTGGCGGACTTAGATAGTGACTAGCCAGGATGCTCACTGGAAACCTCATTAATTCCCTTAAATTTTAATAATATTTTTATATAAATATAGAATTTTTAATTTTCTCTCAAGTACTTATCTAAATCAATTTCAACTAAAACAACTTAAATACTATTTTATAGTTGAGTTGCTCGTGTTCAGACCTTCAAAATATAATATTAAATGAATGATTCATCATTTTAATTGGAGATAATGACTTATTTTATTATATATATATTATTTAAAAAGAGGTTCTTCTCGTTTATGATTTTTTACTATTTCATATGTACAAACACTCACACACGTGTATAAAATAAATTTATAATTTAACCCGAAATAGTTTAAGACCCTGGGTCTGCCTCCGTAGAATGGGATATTGGAGTTTTTGTCCAACCACAGGTTGTCTTACAAGGTGGTGGAGTTTGACCGACGTCTTGTGCAAAATGGACAAGCAGGAGTTTGACAAACACAAATCGACAGCCACAGAGAGCGCCGTGCTAGGGCTGGTGGGGGCTAAAAGTCACTGCTAATCTTTTCAAAAGTTATGGATAGAGTTATTTAATTCATTAGTTTCCTTCCTACAATCTATTTTTAATTAAGTTTTTAATTTCAAAATGGTATTGAATAAAATTGTCTAACCAACCATATCTCTCTGTTTTCTTCCAATTCTCCCTGTTCTTACTGTTCAACACCTAATCAGTTCACTTGGTAGTTCTATTTTTTAATGTAAAATTACAAAAGAATTTTTGATGGTTGTCTCTCACCAATTGCCAAAATGGATTTGACTTTAAGCTCACACAAACGTAGAGGTACAAAATTGACCATCTAATGTTGAATATGAAGAGTTTTTTAACTAACCATGAAATTAAAGTCATAAAAAATTATTTTCCTTCAAGTCTTCAGAAAGAAAAATTTACATTTGTCCCATCTGAAATACCATGAAGAAGATTAATTAGTATTTAAAAATGGACGTAACGAACAATTTAAATAAAAATAACATTGATTGCAAAAATTTCATGACATCGGTTGAATAATATCTTTTAAACATTCCAAAGATACAGTTAGAAGAAAATTATAAGAGAAAAAAAGTAGAACCAAATAGTTGAACTTAAAAGAAATGTAAGCGTCGGTGATTAGTTTGCAAGAGGTGATTGTAGATTAATAAAGGGAAAAAGGACAAACACACCCCCAACGTTTAGACAAAGGGACAAAAATTCCTTTAATGTTTCAAAAAAGACATTTCATCCTTCTAGAAGATTAATTAGTATTTAAAAATGGACGTAACGAACAATTTAAATAAAAATAACATTGATTGCAAAAATTTTAGGACATCAGTTGAATAATATCTTTTAAACATTCCAAAGATACAGTTAGAAGAAAATTATAAGAGAAAAAAAGAAGTAGAACCAAATAGTTGAACTTAAAAGAAATGTAAGCGTCGGTGATTAGTTTGCAAGAGGTGATTGTAGATTAATAAAGGGAAAAAGGACAAACACACCCCCAACGTTTAGACAAAGGGACAAAAATTCCTTTAATGTTTCAAAAAAGACATTTACACCCTTCTAGCATATACAAAAAAAAATGTTAGATTATCCAATTTGTCCATATATTGTTAATAAAATTATAAATATACCCTCATTGCTCCATTCCTCTATTAAAATTTTTATCAATAACTAATTTTCAAAAAAGACATCTACACACCTAAAATAAATTGTAAATAAATTATAATTTTAAAAATAAAATTGGTTATTAATACCATAATAAATAACATAGAAAATTTGTTATAAATGTACAAGTTTAAATGATTGATATGTGGAGAATTGTTAAATATACAAGTTTAAAGTTTAAATAAAATTGGTTATTAATAACCAATTTTATTTTTAAAATTATAATTTATTTACAATTTTTTTTAGGTCTTTTTTGAAAATTGGTTATTGATAAAAATTTAAATAGAGGAATGGGGTAATGAGGGTATATTGATAATTTTATTAACAATATATGGACAAATTGGATAATCTAATAATTTTTTTATAAGCTAGAAGGGTATAATGATAATTACATATTAAAATTATAATGAATGGGGGTGTGGATGTCTTTTTTTAAAATATTAGGGAGTTTTTGTCCCTTTGCCTAAACATTGGGGGTGTGTTTGTCATTTTTTCATTAATAAATGGTAATTTTATAATTTTAGAATTTTAAAATTTTATTAATGAATTTTACTTCTAAAATGGGTGTAGAGAGGAATTTAGTGGGTTCCAAAATAGCCCCAACCATTTTTAAATTAGTGATACTAAAGATCTTAACATTTGAGTCTCTACTTGAGTCTCAATACTATATGTTACTTATTTATTAGATGATGAATGTATAATTACTTATTACTCTACTCTATTATTCAATAGATGAACGCTACATTAGTTGAAACTTAAATATTATTGGGATCTAGAGTATTACTCCTTTTAAATTCATTTTGATATTTGTTCCATTTTTTATTTTATTTACCATTAAAGCCCCTGTTAAAATTTAAAAATGATTGAAACTAAGGATATCTATTGATGATATTAGGATTAATTTTATTAGTTGCCACAGCTACAGTAGAAAGGACATTTTCATCAATGAATTTTTAGAAAAATCATATACGAAATCAGATGAGAAATTAATAGTTGAATGGTGCATATATATAAAAATATATAATTTCTAGTCTTGCTAATGAGATTATCATTCAAGGTTTTCAATATATAAAAGTACGTCGAGGACATTTATAATATTTTTTATTTATTAACCATTTTTTTAAAATTATATTATTGTTTGAACTTAGCCCCTACTAAATTGAATCCCTAACAACGCCACCGAGCAGCCATACGCAACTAATCGCTGGTACATTATCTTTGTAAGAACAAACTGGAAAGCAGTATGTACAACAGTACAAGCTTTTCTACCGCACACTTGGATTATAAATTCTGCTGTAAAACCTGTTGAAATAGCGCGTCACGTTTTTAACAAAACACACTCGCTGCGTGTATTTTGTGTGACCTCAGTGTACAGTCAAGTGAACATGATGCTCTCTGCGGACATTGATCATTAGGAGGACTAACAACCGTTACAATTTACAAAAAACATGCAGACTACGAGAATGTCATTTTTGACAGATGCACAAGAGTACAGAGTCTCTATTTTCTTTTGACATCCCATTATATTAAAAAATGAATAGAACGAAATAAGAAAAATGAACTCTTTGCAACGAAATTCTCTTCTTCGAGCCAGAGTCCAATCATTTGATTTGACAATTATACTTTCTTTTTGGAGCACAATCCTCCTTGTTTTCTTGAAATTTGGGTTTCTTAAGTTTCTTCAGGTACCAGGATTCTTCGAAGTGGTTTTTTCCTGAACCAAATAGTCTTAGGGTCCAAGCTTCTGCTATGTTATAGGGTCAGATTTATCATTGGGCCTCAGAATCCATGCAATATAGCTTGCTGCAGCAGCGGATACTCGCTCCATTTCTTGCATTTGTCCAAGTTTAGGTGCTCCTAATGTGCATTTTGAATAAAATTTTTCTTGAACACCTTTTTCAGAGGAAAGTAACATAGAAGCAAAGTGGAAGCAACCAGGGAAGTTCATTGCCATAGCCCTGGAACGCAACAGTGATGAAAATTTCGTGAATAATTGGATCATTTTAGAAATGCTGCTACATGATTTTTCTGTGAATTCATAGAGTGAGAATTGTACCAGATAGATCTGTGATCTGTAGTCACAGCCTTTTTCTCAGAGGGATTAATAGTTGGAACAAATTGTTTCCTAGCATGGAAAACTGGTTTGCTGGTGGCAATAACTAATTGTTAGAAACCCTTCGGTAGTAAGCGGTCCAGCAAAAGTCCTCAATAAGAGGTCACTCTTGGGAAAATATGCACCAGAAAAGGGCAGCCTGAGATCCTAACTCCAACGATATGCGGCAGATGTTGGATTAATGTTTATGTCTAGTATCACTGAGACTAATCCGATCACAAGCTCCAATATGGAAGCCAGACCCCAGTTGAACAACCAAATCAATACCATGAATGGGTTATGCTTTTTGATCTGAAAAGATGAGGGAGCTAGCTAATAATCAAGTAGCAAGCTTCAAGAAAAGAGAAGAGTCGTTATAACTTACCAAGTCATCGAAAATAACAAAAATATTTGATATAGCATAATGTAATAGATCAAATATACTGCAGATGTCAAATGACAAAAAAATAAATTACTTTTCACTTTCCGATCGGAACAACAGACACATAATAATCGCAAATTATTATCTTCTTCGTCGTCGTCTTTTTTCTTCAACTTCAATGCAGTTTAGGGTTTGCGCGAGTCCATAGAAGAGATGGGTTACTTCTAAAATGGTCATGATGTATTAATGTCAATCAGATACCGAAAGCAATGATTATGATATTGTAAGTACACTGGGCTTGTATTGGTTGACTAAGGGTTTGGGTTGCATTGGCTTCCCAAATCATCTATTTTAAGATAGATTGGAAAAAATCAATTTTATAAATTAGTTGGTCACTTGTTTTGTAATTTTAGATTATAACATAATCACTTATCAAATAATTTAGTAAGTATATTTAATGAAAGGAAGTCAAAATAACCAAAATAATAAATGTTACTATCATTATCTATATTTTTCGTATTTTACAAATAATGAAAACATTTTGTTTTATGTTGAACTGTTACAATAACAGAAAACTTTAGTGTAAATAGGTTAGTTGAAAATAAGTAACTTACTAAAATGGGAAAATGCCGCCAGCACTAACTGTTTCGACAACGGCTACATCACCAGCGCCGGCGAAAATGTTTGTCTCATTGAAGCAAAATACTGACCATTGAATACCAAATTCTCTGATCTCTACGTACAACCATGTCGGCCAAACCATCAAAGGAGGTCTGAAAATAACGCAAAATCACATAAATTGTGGTGGCCTATATAACACCGCCTCTAATCGACAACGCAATATGCCGCACCCCAGCCCCCAAAGCATCCTTTGTAGACGCTAGGCAATATCATGTCTCATTCTTTTATTTTATATTTTAAAGAATTTTTAGTTATTATGAGCTCCATTCCTATATATATATATCAAAAGAATCTTGTTACAAATTTATAAGTACAGAGTATTTCAATTCGTAAAAGTTTACTGTTACTTGGAGTCTCCCCAAGTATCGCCTTAAACGAGTGAATTTGTAATCTTTCTTCTTTAATTAAAAAAAAAAAAGTCATGATATTTGTAATAGGATGATAATATCTGATAGATTTTTATTTTTATTTTTTTCAGAGCAAAAATATTACAAATTCACCCATTTAAAACTATACTTTGGGAGATTTTAAGCATCCTCAAATAATTTTTTATGAATTGAAACAGAAGAAGTGTTCCACCAGTTATGAGCATTAAGACCTAACTCCAAATTAACAAAGTTGTCTGCCACTGAATTGCCCTCTTTGTAGATGTGTAAACTAGTAAAGTGCATTCCATGATTAAGTTTAAACAATTCAACTATCTGATACGTAGATGTCATGTCGGCTTGAATTTGGTACTTTAAGATAAGCTAAAACTTAAGACAAGTTACTATCAACCAAATAAAATTCCATCCTTTCGTAACTGCAAACTCAATAGCCTTTAAAATGATATATATCTTTGCATAGAAAGATGTTTGATGGCCAAGCGACTGCGCAAAACAACCTCGAAAAGCACCAAGGGAACCACCCAAGCGATTGCGCAAAACAACCTTGAAAAGCACCCTTGAAACCACCCAAGCGACTGCACAAAACAGCCTCAAAAAGCACCATTGAAACCACGAAACCCGGCACCACAAGCTGCAAGACCTAGGTTTCTCTTCGCCAAACCGTCTGTGTTAACTTTGATACAAGGAGCTCATGGTGAATGCCAAAAGATATTGATGATAGATGAGGATGAATGCCTGGCACAAGATAAATGCAAAGTGGAATAAGTAGGCCAAGATGCATCAGCACTTTGTGGATTAACCACTCCAAGAAATGACAATGATCGATTCCGAAATCGAAGACAATTTCGTGCCTCCCATATATAGTAAATTGCAACTAGGCAACAAACTCTCCATAAATAAGAAACATGGCCGGTGAAGGTAGTCTAAAAAATCAAATTTCTTAGAACAAGAATATCTGCCACTGTTGGAAAATGGCGATGAAAAAGGGGCCAATCCAAGCCCAGAGTTGCTGCACACATGAGCTTTCAAGAAGTAAGTGGGCTGCTGCTTCATCACTGGAACCACGAAGTAATTAAGCAAGCAATGATTATCATCAGTGGACAAACTATTATGGAATAGACGGTTGGCAGGTATAGAGAACTTCGATGGAAAGTAGCGATCCCATAACAACTTATATAAAGGCTGCAAAGGCTGATGATCCGTAAAAAAAAAAGCATAAGAATCAGACTAACTCAAAGAACTATTACAGGAATGCATCCAAACTAGTTTGTTTGATAAAGAGTTAATGGGAAGATGAGCAGTCACTACTTCATGAAAGAATTGAGGGAGCAATGTGGCAAAATGTGTAAAAACACACCATCAACTATTATTTATCAAGCTA
Organism: Citrus x changshan-huyou; assembly: GCA_039657385.1. Classification (NCBI taxonomy): domain Eukaryota; kingdom Viridiplantae; phylum Streptophyta; class Magnoliopsida; order Sapindales; family Rutaceae; genus Citrus; species Citrus x changshan-huyou. The sequence goes on from CM077550.1 coordinate 10,491,162, forward strand.
TCAACAGACAATAGCAGCCTCCAAGTGTAAACTAAAACCATCAGTATTCACTAAATCTAGAATAGATTGACTCCGCCATGCATCTTTCCATAAATTAATAAAATAGCCATTACCAACTGGGCATCTATAACCTGCCACCAAAGAAGGCATTACTCAAACTATGCCAAACAGAACTGGAAGCAACAATAGATCGTACAGTCTTCAATAAAGCAACACGATTCCGATGAAAAAGATTGCGAATACCCAAACCACTTTCCTCCGTAGGCACACACACCTGAGACCACACAACCGTCACAAGTTTTCTAGAATCACAAGTGCCTGACCAAACAAAATCGCGAACCTATGCATTAAGGCAAAGGAGCAGAGAAGAGTCCATAAATAAACCATAAATTCATAGAATTTAATAATGTAGGGTGTTGTGCGTCACGAGTAGGGTACCTTCTGGAGGCTATAACTTGGTCTATAGGTGTCCGTTTTCAATGTATAATATACTATTTCGAAGCTTGCGACGAGACGAACAAAAACTAGAACCACCTAAGTTGTTTTGCCTGTGGTCGAACCATAAATTCTGCTTCTTTCCTGGTCATTTTCTAGTTTAAAGACTTTTTTTCCTATTTTTCTTGATTCTTCTAGGATTTTTATCTTTTTTTCTACAACTCGAATTTGAGTGCCGTTTATTTTACTTTTCTTATTTTGATTAGAAGAATTTAATTATCATATTATATTTCAGATTTGCCTATTTTGGTAAATTCACGATATTTAGACTTGTTATAAAAAGGGCTCTAAACCCTAGTTTTATTCATTTAGACTTTCAATAAGATTTATCATTATTTAGAAATCTAGTTTCTTCTTTCAATAAACTCAATAACATTTCTATTTCGTTAGTTGGTATCTGAGCAAGTTTGCTTGTCATCATGGTGCGACCACACGAACAAAGGAACAACCGTCCCAAAGACGTTGATCAAGGGATCCAGGAAATGTCTGTGGAGACTATTAGACATAAAAGTAGTCTTGCAAGTCATAGAGAATTCATTTAACTCGAGAATGACAGGAATAGAGCAAGCAATCGAGGGTCTCACGCTTTCCATGAATAATATAGAGAGATAGCAATGACAAAGAGTTAATCACGAGAGGGTTGTTGAAAGAGTCAATCAAGATTAACAATCTTGGGATTATCACCATGAAGAGGTTCGACAGGGTTTCAATCACAAAGTAATACCTCAGAACTTAGAACCGGTAAGGCAAATGCAGCCGCGCGTACTTGAAGAGTTAGGAAATGATTCGGAAGAAGAAGACGCTGATGATTATAATATGAGGCATTAGAAGGGTTCGAATTACAAGATTACTATTAATATTGCATATATTTTATGGTAGGATGCATGTTGAAGAATTTTTAGACTGGATATCGAATGTAGGAAATTTCTTCCAATATATGGAGATTCTCTAGGATAAGCAGATTAAACTTATGGCATTTAAGTTGAAGGGTGTAGCATCTGCATGGTGGCAAAATGTTCAGAATCGAAGAAGAGTTGCGAGAAAGTCATTGATCAAATAATGGCCTAGAATGCAGAGGATGATGAAAGAGTATTTTCTGCCAGCAAATTACTAGTAGTAAGTGTAAGTGAAATATAAGAATTGAAGGCAAGGAAATCACAACATTGATGAATATATGAAGGAATTTTATCGATTGCACACAAGAAATAATATGGATCAACTAGAGTTTCAGGCAGTTACAAAATATCTTGGCATGTGCAAGAACTGCAAGATAAGATTGTAAACACGATTTGGGATATGGGTACAGAGGTTGCTAGGGCAAAGAGGTTAGAAGAATGAAAGCAACGTGTTGTTTCTAGGGTTTAATAAACGCAATTCACTAGTGGCAACATAGACTAAACAATGTTGGGTTGAAAACAAGTAGAAAACATGGGCTGGTAGTAATCAAGCGCAACAACCAGCGCAGTGGCAGTTAAGGCAGCAACCGTTTTAATAGTAGTAGCCACCTAGACAGCAGATTAATTCATATGCAAAGTCTATGCTGAATAAGTGTTTGAAGTGTAGGGAACCAAGGCATAGATCAAATGATTGTCGTCTTAAAAATTTGAATTTGGTAAAGGCAGAAGCTGGCGATGCAAAGGTGAATAATGTTGTTAAGGATATGGATGACGAGGAGGCCTTGGAATTGGAAGCAGATGATAGAGAGTTTCTTAACTTTATTCTGCAGAAGATTTTTTTGGCACTGAGGTTTGAAAAGGATAGCCAACGCAATAAGATTTTCAAAACACGTGGCACTATCAATGATAAGGTGTGTAACATGATAATTGATAGTGGGAGTAGTGAGAACATAGTTTTGAAGGAACTGGTTGATGTGACACGACTTTCAACAGAGAAACATCTCGCACCCTACAGAATATGATGGATAAAGAAAGAGACAGAAACACGAGTGACAAAAAATTGTCATGTTCTTTTCTCCATTAAGAAGATTTATAAGAGTGATGTGGTATGTGATGTAGTAGATATGAATGTGTGCCATTTGTTATTGGGTAAACCTTGATAGTTTGATGTGGATACAGTACATAGAAAAATCCCAAGGTTGAAGGGAACATTTTTCTGACTATTGTGAAAGGGCATTTAAAAAAAAATCGTGATGGTTGTAAGAAAGTGCAAAAGTAAGATGCGTTTGAGGCGAAGTCTATTCCTAAAAAAGTGCAACCATTGTTAGTTGAATTTGCTAACATTACACCATTAGAAATGCCTGATAAGTTGCTTCCTTTGTGAGATATTCAACATCATTTAGACCTAGTCCCTAGTGCAAGTTTACCTAACTTGCCTCTTTATCTCATGAGTCCTCATGAGCATGCGATTTTACAAGGACAAGTTGATGAATTATTGCGAAAGAGATTCATTTGTGAGTGCATGAGTACATGTATTACAGCAGCCTGTTGGTGCCAAAGATGGATGAGAATTGGCGTATGTGTGTGGACAGTAGGGGGATTAATCATATTACAATGAGGTATTTTTTTCCTATGCACTGGATTAGTTAGATAGTGCCCGAATTTTCTTAAAGATAGACTAGCACAATAGGTATCATCATATTCGAATTAGACCTGAAGATGAGTAGAAAATAACGTTCAAGATGAAGGAAGCATTGTATGAGTGGTTAGTGATGCCATTCAGATTGTCAAATGCACCAAACACTTTTTTGAGCTTAATGAACCAAGTTCTTAAGCCTTTTTCTTACAAATTTGTTACGGTATATTTTGATGATATTTTGGTGTATTCTATCGATATGATAACACATTTTGCACATTTGAGAATGGTTATGGAGGTGTTGCGGAATTATAAACTTTACATTAATCTGAAGAAGTGTAGCTTTCTGCAAAATAATGTAGAGTTTTTGGGTTTTGTAGTTGGTGAAGATAGGATTTGAGCAATAGACTCAGAGATATAAGCCATTAGAGAATGGCCAACGCCTAAGAATTGGATGAAGTTAGGAGTTTCCATGGGTTGGCAACGTTTTATAAGAGGTTGATTTGCGGTTTAAGCATTATAGTCGTACCTATTACGGAGTGCTTGGAGAAAAAGATGAAGAGGTGAGCTTTGCTTTGGTTAAGGAGAAGTTGTCTACCTCTTCTGTGTTAGCCTTGCCAAAGTTCGACAAGCTGTTTGATGTCAAATATGATACTTCTAGCAAGGGAATTAGGGTTGTTCTTTCCCAAAAGGGTCGACCAATTGAGTACATAAGTGAAAAGTTAAATGAGCATGGCAGAAGTGATCTATTTACGACCAAGAGTTTTATACCATTTTTAGGGCATTCAAGATGTCGGCATATTATTTGATTCAGAAAGAGTTCATGCTCTACAACGAGCATCAAGCACTGAAGTACTTTAACAATCGGCAAAACCTGAGCAGGATGCATGCGAGATGGGTGAGTTATATGTAGAAGTTCATTTTTTTTCTTAAGCACAAGACTAGGCAGTAGAAGAAAATGGCAGACGTGCTAAGTTGGCGAGCAACTTTACTAGTAACTACACTAAATGAAGTTATTAATTTTGAGTGCTTCAAAGAATTGTACGCTGAAGATAAGGATTTTACACATATTTGGGATCACTGCAACAATCATCATAATGCGGAGGATTTCTTAATTCAGGATGGGTATTTATTTAAGGCCAACCAGTTATGTGTGCCTTGAAGTTCTTTAAGGGAACAAATTATCCGCGAGTTGCATAGAGAAGAATTGGGATGAAATAAGACCAAGGCACTTGTAGAGGAGCGTTATTATTGGCCGCAGTTTGACAGAGATGTGTGAAAAATTGTGCGGGGGTGTCGGTTTTGCCAAGAAAGCAAGAGGCACACACAAAATATAGGTTTATACATGTCTTTACCTATTCTAAAAAAATATTTGGTTGGATCTATCCATGGATTTTGTGGTAGGATTACAGTGCACAAGGACGGGTCAAGATAGCACATTTTATTCCAAAGACCATTACTTCTGATAGGGATGAGAAGTTCATCAGCAACTTCTGGCGTCATCTTTGGGATAAGTTTGGCATACAATTGCAGTTTAGTAGTGATTTCCATCCACAGAAAAATGGGCATATGAAAGTAGTCAACCAAACTTTGGCAACATGTTGCGCTGTGTTTATGGTGACAATCAATGAAACTGGGAAGCTACCTTACCTCAGGTTAAGTTTTCTTACAATAGCATGGTGAATCGATCTACTGGCAAGACCCTTTTTGAGATTGTCTACACTTGTCCCTAACGCCAGGTTTGTGACTTGGCTGTTACACTATCAGCAGTTGGAGCTGGAAAAAACAAAACTACAGAAAATGCGGTAGAAAGGGTTCTGTGATTCATACCAAGACACGAGCTCACTTAGAGGCTGCTAATGCCAAATACAAGGCTGAAGTGGACAAGCACCATTGTAAGAAAGTATTTGCAGAAGGTGACTTGTTGATGGCATATCTGCGGTGGAGTTGTTTTCTTGACATTCACACTAAATTGGTAAAGTGCAATATGGACCATTTCAAATGGCCCAGAAGATCAACAATAATGCTCATATGCATGCTCCCGTTACCGGACAATTGGAACATCTCTCACATTTTCAATGTGGCTGATCTGTTCGAGTATCATCCAGATGATGAGGAATTGTATAAGCCCAACTCGAGGTTGAGTTCTTTTCCAAGTGCAGGAAACTGATGTAAGGTGTTGTGTCTCACAAGTAAGGTATTTTCTGAAGGCCGTAACTTGGGCTATAGGTGTCCATTTTTTATGTATAATATATCATTTCAAAACTTGCGATCAGATGAACAAAACACAAAACCACATAAGCCATTTTGTCTTGTGATCAAGGCTAAAATTATATTTCTTTCTTGGTCATTTTCTAGTTTTAAGATTTTTCCCTATTTTTATTAATTCTTCTAGGATTTTTATCTTTTTTTTCTAGAATTGAGATTTGAGTGTCGTTTGTTTTTCTTTCTTATTTTGATTAAGAGAATTATTATATTATATTTCATATTTGTCTATTTTGGCAAATTCGCAGTATTTAGCCTTGTTATAAAAGGGGCTCTAAACCCTAATTTTATTCATTCAGACTTTCAATACAATTCATCATTATTCAAAAACCTAGTTTCTTCTTTCTGCAAACTCAATAATATTTCTGTTTTGTCATTGAATCCAAAAAATTGGCATTATAATATATATATGATATTAGATATATGTGCATTATATATATGATATTATTTTATATCATATAATATAATGGACAATACAACTACAAATTATTTTGTATAAACCTTTGACTTTGCATCACATGATGAGTAGTTAATAATGAAGATATGATATAGCCCAAATAGTTTATTTTTATTATTTTGTATTATCAATCAATCAATCCATTTGCGGAAAAAAAAAATTTATACAAAACTATATAGTTCTAATATTACTATTGTAATATCCTCAAACCAATCAGATCTCAAAGATCATATAATGAGTGACATGAACCATTTAGTGTGATTCTCATATACGCGAATAAGCCACGTCTAATTATCCTAATACGCCACATCTTAATTACAAAATCGAATGTTTTATTTCCTTAGTTGTATTGTAGCTTTAAATAAGCTTTGTATATCTCTAGAAGATGATATCGATTTGCGAGCTAAGTCTTGATATTTATAGGTGCATGGCAACCTGCAAACTATCTCTATTACAAGAATATTGGTTTTTTGCTACGAAACTTTTAATGATGAAAAAATTTCATCGCAATAAGTCCTTTTTAGCAAGGAAAAAATGTTTCGTCGCTAAATTGTTTTTCAGGGAAAGGAAAAGTTACTTATCACTTTTTACAATGAAAATTCATCACTAAAGACTGGATATGGCGATCAAAATATTATTTTGCTGTTAAAAAATTTAGCGCCAAAAAAAATGTTGGCACCTAAATTTTTAGCGACCAAGAATATACATTTTACAACAAATAATTTCATCGCTAAAAGACATATTTAGCGACCATTGTATGTGATTTAGCGATGGTAGATTTTGTCGCTAAAACTTATTTTCAGTGACGAAAAAGCTTCGCTACAAAAAGAATGTTTTAGTGACAAACATTTTTTTGCTCACCGAAAATTGTTTTTCAGCGACCAAAAAAGTTTTAGTCGCTAAAAAATGTTTTTGCAATGAAAAATATTCTATCGCAAAAACTATGTTTTAGCGACGAAAAAGCTTCGTCTTTCGTCGTAAAAAGCTTTTTTAGCAATGATTCGATTGTCATCGCTAAAAAACCTTTTAATGATGAAACCCTTTGGTCACTTAATATGTTTCGATGATCATTATCAGTTGCGACTCGCTAAAATTCCTCGCGAAAAATAAATTTTTTCAACGAGAATAATGTTTGTCACCAAAGGTCCTTTTTAGCGACTAAATTCGTTTAGTCACCGAAAGTTCATTTTAGCGACAAATTGTTTTCGTCACTAAAAGAGTTTTTAGTGACACTTTCTGTTGCATCGCAAAAGATTTCATTCTAGCAATAAATTCTTTCATCGCTCAAAGAGTTTTTAGTTACGCTTTCTGTTGCGACATATTTTTTTCGTCGCTAAATATATTTCACTACTCATTTTCAATTGCGACAGACATAAATTCATTGAAGAAAATAAGTTTGATCGACGAATTTAATTTTCGTTGCAAAATGCCTCTATTAGCGAAGAATTATTTATTCGTTGCAAAATGTATGTTTTAGTGACGAAATTATTTCATCGTTAAATATGTTTCAATGCTTATTATCAATGTCGAAAATTTAATTTTTGTCGCTAAAACTTTGTCATTAATGCTCTTTTTAGCAACAAAATATTAAAAAAAAAATTAATATTAAAAAATATTTAGCTCCAAAACTTTGTCATTAATGCTCGTTTTTAGCAACGAAAGTACTGTTTGTCGCTAATGAACTAGTAAATTAATACAATTTCATAAATTTATAGCGCATTTCAATTATTTTAATTAATTGCATGATTAATCTTTTATTAATTAACAAGTAATATAATTTTCATTTTAATAAAAAGAATTTATTAATATTATGAAAAATTAAGAAAAATAAAATGTGTTAGTTGTTAATTCTTTGTAGGAATAATGATATGTTCATGTTTAGTAGGAAAAAGTGATAAATTTTAAAAAAAATTAGTAAATTGATTTATTATTACCATCTTTTTTATTTTTATTAAAAATTACAAATATAATTTGATGAGAGGTCTAAGATTACTCTTGTTAGGAAACTTTTAACTACAAGTGATGAATAGCTCATTCGATCGCATGCTTATTAATTTTAATATAATATCGAATGATAGGCAGTTCGATTTATCTCAAAGTTGGAATAGTTGCATATGTCATGATTAAAATTATGAGGTAGTATATAATATTATATATCTTTTAAAGTTAAAATTAAATTTGACCTGAAAAGTCAATACAATAAATAGTTAAAATTATGAGCAAGTATAATATAGTTAATTTTATTTTTAAAACAAATTATCATTAAAACTTGAAATAAAAATATATTTTATAAAATATCCATATAAAATATAAAATATTATATGAAATAATGTAATTATAAATTATCAATTCAATTTAATTAGATTAACATAAAAATGAAAATTAATTTTAAGAACAGGTAAGAACCAAACAACGAATTAGGTTTTTGGATCGGGTTAAACCGAATCAAACATGATCTGAAATTTAATTTGGGTTTGATTCGATTCCTTTTGAGTTTTTTCTTGATTTGGTTTAAATGTAAAAACCCAATCGAATTCAAACTTAAGAATCGATCGGTTTTTATTTCGCTTTGGGTTGAACCTAAACAAAATTGAAAAGCCGATCGGGTTAGCCTTTGCCCTCTATATATTAATGTGTGCATGTTTGTGTGTGTGTGTGTATATAATAATAATAATAATAATAATAATAATAATAATAATAATTTATTCAAAATAATTTATTTATTTATACATAAAAATAAATAAATAAATGTATTTTTATATGTATAATATATGTATGTGTATATATTTGTGTGTGTGTGTGTATCTCTATATAGATATAGATATACATACATATATATATATATACGACAAAAACCTTATGCAATACCTAATTCCCTTTTTGCTTACTTCAACTCTTCTTTTCTATTGCAAGAGAGAGAGAGAGAGAAAGAATGACAGTCACACTCACACACCCACGCCCACACTGCAGCTGTTGTCGTTGCTGACAATTGCTAACGTCCACGCCTGTAGCCGCCGCTGTGACTTTTGTTCAAGTGTGCCGACACTGCAGCTTGTAGCTATTCTAGATTTGGTTCCTCATTCCAGCTACTATCCGCTACCTCTGACTTCTTTCCCCATTGTCAGCTGCCAAAACTACATTTCCTATATGAGCACAAATCTTTAACGTTACATTCTTTTCTTATCTAATTTTTATTATAAGTTTTTGGATTTACGTGTCCATGGAGATGGTTTGCACACTTTTGCCTGACTATCTAATTTTTATATAATTTTGTAACAATATTGGATTTTGCTTCTCTACTTTGGTATAATTGTGCTTGGCTGAAGCTGTGATAGTTATATGAGTCTACATTTTTCATCTTTTGTGCGCTCTTGCAATTCCAAGGTCTGGAAGCGTCTATAATTTTTTATTTTTCCCACTACGATGACGTGTCAATATATCCTTGTGTTCTTTGTTGTCTATTGACAGAGGGAGATGGTTTGTTTTATGTGTGCTATGTGTGGCAAGTTTAGGAATTTATATTGGAACTCTCTCTACCCACCTTTTCGGTTGTTATGCCTTCTTTTGTTCTTGTGTGTGACTTGGGCATTTTTGAATTATGTGTGATTGAGCTGTTATGGAATAGAATCTCTAACCATCAAGTAAATGTGGTAATTATAGAACTGGCCAAAGTTGGACCTGATAATTTAAAAGATATATTCCCAAAAAAGAAAAGGTAGAGATATATTTATTAAAAATTTAGTTGTGTAGCAGTGGACACTAATGGTGAAGCGGGGGCAAACACCATGGTATAAGGAGTAGCTTCTCTTTGACTTGCTTTTTGAAAGAATGCTACCCTTTAGAAAAGTTTGTAAAAACATAGCGTGCAGAGTTGCCCAATCAGTTCTTCCTTTTAATAATAATAATAATAATAATAATAAACAAAGAAGAGGATTTTAGTTAGGTTGTTGTTTCAGTAATTGGATCTAGACAACAGAAATCATTGGTTCACATCTCAAACTCCATAGCAATCCATTTGATTCTATAAATCTCCAGGCTTTTGTTTCCCAATTTATTGACTCTTCTGCACATTAATAAACACAAAATTTAAAAAATCGCTTTAAATTTTGAATTAGTTTTTCACTAAATCCATTTTTTTGCTAAAGCCTATAACTTAAAAATTTTGAAATGGTCCACTACTCTCATAGGCTTTTCACCATAGCCTATTAGCCTCTGTTTTTATTTTGCCATATTATTATAACTTTAAGCCACACTTGTTTGCTGCTCTTTCTACTGTTTTTGCTTTCTTTTTATTGTTTCTACTGTTATTTGTTACATTTTTTTAGTAACTTTTTTTTTCTACTGTTATTTGTGTTGATTCTATTGTTTCTGCTGTTATTTACTACTGTATTTGCTACTACTTTTGCTTTTTTATCTATTCTACCGTTATTTATTTTTTACTATTTTTATGTAACTTTTTATTTTTTGGCTGTTATTTGCTGTTGATTTTGCTTTTTTACTATTATTGTTGTTGTTTTTGCTGTTTGTACTATTATTTACTGCTATTTTTGCTATTTCTACTAGATAAATATGTTATTTGTATTTTTCAGCTGTTTTTGGGTAATTTTTCTAATTTTCTTGTTATGGATAAAGTTTTTTCTTTTTTTACTAGTATTACAGTTCTTATAAACAAAAAATAATTGTTATTTGCTCTTTTTTCTTTTTTTTTATTTCTACTATTTTTGGTTTTTTTGAGTGTTTCTGAGTAACGTTTTATTTTTTCTACTATTATTTTTGTTGACTCTATTGTTTCAACTGTTATTTACTATTTGTTTTACTGTTTCTACTGTTATCCACAACTATTTTTCTGCTTTTTACTAGATAAAACTATATTTAGTTCTTTTGATATTGCTTTTGGTTAATTTTTTATTGGTTTTGAGTTTTTAATAGTTTTCATAGTTCATGTAGGCAAAAAAAAATTATTGTTATTTGCTAATTTTTTCCATAGAGAAGCGGAGGATAGCTGATTCCAAAGTTGGGGCAAATTTCTACTCAACACTTGCAACTATTAGCGAGAGTATTAGGGAGAAAATTTCAAGTGAGCTTTTAAAGTGTTACACATAAATCATTGTTCTCTCTTCTTTCTCTCATTTTTTTTTCTTCTCCATAAAAAGTTGTTGCCGCCTCTACTTATTCTTATTAATATAACCATGCTTTTAAAACCTAAATTTTATGGCAAATTTCATCCAAGTCCAAAACTTAGTAAAAATTACAAACCACGCAAACCTATTTGGACTTCGAGCATTTTGATCACTGAATGAGATGGACCCTACAAATCTCCCCCTCCAACTCGTTTGAGGAACACCACCAAGCCCACTATTTGCATACAGCTTTTTAGTTTCTCCTTGGGCAATGTCTTTGTCATCATATCTGACTCATTCTCAGTTGTGTAAATCCTTTCTACCTGCAACTGTTTCTTCTTAAGCATGTCTCGTATCTAATGATACCTCACATCAATATGCTTAGATTTCAAATGGTATGTCGAATTCTTTGCCAAGTGAATAGCACTCTGATTGTCATAGTACACAACAAAGCTGTCTTGCTTCACATCTAACTCTTGTAGGAAATTCTTTATCCACAATGTTTCTTTACAATCTTCAATAATTACAATATACTCTGCTTTTGTGGTAGACAAGGCAACACACTGCTGAAGTCTGGACTGCCATGAGATTGTTCCCCATGTAAAAGTGAGCAAATATCCTGATAGAGATTTTTTGGAATCAATATCTCCTGTTATATTTGCATTTGTGTACACTTGTAACACAGGTTTGTCACCACCAAAACATAACCATGCCTTGGAAGTTCCTCTAAGATATCTAAGAATCTATTTTACCATTGTCCAGTGCTCTTTGCGCAGATTGGAGATAAACCAGCTAACTACACTAACTGCATGACCAATATCTGATCTTGTATAAATCATGACGTACATTAGACTACCAACTGTTGAAGCATAAGGAACTCATCTCATCTCTTGCTTCTTTTTCTCACTTGTAGGACAATACTCAAAACTAAGCTTGAAATGGCCCGCAAGTGGAGAATAAATAGATTTTACCTTGCTCATGTTAAATCTTTCAAGAACCCTTTCAACATATGCTTCTTAAGATAACTATAACTTCCTAGATTTCCTATCACGGGAAATCTTCGTGTGAGGAATCTGTTTTGCCGGTCCCAAGTCCTTCATTACAAAAGACTTACTAAGCTCTTTCTTTAAATTATCAATCTTACTAGCATCCTGACCAACAATCAACATGCCATCGACATAAAGCAAAAGAATGATGAAATCATTATGACCAAACTTCTTCACAAAAACACAATGATCACACATTGTTTTGTTAAAACGATGACTCTCCATGAAAGAATCAAACTTCTTGTTTCAGCCTACACAAACTTTTCTTCAACTTCCACACAAGTTCTTCTTTGCCTTTAATACTGAATCCTTCAGGTTGCTCCATGTATATTTCCTCTTCTAAGTCATCATGTAAGAAAGCGGTCTTTACATTAAGTTACTCAATATCCAAATTCAAGTTGGCTGTTAATCCCAAAACAACTCGAATAGAAGACATCTTCACTACAAAAGAAAATATCTCTTTAAAATCAACACATTTCTTTTGACCGAAACCCTTTACAACCAATCTAGCCTTGTACTGTTGTGAATTATTTTTAGTCTTCAACCTCTAAACATAGTTATTTCTCTTAGGAAGCATTACTAAATCATAAAGGTGGTTCTCATTTAGAGATTTCATCTCCTCTTGCATGGTTTTAACCCACTCATTTTTATACTAGTGAGACATGACTTCTTCAAAACATTCTGGCTCCCCCTCCATCTATAAGCATGTTGGTTATTTTAACTCAATTACTATTAATGCCAATGTGCAAGTGTACACAACAAGTAATAAAGTGATGAATATTCAAGATCGTCTCCACATGGACTGATGTTGCTAGAAATGCTACAGCAATCATGACAGTGCAAACTTCCTTCTATCTAAAAACTTATAAATAAAGTTGATTGACTAATAAGATTAACAACTTAACAAAGTAAATGTAGTGATGAAAGTAAATTGGATGGTTTGTGCGAAAAGAATTCAATAAGAATAAGGTAATTGAATGATCAAACTCTCTTGATGGGATGACTGTTTTGTTCAAACTAACATCAGTTCCTGCAGTAACTCCTATAGCACTGGGCAGAATTACCTTGCATCCTCAGCTGTCGCTTGTTGGACTTCTCATAATCGCTTGTTGGACTTCTCATACCCTTATGCAACATAACAATGACAAGTTGTAATATCATATAAGATATGGCGTTACAAACATATACTCTCTCTACCCTATAAGGTGAATCTCTATATCTAGTTCATCACAAATCTTAACTCAAGTAATGGCCCTTTTGGGACTCAAACTAAACTCAGTCCAAGAAACTTGACTTAAGATCAAGTATTTCTCTAATAATTTCCATTAAGACAAGCCCTTTTGTGGCTCTCTCTTCACTTGAATCATTAAATGGGAGGTCAACCGAAATAATGATTGTAATAAAAGCTATTAAAATAAAATTCTACAGTAATCTTGCAGCAACTTATAAGAACAGTCAATAACCCATCTAGATTGTTTGTCACTCAACTACAATCAAATTTAGTTCATATCTTGTAAAAGAAAGACTAACAGCAAAATATCATCCATGAAATACATCGTTTCAATCAGAGAATACGTAAGGAGACAAGTAAATAATGATGAAAATTGAATCCAAATAGTTATGCAGATTTCTTCAATGGTGCAGACTTGTTCTCTCTTGAATTCTGCTTCTTCCTTCTTTTTCTCTTGATTTCTTCGATGTTGATTCACCGCCCCCTCTTCCATATGATGCGTGCTCCTTTTATAATTGAAAATTAGGGTTAATGGAAGCTTAGGACGTGCATAAGTCAGATTAGGAAACTACAGATCGCAATTCTACAAGTATCCCACGCGAAATTTTCTTTGTCGTTATTTTAGAATTGCTACAGCAACTACATGGTTCCAGATTTGTTTCAATTCTTTTGTAGCCACGTTCTTTCCTTATTTTTGCAAGTCTATTGCATCAACATTCCTTCCTTGAAATTTGAGCTTCCGGACACCTACAATTATGCACACAATCTAAGCACGAATTATTCTAAATTAAACAAAATTTATTAAGAATAAACTAAAATGAATGTTTATACAAAATGTAAAAAAAACGCAATAAAAACACATTATTTACTCTCTAAGTAATATTGATTTAAGTCTAAAAGTACCATGATAACTCTCATTTTATAGAGTTATCAAAGCATCATATATTCATGTGGAGGTGATCTTGCGGAAGGTCGTTGTTCTTAAGTGTATCTTCTCAATTCTAGCTTAACTGGTGTGTAAGAGGTTTTGGAAGTGCTTGCTCAACTAGTTCTGCTGGACCATCATTATTATCCTCTCCAACTCCCTCATGATCATCATAAACTATAGGTGGAGAAACTGAATGAAATAATAGAAATCTTTGGAGATGATTAAGACTCATCATTCTTCTCTGCATCACCAACTATCTGATCTTTTAGAAACACGACATCTCTACTTCTGATCAATTTTCTTGCCACTAGATCCCATAATCTGTACCCAAATTCTTCATGTCAATAGCCTAAGAAAACACATTCTTTGGCTTTATCATCAAACTCTGATCTTTCAACCTTAGGAATATGAATATATACCCTGCAACCAAACACTCTTAAGTGTTTACAAGAAACATCTTTCCTAGTCCAAACTCTTTCAGGTACATCACCATCTAATGAAGCTGAAGGAGAAAGGTTAATCAAGTCAGTTATAGCACACATAGCCTCTGTCTAGAAATATTTAGAAAGCTTGGCATCACCAAACATACACCTGATCCTTTCTTCAATTGTTTTATGCATCTTTTCCACAACATCATTCTACTGTGGGCTTTTAGTACAGTCTTTTCAAGTCTGATTCCATAGGATCTGCAATATTGCTCAAATGGCGCTCTCCACTCACCATGGTTGTCTGCCCTGACACATTTTAATTTATTTTTATCCCTCTCTCAACATAAGCATGGAAGAACTTAAACATATCAAGCATCTGGTCTTTAGATTTCAAAGAAAAAGAGTCATAAAATAAAGTGCACATCCTATTGATCTACTTTGTCTCATGCAAACATCAATGTAAATCAAATCAAGGATTTGCGATTTCTTAGATGGAGAAAAGGTTTTAAAAGCTATTTTGTGTGTCTTTCCAGCTAAGCAATTGTTGGTTGGTATGCTTATTGCTACTATAGATTCAATGTGTAATTGTACACAACAAGTAATATACTGATGAGAATTCAAATCGTTTCCACAAGAATTGATGTTATAGGATTTGCTACAGCAATCTTAATAGTGCAATTTCAATCTAAATTTAAATAAAATAATTAATGAAACTGATGAACTAATTAAATTAAAAATGCAATAAGGAAAATTCTCAAGTCAAACACAAAGAGAAACTCAATGGGAAATGAGTAATTGAGTGATTAAACCCACTTCATGGTAGTGAATGTTTTTCCAAATAAGATTATATTGCTATAACATCTACTAGAGCACTGGGCAGAATCCCTCATGCATCCTCAGCCATCGCATGTTGGATATATTATATCTAAATACAACCTAACAGTGACCAGTTGTTACAATAACATTAGATATAGCATTATGCGTTCTATATTCTAATTGCCCTACAAGGTAAATCCCTATGTCTAATTCTTTACTAATTTTAGATTAAGCATGGCTCTATTCAAATCGATATTAACTCAACTTGGGAAACCCAATTTAAAACCATGTATCGTCTTAATTTGTCAGACATTTTTTAGGCTCATTCTTAGCTAGTCACTAAATGGGTGGTTAGCGGAAATAGAAAATTTCAATAAGTAAAATCAAGACAAAATGCTATAGAAAATACAAAGCAACATGCATATATCAATCAAATAATATTAAGCTTGTTTATCACTCAGCCACAATAAAATTTAGTTCATGATTTGCAGTAAAACAATAACAAAAATAGTTTTATCCATCAAATATATTCCCATAAATAAATAAAAACAAGAAATTGAAGTCCGCTTAATCTTTCCTTTCCTTTCTTTTTTTTTCCTTAAATCCTTTGTTGCAACCCTCAAATCTCTCTTAGTTTTTATTTTCTCTTTATTTTTCTTTATTATTTTTCCTGGCGTGACGACTCTCTCTTTTTTTTCTTTTCATGCGTGCCCCTTTTATAAGGTGGAATTAGGGCAACCCAAAGCATGTGGCATGTATCCATTTTTGGAAACCTCATATCACAATCTTTTAGTTATCGTGCACGAAATTCAGTTTGTCATTGCTACAGGATTGCTGCAGTAGCAACTACAATATCTTTACTGTTTTACACTTATTTTAATTCCTCTGCAGCCAAGTTCTTTTGTCATCTTTGCACGTCTTCTATAGGAGTATTCCATCTATAAAACTTGAGTTTTTTGGTCACCTACAATCATGCATATAATCTGAGCACGGAATGATCTAAAACAAAATCAATTTATTAAAAATAAATATAAATGGATGCTCAGGCAAAATGTAACTAAAA
This sequence comes from Citrus x changshan-huyou, assembly GCA_039657385.1. Classification (NCBI taxonomy): domain Eukaryota; kingdom Viridiplantae; phylum Streptophyta; class Magnoliopsida; order Sapindales; family Rutaceae; genus Citrus; species Citrus x changshan-huyou. The sequence continues at coordinate 10,507,543 of CM077550.1, forward strand.
ATACAATAAAAACACATCATTTACTCTCTAAATAATATTGATTTAAATATAAAAATGTCATAATAACTTTCATTTCATCGAGTTATCAGTAATAAACACAAGTTTTGAGGGACATACCTACGAAGCTGGGTACAAATCCTTTTCTGGCAAGAGTTTCTAACCCTTTCTCACCAATGTAACCAAATCTTTTGTGTCATGTCTCAATGTCAGAATTTTTTTCAAGCACATTCACATCTTCTTTTTTTATCTTAGCTTTTACCACATATAGAGTGTCTACTTTCCTCCCCTTAGTAACTAGGGAGCTTTTGGCGAGCTTCCATTTTTCTTTACCAAAATTGGTTAAAATAACCATCATCATCAAGCTTGCTTATAGAGATCAAATTAAGGCGAATATCTGGTACATGTCTAATATCTTTAAGCAACAGCTTACAGCCAATCTTGGTCTTCAAGCCAATATCTCTTATGCCCACAATCTTCGATGGCCCCTCATTTCCCATCCGAAATGACCATAATCACTATTAACATTGGATGTGAAGAAATCACGATGTATAGTAACATGAAATGGAGCACACGAATCAATTACCCAATCACTGGCATGGCAAGTGAGATTTACAGACCCCTCATCATAAAATATACCCATATCACCATCAACTATGGCTGTAGTGTTCTCTTTGTTATTTTTTTAACATTACATTTTTCTTTCGCTTGTTTTCTTTTCCACAATCTACGCTCCCTTTCAACATGACCCATTTTCTGACAATGAAAGCACTTCATGTTTCTCCTCTAGGACTCAGATCTTCCCCTGGGGTTATCATTGTTCTACTGGCAGGAATTTCTACTTTGACTTCTCCCCCGCCTTTCTTGCTTTTCTGAAACAAGTGCATCTGACTCAGAAGGAATTGCTTCAACATTTTTTCTTCTAGATTCTTCATTCTGTAACCTATCTGTAATTATATCCAAGGTTAATTTCTTGTTCGGCGCTGAATTATTCACTGACATCATTAATGTCTCCCAACTGTTAGGCAAAGAACTAAACAATAACAATGCTTATAACTCATCATCTAAAATAACTTTCATAGCAGTCAACCGATCAACCAAGTCCTGAAACTCATTAGTGTGTTCAGTTATATTGCGCCCCTCCTTGTATTTCAAGTTAAAAAGCCTTTTCATCAGATTGGCTTTATTATATGTTGTCGGCTACTCATAAATCGTCTATAATTTTCTCCAAAGAACATGATCCCTAGATTCCTTCGCAACATGATGGTACACACTCTGATTAATCAATGATCTAATAGTACCCACGGTCTTCTGGCTTAATTGAACCTATTTCTTATCATCTAAATCGACGGGTCTAGCTTCTTCGCCTTCAATGGGTGCATGAAAATAATTTCGTAGCCAAAATTATATTTGGCAACAAAATTGTTTTCGTCACGAAAACTATATTTTGCTACAAAACCAATTTCGTCGCCAAAATTATTTTTTACAATGAATATAAATGCGTCACAAAATGTAACCTTTCGTCACAAAAAGCATGTCTACTAACCAACATTTTTCGCCGCAAAAGATTTGTTTTAGCAACGATATTTTTTTGTCGCAAATAATTAGTTGCAAAAAAGCTTTAGCAGCGAAATAGTTCACCACCAAAGACTTACTTTTAGCGACGAATTTGCCTTTTTGTGACGAACAGAGTGAAAAAATCATAGTTGCATTTGACAATTTTGGCGACGTACTTTTCTTCAACGCTAAAACCTTTAGTGACAAATTTGTATTTTCGTCGCCAATTACCTAACGCGATGGTGCTATTGCAACAATTTTGCGACAAAATTTTTTCATTGCTATAGCCTTTAGCGATGAAATTTTATAGTTTTAGCCACGAAATTTTATAGTTTTTTGGAGATGCGTATCGAATGACAAGGCAAGTAGTGTTGTTCAATTTTGTCATTCTGAAGCATGTGGTGGCCACTTTTCTTCAAAGAAGAAAACTAAAAAAATATTGCGATGTGGATTTTATTGGCCTATATTATTTAAAGATTCACATGCATTTTGTAAGATATATAAGAATTGTCAAATTTTAGGGTCCATCTTAAAGCGAAACATGATGCCTTTAAACCCCATCTTTGTCATTGAAATATTTTATTGTTAGGGAATTGATTTTATAGGGCCCTTTCTATCATCATTTGGATTTGTATATATTTCAGTTGCTATTGATTATGTATTAAAATAAATTGAAGCAATCTCTTATCGGCATAACAATCACACAACTGTAATCCATTTTTTAAAAGAAAATCTTTTGATCAAATTCGGAACCCCTCGAGCAAATTATCAGTGATAGAAGTCAGTATTTTTGTAATAAGTCATTCGAACCTTTAATGAAGAAATATGGAATTACACATAAAATTGCTACTCTATGTCATCCTTAAACAAGTGGTTAAATTGAATTAACAAATAGGAAAATAAAATATATTTTTGAAAAATGGTTAATCCAAGCAGCAAAGATTGGTCTCTTCGACTGACTGATACATTTGGGTCTACCGCACTGCATTTAAGATATCTTTATTAAGAATGTCATCCTATCGACTGATTTATAGTAAACCCTGCCACTTACTGGTTGAATTTGAGCATAAATCATTTTGGGATACTAAAACTTTTAATTCAAATTTTGATAATGCTGGTAATGTGCATAAATTGTAACTGAAAGAACTTGAGGAATTGGGAACAATGCAAATGAGAATTTAAGAATTATTAAGGTAAGAACAAAAATGTTTCATGATAAAAACATTTTTTGGAAAACATTTAAGATTGGTAAAAAAATATTGCTTTACAATTCTCGTTTTCATTTATTTTTAAGAAAGTAAAAGTCAAAGTGAAGTGGTCCATTTGTTGTAAAAAAACGTACATTCATATGGTGACCGTGGAAATTAAAAATCCAAATAAAAGTTTTACATTTAATGTTAGTGGTCAAAAATTAAAATCATATCTAGAATATGAACCACGTGAGAGGACACCGAACCATTTTTAATGGATGATTTTTTTTATTGTTACTTTACAATTTGAATTGTTTGATTGTTTCTTTTTATGTCTTGAATTATGCGTATTATGTTGTTTCTCGCTGAAGTGTGTTTGTTTGACAATTATGTTTCATTTCATCTTTGTTAAAATATGTCATGAGTATCTCAATAAGAAAGATCATCTTCAAACATCTCAAAGAACTTTTACGTATGAAATTTCATCTAAAAGGCTCAATACAATTTTGTAAATCACATCCTGTTTGGGATTTACGACCATCGTGTTGGTGTCCTATGTTAAGGATCTAAAAAAATAACACAACAAGATAGAAGGTGGTATTGGAACTTGAAGTTAACTCAATAAAAAGATGAAGGTTAGTTAAGTATTTGATTATATCCACTTTTTCACATTTTGTGTTTTCATTTTGCTATTTTGTTGGCCTTTATATCTGACTTGATTATGTAGAATTGATTCTTTTTTTGGTGTGTTTTAATTCATTTTCCTATATAAATAGTAGCTAACGATACTCTGTGACTTCTTAAGTCGATGTCTTCCATTTCCAACAATAGCTGAAAACCCAAAATCAAACATGGATATAATACAATATAAATTTCATAAGCGTTTTCTTTTTCTCCTTCAAAATACCCTTAAAAATATTTACAAAGCTTGTTGAAAACGATTGCATTTGCTAATGATCAATTTCCCATTTGACTTGATTACGCGGAATTGATTCATTTTTTAGTGTGTTTTAATTAATTTTCCTATATAAATAGTAGATAATGATACTTCATGACTTCTTAAGTGAGTGTCTTCAATTTCCTATAACAACTGAAAATTCAAAATCAAACATGTGTGTTATTGATAATTCTATGAAATGAGAGTTATCATAACATTTCTAGACCTAAACTAATATTACTTAGAGAGTTAATAATGAGTTTTTATCACATTTTTATTAAATTTTGCATGAGTATCAATTTAAGCTTAATTAAAAAAAAATTGATGTGTTTTAGATTATTTTTAGCTTTGATTTAATGTGATATGGTAGGTAACCCAAAAGCTCATGTTTTGTTGATGGATCCTATAGAAGAGGCACTTCATTACTGCAGCAACAGGCTTGCAGAAAATGACAAAAGACTTATTTGTATATTAACAAAAATAAGTCTGAATCATAGAAAATGTTGGAGCAAACGCTGCAGAAATCTAGGACCAAATGCAGACAAAACTGTCTAGGTTGTTCACGCGCTATCTAATAGATTCTGCTGCAGCCATTATTGTACTACCACTGTCAGGTACAGATAAAATAGTGGCAAGCGTGGCAGGCAGTATAAAAAGAAATGTGGTCCTAGAATGCTAAGAATGGACAAGTGTCCTAATGCCTTTTTGGGTTGCCTTAATCTCAAGTTATGAAATGGCGCATTTTAAGGAAACATGATAGCAGAGACATATCCACTGTTGATGGTTGTCGAAGCCAACAAAAATAAATACCTACTCTAAATAAATTGTGTATAGTGATTGAGCAGGGTCGTGTCCACAGAGATCGGTAATTATTTAAATCCTTTTAAAACGTAAAACATAAAATAGGGGTTTTGTTGACAATAATAAAAATCAAATTAAAATAACAAGAATGCAAATTAAAGTTGTAATTCAAATTGGAGAAAGCTATGGTTGAAGGAATTAATTCAGCTTGATTCGACTACTAATCATTGATTCAAATATAAATTATTATTACTTATGAATAGACTGGTTATAACTACTGAGACCCTCTAATAGCCAATCTCTCCTTAACTAGTCGATAACCAAGGTACGACTGTTAGTTATTTCCCTAATCAATAGACAACCCTAGATACGATCATAGGATTTAATCAATTGACAGCTTGAAAAACCAGAGAGACCCAAATCCTAATCAACAAACGCATACGATGGTTCATTTAAATTAGATTGTTTATTCTCACAACACAACTCTCTGCTATGTTATTTGTCACAAACATTAAATTCTTCATATGATGAATCCTTTAATTGACAATAGATTAAGTTGATAATTAAATAGTGGCCAATTACCTAATTAACAAACATAATCATGAAAATAATTTAGAGAATAAACAAATACCCAAAGAGCAATAAAAAAATTAAAGCACAAGAAAGATCTCACAGTAGTGATGAATCAAAGCTTCATTAACCTTCAACCAGAAAAATAGGTTTAGTTCTTCATAGAGAGAAGAGAAAAGTTTAGATCTAGGATTTCTTTCTTTTCTCCCATCTTCTTCTTTTTCACAATAGATTCCTCCCTTAAATACTCCCTCTCTCTTCTCCTCTAGAATTCTATTTAAAATAAAATACTAATATCTGAAATATTAAATTCGTAATTACAAAAATAACCAAAAATACAAAACACGTTAAACTAAAAACTGCAGGTCCGTAGTTGACAGCACGCGCCCACGCCTTATCAATAAAGTTCTTCTGACGCTCATAATTTCTCCAAGAGAACAATCATCCTTAAACATCATCTTGTAGCTCAATTTTATCACCAATCAATAAAATTGCACCTATAAAAGTAAAACATAAGTAAATCACTATTATTAAGTGCAAAACATCGATATTAAGGGAAGTAAACAATGCAAAACTAGTGCATAAATTGCACTCTAACAAATTCCCCCACACCAAGATGATGCTTATCCTCAAGCATATAACTCAAGACTAATCTCAAATCTCCACTCAATTCTCATCTCAACTCATCCAAAAAAAATTTTAAGCAAGTATACCTCAAGAAATTAAGTCGATCAACATTCGAGAGACAATGATTTTAAAGCATAGAATCTTATAAGATAGAATAAGAACATTCAACCACCAAGAAGATTCATTCAAAATTCAAGTGCAACAAGATTTAATAGCCCTCTCATTGACTTCACTCCATGCACTCAAAGTGTTTAGGGTGTCATTTATTCACTCAAATCAAATCAAAGAATGCTATTACCATAAACTTGCTCATATATCACATCTCAATCCACAAAACATGAATAAAATGCAAAAATCTAAGGGTCTTAAAAGGGTTGTAATGGGGTTAAATAGGTTAAATGAAAAAGAAAGGTCTATGAAATAAAAAGAGATCAAAATGAGAAGAATGAACTCATTGAATGAACTTATGATATCAAAATGCTTATTTCTACTCAAGTCACCAAGAATGTAAACCTTTTTTTTTCGATTTTTCTTTTTCTTTTTTTTCTTTTTCCTTTTTTTTTTTAATCAAACAAAAGAAACGAACCTTGCACAATTTAATTCAAGCATAATGCTTGTTGATCTAATTGAGAAACTTTAATACAAGGTAGAAAAAGCAACAAAATATATACAAAATATATCCACACAATGAGTACAAAAATCTCCTTAAATTGAGTCTCAAAAAGAAGAAAAATGGTTAAGTAGACGGAGAGAATTAGATGGGTAATGGTTAAGGCTCAAACAAAGATAGCAAATAAAGGTCTTCGGGTAGAGAAAAAAAAAAGTGAGAATAGAAAAATGGAAAGTGGTTTGCCCTTATCATTTTAATGCATAAAATCTCGTAATGTGGCTTCAACATGCATAACAAAGCAAGTTTTAGAATAAACAAACTAAGATTGATATTCACATAACAAAAATAATTAGAGCAAAGTGGTTGCTCATAAGCTCAAATCCTCACAAAGTTGGTAAATTTGCCATCAAATCATGTACACTCTTCAAATGAATCAACCATTAATAGTGGTATAGAATGAGAAGAAGGTATGAGTGATATATAAAAGGAAAGGTAAAAAGGATAATAAGGGAGAAAGATGTATGTAGAAATAAATAAAAAATGAAAGATAAAATGTGAGCGATGAAAGAATATGGTAAAATAAAAATAGATATGAATAATTTGAGATAGATGGGAAAAAAGTAGTGAGAAAGAAAAGAAAAGAAAAATAATAATATATGAAGCATACTAACTCTAAAATCATTTAAGAATGAGTAGAGTGAAAATAGATTAGTAGAGTGCAAATAATACTTTCAGACATCAATAATGCATAAATCCCTCCCCCACACCAAGAACTTACATTGTCCCCAATGTAAGATAATCAAAGCTCACATAAAAATTAAAGCGTAAGGATAAAAGATTAAAGGCAAAAACTTCCCTGAATTGTGAGCTTTGATCCTCATAACGTCTATGGGCTTGGCGGAAATGGTGGGATAAATCCCACACTCTCGAAGTATGCGGCCAAATTCTGCTCCATCTTGTTCAGCTTGTGCTCCATTTTCTCTAACTGAATGCTCAAAGGTGGTGCGGATGTAGAAGGAATAGTTGGTGGGGCAGCAGTGTCGTCGTCAAACTCGTCATCAGAGGTAGCACCACTCCTAGCATAAAGCTTCTTTGGAGGTTGAGTGGGTCCTGATTCAGTAAAGTGAAATCTCTCATCCTTGAATTCGACCACACTTGTTCTTTCAAACACAGACATATCAAAAAATTCCTTTTTGCAAGCAGGATGCAAATCATTATTGTCAGGATCAAGCACACATAGGTTTATAGCTAACAGAGTAATGTATAGACTAAGAAATAAAGTGCTATACCGTTTAAGCACACTTTAAAATTGATCCGCTAACCAAAAACCTAAATTAGGCCTCACATCATTTAACATGCACCAGATAAAATAAAATTCAGTTTTAGAGAAAACTCCTGAGTGATCTTTCTTTCCTAAAAAATTATATGCTAAGAATCGATGTTCACATTTCAAAACAGGATCCCATAAGAAAGAACTCTTTGATTTACTCGGGTCATAGGCATTGTGATCAACAGATAAATTACGCCAAAGACCATAAGGCTCAAAATTTTCGCTAAAGTCACAAGTTGTTCCTAAATATGCATCACTAGAAGAATAATCATCATTAATGAATCCTAAAGGTAGGTTAAAATCTGTGATAGAGTGAAAAATTTCGTCCCACTAACCTAAACTTTATGACATCCGGGGTATGCAAAGTAAAATCATTCGATATGTTAAATTGAAAAGTCGCATAAAACTCCCTAATCAACTCAACATAACCCAAACAATCAATATCAACAAACTTATGCAACCTAATCTTATCTATCAAAGAATCAAAATTATCCTTAACATTCAATTTTTCAAGAGTCGGGTAATGAATATACTTAGCTGGAAGTATTTTGCGCATGGAAATATCTTTGTACCTCTCTTTCTCTTGTTGAGCCGCGAATGCGAGGCACCCTCCGAGATTGGATTCCGCAAGTGGCAAAACACTCATGCCTTTCCCATGTTTCGATCTTTGTCTCACGGCTTGGCGTGAATCTGAAATTGTGTTCCAAGGAACCGTAGTGGGAGCGGCAATCTTGGATTTCTTTGGGACGGCTGTCTTTTTAGATGACTTGGAAGTAGATGCTTTCCTTTTCGGCATTGTTACAATAATTGCACTCACGGATTTCGATTTACCCGGCTGGAATACAGGGCGTAGGCTGGTTGTGTTGCGCTTGCTGCTCGGCTAGAGCTTGTTGCGCTGGTTGGGGCTGTTGTTACGCGCTGGTGATGTTGGTTGCGCGTTGCTGGGTTGATTCGCACTGCGCGCGCAGGCTGGGGATACTAGATCTGCGCGCTGGAGCTTGCTGCGCGTTGCGTTGCGCGATGCTGCGAGTTGGGGCTGGTTCTTCACTGCTGGTTGCGTTGCGTTGCGCGTGCGGGACTGATGCGCTGCGTGATGGTGATGGCTGGAGCTTGCTGCGAGTGGGCTGGTTGCGTTGCAGGTGGGACTGATGCGGTTGCTGCTGGTTCTGCTCGCTGGAGCTGAGGGTTGCTGCGGGAAAACGATAATCAGCAGTGAATTTTTTTGAATTAGGGATTTGTGAACAGTGGTTTGTGATTTTTTTTTCATTTTTTTAAATAAATAAATAAATAAAATAAAATAATATATATATTTATATATATATATAAAAGAAAGAAAAGAAGGAAAATAAAAAAAACATAAATATATATATATATATATATATTTTTAGTGATGAATCACTTTGAGACACTAAAAATTTCAGAAGTACTTTTCTAATAAGCACGTAGGCACGCCTTAAAACTATTCTACTTTAAAAATTACAGAAGTACTTATTAGTTAAGACGTGGGCACGCCTTATCAAAAATTTGCTTCTGACCAAAATAAGCAAACACATTATTTAAAAAAAAAAATCTGAATCAAAATTAAAAGAAGATATAACAAAAACCAAAATAAATAAATCATTTGGGTTGCCTCCCAAAAAGCGCCTTTGTTTTATGTCTTTGGCTAGACACATTTATGTATCAATCTCCATAAATAGGACTCTCGAGAGCCATTTCCTCCACAATATTCACCGAAAAACCTTCATAAAAAGGTTTTAAACGATGACCATTAACCTTAAAAACTTTATCAGAGGTCGGACTCCGAATCTCAATTGCACCATGAGGAAAAATATTAGTAACAATAAAAGGTCCTACCCAACGAGAACGTAATTTACCAGGAAAAAGTTTAAGCTTAGAATGAAAAAGAAGAACTTTTTGACCAACAAAGAACTCCTTTCTCAAAATCATTCTGTCATGAAATGTCTTCGTTTTTTCCTTGTAAAATCGTGAACTCTCATAGGATTCATTTCTAATCTCCTCCAACTCTTGCAGCTGCAACTTCCTCTGCTTTCCCGCTTCATCCATCCGCATATTGCATTGCTTAACCGCCCAGTATGCTTTGTGCTCAAGTTCTATAGGTAAATGACAAGGCTTACCAAATACTAAACGATAAGGTGACATCCCTATGGGAGTTTTGTAAGCGGTGCGATATGCCCACAATGCATCATCTAATCGCAAACTCCAATCCTTTCGATTTGGACTAACTGTCTTTTCAAGAATAGACTTGATTTCTCTGTTTGATATCTCAGCTTGTCCACTTGTCTGTGGATGATAGGCGGTAGACACTCAGTGGGTAACATGATATCTCTTGAACAAAGCCTCCACCACTCGATTACAGAAATGAGTGCCTCTATCACTTATCACCGCTCTCGGTACGCCAAATCTGGCAAAAATATTAGACTTGACCAAATCTACAACAACTTTAGCATTGTCAGTCCGGGTGGCCTTAGCCTCTACCCACTTAGAAACGTAATCCACTGCTAAAAGAATGTAAGCATTGCCAAAAGATTAGGGAAAATGTCCCATAAAATCAATGTCTCACACATCGAATATTTCACACACAAGAATAGGGGTAAGTGGCATTTGATTTCTATGACTTAAATTACCAGACTTTTGACAATTCTCACACGACTTACAAAACATGTATGAATCACGAAATAAAGTATGCCAAAATAAACCACATTCTAACACCTTGGATGTTGTCCTTTTGGGACCAAAATGACCACCACACGCATATGAGTGACAAAACTGAAGAATAGAAGGAATTTCAAACTCAGATACGCACCTTCTGATGACTTGGTCAGAGCAATGTTTCCACGAGTAAGGGTCATCCCAAACATAATATTTAGCATCGCTCTTAATTTTATCTTTTTGAGCCCTCGTCAAATCACTAGGTAGTGTTCTTGTAACTAAGTAATTGACAATGTCAGCGTACCAAGGAACCATACCTTGAGTTACAAAGAGATGCTCATCTGGAAAATCATCCTTCAAAGGTACTGCTTCTTCACCCGTGGTCAATCTACTAAGGTGGTCTGCAACTAAGTTTTTTGCTCCTTTCTTGTCACGGATCTCCAAGTTGAACTCTTGAAGTAGTAGGATCTAGCGGATGAGTCTGGGTTTCGCTTCCTTCTTGGCGAGCAAATATCTGAGAGCTGCATGGTCAGAAAACACAATCACTTTAGTACCCAATAAATATGAACGGAATTTTTCTAAAGCAAAAACAATAGCTAAAAGTTCTTTTTCCGTTGTTGAGTAATTGCACTGAGCACTATCAAGTGTTCTTGATGCGTAATATATCATGTGAGCAGCTCTTCCAACCCTTTGTCCGAGAACAGCACCAACAACATAATTACTGGCGTCGCACATTATCTCAAAAGGGAGGCTCCAGTCGGGTGGCTGTATAATTGGAGCTGAAGTCAATAACTCCTTAAGCTTATCAAATGCTACCCTGCATGCTTCATTAAAATCAAACATCACATCTTTCTGAAGAAGCTTGCATAAAGGCTGAGCTATCTTTTTCAAAAATCCCTGATAAATCGTCGATAGAATCCTGCGTGACCAAGGAAAGAACGAACCTCCCGCACACATGTGGGATAAGGTAAAGATTTAATAACATCTATCTTAGCTTTATCTACCTCAATTCCTCTAGCAGAGACTACATGACCCAAAATAATGCCTTGATCTACCATAAAATGACATTTTTCATAATTCAAGACAATGTTTGTTTCAATGCATCTTTCAAGCACTTTCTTTATATTATAGAGACAATCATCGAAAGAATCAGCATAGACCGTAAAATCGTCCATAAATACCTCTATAGTGTTTTCTACATAGTCTGAAAAAATACTGACCATGCACCTCTGAAAAGTGGCGGAAGCGTTACAAAGACCAAATGGCATACGTCGGTACGCAAAGGTTCCAAAAGGACATGTGAAGGTAGTCTTTCCTGATCCTTAGGTACAACTGGTATCTGATGAAAACCTGAATAGCCATCAAGATAACAAAAGTGAGATTTTCCTGCCAACCTTTCAAGCATCTTATCAATAAAAGGAATAGGAAAATGATCCTTCATAGTGAGTGAATTAAGCTTTCTAAAATCAATACAAACCCCCCACCCATTCTGAACTCGGGTGGGTACTAACTCACCATAAGAATTCTCAACAATTGTCATACCAGTTTTCTTCGGTACCACTTGTACTGGACTTACCCATTTGCTATCCGAAATTGGATAGATTATACCTGCATCAAGAAGTTTCAGAATTTCTTTCTTCACTACTTCCATCATGGGTGGATTCAAACGGCGTTGAGCTTGAATCGAAGGTTTGGCATTTTCCTCCAGCAGTATTCTATGCATGCACATGGACGGACTTATCCCTTTAATATCTGTAATTGTCCACCCAATAGCCTTTTTGTAATCCTTCAGCACTCTAATAAGCTTTTCTTCCTCTAAAGTACTAAGTTTTGAAGAGATGATCAACAGAAGTGTCTCACCATTTCCTAAAAACGTGCACTTTAGATGACTCGGCAATGGTTTAAGCTCTATTTTCGGTACCTGCAAATTAGATGGAAGAAGTTTTGCATGAGATGAGAGTAATTCAATATAAGACATATGATGAGTTAAAGTTCTCAAAGAATTTAATTCATAAATTGTCTCTTGCAATACAGAATTTAAAACAAACTCATTTTCATCATTTTGCAACCCTTTGAGGCCCAAACTGTTATTTAAAACAACTACCAATGAATCTTCAACATCCAAATATAAAACTTCCTGCACTATAGGGTTAATAACATCCACAGAAAATACTGAATGTTCCTCACTAGGATATTTCATGGCATCATACATATTGAACTCTATAACCTCTCCATCAAACTCCATAGTGAGAGTCCCTTTATGTACATCCATTTTAGTTCTAGCAGTCTTAAGAAAAGGTCTTCCTAGCAAAATTGGGACAGAATTAGAGGAGTTATCATCTTCCATATCAAGTACATAAAAATCAGCAGGAAAAACCAACTCATTAACTTGTACTAAGACATCCTCTAATACCCAATCAGGATATGCATTAGACCTATCAGCTAGTTGAATTATCACGCTAGTTTCTTTTAATGTACCAATATTCAAAGACGAATAAATAGAACGAGGCATGACATTAATAGAAGCTCATAGATCTAACATAGCCTTCTCAACTCTAACATTACCAATTTTTTAAAGGATAGTAAACATACCTAGATCCTTGCACTTAGGAGATAGTTTCTTTTGGAGAACTGCTGAAACATTCTCCCCCATGTGAACTCTTTCATCTCCTCTTAATTTTCTCTTGGAGGTGCATAGTTCCTTAAGGAATTTAGCATATAGAGGTATTTGTTTTATAGCATCTAATAAGGGAATATTTACCTCAACCTTGCGAAATGTCTCAAGGATGTCTTTCTCTTGTTCTTCCTTCTTGGATTTTACAAACCGACTTGGAAAATGAGGAGGTATCACAATAGGTAGGGGTTTTGCTCTGGTGGGTTGCGCATCTTGAGATTTATGCATCAATTTATTCTTCTCAAGCTCATCTTCTACATGCTTTGTCACTTTCTTACTAGGCTCTTGCAACTCCTTCCCACTTCTAAGGATGACGGCACTAGCGTTTTGCTTTGGATTCACCTCAGATTGTGAAGGCAATTTTCCTGATACTTGAGACTCTAGACGGCTCATCGTAGTTGCCAATTGACTCACTTGGCTCTCCAAATTCTGAATGCTTTTTGTAGTTGCCTGCTGAAATTGTTGAGCGTTAGTCGCAAGTGATTTAACAATTTCTTCAAGAGATATACCTGACTTGGAGGTTGACTGTGGAGGTGCTGGTTGTCTTGGTGGATATTATTGTGGGAATCCTGACGGCCTAACTCCATAGCTGAAGTTGGGATGATCCTTCCATCCCGGATTGTATGTTTGTGCATAAGGATCGTACCTCCTCTGAGGCATGCCTGGAAATCCTCCAACTGCATTGGCTTGTTTAACGGGTTCTTCTTGAAGTGTAGGACACATATCAGTTGAATGACCCATATTGGAACAAATGCCACAAGTCTTCACCTGTTGCACATTACCTACAACAAACTTTTCCACAAGAGAAGTAAGTTTATCTAAACGTTGTTCAACAGAAGAAATATTTACCTCATTCACCGTTCTTGAAGTGGCATCTTGCCTGCTGCCAAATTGTTATGCATTGGCAGCCATATTTGAGATCAACTCCCTTGCTTGAGTAGGAGTCTTGTTCACCAACACACCTCCACTAGCAACATCTATCATACTCCTATCCATTAATGATAGTCCTTCGTAAAAATATTGAATAAGAAGTTGATCAGAAATCTGATGCTGAGGACAGCTGGCACACAATTGTTTGAATCGCTCCCAATACTCATACAAAGTCTCCCCAGGAAGTTGTCTGATCCCACAAATCTCTTTTCTGATATTGGCAGCTCTTGAAGCAGGAAAGTACTTCTCGAGGAACTGCTTCTTGAAACCATTCCACGTTGTAATCGATCTAGGAGGCAAGTAGTACAACCATTCTTTAGCTAGTCCATCTAAAAAGAAAGGAAAAGCACGCAGCTTAATCTGCTCTTCAGTCACGCCTTGTGGTCTCATACTTGAACATACAACATGAAACTCCTTGAGATGTTTATGAGGATCTTCACCTGCAAAACCATGAAACTTGGGTAATAAATGAATAAGACCAGACTTTAATTCAAAATTTACCTCCAAGTCTACATATTGAATGCAGAGTGATTGCTGATTCAAGTCTAGTTCAGCTAACTCTCTAAGAGTTTTTTCTACAGGTGCAGCTCTATCCATCACTTGTTCTTCTGAATCGCTAGATGATTCAACCAAATCAGGCACCGTATCTATTTCAGAAAGCAAAGGCGACGAGGATCGTTGCTTAGCTCGCTTCGATTGTTGTCTCACCTGGCGAGCTGTCTTCTCAATTTCAAAGTCAAACGAAAGTGTACCTGTACGAGAAGAACGAACCATACACCAAGTAAAACGTAAAAATGATTAAATTAATGACACCAATCCTCGGCAACGGCGCCAAAATTTGATGGTTGTCGAAGCCAACAAAAATAAATACCTACTCTAAATAAATTATGTATAGTGATTGAGCAGGGTCGTGTCCACAGAGATCGGTAATTATTTAAATCCTTTTAAAACATAAAACATAAAATGGGGGTTTTGTTGACAATAATAAAAATCAAATTAAAATAACAAGAATGCAAATTAAAGTTGTAATTCAAATTGGAGAAAGCTCTGGTCGAAAGAATTAATTCAGCTTGATTCGACTACTGATCATTGATTCAAATATAAATTATTATTACTTATGAATAGACCGGTTATAGCTACTGAGACCCTCTAATAGCCAATCTCTCCTTAACTAGTCAATAACTAAGGTACGACCGTTGGTTATTTCCCTAATCAATAGACAACCCTAGATACGATCATAGGATTTAATCAATTGATAACTTGAAAAACCAGAGAGACCCAAATCCTAATCAACAAACGCATACGATGGTTCATTTAAATTAGATTGTTTATTCTCACAACACAACTCTCTGCTATGTTATTTGTCACAAACATTAAATTCTTCATACGATGAATCCTTTAATTGACAATAGATTAAGTTGATAATTAAATAGTGGCCAATTACCTAATTAACAAACAGAATCATGAAAATAATTCAGAGAATAAACAAATACCCAAAAAGCAATAAAACAATTAAAGCACAAGAAAGATCTCACAGTAGTGATGAATCAAAACTTCATTAACCTTCAACCAGAAAAATAGGTTTAGTTCTTCATAGAGAGAAGAGAAAAGTTTAGATCTAGGGTTTCTTTCTTTTCTCCCATCTTCTACTTTTTCACAATAGATTCCTCCCTTAAATACTCCCTCTCTCTTCTCCTCTAGAATTCTATTTAAAATAAAATACTAATATCTGAAATATTAAATTCGTAATTACAAAAATAACCAAAAATACAAAACACGTTAAACTAAAAACTGCAGGTCCGTAGTTGACCGCACGCGCCCACGCCTTATCAACAAAGTTCTTCTGACGCTTATAATTTCTCCAAGAGAACAATCATCCTTAAACATCATCTTGTAGCTCAATTTTATCACCAATCAATAGAATTGCACCTATAAAAGTAAAACACAAGTAAATCACTATTATTAAGTGCAAAACATTGATATTAAGGGAAGTAAACAATGCAAAACTAGTGCATAAATTGCACTCTAACAACTGTCGTCACACACAAAAATAAAAAAAATAAAAAAGGATTTCAGAGCTGCAACAGAGGGTATTTCATGAGAAGAATGAGAGAAACTTGAAGACTGAAATGTGACACTTTGGTCTTTTTTGCATCTGAACTTTATTCTTATATTTTGCTTGTTGTATTTTCTCTTTGATGATGTATTTCATTGCAAACACTTACGTTTTTACTATTTTAAAGGTCATTATGAGTTAAACTTTAATGTAATTGGGTTTTAAATGAGTTTAATGGTTATTCGACTTATATGTGTATGTTGCTTAGAATCTACTGTAGTATTTTGTTTTAATTTTATTTATTACAAATCTCTATTTCGGTTGACCACCCATTTAGTGGATACTAGCTAAGAAGAAGCATAAAAAAGGTCTTACTTAGTGGAATAAATTAAGACAGTACATGGTTTTAGATTAGGTTTACAAGTTGAGTTAATCTCGATTTGAATAGGGTCATGTCCAATATAAGATTAGTGAAGACTAGACATAGAAATTCACCTTATAGTGCAAATAGAGTCCAGATCGTATAATGCTATTGATAACTCTATGAAATGAGAGTTATGACATTGATTTTAGACTTAAATGAAGATCACTTAGAGAGCAAATAAGGTGTTTTTATTACATTTTGGTTATATTTTGCATAAACATTCATTTTAGTTGAGTCTTAATAAGTTTTGCTTGAATCAATGTAATTTGTGCTCAAAACAGGTACATAATTGCAGGTTTTCAAAAATCCTTAACTCATGAAGGGATGCTGAGACATTAGTCTAGTAAGAGGAGGAAAGAAGATGGCCGCAAAAAAAGTAAAGCACAATCGGGAACAGTACAGTGTTGTAGCTGTTGTTAGAGCAACCAGTGCTGTAGCAATCTGGGAGCAACTTAAGTGCGGGTCAGATGCAGAATTGCGATCTGCATGTTTCCTAATTTAACTCATGCACACCCACAGACTTTTATTTACCCTATTTTGCAGTATAAAAGGAGGGTACGCACTACATTAAGCGGCGGCAAGGGAATTATCATTGAGATTTAGAGAAAAAGAAGGAGAATATGATCGGAATTGAAGAGAGCGGCGTTAGTAGCATTGAGGAATCCTACAGAGTTATTTGGATTTGTTTTTTTTCGTTCTCAACTTATACTCTTCTTCTTTCTTTGACTATTCTGATGTATTCCGTGA
This sequence comes from Citrus x changshan-huyou, assembly GCA_039657385.1. Taxonomy (NCBI): domain Eukaryota; kingdom Viridiplantae; phylum Streptophyta; class Magnoliopsida; order Sapindales; family Rutaceae; genus Citrus; species Citrus x changshan-huyou. The sequence continues at coordinate 10,524,663 of CM077550.1, forward strand.
ACAATATATTAATGTTTATTTTTCTCATTCAGAATATGAACAAGATTTGACTGCAGTTGAGTGACAAACAATCTAATGGGTACTTGACTGTTCTTATGTGTTGTTATGTCATTGCTATAGCATTTTACTCTAGTAGTTATTATTAATATAACTGTTATTTCGGTTGACCACTCATTTAATAGTTTAAGTTAAGATAGAGTAGCAAAAGGGCATGTCTTAGCGGATATTATTAGAGTATTACTTGATCTTAATTTTAGTTTGCTGGATTAAGTTATCTTGAGTCTCATAAGGGCTATACTTGAAGTTAAGATTTGTGACACACTAGACATAAGTGCTTACCTTGTAGAGTGGAGCGACTAAAAGGTCATAAGGCCATACCATAAGTAGATTAGCAACTGGTCATTGCTAATATATTTAAGGGTAGGAGAGTTCCAATACGCGACAACTGAGGATGCAAATTAATTCTGCCCAGTGCTGCAGCATTTGCCGTAACAACTAGTGTTAACTTAATGAAAAATAGTCAGCCCATAAGGAGAGTTTGATCATTCAACTACCATAGTCTCAATTGAATCTTAGACATATTTAATTTAGTTTATTTCATTACGGTATTGTTTTACGTTATTATCTCACAATCATCAATTACGATAGAACCCACTTTACGTTTGATAACTTCGGACTTAAGTTAGTTTGCACTATTGTGATTGCTATAGCATTTCAAGTGAAATCAATCCATGTGGAGACGATCTTGAATATTTATCACTTTATTACTTGTTGTGTATACTTGCACATTGGCATTAATAGCATTTGATTATAAAATTTACCAACAGCTATGTTTAATGTTAATTTAATAATTGGTCACTGTTAGATTGCATATAGATATAAGATATCCAACATGCGATAGCTGAGGATGCATTAAAGATTCTGTCTAGTGTTGTAGTAAATGTTGTAGCAACTACGCCTCAAGTGTAACACAGTCAATAACCATTAAGTGAGTTTAGAATCCAACTACTCCTTTGTCATTGAAGTATATCTTTGTGTTTAACTCTAGTTTTTCCTTACTATATTTGTTTATTGCATTTTTAATTTCATTGTATCACTAATCTCATCATTTATTTTGTTTTATTTAGTTTACTAAAATTGCATTGTTAAGATTGCTGCAGCAAGTCCTGTAACATCAATCCCTATGGAGATGATCTTGATACTCATCATTATATTACTTGTTGTGTATACTGTTGAGTGCTAGAAGGTGTATATTTATAGAGAAAATCATCATTTTACACTCCCAGTCTCACTAACATCCCTATTTTTATGTATTTAAGTCCCTTGTGATTTAATTATGTGTGTTCTATTATAATTAAGTACTTTATGTATTTTAGGTAGAGCTGGCAAAACGGGTCATCGGGTCGTGTTCGTGTCGTGTCAGCTTCGTGTCGTGTCAAATTTAGGTCGACCCAAACCCGACCCATTTAATAATCGTGTCAAAATATTGAGACCCAAACCCGACACGAAAAAATAACCGGGTTACCCAATAACCCCTTTAATATTTATATATTGAACAAAAGTTACATCAAATATTTACACACTATCATACATACGTATGTACATAAATACATACATACATACATACATACATAATTTATCGATATTATAAAATATACATATCTACCAATATATTACGCATGTACACTATTGAGTTTTAATTATATATATATATATATAATATTATATATCAATATTATAAAATATACATGTCTATCAATTTTTACACATTTACACTATTGAAGCTCTAAATGTATGTAAAATTTTATAAATAAAACATTGTGTTTATATTCACCCTTTTAAAGAATTAAAAAAAAAAAGAAAATCATCTCTAATATTTGAGTTTTAATTATAAGAATATGTAAATTATTTTAAAATAGAAAATATAATCGGGTCATTGATCGGGTAAATGGGTCAAGAATTTTAACCCAAACCCGACACGGAAAAAAATCGTGTTGACCCAGACCCGACCCATTTAATAATCGTGTTAAATTTGACGACCCATACCCATTTATTTATGTCGTGTTCGTGTCGGGTAATCGGGTCGTGTCAAATTTTGCCAGCTCTAATTTTAGGGGGCATCATGGCCATTTCACAATAAACGAGAGATCAGATAGCAAAACAGACAATGATTTTGAACTCAAGACAGTCAAAAACCTTAGGAGGAGTATAAAATGATAAATGATATTGTTCACATATACGGTACTGTTCATGGTACTATCATAAAATTTCAATTATGAGTAGCTAATTTTGTTTCAAACTTGGGTTGAAGGTGAAGTCTCAATATGTTCCATGGGCTTAATTTGGTAAATTTACTTTCTCTTCCCCTCTAATTTTTGTGGGTGTTTTGACTTTTCGTCGACAGATAGTAATAATCTTGTCTAGATATTCCACTGGTATAACCGTCTCCCTAGTGAAAGGTTATTACTATTTGGCACGATAAGCACTTAGCACCATATTTATTGGAGTGAGATTCATGAGGAGTGAAAATCCCTTTCATGATTTAATTGGCACTAATAAGGAATATTAAGTCCATGGTGCATGTTGAGTGCAGATCTAGAGACCCAAGCACTTCATTTTAATAGTTTTCACTTTAATTTATTCCCACCATTCCAATTTAAATTTTAGGATAGTCTAAATCACTTTGACCACAAATCCAACCACCTACTTAGAAAATTAACTCTACACGCAATTAAAATCTACCTCCTCGTGGGATCGACACTCGTCACCGTTGATCTATTCTACAATATATTCGTGCACTTGTGAGTTCAATAAAATTTGCACAACATACACTTGCATATTAACATCGCTCTACATTTTATAGAGCACACACTAGTAATACATGTAAATTGCATAATTATTTTCCTTCTCTCCCTTAAGAAGATTTACAAAACTCGTTGTAAACTATTGCATTTTCCACAACAACTGAAAACCTAACATTAAATAGGGATGTAATAAAATGTAAATTGCAAAGCTCATTGTAAACGATTGCATTTGCTAACGATCAATAGCATTTCTTTTTACATTCGTTAGTTAATTAAAGCAAAGGTCTAATTGGCAGGTGAGTTTTCTGATCCATTTATTTTTTACATGCCTGATTTTGATAAATGCACATTTGCTAAAAGAAAGAGAGCCCCAACTATGTAAGACTTGATTGCAAAATCAACCACATTGTAAAAATTTAGAAATGGTTTGTCCAATTCGTGAAGATAAAATTAAATTAGTTAAAAATTGCCTAAGTAAAAAAATCATTAGACGATATCTTACGATCTCTTGATACATATCCATGCAAATATGTGCAACGTCAGATTCATAATTTATGGAAACTGTTCCAAAAAGAAAGTGCACAATTTAGCCTTAGGAATCCTACTTTAAAAGATCATGTTTGCCCATTTATAAAAAAAAAAATGAATGAAAATCCTATCATCGGCCTATAGAGGGCATTCAAGCAGTTACTAGACATAAAACTAGAGGAAGATGTGTGTCACGATCACAATTACTAGTAAATATTATTTTACTTTACTGTTCTTTTATTGTTTGCACTATTACTTTTAATGGTGTTATTTTATATCTAATCATTATTTGTTATCTTTTTACTATTTTCTTTTTTTGCTTTTGAATTATTAAGTCACAAGCTTTACGCATTATTTAACAAATACACTAACCTATTTTCAACTGTGTATCATTATGTCTATCACCAAGATTTTTAAATATTAGCTTCTTTTTCAAATACTCACAAATTATTTTTGAAGATTGTTCCAATAGCATCAAAATTAAGTAGACAATTCAAGAATATTTTTGTGCTTTCTACAAGGTTTCAATGTGGGAAATACGAGTTTATATGTTATAGTTGAGAGAAAACTACACTTGGTATATCGAGGAGGTGACCGAGGGTCATTAGTTATCAAAGCTTGTCCCAAAATCTATTTTCATTAAAAGAAGTCAAGTATTAGACATCATCCCAAAAACCCAAAAACCTCTAGCTACCTGCCCAACCCACTAGCTGAAGAAGAATCAAATATGCAAGAGAGAATATTTGAAATGTTAAATCATACAGATGGTTTCATTTTCTTACCAGGAGATCTTGCAACTCTAGAGGCGCTAATTATATTTGCATCTTGATCTCATTTGAACATTCATAAAAAAAACCTATTAGTTTATTAAATATTAATAACTTTTATGATGACTTGACAACATTTCTTAACCATGCAATTAAAAATCATTCAATTCTCAGGGAAAAACCTCTTTATTTGTGCTACTGCTAATGAGTTACTCGATCTTTTATAAGCTCACAAACCAAAGCTAGATCCCAACACCTTGGTGTTTGATTCATCGATTAATGATGATAGCAATAGCCCTAGTAAGAAGTGTAAATTAGATTTCATTGTCTGTTTGTAAATATTTTCTTGCAATGGTCAGGTAATGTCTTTTAAACTCTACTTCTTTCATTTAAGACATTGAGAACAACGTCTTGTTCAGGCTAGGGAGGGAATATTTAACAGTTATGGAATATCTCAGTCCTAGTGATGTTTTACTAAATTTTGTTGTAAATACTAACTTTGGATAAATTTAAGTAGAAGATGGTTGAATATAGAGTGTAATAACTTTAAAAATACATCTTCTTAGTCTTAAAGTCTAGTTACCTTTAACCCAAAAAAAAAACCAAAAAACATTTTTTTAACATTTTCTTATGTTGTCATCATCTTTCAGGCTTCTGGTTGCAATTTTGGTGCTTCAACTTTTTCTTTTATTATGTTTTCTTTATCTTTTTTTTTTTTGGCCTTTTTGCATACATATCTTTAGATTATAAAACATTGGGAACAATGTTTAAAATAAGTTTGGGGGTAAGTGTCTTAAAAAATAATTAAGTCATTTTGTGTGATCTTTTAACATTACATGACATGATGACATCTAAATTTTAGTATTTGTATTATCTTTGACTTTTAGTTAATTACACAATGTTTGCCACTTTACATGTTAATTTTGGTGACAAGTGCGAATTAAGAGATTTGTTGAATGAAATTGATTAAGCTATTTAAAGAAATGTACATGTCATATTAAGTTTCAAGTGAGTTGTTAAACCTATTATCCTTGGAGAGTAATCATATTTGCTTGTACAGCTAGCAATTTATTATTTTATGCAAGATCTCTATATTTTCTTTCGAGTCAACCAATAAAAAAATGAAGAAAAAAAATTTTTGTAGCTACATCTGAAAGTTCATTGAACTAATAGATATGAAAGATTATTTAAAACCCTAAAAAATGACAAAAAGATCATCTTTGATTCGTTTAACCCTTTTCTAGCCATTTTTATTGTAAAGTATTTATAGTCAACCTTATATATATATATGGTGACTTATCATCCTATTCCACTCCATAGTGGAGTACCACCTTATCTTTTATATTTTCTATCACCCAATTATGTTTGAAAAAGTAAGGATAATTATTTATTCATGAAAATGACGCAAGACAAAAAATAATAATATTAAAAAAAAGATAAAAAGCACATTGCAATCTCCAGAAGATCTCTACTTTTCAAACATATATTTTATTTTTTCTATTATCTCTTCTTTCTTAGTCATATCCCTTGCTTACATGACGTCCTAGTAAAAGTCCTACATTTGGATCCGGGTCCGGATTTTGTCAACCCTATATTAGTTTTTAGGTAAATTAAAAGAAATTAACAATTTAAGTCTTTTTTATGTAGGGTGTTGTGTGTGGCGAGTAGGGTATCTTCCGGATGCCATAACTTAGCCTACAAGTGTCCATTTTTAGCGTATAATATACCGTTTTGAAGCTTACAATAAGAAGAACAAAATCCATAACTATCTAAGCCATTTTCCCCCATGATCAGGTAAAAAAATTCACTTCTTTCCTGGTTACTTCCTGACTTTAAGATTTTGCCCTATTTTTCTTGATTATTCTAGGATTTTTATCTTTTTTTCTAAAACTCGAATTTGAGTGCTGTTTATTTTCCTTTTCTTATTTTGATTAGAAGAATTTAATTGTCATATTATATTTTAGATTTTTCTATTTTGATAAATTCGCAATATTTAACCTTGTTATAAAAGGGCCTCAAAACCCTAGTTTATTCATTCAAACTTTTCAATAAGATTTCTCATTATTTAGAAACCTAGTTTATTCTTTCAAGAAAGTTCAATAACATTTCCGTTTCATCACTTTTTCTTTATGAATCGACTTCGAACTCACCGAATTATATTATAACAATATACTCTTATACTTAGAAGTAATTGATACTTTTGAGTCATGTTATTGGTCTAAAAATCATTAGTACAAATAGGACGACAGCTTCAGCAGAGTTATAGTTACCATAGTTATTATATCATTAGTGTTCACAGCTGCACTTATAGTTGTTACATGAAAGTTTGAGCTATCAGTGAAATATCAAATGTGGATAGCTTTTTTAAAAAACCAAATGTGTATAGCTTTTTCAAAAAATCAAATGTGTATAGCTTTTTCAATTCTTCAAAATGTTGAGATGGATTTTTCAGTTGTCTTTTATGAAATTTTTTAGCCTTTTCTTCGAAAGAAACTGGAATAAATATTATTTGTATGATAGTGTTCTTCTTTGTTGCAACAATACTGTGTATCTCTGTATCCATGGGAGTTTGTTGTTGTCATAGTTAATATACATTTCTACCTGTTTGTTGTGACAGTTGGGATTGCTATAATCATTTTAACTGCTATGAGTCTTTATGTTTTGATTAAGTATTAAGTTAGATGTTTTCTAGACGCTACTCGTGATTTCTTGCAGATAGCACTTATAAGAGGATATAGAAACTTTTTCTAGTCATGTTTGTTTATACGTGACAAGTGATTTTCAAAGGTGCATCTAATCAATACTTCAGTACAATTTAAAATGTTAAACTAGCTGTCAATTTCTATTTCTATTTTTTTAGTTATTCTAATTTTTTATTTCTTAGTCTTACTTTATGTTGCGTCAGTATGCTTGCTTGCATAGTAATAATAGTTTCCAAAGTTGATTGAGGCAATCAAATCATAGTAGTAGTAGTAGTAATAAAAAATAAGGAAAGAAAGAAACATTATTGTATAAGAATAAAAAGTGAAACCCAATATCTCATCAATTGGCCCATAATTCCAATCTATTAATAATTAAAATTGTGTTTCTCTCCCGCAATTCTCATATCTATTAATTTCTCCCCGTCATGATAAACTTTCATCATAACAAAAGTGTAAAAGTGGTGTCATCATTAATTATATGTTTCTTTCATTTATTTCTTCTTGATGCATTCATTGTGGCTAAAAATCATTCTAATTGAGCCTCAATTATGTTATCCTATAAAACCATTTAATATAGTTATTTAATTTTGATGTCGAACTGATTTTTGTACTAAATTTTTATAATAGTATAATAAATAGTTATTAAAAAAGAAATTAAATCTTAATTACACTTTATACAAATACAGGCGAGATAGAAGAGGTATAAAATAAGTTTGCATGCTTCATTGCTCGAGAAAGATAGTGGGACACTACGGAGTAATGTTAGGGAAGTCTAGAATTTGACTTGCGCTGGTTTAATTAATTAAGCTTTGATAACGAGGCACCAACTGTACTTCTATAATCAATGCCGGTTGATGAAGCTATAAATACACCCATTTTCTCGTTTTAATGCAATTTTCAATCCGATATATAGACCTATAAGTAAATCCTCCAACTGTTTTATTCAAAGTCGAATAGACAAATTAGTTAATTTTGTACCACACAAAATCCAAATTAACTTAATTAGACTAATTAAAAAGCACACTTTTTAGGTAGTTGAACTAAAAATGACTCGATATGTATACATTGGAAGTGTTTCAAGAAATCTTGGTAAATAAACGTTACTTCTCAATATATTCATTGAAGTTTATTCATTCTTTTGCTATATATATCACCCAATATGAATCTTATAATTTTTTATTTAAGAAAAAATCACAATCCCTTTGATACAAACCCTAATTTCCCTCGATTGTCTCTAATTCATCATTTGAGTTAAATCTTTCTCTCACGACTCAATCTAACCATAATAATATTTATCAAAAAAATCTAACCATAATAATAATAATAATAATAATGACAACAGCAAAAAAACATTGCATGAGATGTTATTATTTTGGCTTACAAGAACATTAATGATGCGTTTATAAAACGGGAATCGAAATAGGCTGGAATCGGAATGAGTTGGAATCAGAATAAGTTATTTACTTAAGCTATAGGAATTGAAATTGGAATGAGTTGTATTGCCACTGATGCATTCACTTTGTCTTGAAATCAAAATTGGAATGAGTTAAATTATTACAAATTACTAAAAAAATCTTAATTAACTATTTTCATAATTAATATTTTGTATTTTAATTATTGAGATTATTATTATACAAAAATTAATAATAATAATAACATTAATATATTAATTAATTATAATACTTTTATCATTAATAAAATGATAATAATAACATTATCATCATCATCATATCATTATTATTATCATTATGATCATCACCACCACCACCACCATTATTGTTATTTATTAATGTCATTATTTTTATATTTATAATATTATTATTAAAATTTATAATTTTATTATTATTTTATTAACAATAATTATTTTGAATATTAATAATCGTAATAATTATAATAAATAATAAAATAATCTACTACTACTACTACTATTATTATTATTATACTAATAATAAATAGTGAATGATCTATTTGAAATATTACACAATTTCTGTCGGGCTAAAATATAAAATGATAAAACTTAATTGAGGGCAATTTAAAAATTATGAAAATTATAAAAATTTAATGGGTGTAAATTAAGGAGTTCAATTAATGAGAACTTGATTCCGTACTCCATCCATGAGAGTCAAATTTCAATTTCTTAATTCCAAAAATATATAGATCTCGTATTTTTTATTCTTATTCTCTTTCTATTTTAATAAATAAATACTATCAACTATTTTCATTTTAAATTTTATTCCCTAATCGTGTAAATAAACACACCCTAAAATTAGAAATAAAGGAAAAGAAAACATTTCAAGAAATATGAGAAAGTAAAAGATGGATGACGTTAATGAAATAATGAGACATCGGCACAAGAAGAAAAGTGAATCCCAACATCAATTAATTGATCAATAATTCCAATCTATTACTACTTTTGTTCCTCTCCCGTCGTTATCATATCATTTCAATTCCCATCCACCAAATCAAAAGTGAAAAAGTGGTCTCAGTCATTGCAATCATATATTTTTTTTCTTATAAAAGTTAAAAATGTAAATTCCAAGATAAAACGTGGACCAATTGTAGTTTACACCATTTTTTTATATACCATAAATAAAATGCTAGGAAAATAGCGCATACACTTATAATTATAACCAAATATTTACCCTCCAAAAAGAGAATTATTATATTTCAAATAGAATGAGTATGGATGGCAATGAGGAGAGGAGGGGAGAGGACCGATATCCCGGCACTTATTTTTAATATCTTTGTCTCCATTATAATTGCTTGAGGGGATTTTTGTCCCCACTCTAAATAATAATAGGAGATCTTCAATAAATTTCTGATTATCGAATAACTGATATATTTTTAAATTTAAATTCTGAATTTGATTTAATTATATTAAAAAAATTAAATAAAAGTAAGGTTTGACAATATATCTTACACTAACATTAATCAATTACAAAAATCACACTACAAAACATAAATCATCAGAATAATTATCTTCGTCAATCTTCATAATCCTATAATAAAAAGAAATTACTTTTATATCAATAATGAAATAAATGAGATACTGAAATTAATATTTTTAATAAAAGTATTTACTATTTCACCTCGTGCTCCTCCTGTTCTTCCTTGAGAAATGTGACAAATTGATAGATAATATCATGTTTCAAATCTAAAACAATCAAAATAATATAAGCAATATGACTCATAATCTAAAATAGTTTTGAGCCAAAGTCTTTAGAATAAGGTCTAGTCAATTCAGGACTATAACTAGTTAAATAGGCTCAAAATTTTTATAGTTGATTTGTATAAATATTTTGATTTTTGTTATTAATACCAATATTTAATATAATTTAAATTTCATTATTCATTTATTAATAATTCTAAAAAATAAAATCAAATTAAAAAATAATATGAAGAAATGAGAAATGGGTAGGGGATGAGGATTCCACCTCATCCTCGTCCCTTCCTGAATAAGAAACTAGGTAAAAAATTGTCTCTGTCTCTTCCCTGGATAAGAAATTGGGTATAAAATCGTCCTCATACCCTCTCCAAATAAAGAAAATCTCCAAGGATCCTCGTCCCCATGAGGATTTTTGTCATCTCTAAGAATAAGCTATTTCAACTTAGATTTTTAATTTAAAATTTTAACACAAATTTTATTCATTGATTTTAAATAATCCAGTGATAGATATTAAAAGTTAAAATAATATTTAATGGTGATAATTCATCTACTTATGGATTTATTAAAAATAATGGCTCAAGATTTATGTTAAAATTTTAAGTAAAAAAATTAAGTTAGAATAGCCTAACCTTTTAAAATATTAGGAGAGACTTACTACTACTCTTTAAAGTTAAGAGATTTAGGTGTGAGTATAACTAAATTAAAGTGTAAGCCTAGTATAACTAAATTAAAGTGTAAGCCTTGAAAGGAATTTAAAAATTCAATTCTATCTTAGTTTTGTTGATTTTTAAAAGTTTATGTCACGTGTGACAATAAAAAATAGTTGAGATTTAATTACATATTATGCACTCTTACTCATAATTATCATCACAAACTTGTAAGAAGATAAGCATCAAAAATCAAACCAACTAGAAATTCAAATTTGTTAACATATGATATTATTTAATATGCAAATTTTGTATTCCAAGATATTGTATAGTGAGCTTTTTTTTTTTTTTTTTTCTAAAAGCATGTATAGTATTAATTTAACTAAACTTCAATTCGTGTATTAAATATTCTGTATTTCATTTCTCAACTTTACAAGTACGCTAGTTTAGGATTTAGGATTTATGGTTTATTTTCTTGTTTGCTATCATTTTGCTATCATTTTGGCCCTTAAGATAATAATCCACCTTAATCACGTGATCTCATTCCCATAAGATTAGCAAAGTCTAGGATTTGACTTGAGTGGATTTAATTAATTAATTAATTAGCTTCGATAATGACGCACTAACTCTAATTGTATAATTAATGCCAGTTAATGAAGCGATTAAATCATATGTATCTAACTGAAAATACGTCCATTTGACTGCGATTTTCAACCTGACCGACCTATATAAGTCAATCATCTTACTGTTTTATTCAAACTTGAATAGACCAATTAATTAAATTACTCACAAATCCAAATAAATTAAAATAAACCAATATTAAAAAGCATCTTAGTTGTCAATAATTTAACTAGAGTTGTAAAAGAAAAACAAGAGGTTGTCACATAAAAGTTGTGAATCAATTCATCTAAATTGCCTGACAAATATCTAAATCTAAAGTCTAAACTTATTTAATCAAAGTGAAGCATCTTTTTTAATTTTTAAATTTTTAAATTGAGATACGATATTCACATATCTGCACTTCCTTTAATAAAGAAAGATTTAGGTGAAAGTTTTGTGCTGTGGATATCATAAACAATTATGTGACATGATATGAAAATCTTTTTTAAAGAGAGTGATTAACAAATAAATAACCCATTTTGTTTTTATTAATAATAAGATGGGTCATACCTGATCATATTGTAAGTAATGAACACTATCATGGTGCTTATCGATAGCAGGATTTATTGATGCTTTATTTCACATCCAACGTTAATGCTTTGCCATAAATTAATATATTTATTTTAATCAAGTCAAACAATGATACCGTAAATTTTCTGCAGTGAAAAGCACATATGAAAGATGCATTAATTTTTAGGGAAATTATTGGAAAGAATGCCCCTCAACCAATAGCTTAGAGTGTAATTTACTCCTCAATAAGTAGTGTCTTGTGGCGGCAATGAATACTCTTATAATTAAGTGAGAATATATTACTCTAGTGGCCGGAAGTATCTATAGACTTAGTCATAACCTCGGATGATTCGTCTTTATCACTGAGGTTCTGTTTAGTACAACTTTTTAAGTAAAATTTATTTAAGTAGAGTTTTTATAAATAGATGTTTTATCTAAAAAACTTTAGTTATTTGGTTGTCAATAAGAACTTTTGTTAAAAATTTATGAAATTACTTTAATAAATAAATTTTTTAAAATTATGTTATTAAAAGAATAAAATAAGTAGATGATATTTTAAATATTTTAACAGTTAAAAATAATTTTTCAATCTCTACTCCCAAAAGCTCAAAATTTGACCTTTTTTCTAGTTGAGACAAAATAACTTATTTAAACTTCAAAAGCTCTATTAGAAAAATAACAAAACAATAATAAAAATTATAATAAGAGCTTATGTAATTAAATAAACACTAATAAACATTAAATAAGTCATACCAAATATGCATTGAGTATAAGATACTATTCAATAATTTTTTATGGATGAAACCACTTCCAAATTTTTATCTGTTCACCTGATACATCTGAATTATTCCATTACATTTTGGCCATTAAGATCTGATTTTGATACCAGTAATAGGGGTGCTGAGCATAAAATATCAAAATATTTAATCCAAAAGACTAACTTAATTATTACGTGGATTCAATTATCCTATCAATAATCCAAGAAATTTTCACTCTTAACTAACATGGACTTGCGCCACAACAAAAATATTCATATTAGAGTACTCCAAGTAGATTTGTGATAATGAATTATGAATATTACTAGATATTATAGTAGTAATAATAATAATAATAATAATAATAAATTCTTAGGAAGAGTACACCCACAGTGAGAAAATTACAGCTAAAACCGGCCAACTCCAGTAATATTGATGTTAATTGATGGAATTGCAATGGCAATATGGCATAGTTATGTTTGTATGATTACCTCATGATGATCGACGATCCATTTCCATTCTAATTCCACGACGGGGTATCAACTAGATGAAGACCAGTGACTTGTTCAGTTGGTGGGCCGTCCTTTACTCAATTTACATGTGAGGTTGGTGCAAGGCACTATCACCATAATTTTCCTTTGCCCTGCCTGCTGCTACGCACTGCCCACTGCTCAGTGCTCAGCCTCCTCCTGCCCCTCTGTACTGAACTGTAACATTAATTTCGTTTTCTCTAAAGCTGAAACACGTATCTATTATGTAGAGTCAGACTACAGTTTACGAGTGCATTCGGTCTATTAAAACAACGTACTAAATTTTTTTGATGTATGTCTCGAGTTATGGGTAACATTATCGCTTGAAAAATATAAGAATGATAAACTTAATGTGTTGATACGCAGATGCACTGTAGTCTGGATTGTATGTTATAAATACAATCAAAGACTGATATTTTATTGCTATAAGTGACAGTAGTTGTGGGATTTTTTAGATTTGAGAAACACTCAATGACTCAAACACTAGTACTGGTACTAATATTTACTAGTATAGAGTTGAAGAAAAAGTAGAGTGCTGTCTTTATTAGACAAATAAATTATGTGAAAGAACACTCCGAAGAAGCAAAAGCAAAGCATGATGCTCTATACTCCTTTATAAATTCCTCATCAGCAACTTAACCAAACAACTCATCTCGCTTCATATTTTTATTTTTCCTCATATTCCTGATTCCTCTCTCTTTTTTCCTGTATTTCGTGTGTGTGCTAGCTAGTGAAGTTAGCCAAGCTCGCAACAGTAATGGCTAAGAAGCCAAGAATTGTCATAATTGGAGCAGGAATGGCTGGTCTTACAGCTGCTAATAAACTCTACACTACCCCTAGCTCTAAAGACTTGTTTGAGCTTTGTGTTGTGGAAGCTGGCACAAGAATTGGTGGGAGAATCAACACTTCTGAGTTTGGGGGTGACAGAATTGAGATGGGGGCAACATGGATCCATGGCATTGGAGGCAGCCCAATTTACAAAATTTCTCAAGAAATCAATTCACTTGAGTCTCAACAGCCATGGGAATGCATGGACGGTTTCTCTAGCCAGCGTACGACCGTTGCTGAAGGTGGTTTTGAGGTTAATCCGTCTATTGTAGAGCCTGTATCGTCTCTTTTTGATAGCCTCATGGATTATGCTCAGGGGAAGCTCTCTGAAGAAAGTACCAGCTGTGAAAAAGCTGAATTTTGCAAACTTGCTTGTAAAGCTTTCAAGATTTGTAGTAGCAGCAATGGTGACTCATCTGGTAAGCTTAGTGTTGGTTCTTTTCTTAGAAAAGGTCTTAATTCTTATTGGGATTTCTTGAAAGAGCAAAATGAGCTTAAAGGATATGGTACTTGGAGCAGAAAGTTGCTTGAAGAAGCCATTTTTGCTATGAATGAAAACACTCAGAGGACTTACACTTCTGCTGGGGATCTGATGACTCTAGATTTTACGGCAGAAAGTGAGTACCAAATGTTTCCTGATGAAGAAATCACCATAGCTAAAGGCTACATGAGTATAATTGAACATCTTGCTTCTGTGCTTCCACCTGGTTTTATTCAATTAGGCAGAAAAGTCACTAACATTGAGTGGAAACCAGCAGTTGAGATTGAAAATGGCTATGGTAATGGTGCTTCTGGCACTGGCAGGCCGGTGAAGCTACATTTTAGTGATGGATCTACAGTGTTGGCTGATCATGTTATTGTCACAGTTTCATTGGGTGTACTAAAAGCTGGAATTAATCAAGATTCAGGTATGTTTAGTCCTCCTCTTCCATCTTTCAAGACTGAGGCAATATCAAGACTTGGTTATGGTGTTGTTAACAAGTTGTTTGTTCAATTAAGTCCATCAACATCACATGATACTCCGAAAGGCGATAGCTTGAGCAAGTTCCCCTTCCTGCATCTGGCCTTTCATCGTCCTGACTCCGAATTCCGAAACAAAAAGATCCCCTGGTGGATGAGGAGGACAGCTTCTTTGTGTCCAATTTACAAGAAATCAAGTGTTTTGCTATCTTGGTTTGCAGGGGAGGAAGCACTCGAGCTTGAATCACTTAGTAATGAAGATATTATTAATGGGGTATCAACAACAATCTCTAGCTTTTTGTCGCAACCCCAAAAGAAAGTGGAATCTAATTCCCATGAATTATGGAATGGGCATGTGAATCATCATGTGGAAAGCTCAAAAGGAAGTGAAGTGAAATTCACCAAGATTTTGAAGAGCAAATGGGGTAATGATCCTCTATTCTTGGGATCATACAGTTATGTTGCGGTTGGATCAAGTGGCGATGATTTGGACACCATGGCCGAGCCATTACCAAAGATTGGTCCCAATTTTGAGTCTTCGGCAATTCCTCCACTTCAAATCCTTTTTGCAGGGGAAGCAACCCACAGAACTCATTATTCTACTACTCATGGAGCTTATTTTAGTGGTCTTAGAGAAGCCAATAGGCTTCTTCAACATTATCATTCTGTGGGGGCTTAGGACATTTATTAGTACTTTCTTTATTTTATTTAACACCTATTTTCCTGATATCTTTTTTCTTTTTTTAATTTTCCATCTAAAACATCTTGCTTTCTATAAAGCAAGCATGAGTGCAAACAAGAATGAAAAAGAAATTAGGGAGGAGGAATGAAAGAGATGGATTGGGACCATTTTTAGATGTATTGCATAAATTAAAGAAGCTTATTTCTTTTTCTCATTAGTCTATTGTTATTCTCTTGGTTTGTAACTACGATTCCTTATTTATTAAATAGTCTTTAAAAGCAAAACCAACCAAAGATTGTTTAGCATTATTTCAAAGCTTTCAACAAGTAAAGAACAACGAAAAGCTTTGGATCCCACATCTCTCTCTCTCACTTTTCACTACAATTTGTTTTGGTTATGCCCATTAGCCATTAGCCATTAGCCATTACTCCCATAGGACAGGATCCGATAAACCCGGAATTTTCCAGCTTGTTATCTTTTTATTTGTTCCTTTGTGTGGCTTGTTTCTCTGCCCCTGACATTGTTCTCTCAAATCCAAACAAGTTCTTGTCTCGCTCGATAATCAAATTGCACGTAGGGCCTTTCTTTTCGTTTTAACATTTTAAGAGCCATGTCTATATAATCTCTGGACTATCTATATTCTATGAGCTGGCACAAGTGGAGGCCTTGCTTGGTTCGAGGGTGGTGCTCGAGGCCTCGATGGCTTGAGGCGAGCTTGTTGTATTGACTATTCAGTGAATCACTTTTCGAGGTGGTCTTGTGATTTTATTTTACTTTTTTTTTTCTCATTTGGTTGCTGTTTTATTGTTTTTTTGCTTTTCAAGTTTTATGTTTTTTTTTTTTTTTGTCTGAACCACGTTATGGTCCTGAGTGAGTCTTAATTATGAGAGGCACTTTTAAACTCATACCATAAATTAAATTAATCTCCGCTCATACTGAATAAATCTGTAAGGGATAAAGTATTGGCTAAATTTTATGTTTTTTATGCGCGCACTACTTGAATTTTCTTGTCTTTTTTTTTTCTTCTTTTTTCCTAATCGAATGAGTATCTTCACCAACAAAATCTAGGGTGGATAAACTATGTTGAACCTGAAAATTTTCTCGTGTATTTCATTAAATCTTAATGTGTGAATTTGTTTTCTTTTTAAGTTACAATAAACTAATAATGAATAGAGATGATTTGGTGTTGTGAAGTATTATTTAAATAAAGTTTAGGATTAATTTCTCTTAAAAATTTTGAAAGAACACATTATGATCGATGATGTAACATTGACCTTTTAATATAATTTATTTTTTCTTTTTCTTTTTTTTTTTTAAATTAACAAAGAGCTGGGTCGTGTTTGTGATTCACATTAAAATGGGACAGACCCACCGTCCAAATCCAATGGAATCAAAAAAGACTTGCTTGCTTACGAAACGTCACTTGACAATGTGACATAGGTAGAGATGCTAATTGCCGTCAGATTGCTTTGATTCTTGATCATCATATGGGACCCATGTCAATGATAGGTCCCATTCCATGAAATCGCTCACATAAACTGAGACAGTTAGTGCTCAGCGTAGGCCGCAGCAGTGCCCTACCCACTTGGTACGATTGATTGATATGCTAGACCAAATCCATCCCCCGTCAACACTTAAGCTAAACAGTTAGGGATGGCAAAAAAAAAAAAAAAATAGGGAACTAAGAGAAAATCCACTGTAGGTTTTAGGCGTGTTTAGTAATGGTTAAAATTTGTAGTGGTCAAGATTTATTTATATAAATTATTACGGAATACAAGCAAATTTAATAATTTAAATTTTTTACAGATTTTAAATTTAGCAATGATAAATCTGTAATGGGCGGTACCTATTGTCATTCTTATAAATAATTTATATTTTAATCAACCTATGTATCAACAGACTAAATACTATGATAGTAAATTACTCTAATGGTATTTTATCACGTGATATAGTATTAGATCTCATGGTAAATTTTAGCAATGATCTTATTTTAAAGTCCACTACTGTGCCACGTCACAAAGTACCAGAGTCTCATACAAATTTTTCTCAGACTCGTGTATATCTTAAAATCAATGAAAGGTTTAAAATTCATTGATAGCAAACGGGTCCGCATTCCTTAATAATTGACGTCAAAACCTTCGATTTTTAAGACAAATCAGCATAACAAATCAACAAATGTTTGGAGTGAAGCCAAAATATGTTGAGCTTTGTTGCTTTTCGATTGTTTTTCAAAGGTATGTTTGTTTTGGAGTTTGCCACTTTATTCCATATTCTTCTATTGAAACTCCTACTTATCACTTATCGCTTAGTGTTACCTCTTGAGCTCAAAAAATGTAACGTTTTTTTTATTTTGGAGATGACATTGTCAAGCCTCTTAACCTAATTTTTATCATTTTAAAATATAGGAAAATTATCATTTGTATACCCTTAGTTTATTCCATTATCAAAAATACTACAATACTTTGAGGGTGTATCAATCTTCCACCTTAAGTTGATAAAATGTATCAACTGACCACCAAACCGTTAGTTGCCGTTTAAGTATGATGACGTCAGAAGGGTAATTTGGTCTTTTCATATGATACAAGTGATAATTTAAGGGTGTACAAGTGATAAAAAAAGAATTTAAGGGTATACAAGTGATAATTTTCAAGGGTAAAATCGTCAATTCACTGTAATTCCGTTAACTTTCAAACGGCAACTAACGGTTTGGTGGTCAGCTAATACATTTTATCAACTAAGGGTGGACGATTGATACACTCTCAAAATGTTGTAGTATTTTTTATAACAGAGCAAATATAGGGTATACGAATGATAATTTCCCTAAAATATATATTATCAATATTATTTTAAGATACCTTGTCGGTTAAAATTCTAAGGGTAAAATAACAGAATATGATTCTCTCTTAATCTGAGCTCTATTGAGTTTTTAAAAATCTTCTGTCGTGTGTCTTTTAGTGGTAGATGATAAGTAAGATTTAACTTCTATTACTTTTTTATTTATAAACTACCAATCAACAATTGAATTATTTGCTCAGGACATGATCAGATCAGGAGAGAATCCTTATCCAAAGTAATAATAGGCAATTCTAAAAATACTAGCAATAAATGTAAGATTGGCAGAAAGATTCGAATCTCGACCAAAATCAGAAATTCCTTACTGATTTGGTACATATTGCAAAAAATTACTAAAAAAATTAGTAGGGATTCAAGCTTAAATTTTGTCCCGATTAAAAAGTCAGCACTGATTAGATCCCAATTTGCATTGAATTATTTTAATTTTCTAGTTTAATTAAAACATAAAAAAGTAATTTTATTCCAAATTTGACAAAAGCTAAAAGCCAATCATTAACAAAGTTGTGGTTCATATTTTTCTAATTCATTAATTTATTTTAATTGAAATAAAAATTAAGCAAAAATAAAAAATAAAATTACATTTGAGACTATAGGGATGGTACAATTATTTTGATCAGTATGAATGCAATATTTTTTTTGGTCCCCATTAAAAAATGGGTATGAAATTTGATACAATTTTTTGTTCTAATTAATCAATCCATAGGGATTAGTATTAGAGTGCGTTTGGGATTCAGGTTGAATAGGTATAAGTTAAAAGTTATAGTATTAAAGTATTTAGTAAACACTAGCTGTTGTAACTTAAAAACTATGTTAATATGATTTTTACTTATATAATAACAATTATATTTTTAACAAATCTATTATATTTTTAACAATTTTATCAAAATATATATCTATTATATATTATTAAATTTTATTTAATATTTATAATTTTTTTTCATATCAACTGTATCTTTTAAATTACAATACCTTAATTTTTTTTTTTAAAAAAGTCCTTAATTAATCAATCTCAATGTAGACGTCCAATTAGCATATGTAGGTAAATGGTATACAATAGTATGTAATTTCATCAGAGCGACAGTGGCAATCGCCCTGCGTTCCGGGGCACTGTATGGTCAAATCATGAGAGCTGTTTATATCGTAATCGTACACTCAGAAGGGACATTGTGATTGTAAAGATTTAACCTTTAGCTCCACAGCCTCTTCCCCACCCCCCCTACAAAAACTGGAATGGCCCACTTGCTGTCTCTTTGTGGGCTTCAATCACACTTTATGATCTTGCCAAATCACAGGCCTATATCTGTGAACCAGTCAATTGTCTCGTTTCAAAAACAAACAAATGAATGTATCAAAAAAAAAATAAAAAAGACAAATGAGAATCTCCAACATTATTAACATAACTCACCCGACACGTTAATTCCTTACCTTGACCTTCATTTGCCCCTCTAATCACCATTATCATAGACAAATTATAGTCAAATTAACAATAAGATAACCCTCGTATACAAATCAATCCTTTAATCATACGAACCAATGAATTGGCGACGTATGTGAAGTGAACGGCTGCAAATTGTCGAGCCTAGATGTCACGTCTCAGTCTCACTTCAATTTTTCATGTGCTCACAGTCACAATGTTGCACTTGCATGCTAGCACTGTATCATTTGAACCACAACATATCTTTAGGGTTACGAAATTTAAGTTAGAAAGAAGTCAATATGGTGGAATAATTAGGTCAAAATACGGTGATTTCAACTATTTCATCAATTACATCTTACTAAATTTTTTGTTACACTTCTTAAATTTTTTTTGTTACATGTTTGATAGAGTCGAAATTCATGGAGTCCAATTTCTTCACATTAATTATCAGTGCTTTCTTTCTGCAAATCTTATTAGCAGTCCGCTTCATTCTTTCAGGATGAGAATAACTTTTTCTTTGCCTAAAGAGGGCCAATGATGTCCCAATCGAGGATCACTGATTTAAGTAAGTTATCGGATTGGCATCTAAATTTGCTTTATAAAGGCTTTGAGTTGATAAGAGAAATCCCTTTACACATATTGTGTCTTCACGAATTTACTTAAAGGAATCTAGCTAGAGATCTCATATCTATTCATAGGATTTTATATGGCAACTTTGGTGGCTTCCCCACCTCCCACAAACACCCCTATTATTCTACTGTGCACTTAAGAAAATGCCCTTGGCTGCCATAAGCTTTTTCGCTTCTTAATCTCTCAAAGGACAGTCCATTTAGTTTTTAATATATTATTTTGTCTGGGGAAAAGAACAAGTAAACCTCTCGATTTTTGGAAAATAGTCACGTAAGTCCTTAAATTTTTAATAAAGGATATTAAGATTCTTTTTTTTAATTAAAATATCTTTAAAAAAAAAGGAGATCCGAGTGTTGTTTAATAAAAATTTGGAGATGTACATGACAATTTCCTCTCAAACTTTAGAGGTATAGGTGTCTTTTTTTTTTTCTTTTTATCTCTGATATTAAAAAACTAATGGAGAAAACATTAATTACATGTGACATTAACATATAAATTTTGATCAATTTTAATTTACACGCAAATTATATAATTAATTTGCTATTAATGATTTAGCCGAATAAGTTTTTAAACAACATTTTTTAACCAGTCATTCGAGTTTGAATCTTGAGAGAGGAAAAGAGTTTAAAAAAAAATCAATTTAAATTTTACCCAAACCATACCAAATAAAATAAGAAAAATGCTAAGTATAGAAAAAGCTAAAAAAAATAATAGAGAAAGAGACAGTGGGTGGGTAGGAGAGAGAAAGTACTAATTTCTCTCAATTTTTTTCACAACTTTCTCTTTACTTAGAACCACTCGTAGAATAATGGGGGCAGCCCGGCAGGGCACATTGCCATGCTATCCATGGATGTTTGATGGAAACAATATATGGTGGCTGAATTGAATTTTCTACTTTTTCTTTTCAGGAACAAAATCCCAAATGTCGGTGATGCTACGATTGGATACATAGATATTGGATAGTCCGACAAGGATTTTCAAGGGGTACTATGAATAATAAATTATTCGTGAAAAATGCGGTCGAAAGTGCATGGTGAAGGAAAGGATGATGAATAGCCATCAACTGTCGACAAACACTTTATTTCTTTTTTCTTTTTTCAATAATTCTTATAATAATAAATTGGTAGGATTCTCTTAATCTAAATTTTTTACTTAAAATCATAAATTAATTTTTACATTTATTGGATCCATTCAATTCAATTGAGTAGATTTGAAGTGAATAAGTGACATTTAAGGAATCCTGATCATATGCGCATTGTCGCGCATTTTAGTGTATGCTACAAGCCACATATCACATGATTAAATTTTGATATTTAAATAATTATTTATCTACTATTAGATTAAATAGATCCTATTAATAAGGAAAAAAAAAAGAAAATTACTTTAAGAGAACTTAAGCAATAAATAAAAATAACATGAATAAAACAATAGTCCTATTTTTTATTTTTATTTTTTTTAAAGAAGTGGAGAAGTTGACAAAACTTAAATCAAATTGAATTTAGGTAGTCATCTAAATAAAATTATTTGAAAATTTTACTTAATCAGTCCCGTGGGGACTTATTTGAATAGTGGTTTGACTACACAAAATTTAGTAACTGTTGTAAATCATGGTGGATTCCACCAAAATAATGCTCTCCCATTATCATCTTATTGCTCTTCCCATTATCCTTTTTTTTTATAATTAATAATTGTGAATAACTCCACCTTATAATGCCTATATCTCCCATTATCCTTTTACATACAATCCCTTTAAATTATAACATCCATTATCTCCAAATTTATATCAGTAACAATATCAAAATACACAATTGGTGTAAAACATTCTCCCGAATAAGGTCGTGTAGGAATATTTGTTATAACATACTGAAAAGACTAAATGTGTTATAACCATTTGTTACATGAATGATCTTTGATATGAACCTTTTTTTTTTTTTCATTATAGGCTTACCCCCACCTTAATATAACCGAACAAAATTCATAATAATGATGTTTGCTGGTTATCATATTGCCGTAACACTAAAGATAGCCCACTTAATCATTGATCATGTGAAGTCAACCATCAGAATTACCTGGCACGGAAGATATGAGACATTTGTATGGAAAAGCAAAGCTCATCAATGAAATTATGCAGATGATTATTAGCTCTTTAAAGTCTTTATCCTCATTATATCAGAAAAAAAAAAGATGGATTCATTTTCATGGACCTAATCATGGTCATGGACGTTAATGGTTACACGCACATCACCAAGAAGATTTCTTGTACTTTTTTTAAAAAATTTTTTTTGTGAGAAGACACATCGTCAAGAAGATGGAACAAGTACTTTGTCGGCACGCAGTAAAGTAAAATCATGGTCTTAAAGGGCTTCGCCCAAGAACACCAAATTTTATCAGTTCAATCAAATGGGCCGAGGAGATTGCAGCCCTGCCCAATTTCTTTAGGCCCATCAACTGGTAATTTTCTGGCCCTGCTTTAACTGGAGTCTACACTTCTTTGAGGCCCATTTATGAAATTGTCTTTTTCTTTCTTTTCTTTTTCGCTTGGGATGTATTTAACACACTAATACTGTGTTTTATTGTACCTCTATCCAATCATTTTCCTTCTTCTTATTGCTGAATATCTCAGTTCATAACATCTTCTCTTTGTTTCTCGAGCCTATAGTGAGTTTGAGTCAATTCCGCAGGCTCTTACTCAATTTCTTAACGGAGTCAAACATTCATTAGTACAATTTAAGGGAATCCCGCCCCCAAGCCTTTGCTTTTTATATAAAGGACATGGCGAGCATAAATACCCTCTTGCAGCTTGGAAGATTTGTTTTGAGTACAAAACATCACGAGTTGAGATCCTGTAATCACTACCAATTTCCGCCCAAAGCAACACTAATGTGAGATCTTTTTTTTTTTAATTGATTTCATTTTGGCATACATAAATTTTTATTTTAGGGTGTATTTCGTTTCATTATATTAAGTTATAACATAGTACCATGTTTCATGTTGTATGAATTGTATTTTACGTATTAAAATATTTTATATTAATAATTATATCAAATTAACATTATTTAGATTTACTAATATTTTATTAATATTTCTATTAAATTAATTATTTAAATTTATTAACTATAATAAGGATGAATCGTCATCGATTGTCATACTCCAAAGTCTTTTCAACTTATATTTAGTACCATTAGAAATCTCATATCCAAAAATTTGATAATAGATCTACGGTGAAGAAAAAGTTGCGTTGTAGACAGAAGTTGTATAGTTGTGTAGCGTCAGTGACAAGGATTGCAATAGTTCTAAATGTAAGTTGAAAAGACATCGAAATACGATGACCACTAATGACTTTGGTGGCAAATATTTGTAGATTCTTATTTAATAATACTTTATAAAATAATTTTCAATGCTATTAGTAATAGCTAACGTGCCAAATGCTGCATTAGGCAAACCCAAGGGAAACTTGGAACTTCTCAGAATGCAGTAACTGTTGTAGCCTTTTAATGCATGAAACTGAGACTACATTACTTAATGCAATACAATCCCATGTAATTATGTACCAAAGGCATCTTTAAGAAATATTATTTTGCCTTTAACCCTACAATATTTTATGAAATTTGTAAAATTTATGAATAAAAGAGTAGCGCATTTTCATTAGAATAATGATATATTTTTGTCATTGATTCGTTAATATTTTGAACTTATTGCACTAATAAAATTAAAAAAATAGTTAGTAAGGATGTATTTGAGGTAACTGTACTGCCACAACGTTGCTGCTTTACCCCTTATATTATAAGAGAATTCTCTTAAATATAAGGGGTGGAGCAGTTGTGCTGTGACAACGCAGCTGTTCGTGACAACGTGATGTGAGCTTAATTTATTTATGCATGTTGTTTACATAAGAATTGGTTAGGCGTTACATTAGTGTTGAGTTTTATTAGTTAAGCCAGTGAGTCATGTTAGTGAGTTGTAATGTAAGTTAATATGTATTTTAATTACTATCTTCTAACAGTTTCATTCAGTTATTGTAAGTTGCATTGTCATGTAACCTGTGTTGTATTTAAATTGGAAAAGTGAATGAATAAAGGAGGTTATTCACTCAATTAATATTTTTTTTCTAGAGACAACGGTTCTCTCAGACAACCGTATTTTTTCTTCTTTCTTTATTATTTATAATACAACTTAGAACATAACACAACGCAGCTGTCCCGAACGCTCCAACTTTATGACATTCATTATCATTACTCTTCATCAAGGATTAGGAGCCGCGACACATGTAATTATAAGCACAGTAGCGTGTGTAGCACTTTTGCTCTTGTTTTATCCTTTTTTTTTCACCCCTGGTTTGTATTGTTTTAAGCAGAAAAAGAGAGAAAGATAAGGCTATTGGTGCAACAATAATGCTGCTTAATTATGATATTATCTCATCGTCCTGTCCCTTACTTTCTTTATATGGCCAGGTTTCCAGGCTGTTCTAGCAGTAATCAGTGTGGCCATTTCCTTGAAAGAGCTATCAGCCAGCCCCAACCTCAGCCTCTGCTACAAATGTTTGGGCTTTGCTGCTTTTGCCTTTACATTAAAGAAATTGAAGTACTCGATTGATTAGTTTCCAAGTTTTAAATTAAAATTTTAATTTTTGTTTGGGAATATAAGCTAAAACTTAAAAAGAAAAATAATACAAGAAAAAGCAACAAGCTCCTTTTCATTCATATTTTTAACTCGTATTTTCTTTCTATTAACAGTGTTAAAAGTTAAAACCCCCACCGACCAAAAAACCCTAAAACCCTAACTGAGGGTTCAGAAAGGAGCCCGAGCCTCCTCCTGCTCCTGTACAAGAAACTTGGGCAGCACATAATCATCCAAATCAGAGCCATCACAGCCGTCCATTATTTCTCCTCCTCCCCCCTCAAAAAAGCCAAAGCCACCGACCTCCTTCTCTTCCTCGTTTGAACTCCACGCGCTTACTTCACAGTCACGCTGCGACCCGCGCGTAGGGAAGCTCTTCACAATCCCGGCCGTGTCCACGCTCACCATCACCGACGACTCCGAGTCGGAGAACGAGGAGCCGCAGCTCTCCTCGTTTCCGTTGATGGTGACGTAAGACGATGACGATTGAAATATCACGAGTGACTTGTAAGGGTTGTCGATGAACTTGACTCTAGTAGTACGAGCTGTTGCTGAGTCAGCATTGGGTGGTGACGTGTCTAGAAGGTTCATGAGTTGACTCATCGTGTCGTCGTCCATCGAAAGCCACGCCATTATGTCGTCTCCTAAATCTCCTCCGCCGTCACCGCCATCTTCAAGGGTAGCTCGTGGCCTTTTCAAGGCAGCCGATGAGACGTCGTCGTTTTGGTTGAAGTTTTGTTCTCTTTCTCTCTTCCTCGTTTCCTCCATTTTGTTTCTTCTTTGAGAGATTTTGACTCTGGGCTTTTCCCTACAGTACGTTTGGTTTTATTTATAATATATATATATATAACGTCGAGTATTAAAAAATATATTAATAGGCGGCAAAAACGTGAGGAGGAAGGATCTGGAGGGTGGGTCCCAAACAAAAAAATCAGGATTAGGGTGAGGAGAAAAGTCTGCACCGTTGGATCTGCATCTGAGTGTGAATTTACATTCCACGTGGGACGGAGGGAATGGGTGAGCGACGTGGCAGGGAGGCATGGCAATGTCGTGTTTAGTCAAAGACAAGTGAGCATTGAGCGTTCAGAAAAGGCGGGAATCTTAGGGTGTGCTGAGGGTGTCAGTGAGGTTTGTTCGCAAGGCGAGGATGCTTGCGATTTACAATTCTACCCTTGACTGTGATATGATAAACGTAAATTTATCTTTTAATAAAAAATTGAGATCATTTTGTGGATGAAAATTAAAGGAAATTAATCATCTTGATCATATATATTCATATGTAGAATAAAATAAGTTCTTCTTTAGATCGAAAATTTTCTTTTTTAATAAAAATCTACATATTGATTGTAGTTCATCAATAAAAAATAAAAAAATTAAATTTTATTTACATATTATTATTTTATGATAATAATATAATATTTTTAAAAACTCAAAAAACCTCAGCTAAGCGCCTACGTAACCCATGCAGAATTCGGCAAACCTAGCTTATTATATCCTTTTGACAGGTTCGAAGAGGAAACGAGAACTTTTGTTAAGGATAAAACTGACATTTGAGTTGCGACAAACAAGAAGAGCAGGAGTATAGCGAGTAGGGAACTGTTGACACATGGCAAAAGTAGAGACCATTGGTGCCGGGGCCAGGGTCACTGCCACTGGCACTGGAACTGCCACAGCCAGACAGGCCTCGCCGCACCTACTCTAGTCTAGTCATTCCAGTTGCAGACTTGCAGCCATATTTATTTATGAATAATATATTTTTTAATTCAAGGAGAAGACGAAGTTAGGAGGCATGAGAAACGTGTCACGTTTGTTAAGGATTTTTGGGTAAATTATTAGATTATTGGATGGTCATAAAAAAATAATATAGAGTGAGTAAATAATTATTTTTGTCTTGAGGCAATTTTTTAGTTGACTGTGTCGGTCAACAAGTCAACAACCAAAACCAATGTTTGCTTGCCCGCCTTTGTACAATACAGAAATGAATAAGTTTCCTTTCTACTTTGTGTAAATTTGTTACAGGATTTTCATGGAAAATTTATAAAAATGGCTATAAAATTTTTGTATTTTTTAATTTTGACCTTTTAAATTTTTTTTTATTATAACTAACCAAACACTATTTTTAGATTATATTACTTTCATTATTTTCATCAAATTTACAAGGCATGTCACTTTTTCAATTCTAGCACTACTCAACCGTAATCTTCCTCAACAACTTAACAAACTTCATCACTCTCAACAAACTCGATTACTCTCAATAAATTAATAAATTTTATCAAACAAGCATTGAATAATTAAAGATATAATTATCAATTGGAGAGCTTCTTAAGGTTAGTTTATACTCTTACCATAACCTAAATTTTTAATCTATTGATTTTATCATTTAAGTTTGAAATTAAAGTGGATTTTTGTTGCAAATGTTGTTATTTTTCATTAATAAAATAATGTGATTTGTTAAAGTAGTTAGTTTGAGTTGAGAAATGAAAATAAATCATTGAAACACCTGAAAAATCGAGCAAAAAAGAAGCCGAGATCAAGTGAGACAGGTGCATGTCTCACATAAACTCACTGTTTTTATGTGAGACAGGCACCTATCTCACTACCTGTCTCACCAAAATATGTGCGACAGGCAGTGGGACAGGTGCCTATCGCACATAAACCCACTGGTTTTATGTGAAACAGGCGCCTGTCCCATTGCTTGTCTCACTTGTTCCCACTGATTTTATGTGAGACAGGCACATGTCCCACTGCTTGTCTCACTAAATTTAAGCTATTTTTCGAAAGTCATCACTTGGGTTACATGTGTCCGTTTTAGGCGTATAATATACCGTTTCGAAACTTACGACGAGACGAATCAAATCCAAAATCGTATACTTCATTTCATCCATATAAATGTAGTGCATATTCACTTTACTAGGTTTTGTAGCGTGTAATCTTATATCTTTTTTTTTTTATATAATTTTTAGGTTTAATGGATTTCGTTGTACTTCAATTATGTTACGACAGTTGGTGGGAGATGTTAGTAGATGGTCGTACGGAGTACGTGAATGCCAAGAATACATCATTTTTAGTTCAGAAAGATTGTACGTTTGAGAAATTTCTGGCAAGGGTGTATGAAGTTTTATAGATAAATCCTAATGAATATAGTATGACTATGAAGACAACTTTGAGGTCTAGTAACACAATGTATCGTGCATGTTCATTACCTATGGACATATTTAATGATGAAATGGTTAAGGTTGTGCTGTACATGGCCTATGATGTGGTCAATTATGGATGCATCCTTATATTTGTCACCACATCTACTCGAGTTCCGGCCGAAAATCTTGAGCCACTTGTGGAAAGTGAAACTTCATTTAGAGCAAACGAGTTTGTCCCCGATATTGAGGAAGAGGTGTTACCACAGCAAATGTCGTTTTAGCAACGTTACTCTCCACTCAACGAAAACAATGACACTATTGATGAGAACATCATTACGTTAGCAGATGTTGAAGAAGAGGTGTTATCATTAGGGACATCGTTAGGGAAACATTACTCTCCATTTTACAATAATGAGTTCCGCAGTTATGATGATCATACTTATGACACCAACAACATAGAAGTGATAATGCTTGTTTGGAACCGTTTAATAGTGTGCAAGGCACGAACTCCAATACTGAAGTTGACGATAGAGGCATTGGTCATTCTAATATTCCTATCAATGATGAGGATGAGTATCAATATGATATTCCTATTAATAATAGAGACAACCAACCTATTCCTCTAATGGCCCGTTCGAGGAGGAGGACAACAGTTAATCCCCTGGTGAGTCTTGCTCCAGTTTTGCCTTCAAACTTGGTTGTTCCAGACTTAGTTAAAAGTTGTAATTCTGTTGACATTGGTGTGAGAAAGTTGTTCGCTGAGAAGAATGAGTTAATACTGGAACTGCGCAAAGTGTGTTAACATGTATATGTTCATAATATTGATTTTGATGATAACAAACTTTAAATGTTTTTGATTAAAATGTTAGAGCTGTTCATTAATAAACGAAAGCCTTATAATCATTCCAATTATATTCATAAAAGTTTAACTGAAATGGATAAGACTAACTTGTTCTACAGGTTACTAGAAACAAACGGCAAACCGTTTATTACAAACGGCTAATCGATAAATTCCAGAGAGGTCATTTCGTGCAAATCTTTAACCGTTTAATGTAAATGGATAACTGAAGTTTAGCTTGCAGGTCTCTGGAATTTAACAGTGAAAGGGTAATCCTAAACGGAAAACCGTTTATTTGAAAATTGGCCCAACGGTAACTTTGACCAGCCTAAACGGTTAACCGTTAATGGTTAACGGCGAACCGTTTTAGAGCAAACAATCTATAACGACTAGTTTTTCAGCTCCAACTATAAATAAGCTCATTCAAATTCAAACAATGTTGATCACAACACGACTATTGAGCTTATATTCGAGAATACA
The DNA here is from genome assembly GCA_039657385.1 of Citrus x changshan-huyou. Taxonomy (NCBI): domain Eukaryota; kingdom Viridiplantae; phylum Streptophyta; class Magnoliopsida; order Sapindales; family Rutaceae; genus Citrus; species Citrus x changshan-huyou. The sequence goes on from CM077550.1 coordinate 10,554,174, forward strand.
ATCTTCATAGAGCTTTAAACATATTCTTGCTTCATCTATTCACACATTGGGCATTAATTTGTAATCTTAAATATTGTGTGAGAGAAAAATAATTTGTAATCTTTTATTTTGAGTGATTGTAAGTGTTAGGATACACTTGGGTTAAGAGATTGGGGATAATCTCTTGTTGTAAAGGTTCATTGACACCTTGGAAGTCAAGTGTAAGCATTTGAAGTCTTGGAGGCTTGCTTAGTAAAATCCTCAAGCCTGGAAAGCTTGGAGGCGTGGACGTAGGCGAGGTTGGCCGAACCACGTAAAAATCTTCGTGTTTGAATCTCTCTTCCCTTATCTTTTTATATTATAATTGATTTAATTGTTATTGCATTAAATTCATTTTAAATTTGCATCATAATTTGTTTTAGAATCAAATAATTTTTAGAATCCCAATTCACCCCCCTCTTGGGTTGCACACTTGTATTTCAAAGTGGCCTTGCAGGAAAAGTTTGATTTCAAGATTGCACAGTCCACAACGACACGCTTTGAGACCCACTGTTATTCGGAATCATGTAATTGGCGTCTTCGCGCAACAAGAGGTTCGGATGAGCAGAATGTTCCTTGGGTAGTGAGAAGAGTTGACAATGTTCATACGTGCTCTAATGAGGTATTGCCTAGTGGTCTCCGTCAGGTAAGGAGTCGGGTTGTTGGCCATCTTATCACGGATAAATTTATTCAGGACAAACGGATATACATGCCGAATGACATTAGAACAAACATGTAGCAAGAATACGGTGTCCAATTAACATATCAGCAAGCATATCGGTTAAAGAAGTCGATCTTGAAATAGTATGAGGGAACCCTGCAGAGTCATACAACTTACTTCCCAAATACTCTCACGTTTTTCCCAAAGCGAATGAGGGTACACTCACACACCTTGAGCGGGATGGAAATGATAATTTCTTATACTACTTTGTTGCGCTTGGATCTTCCATCAAGGGCTTCACGCAGTACATTAGGCATGTGATCGCTGTAGATAACACTCATTTAAAGGGGTTATATCGTGGAAGCATTTTTGTAGCAACATGTCTGGATGGTAATAATCAACTGTATCCGTTAGCTATTGGGGTTATGGATTTAGAAAGCAATGATACTTGGGGATGATTTATGACGAAGTTACACTGAGTGATTGGCGATAGGCCAGAGTTAGTATTTATCTCTGATCGATGCACTGCCATCAAGAGAGCCGTTTTGAAAGCATTTCACACTGCTGCTCATGGCGTTTGTTTTTACCATGTCAAAGGCAATATTAAGTCAAAATTCAGGATGTCCAAAGCTATTTGGGATCAATTTGACCTAGCATTTATTAATGCAGCAAAGACATATGGACACGAAGAATTTAAAAGGCAACTTGAAGGGTTGTCGATGCTCCACTCGGGCGCGGCTGATTACTTAGAGAATAATGTGGGTACGTGTAATTGGGTAAGATCTGAATTTGAAGGTAGGAGATACAATATACTTACCACCAATATTGCGAAAAGCGTGAATTCTTTAATGAGGGAACCACGAAAATTTCCTGTTACTCATCTTGTTGATCACTTTAGAAAAACATTATAGCAATGGTTTTATGATAGGAAAATTGTGGCTGAATCGATGAGCACTCGTTTAACGACATGGGCAGATGAGATAGTCGGCGAAAGGAGAATTTTTGCCGAAAGAATGACCGTTCGTCCTGTGTCTCAGCATCGATTTCATGTTTTGGGTGGTGGTATAAAGGAAGGGATAGTTGACATTCATAAAAGGACTTGCTCCTGTAGAGTATTCCAACTCGATCAGCTTGTTTGTGTGCATGCAATTACTGCTTGTCTAACCGTCCGTGTGGATTATATAAGTCTTTGCTCTGATTATTACTTTAAAGATTCATTGGTCATGGCATATGCTGAACCAATGGAGTCGTTTGGCGACATGACAGATTGGGACATTTCAGAAGAAATCCAGGAAATCAGAGTTAACCCACCGATCGAATCACCGCCACCTGGTTGTCGTCCAGAGTTAAGAATTTCTTCTATCGGTGAGGATGTTAACCGAAGAACTGTGAGATGCGGGCGATGCAACCAACCAGATCATAGCCGCAAGAGATGTAAAAATCTCATCGTGTCGAATCCAAACTGACTGTATCATTCTAACTAATTATGGATTCTGAACTCTTATTTTAGTTTATTTTACAATTATATATAATAAGGTATTTTATTTTATGTTCATTTGCATAATAAGTACTAAAGTTTATCAACAATTACTTATAGCTAAACATATTAATATATCAAAAGTTTATATCCATCAGAATAATCTACATTTATACATCAAGTCTGAACACAATACAATGACTTACAAGGCAATATCGCCCGTAAATATATCTACAATAATTTTCTTTCTGAAGTAATGCCCGTGGCTACCATCAAAATCAAGCTTGAGCCTGAACATCAAATACATTGTAAACATCAACATAAATACGACGCAATCACCACTTTCAGGTTCTTGTTGGGGCACATCCTTAACGATTCTTACGTTCCAAGGGTTGGCACTCTGCAACTCAAGTACGATGTTGTAGAATCCAACATCTTGAAGCCATTGAGGGAAGACGACCTGAAGAGGCTTGAATTTACGCAAATATGTTTTGTCATCGCGAAAGGTAACCAGCGAGTCGTAAATCCGCACCCTCTTCGCGAGAAGGTCCGCTCGAGCTAGTATCCAATGATCGCCGCCCAAATTCACAGGGATGAATATCTACGTAAATAAAATGTTAAATTATCATATTTTATACACAACTACCATAAGATTGAGTGACAATTCTTACCACATCGACGTCCGTAAACGGTTTGGACATGATATCTTCCCGCCCATCCATATAGCTGTTCAAGTTGTTGCCATATTGTAATGAATGGACATCACAACTACCATTGTTCCATAATTACTTTAGGAACACCTATTGCACAATGAGTAAGAAATTAATAAGATTTCGACATATTTAAAACATCGAAATTATAGTTAATGATTATAGAGTTCGTAAACATGCCCAAAAATATGTATCCGTATGCGTGACGTGCTGCGGTAGTGCATTTGGAAACTGCCGTTGCTTCTCGCTGATCAAGCGGTTAAATGTGTAAATATGATGTGAAGGGATTAAACCAAGTAAATTTAGAACAGAATTCATGCCAGCGGAAAGATGAACAATATTGTAATGTTTTGACCATTAAGCACACTTACCTCGTCACCAAGTCACCCCATCAAAGCATTGCCCACGAGTATTTCAAAGAAATTTCAGGACTCTTGGTCGGGCCGATCCACGGAAACTTTACCGACAAACCATTGATCAAACTCCTCATATAACCTTGAATCTTCTAGTCCCCTAAGCAGATTCATATCCACACTCGATCTTTCATCAATCTCATAGTCCGTAATTTTGAGTGCGGGTAAAGGCCTGACATTCCTAACTCTCTTGAAAGAAGGAATGAAGTAAGGACTACCAAAGATATACGAGGGTCTGTACGAATGTCCAAACTTACTAACGCGGGGCGGTGCCTCCGTGAATATCTGTACATTGTCACCACTTATGTCCCCATAGAGACTGTACAACGACATGGGGATGTGCTCGCCATCATTACCAGCATCAATATTTGTACCGTAGCCACCATCAGCGTTCGGACCATAGCCATCTGGGGCCTGTCGATTCGAGGAGATGAATATATTAAACTAATTTTGGGTTTCAAACCATAATAACATAACAGAAGCATGTGAAACTTGCTCACCGTGTACGAGCGGCCAAACAGAGAATCACCGTACGCACCCTTCGAAGAACCCACGCCAAACGAAGCCATAAACCCCATGACCGCTTCTCCATACTGTTGTGCGTCTCTGCGTTCTACCTGAAGTTCTGACCTCAGTTCGTTAATAGAACTGTGTTCCACCTGAAGTTCCGACCTCAATTTGTGAATGGAACACTCTATTCTATCCAGCCGTTGAGCGAAATAATCATTGCGGAACTTAGTCCTTGCCTATTATTACGAAATAAGAAAGTAATGAGAAAGTGCTGAAGTTAGGTATATGTGATGAAACAAAATGATCAGGACGATGGAAGTAACATCCGGCTCATGTCTGTCATCTGAATCGTGTGCGGATTCGTAATAGTCGTCGGCAGCAAAGTCATCCTCAACAGGACTCTGCTGCAGTTCTGTTTGACTCGTGGTGTCATGATCCGCCTCTTTGGTCCCTGTAATGGATGACGCGTTGATTGAAGGCTGGTGCTACACCAAGTAAAACAGAAAAACAGTAAATACAAAAAAATAAAAATTCAATTTTGTTTATATTTTAAATGATACTGTAAAGGATACCCACATTACGGACCCAACTTGACATAGATGGCACGTAATCCTCGACACTCTTCCAATAATTTGTGGTTCTCTCCTTTGCATCTGTTTCGAGAGTTTGTAAAATGTTGCCATCCTCTTATAAAGAATACTAAATTTTCAATTAGTATAATCATATAGTATTTAATAGTTATATACAAACATATATATAAATGACTTACAAGATGCTCGTTGAGGTATGAATAGACTTCGCCAAAGTTTATATTCGAAGAAGCCACGTGTTTCCATCGCACGATCCGAGGACCCTTCCTCTTAATTTCACCACCCACTGTGATGGTAGTCCTCCAATCGCTTCAAAAATCTAAGCCTTCAACAAGGAAAGATATAAAATCAAAAAACGTGTCATTAAATAATAATTATAACAAAGCTAAGTTATAAAATAATAAAGGGAAATTATCATTCGTGTACCCTAAAGATGCACATTTATCAAACATACTACAACACTTTTAAGGTGTATCACTCATCCACCCAAAAATGCCAAAATGTATCTACCAACCACTATTCCGTCAGCCACCGTTTGCAAACTAACAGAATTGTTGCGAAATGACAAATATGCCCTTAAAACTCAAAAAACCGCAAAAAGACAAAAATACCCCACAATTCAAGCAAAGAAAAATAGATCCATTAGAGGCAATAACTGTTATATTTTTGGCAATATAATGAGCTATATCAGCCACACATTTCCTTGCAACAAATAAAACATTTGCCATCCCTTTATAACCAAAAATCAACCGTGCATTACATTGTAACAAACAAAAATTTGCTATCCTTTTATAACCAAAAACCAGTAGCACACCCCTACTCTCTTTCACCACACACCTAACATTCACTTCAAATACAATAAAAAAATACTCTCATTTGAAAATGGCCTCTAGTGAAGCATCAAGTTCTGCTGTCAATGAATTCAAAAGATACAAAAAAGTGAAATGCCAGCCAAAATATTGCAAGTGTGGTGTGCAGGCAGTGGCTATGGTGTCAACTACATTACAAAATCCTAATGCAATGTTTTGGTCATGCAAGTGGAAGCATTGTGGAGCGAAGCATTGTGATTTTTGGGAATGGCTCACTACTAAATCTCTCATATATCCTAATACTAATGAGGAGATGTCATACGAGCAAAACTCAAAGCTGGCTAACGAAGTGGTGAAAATAAAAAAAGAGGGTGAAAATCATTGAGGGAAAGCTTAAATATATTCTAATTGTGCTAGTATGTGTATTTGTAACTGTCTTTATGAGAAAGTAATCAATAATAATCTTGAATTGGACTGTAAAATCCAGTTCAAACAGTCATCATCTAAACAAAACACATCCACGAAATAAATTTTCTTTAACAGAACACATCCAATAAATAAAATATATCTTCAACAAAACACATCCAATAAATAATGTATCTTCAATAGTAATAATCCAGTAGAGACATCCAAAAATGGCAAATTAGAATCTCTTCTAATACATGTTCCAACAAATAAAACACATTCAAAAAATCTGGTTTGGCTCATGCAAGAGCATAATTAAGTTCAGTTGAAATAAGATAACCAACATAGTTTAGGAAACTGAAATTGAGCATCGAACTCATTACAAAGCACCTGTTACAGTCGACTGTTGTGATGAATTTTGAGATTGGTTGACTTGGGATAAGCTGACACCTACAACCCTTCCTACATTACAAAATTTAAATTAAATTAAGCTTCTATATATGTAGTTATGAACTATGAAACAAAAGAAACGAAATTCAACCAAGTTCAACCTTTTTTTCTGTTTGGTCCAGTAGTAATAGTTTTCCTTTTCTTTGATCCAGCACTGGAATCCTCACCTGGGGATGAGCTGACACCTACAGCCCTTCCTACATTACAAAATTTAAAATAAATTAAGCTTCTATATATGCAATTATGAACTATGAAATACAAGAAAAGAAATTAAACCAAATTCAACCTTTTGTTTTGTTTGTTTCAGCAGTACTTGCAGTTTTCCTTTTCTTTGATCCAGCACTGGAGCCCTCACCTGGACCACTTGGTACACGGTCTATCATCGCTGTATTTCTCATTTTGGTACTTGACTGAGAATTAGTACTTGTAGTTCTAGCTGATGGGCTCAATGGACAAGATCTTAGATTGTGGTTTGGGCCGCCACAAACTGAGCAATTGACAAAAAATTTCCTGCTACGTTTTTAAGGTTCAGTAGCTGCCCTCTTCTTACATTTCTTTGGCCTTCCGATTTTTTTCTGCACAATTGGGGGATCAATCAATGGCCTTTCACCACGCTCCCATGTACGCTCATCAGGAATGAGACTAAACATAACTGAGTAAGTATTAATATAAGCCTGCTTCGTGAAGCAAAAAGGAATGTACTCCTCAGTTTCATGTCTTGCATAACCTATGCTAGCCATGGCATGAGAGCAGGGTAAGCCAGCAATTTCCCAATACCCACAATCACAGGTCTTGTCTTCTAATTTTACTACAAACCTTCTAGCTGGATAATAAGCTTTATCAATGACCTGAAAATTCAAGTCTCCTGAAGGGTGCACAATCATTTTCTCTCCTTTTTTGTATGTTTTATCCAGCTCTTTGTAAATTCTGGGAGCAATAGTTTTTGGCCAGCTATTTGCCTCATTTCTTCTCTTTGTAAATCTCTTCATAAGTCTGCATCTAATCTCCTCAAGCATTGACAAAACATGCCTATCTCTACAAGGCAAAATCCAACTGTTGAAGCATTTAGACACATTATTGTCAGTTCTCTCTACTTTGCAGTTTCTGTCATATGCATGCATAGACCAAGTGTACCCCTGCAGTTCTCTTTCCAACCAATTATAAACTTCTATCTTTTCATCTTTGATCAGTGTCATTGCCTCATCAAAATCATGTTTGTTGTTGCTCTTAACTGCCCTCCAGAAAAGATTTCGCAATTTGGCACCAGCATGGTCTCTGGCAAAGTTAGCATACACATGCCTACAACATGCCTTGTGATAGGCAAAAGGCCATGTGTTTGGGATTGCATTCAACAGCCCCTTTTGCCTATCACTAATGAATGTTACTTGCCTTCCATCATCGAAATAATTGTGTAAGTGTTCAAGAAACCAACTCCATGTTTCGGTATTCTCAATCTCGCATACAAATAATGCCAATGGGACAATCCCTTTGTTAGCATCTACAGCAATAGCAGCCAACAACACTCCACCATATTTACCCTTCAAGTGGCATCCATCTATTCCAATAAACGGTCTTCAACCATTCAGGAAAGCATTTATTTGTGCTGGAAAAGCAACAAAGATTTTTTGAAATAGACATTTTTCAAGATAACTGACTGTATCACAAAGCACCTTGCACATAGCTCCCAGATCAGCCTGATGAATAGCTGCAGCATACTGAAACAGCTTCTGATAGCCCTTAAATTGATCACCATACACCAGAATTCTTGCTTTTTCTCTAGCCCTATACATTGTCAGCTTCTCAATCTTCAATCTGAATTTTTCCTGCATATAAGTCTTCAGAAGAGATATCTTGACATTAAGATCAATAGCAACATGTCCTTTTATCATTTCAGCAATCTATGTAGAGGTCACTTTCACAGATTGCTTCGTAAGCCTGCATTCATGCTTTTTGTGATACCCTCGCAACCAAAAACCATTTCTGTCATTCAGTCTTCCACCATTGACAAACCATGGATAGCCAGGCTCCTTACAAGTTGCATAATATCTCCTTGGTTCACTATATTTTATGTTAATGTTAAACCCTTTCCTAACCATCACCTCATGCAACACTTCTCTAAAATGACCCACATCTCTGAACACATCACCCATTATCAGCCTATGAATCCCATCAGCATCTAATTTATAGTCATGTTTCTCTAAATAATCTTTAAACTGCACACTGCCAGCATTTTTGTCTTCATCTAAAGAGTTAACAACCATTTCGACTTCCCTGGTATCATCATCCAGTAATACATCAGCATCACTATCACTGCCCTCATTATCATCGTTATCCTAACAGGCTCAATATCATTCGTGTACCCAACACATGGTTCACCACCATCATCATCATTGTTAATCTCTTTATCTAACCAATCCGATAGTAAATCATCTTCAGCAGGTGGTGGCTGCACATCAACTTCCTCATCCTCATCCTCATCCTCATCATCATCATCATCATCATCATCACTATGAATTCTTTTATCTGATCGGTTCGATAATAATTCATCTTCATCTTTAATTGAATGACTAACTTTTGGTGTACCTCTCTCCAAATCTACTCTAGTAAAATGATCATTCAATGTATTTATAACTTCTGAAGGCAGTTGTATTCCTAGGTTAAATAGTAATGAATGTATTAACGGAGAATCTGGATATTGAGGGCATAAAACTGGAATGACATCAACTTCAAATGTAGTTAAACCCATCAAATTATGCATCCCAGTTAAGCATTTTAACCCAAAATCAGAATCTAACACAATCTTCACTTTGTTCTCTGGATTCATCACATTTAATAGGATTTTTCCAGCTTCATCTAACCCATGTACACTAGTTATCTTCAATGCCTCAGCTCTTATTCTATCAACAGTAAAATCTTCAGGATGAATCAAGCCAATATTGTGTTTTTCTCCTCTGAAAGAAATTACTAAGTCCATTGGAGACATGTCTGCTGTGACACCAAACAGAACAGGGCATACTTATAAATGCAAACTCAAGTTTTTTTTAAAATAAAACAAGAAATAAACACCACCATACCACAGTCAAGTAAACACACATTACCATTAACATACAACCGAACGCATATAACAACAAAAAATTATTTCAATTAACATATAAAAACAGTCCCATGTTTAAATTTTAACATGCAAAAACATTACCCACATAAACCACAACCCATTTCACGATTTTCTGCACTCTAGGGTTTCTAATAACAATAAAAAGATACCAATTCAAATAATTTATTACAATATCTTACATCTATTCATTAAATAAAAGATATATTGTATGAAACAAGCTTGATATATGAACATACCCAACAACTGATGCTTTACTTACTGTCTTCGAGCAAAACAAGCTAACTCTTCAAATCAAACTCCACAAACGTCAGCTACACTTGTTTAAATCTTGAGGGTATTTAATGTATTTGGTGAAAAGTCTGCGGAAATGGGCAAGAGCGGCTGATTGTTTTCAGTAGATGGAAGCTTTCTCTCTGCTGGAAGCGTTCTCTCGAATGTTTGCCAAGAATTTCTTCGCTTTCACATTTTTTTGGTCTCAATTACAATGAAACGATGTCGTTTCATTGTTATGTTTTAGCTCCGTTGAAACGACATCATTTTATATTAATGAAACGATGTCGTTCTGCAGCAAACGACATCGCCATCCAGTGTTGAACGACATGTCATTTTCAATCAAAGCTTCTGCTATCGTAAAAGACAATTTTACCCTTATGACATCACCTCTTGCAAACGGTGGCTGACGGAATAGTGGTGGGTAGATACATTTTGGCATTTTTGGGTGGATGAGTGATATACCTTGAAAGTGTTGTAGTATATTTGATAAATGTGCATCTTTAGGGTACACGAATGATAATTTCCCAATAATAAATTCTTCACTCACATGCACTGCAGACGTAAAGGCGTAAATATTGTATTTTTTAATTTTATGCGAGGGATTTTGTGCGCGTGCCTTCTTAAATTTATTGGCTTTGTCGTTCAATGCATTATCAAGGCTTTTATATATTGTTTCCCATGACAAACGACCACACGAACGACTTCGAAAGTGATTTATGTCATCTACCTCATTAAGCAAATTGAAATTGATTTGACAATTATCTTTTTTTTTTCCATTTAGTACTCTATCAGCAAAGTAAACACATGGCGATTTTTAGCGCATCAGTGTCATCCATAGCCTTGAAGTCTAAGTTCATAAATCTTTGCTCGAACTGGCCAAGATTTATATCGCGATACTACCGGTAAAATACTTCTTAAGTAACCTATGCATTGTTTTATGCTTCGTCAGGACGACATCTTCAGCCATAGCAAAGTCCCGTTACTAGGCACCACTCTCCAATCGATAGCCGTATCAAATGGTCGCCAACTTGAAAGCATAACTCATCTTTTTCATTTCCAGCGCCATGGGACACTTGTCGAAGCAATATATTATGAACAATTACGCCACTGAACGGATAGCTTCGGCACTGGAGGAAATGCCCAAATATATTATCTATGAACAATTTCAACTGTTGCTTTGTTAATTTTTCCCGGATGGCATTAACAACGACATCTAATTTGCACATACTCGTGATACGCCTTAGAAAGTGATCGCCATAAGGTATCTTCATCATTCCCGGTTCTTTCCTCTGTCTGGGTGGATTATGCAATGCTATTTTTTATTTGCCCATTTATCTGGTACAAGTTAAAAATATTACATGTTAATAAATTATCAACAAAAGCAAAAAAAAAAAAAAAAGGTGTTGTTGTCGCACCAAGAGGTGTTGCCTCATGGTGCGACGGGGTGCCTGTCGCACCAAGAGGCAGCACCAAGAGATGCTGTCTCTTGGTGCGAAAAACACCAAGTGCGCGGCCTATCGCTCGCGAGATGCGCGCGGCAGGCACATCCTACGCGCTGATGGGCCTGTCGCATGCGAGACTAGCGCGCCAGGCGCATCCCGCCTGCGCGAGGCCGCGCCTGTCGCATGCGAGATGCGCGCGACACGCGCATCCTACGTGTGCGGATGGGCATGTCCTGCGCATCTCGCGTACGATAGGTGCGGCCACGTGCGCGCGAGATGCAGCTGCCCCGCGTGCAGGATGCACCACATCCGTCCCTTTCACTTCCCTTTCTCACATGCATCTCACCCACCACCGCGATTAAACACCAACAACAGCCCAAATACTCAATCCATCACCAATGCAACCAACACAACACAACAACAACAACAACAACAACAACAACGAAACACAACAATGTCGGGTTTTCAATAACTCACCTAGGGTTTCCAATTTTTGTGTTTGATTTTAGAGATCTCTGAACATTTTCAACGTGATTTAGCTTGTTTCAGCCGCCGACAACTTCCTCCGTTGCCGATCTACGCCGCCGACGATGTATACGGGATTCCGGTGATGAGATTTTGGTAAGAAGGGGAAGAATTAGGCTTGAGAGAAACGTGAGAATGATGAGGGTAATTTCGTCCTCAATTTTGGGATTTGGCTAATGTTGATAGAAAAAACTTTGGGGTGTTAAAGTTGAAAAACGCATAAATTTTGTGGTCATTTTTGTAAATTTCCCGATTTTCATGGGGCCAGTTTATTTAGCTCCGTTAGCTATAGTTTTTTTTTAAATAAAATTTATTTAATTAGAGTTTTTGTAAATAAATATTTTATTAAAATTATTTTAATTATTTAGTTGGTCATGAGAATTTTCATTATAAATTATTAAATTTTCTTAATCAATAAAATTTTTAAAATTATATTATGAAAGTAATAAAAAAAGATTATAAAATAAATAAAAGGTATATTGATAATTTCACTCTTTTCAAAATGCTAAACAACCTCTACTCTTAAAAGTATAAATTTAAGCTTTTGTTAGTAGAAATATAATAATTTATTTAATCTCCATAAAGTCTACTCAAAATACAATGAAACAACAATAAAAAGTGGTTTATAAAAAACTTATGAGACTAAACTAAATATTTTTTTATCATTAGATAAGTTATACCAAACATACACTCAACTTTATCATGTTCAAAATGACTACTCATCATTAAAATTATAAATATAAGATGGGTATGTGATTTACAAATTCATTTTCGGGGTCCGGCTATAATAGATTTGAAATCTATCAGGTGAAGCATCTTGTTAATTGTATGATCTACAATTTGTGAACTAATGAATACAAGAAAGTAGCATAATCTCTATCATATTTATGTTCTTAAGATTATTACTAAGGTGGCGCTTTTTTTTTTCTCCCTCTTTGTCTGAAATCTAAACACACATGAATTAATCTAAATTCTAAACATAATAAAATGTCTGAATATGAATAATATATTTATTTTTTTTCTTGAATTGCCAAAAGCAAATGCTAAGTTGTTTGCTTATTTAGCTTAAAAAATCTAAAAATTAGTATTTTCACATATGTCCTCTTACAAATTATAAATGTTAAATGAATAAGAAACATCTCAAAGAACTTAAATAAGACAATATATTATTATAATATAAATTATGTTCAATTGAATACAACCCTGTACATAATAATTAGTATATGTTAATCAATTTTATTGTAGTCTACGGTATTTTATATGAAAAATATTCACTAAAAATTGTAAAGACAAATAATGCTAATTTGAAAAAAATAAAAAGATAAAATAATAATAGTACTATTATATTATCACAAGTTATAGAAATATGTAATAATACCAATTGTTAAATTTTATTAAGTTAAAGATACGAATTAATTAATTAAGTAGGACTATTTTGAAGCTTATCTTTTAATGATGTTTTTCAAACTTTTTAGATTAAACAAAATGTTAAAAAAATTGATTTAATAACTTGATGATTAAAACTTTTCATTAAACTAAAAAAACAAATAGACTTAATGATTTAATTGATTAAAATTAAATCAATTAAGTTGTTAAGTCAAAAAAACAAACAGCCCCCAAACGAAAAAAGAATTCCTACTTATATTAGACAATCTAATCTATCAACGAATCATATGCATTATCGTCATAGCCTCATTTTCGTCCTTGGCCCGGAAAAGCCCACATTTGTTTTGTCTAACTGACTCGTGACCCAGTTTTTTAGGCCCAGAACCAGTAATACACACTCGGCAATTGTTCCAGCCCAACAACTGCCAGCATACGGTACATATTCGGCATTCTGTATGCATGACTCAATCGACATGCTTATGGTCAAATTAGGGACTGGAAACATGCAACTTTGTAACATCAATTCTTTCATCAAACTACCCAGGTCAAAGCACCTTGAATACAATCATTTTGCAGCTTTAAGCAGAGTATGCACAAGGACTGCCTCAGATTTAAGATCCAAGCAGCTGAAATAGATGATAAGTTTGCGATAATTCGTGATTCCTAAAGAGCCGAGAGCAGTAATAAAAGATGGTCAGAAACCTTCATCATACAACCTCATTTCTTGAAACGTATAGTCTACTAAAATACAACTAAATAAAGGATACCAATCAATTTCCAAGTGTCTAGTGTACCCAATAGCTCAATAAAGATGATAAACTACAAGAAGTTCTAGACATCTAAACAAGTGCTCTACGTTTTCTTATCACTCGGTTGACTCAAGGCTTTGAAGTACATGAAATTACGTGGGCCTTGAACTTCTCAAGCTCTGCTAAAACCTCATCTTGCGGCCGATAGATCAAATCACTCATGCGCCATATCTGTTTATGTCATCACAAGATTAACATATCAATTACCACAGCATTAAGAGAAGAGAAGTAATTTGTTGGGGTGGGGGGGGGGGGGTGGGTGGTTTGTCTTTTAAATGTTAACATGTGAAATATTCCATTATTCAATACCACAAAAGTAAAAAAATACATGACTTTCAAGGGGATGAAAAATGGAAAACAATTCAATGTAGGACTTTGTTTCCCAATCCCTTCTGAAACTAACAAGGATGCAAAAAGGATTTCAGGAAAAACTAATATTACCAAATTTCATAGCTGCAATTCTTGGGCCAGCAAAGCACTTTTTAACTAAAAAGTTAAAAACCATTTACAAGGAGGAAAAGGAATTAATACCTGCAGTGTTCCTCCTCCACCAGTAGAATCGCAGTCATCAGAGACACTAACAACAGTCCATGGATCAGATGCATTCCAGTGGAAGTCAACAACTTTGTCCCTTATTAAAAAGAAGGGAGAAAAATAGGCGAGTGAGATTAGATAAACATGAAGAATAACAGATACATAACAGTTAAAACTTGAAAATATACACAACTATCAAAATAACGATAATAATAACATAAAGCAGGAACCAAATTTCCTTTAAGACAAATAAGAATAGGTGATGGAGATTACTACGTGTTCTACCCTGTTTTAGAAAAATCCTAGCAAAACAAGCAAACCTTTTTTTTAAAGAAAAAAAGGATATCTTAAAACATAAGACAATTGTACAGAAGTTGATGGGACCACAAATCCACCAAAATAAGAAAAACTATTGTCAAAAATCTAAAGAACTTATCTCTTCAACAGAAGATGAAATTTTTCTTGATTTGAAAACTTTTCAGTGCTTCAAGATGGCAATAAATCTTGATTTTCTTGTTAGCATAAGAAAGGCCATGATTGTTATCTACCAGACATGATTCTCGCAGCACAAATTTGATGGAATTGGACGGACTAATAAAATGACAAAATGAAAAGAGAGAGAGGCAATGAACAAAAGCATGACAGCCAGGTTCAAAACAGATGGTGGGTAACTCAGAAACCCAGAGCTAATATACAAATTAGCGGAAGAACGCAGTTACTAGTTACAGACCTGTGCCCAGCATGCTGGAAAAACAAGCCTGCAGGATAATTAGTGGTTCTTGGCCCCTGCTCCACCTTTTTACCAACCTGCAATAGTGATACAATCACAGGAAGGTAAACATATAATACATTTGGGTAAAACCCACCCAATTACACAGTGAAGCATAAACAATCTCAGACAAAGATAGATGCTATTGCCACCTTCTCATAGTCCCAAATGTTTAAGAGACCATCCTCTGCAGAGCTTCCAAATACAGACGACTTGTCTGGAGACCACTGAAAAATAAACGAAATAATTCAGTAAAAGCTTATATTTACACACTCATTACGGCACATTAACTTCATAACAATTAGAAGGTATGTGGGGAAAGAAAAAAGAAGAATTATTTAATACCTGAACACAGAGAACAGCGGCACTGTGACCTTCAAATTTATTGATAGGCGATCCAACTCCGTTAGAAGTGAGATTACGTCGATCAAACATGCGGACAGAGTTATCAGCTGACCTGGAGAAATCATAGAAATAGAAATCACAAAAGGTGATTTATGATTTCAGCATCAGTGCAAAACAGCAGAGAATTTAACGTTATAATACCCGGTAAGGATAAGATTATCATCAAGGGGATTCCAGTCAACACAGTGAAGATCAGCATCATGTGCTTTTTCAACCTGTCAGTGAGAAATCCACATATATTATCATCAGAATACAAGACTAATCTTAGAAGTAATCATGCCCAAACTCCAAAAAAAGAAAAAAAAAATTCACCCAAATTCCAAAATTGTGTCAGAGAAGGCTATAAAATTAATAAGAGAAGGTACTTGCAGAACTAACAATGCATTGATACAACCAAGTTAAATTCAACACTAGAGTTAATATTTGGTAAATATTCACATAAAAATTTGCTTGCTGAACAATTTGCAGCAGATGAGAGTTCTTTGCAAGAGAATCCAGAATTTCACAGTACCAAATATTGTGAATATATATTTATTAAAAGAAAAAAGCCCTCAAAGTCTGAAAATCTTTGAAACAAGATTCCACTTTTCAAGTGCCAAACTTCAATTCTTCCAAACACATACTCTCAAGTCTCAAAACATAAAAGGTTCCCTGAAAATTTGCACTACTCGCTATTAAGCTGCAGTATTCAAATAAGGAAAAAAAGTTGAGGAAAGAGTCAACAAATGTGCTACCAGACATGCAAACAACAATAGAGAATGTTTGGAATATTATCACATAATCAAAAAGGATAAACATGGATTCTTAATCTATAGTTAAAAGCAAAGAATGAACATCATATAAAAAGGAATACCAAAGAAGACTAAAGAATAAACATCATGTAACAAAGAATAACAAAAACAGACTAAGGAGATAAATATAGGGGACATTACCTTAATGACTGGGCTAGTGCCAACTCGGGCATCCCATAATATAAGGCATGAGTCATCACCAACGCTACAGAACTCCTGCGCACTTTAGGAGAGATACAAGCTTGTCAGACATAAAAGGCCACTTAAAAACCCACAAATAACTATTTTTATGCGATTGGTATTCACAAAGAACAGATGATAAATTTCGATAAATTTACAAAGAAATAATCAAAACATAGTAACTAAGTTGAACAACAAGCCCAAGCATCAACATTAATCACTAAAACCAAACACTGACACCCATGTCATATGAGAGTCGAAACTTTATGCTGAGACCCAAGAAGGAACTAGTGAATCACCATATGCAAGTTACCTGGATGGACAGAATGTCACATCTTCAACTGTATCCTCATGCCCATTGTAGATACCCCGTGGACCAACAGAAGGGCCATCAGCAGCTTTGTCGTTACCATCCCCAGGCTTGGGGCTTTGTTTAATGATTGATCCACTTGATCCAGCAGATTTAGCGGTCGCTGGATCAGTGGCCGATGAAGTTATATGGTCTTGGATGCTCCACAAAACCACTGACTTGTCCTTACCTGCAAAAATAAAAAAGAAGAAAATTGATAAGATGAAACTCTCATGAAGAGATACCCCTCAGATCCTGAAATGCCAAAAAGTTCACAGGCACATTGGAATCATAAACGATATTTCAAGATATTTGATGTTCAGGAATATTCATTATGTACAGAACAACAAGAGAAACCTCAAAAAATAACATGAAAGAAAATAATGCAGAACTTAGTTAATAAAGCTATTTGAAAAACTCCATATCCTACTTCCTACATACCCAAGGCATTATTAACTCACTTCAATTCCAGTCAATATTGGAAAGGAACCAGTTATTTCATTAACAACAATACATTAAAATAGAAAATTCCCCACCTCCAGAAAGCACATAGGGTTCTGTTGGGCACATCGCAAGAGCGAATTCAGCATTATCCTGATGTCCAGTCAAAATCTGCAGAAAGAGCTCCAAGTTAACTTTGTTAAAATTAGAAGGAGCACGAAAAGATATTAGCGATACTTCTTTAAAGACTGATGTCACAAAGTCTCTGAAAAGAAGATGCTAAAAGAACTGGAGTGTAACTAAAATCATATACATACATATATCTGCAAATAGATTCAACACAAGCTGAGAAAACTTTTCACCTCCATTTCAGTTTTTATATGTGTATTTCTGACTTTGTCTTTTTTTTTATAACCCAAGCTCCTGCACTGACCCAGACCATGGGTCCGCCCGACCATGCCCTAAACGAGGGGGTCAGTTGGGCGCTCCAACCCCATGAGCCATGAGCCAACAAAGGATCAAGCCTGAGACCTCGATACAGCCAAGCATCAGATCCCAAGCCCTCAACCAACTGGGCTAACCCCTCGGGGGCAATTATTTCTGTCCTTCTATTCAAGTTTTCACAATTTCAAGTATTTACATAAAGATTTCAACATTTCAAATGGAAAAATAACAGAAAATTTGCTATATATAGGATATAGCAATTAAAATATACCAAATCTGGACGAGAATTGGTGGCTCCAAGAACAGCATGACGGTTAGGTTGAGCTTCAACATCCCAAATGAGAACCTGAATTTTGAAAAGTTCCAGTTAAGAAACAAATCAAACTTTGTCAAATAAGAAATCCTAGCTATGAAAACCCTTGGACCAAGAGAACTGAAGAAAAAACAAAAGAGAAGAAAGAAAAATTGCCTCTTACATCAGGACTATCCGTGTGTGTGGCCACTATCTTAGTATTCTGTGGAAGTTCCCTGATTCTGTTGACCTGCATATTGACATTCCGTGAAGAGATTTAACAATTAATTGACCCTCCACCATTAAGAAAATTACAGCAGATAAGTAGAAGAACAACCCAACAGATTTGCGCTCTTTATTAATAGGCAGAAGTAATAGCTTTCTAGGCTCATTTCGTATAATCTACTCTCCATCACACCCATACCTCTCCAGGATGTATAATGGTCTTGTGCTTCTTGACAAACGGAGATCGCGCCTCTTCATTAAACTGAAACAACAACATAGCAAATGTCCATAGAAACATGAAGAAGGCAACCGAACGAAAAGAAAGTGAAAACGAAACAAAGAAAAAGCAAGCACCTGAGAAATGTGCTCGGCAGCAGCGACTCTTGGTTTGACAACCTCACAATTCGCAATCACCAGTGTATTTGGAACGCTGCCATCAGTCTGGTAACACAACATAAATAAATAAATAAATAAAATAAACAAAGAAAAGATCCCATTAACAAGAACAGTGTATTTGTACGAAGAAACAAACTTACTTGTTCAGAAAGGTAGAGACGTTGGCGATTCTTATAAGTAGCTTGCTCAAGCTGTGGACCCCATCTGTTTCAAAGAAAAAAGTGCAAAGAAAAACCCAAATGAGCCAATTTTTTCACAAGAAAGTTCCTAGAAATTTACAAAACCCTAGAAAATGAATTACCGGCAAGAGAGAGAGGGCCAAACGAGATTGTGGTTAGCGAGCCAGTCGTAAAGAACGGGAACGAGAGACTTCCAGTGAGTGTACTTGTCGTCTACAGCGTGCTGGTGAGCCGTGCGTTTGGTGGCGGTGGATTCTTTCACCTTGGGCTCGTCCTTTTTGTCTTCTTTGGGTTTTGGTTTGCGGCCTCGCTTCTTGGGTGCCTGTGGATCCATTTTCAGAGCTTTTCAATTTCTACTCTCCGCGACACTTACGATTTCAAAATAGCCTTTCAGTTTCTATTTCCACCAGCGGGCAGCGACCGACTGCTGCTCTGAGAGGGCGAGGGAGAGTGGGAAGGGGACGGATGGTGAAGTAGAAGAGTATTGGAGCGTGTTAAAAAATCCGTATGAAAAGACCATTTTATTATTGTAATGCAATTTAAGAGGGCAAATATCCATATATCTTTATCAAAAATTATAATAATCTTTTTTATATAATATTTCGCGAAGCTTATAAAGTGTATCATTATTCTACTTTTTCATGAATTTCGCTAAATGATTAAACAGAATATTGACAAAATGATAATTTTATCCTTAAATGTAAAAGATTTTTTATTAATTACTATTTTGAATATTTTGGAAATGTTTTGTTATTTTAAATCGATGGAAATAAATTATAAACTCTAAATTCTCCATAACTAGTTTTATTTATTTTTTATTAATATAAACAAACGTAATGTTTAAAGTTTACGTTAACTAGTTTTATAGTTATTTCAAATGTATTTTGAATAAGGATGAGATTATTTATACTCTAAATATTACTTTGAACACTTTATTACTTCACACATTTATAACCTAATTACAAAAAAATAAAGCTTTATTTTGTACTCTTTAAAATTTCAAAAATATCCTTACTTAAACTATTTAAATTACTTAACTTTATTTATTTAAAACACTAATAAAATTATTTAGCATACTATTTTTAAGAGATTTAACATATACTTGCAATAATATTATTAAATCAAGTTGTAAAAAAAAACATAATTTGGTTATTAATTTTTTTGTTTATTTATGTTCAATATTGAATTTTACACTCAAAATGACTTGCAATGAGAACATAATAATAGAAAGTATTCCATAAATACTACCAAAAAAAAAAAATAGAAAGAGAAGGAGAAGAAGAAGACAAAGATGAAGAAGAATGGCCAAGGCCCAAAACAAAAAAAAAAAATCTTATACAATACTTTTTGTTTTGTTTTATTTTTAAAAAATAAAAAGTATTATACATATTTTGTAGTCAATTTCTTTTTCTCAAAATTCATCTAAATATTAATTAAGATGTTAGAAATAAAAATTTTAGGGTTTAAGGTATGAGAATTATAAATTGAATAAAGAGTGTGCTATATACGTGTTCAAAATAATTATATAATATTGATTTATAATAAATAGTTATCAATAGTAATTCACATGATAGATATTTTCGTAATACATATTTTTTATTAAAATTAAAATGTTCAGAGTAATTTTTAGAGTGCAAATGGCCTCGCCTTTTGAATAATTATGATTGTTTCTGTTGGTTATTTATTGTTGTTGAAAATTTGTTATTCAAGATGGAATACATGAACATGGTTCTTAATCTTTGTTGTAAATTAGCAAAAAGTTAACTAGAGTGCTTATTTTGGTGATTTTATATTTTTAAATAAGCAGGTTTGATGGGTTTATATAATTAATTTTGTAGTCACTTTTAGTCCCAATAGTTAAAATATGAAATTTTTTTGTCATTTAATTAGTATTAAATAGTCATTTTATGTTCATAAGTAAAATGGTTATTCTTTCAATATTATGTAAATCATATAATGATGTTAATGGAAAAGTGGAAAAGCGATACATTTTGTAAACTTTAGATGGATAACCATAAAAGAAAAAGGTTTTGATATATTTTTGATAAAGTGCGAAATATTATGTAGTTAGTGGATATTTGCCCAGTTTAATGTTTTGAAGTTAGAATTCTTTTTTCCATAAGGATTAGTTAGACAAATGAATTATATTTGTATCTATAACATATTGTTCTAAAGATCTCAACATTAAAAGTTATAGTAGATTTTTCTTATCAAATTCTATTATTCAATGCCCTATGGAAATTTTCAAGATCTACCTTAGGTATAACCTGAAAGTTGGGTATTTATATATATAACTTTATAAGTCAAAATTATTATAATATGCCTTTTGAGATGAGTGATGTCTAAAATATCCTCACATTGAAATTTAATATCCAATTATACAACACAGTTGTCGACTATTCAACTGAGTTCTTTTTCCTCCTCTTGTCATTGTATTTCTTCTCCTCCTGCCACAATACTTTCAGCAAAATTACCTTTATCAACCCTAATAACTTTGCTTTTATCTACGGGCGGCATTTTCGATAGTGGCACCTTCTTTCTCCATGGTAAGTGACAACTGACCATTTTTCAATTTTCTTTTAGTTGCAATAGTTCTTTGAATGGTTTCTTGAGGATTTTGTGTCAATAGAAAGAGTAATATGTATCAATTGGGATAAAAACAAAACAAATTATTCATAAAATAGTTTAATTAAATTATGATATATTAAGTGTTCGTGAAAATATCTATTTGAGTTTTGATTGCAAGTACAAGCATTTTTTTTTACCTATTTTGTTTTTTAAGGATAGCATGCTAATTCAGTTTATCATGCAAGAGTTCCATTTTGTTTTTTTGTATATGCTTGACTAGTAAGGACTATTGTATGATTAGTTACTACTCATTTTATAATCTCTCTCTTGTTCCTTTGGTGAAGACCATAACTTGTAATCCAGGAACATTCCTATTGTATTACCAAGAATTAATGATCAACATGCGGAAACATACCTGAATGCATAATGTTTAATTACTATTTGGAATTATGTGATTTGTCTTCTAGATCAACACGTTATCGTAGAGAATCTTTTAACTTTCTCACTGCACTCTCTCTGAAGATGAGATGTCATGTGTGACCTGGAGACTATAACTACTTATATAGATAACTTTTCATGTTATTACTAAATATTCATATTTCAACCTATCAAAAAAATAAAAATTACATTTATGGCTCTATATATTAAAGGTCCACACCCTAATAAATATATTAAGCCCAAATTACAAAAATTCTTATTAGATTACTCTTAATTGGGTTTGGCCTTATATGACAGTTTGCAACACATAACTATTCATGTATAAGTTTAAAGTTGGATTAAGGATCCAACAATGTTGGATTAAGGATCCAACAATGTTGGATTAAGGATCCAACAATGTTGGATTAGGATCCAACAATCTCCCACTTGGCCTTATATGACAGTTTGCAACACATAACTATTCATGTATAAGTTTAAAGTTGGATTAAGGATCCAACAATGTTGGATTAAGGATCCAACAATGTTGGATTAGGATCCAACAATCTCCCACTTGGGCTATATGTGTAATCTTATAAGCATACTTTGTAAAAATAATCATATGAGCTCAACCTTATTATCATTATCGAAATGTATATATAATCAATCCGGTCCATCAATCATATCAACATAGGATCAAAGCAGTCTTTGTTACAACTATCATAACTCGACCCATCGATAGTCACTGTGCCAATACAATTGAATGACATGGATTATATTGTGGATGTATAACATAAAAATATCATGCAATGTGATCTTAACATGCCTATTTCTAACTGATTTGCCTTAAACCTTAGTGAGATCAAACCATAATAAAATCAGAATGGGAAAAATCAAAAGTTTATTACTGCAGAAAATAACCTCAGATATCCATAACTGAAAAATATATATATCATAAGAGCGTCTAAAATCACAAAGTCCTACTGAACTGAATATTCTTTAGTGACATGACACTCATACAAGCAATGTGCTCATGAAATAATTTGGGTGGCAATTCCTTAGTAAGCGAATCCACAATCATAGAGTTTGTGGACAATTGCTCTATAAATAATTGTCCACTTTGAACTTTTTCTTTAAAAACTAGGAACTTGATGTCAATATTTGTTGAGCTCTTGTTGTTATTAAAATACAACACTACTTATTTATTATCATAAAATAACTTGAGTGGTCTATCAATATCGTCTACTATATACAGTCCTACGATAAAATTCTGTAGCCATATTCTATGATTGGACTCGTCACAACATGCTATAAACTCTGCTGCCATTGTAGAAAAGACTATAAAAGATTATTTATCACTCTTTTAGGAGACATCACACCTATATAGTATATAGATGCAGCCCGACGTAGAATTCATGTTATTTTAGCATCTAGCAAAATTAGCAATAGTATACCCCCTCTGACTAACTATGGCCAATGGCACGGCCCATCAACTGTCGGCGCACAAGGGCTCGTGGGCCGTGCCCAAAAAAAGCCCACCAACTTTTTTTTTAGCGTGCCTAAAAAAACCCACGTGCCTGACGTGCTTTATTCAAGCCCACGTGCCTAACGTGCTTTATTCAAGCCCACGTGCCTGGCGTGCTTTTTTAAGCCCACCAATAATAATAATAATAAATATGAAAAATATTTCATTCACAAATGAAACATATCTCTATTAAATATTAACTAAGTTATGATTTAATATTAATATGAAAAATATTTTATTATTAATGTTGTAAAATATTTTATTTTTTATTTATCATTTATAAATTTATGATATTTATAATTTTATTTATTAAAATCATGATATTTAGTTATTTACTTATTCATTTAATAAATTATAAACATAAATAATTAATTAAATAAATATCATAAATAAAATTAAATATCATAACTAATATTATTCATTTTAATAAAATTATTTTTTAAAATCATAATATTTACTTATTCATTTAATAAATTATAAACATTAAAAAATTAGAATATTTATTTAAACTAAGATTTAATGATTTAAATTAATTTTTAAAAGTCTATGCTAAAAAATATATTAAAACATTTAATTTCAAGATATTTTACTTTAATTTCATAACATTTTATATTTACTTTTTATTAAAAAAATTTACATAAATATATTTTGGCCAACGGGCCGCGTGCTAGCCCACCAATGAACCGTGCTTATTACGTGCTTTTTCGCATGTCGTGCTTTGCCCCATCTCTAATTGTGCCGTGCTTTTAAGACTCGCGTGCCTAAAATTCTAGGCCCGGCACGGCCCACGTGCGTGCCGTGTCGTGCCCCGTGCCCCACCGAAACGTGTTCGTGCCGTGCCGTGCCACGTGCCGCCCGGCCCATTGGCCATCTCTACCTTTGACATGTGAGCATATAGTCTTTTGTTCTGTAGGTACTGCAAGACCTATTTGGCTGCTTTCCAATGATCTATTCTTAAATTGCTTAAATATATGCCCAATATCTCAATAACATATACAATATCCTATCACGTAAAAGCCTAAGCATACATCAGATTTCTTACTACTGATGCATAAGGAATTTTCTGTTTTTTCTTCTCTCAAAATGATTTTTAGGACACTGATTCAGACTAAATTTTTCTCCCTTAGCGATAGGGGTATCACCGAGTTTATAATCTTGCATGCCATATCTCTTGAGAACCTTTTTTACATAGTTTTTTTGTGATCTAAGAATACCTCAGGAGCAATCCCAGTGTATCTATATACCTAATACAAAAGAAGCGTCACCAAGATTTTTTATCTCAAAATTAATAGCTAGAAATTTATTGGTATGGTGCAATAAGCCTATATCTTTGTCGGCAAGCAAAATGTCATTCACATATAAAATCAGAAAAATATATTTGCTCCTATAAAACTTATGGTATATGCAATCATTGACCAAATTTATCTCAAAACCAAACAAGATAATCACTTAATGAAACTTAAAATACCATTGTCGAGATGCTTACTTGAGCCCATAAATGGATTTCTTAAATTTGCAAACCATATTCTTTGGGTCTTTTGACATAAATTTTTTTATCTCTACTATATAGATCATCTCATCAATGTCACCATTGAGAAAAACTGTCTTTATATCAATCTAATATAACTCAAGATCGAAATACGGCACTAATGTCATTATTATCCTGAAAGAGTATTTTAAAGAAACTGGAGAGAAAATCTCTTCATAGTCAGTGTCTTCTTTCTATGTAAAGTCTTTTGTGACAAGACGTGCCTTTTATATCTCCACATTGCCTTTCAAATCCCTTTTTATATTAAAGATCCATTTGCAACCAATAAGTTTCGCACCTTATGGCAATAAGATAAGATCTTATACAATCATTGTCCTTCATGTACTTTATCTTTTCATTTATAGCATCAATCCACTTCTAAGAGTTAGAACTTTGCATGGCTTGATAAAAATATATTGGATTATCTTCGGTCACCCCAATGCCCACCTCATATTTTTAAAGAAATATAATATAGTCATCTAGCACTGCACTTCTCATTTTTCTAGTGGATCTCCTTAATGATATACGTTCTTGAGGTGATAGAGTTTGTTCCTTTGGAAAAATTTCTTGTATGAGATTTTCTTTAACATTGTCTTAATTTGTTGTGTCTTGCCCATGGTTAAGAATGAGTTCTTGATCAATATTGACAACGCCATGGAAATATTAACATATTCATTTTTAAAGACAAAGTCCCTAACTGTCTGCCCATGGAAATATCAACATGTTCCTTTTCAAAGACAAAGTCTTTAGCTGTATCTCCCCTCGCAAACTCGACATTCTCAAGAACCAAGCATTTTTAGACTAAAAAATTGACTTAGTCATGGGATCATAAAATTTTACCCCTAGATCTTTCAAAGTATCCAACAAAATAACAACTCACTATCCTTCACCCAGTTTCTTTTCATTAGGCCTATAATGTCTTGCCTCAGCTGGACATCCTCAAACACGCAGATACTTTAGACTAGACTTCTTACTTATCTAAAGTTCGTAAGAGGTTTTGATAGTTGCTTTAGTTAGAACACTATTAAGCATATATGCTGCAATCTTAAGTTCTTCTGGCCAGAGTAACTCTGGTAAGATAAAATGACAAATCACACTCATCAACATGTC
The DNA here is from genome assembly GCA_039657385.1 of Citrus x changshan-huyou. Classification (NCBI taxonomy): domain Eukaryota; kingdom Viridiplantae; phylum Streptophyta; class Magnoliopsida; order Sapindales; family Rutaceae; genus Citrus; species Citrus x changshan-huyou. Next base: position 10,579,917 of record CM077550.1, read on the forward strand.
CTTAAGCGTCATGTTTCGTCTTACAACAACACCATTCATAGCAAGCGAGCTCGGCATAGTGCACTATTGGACGATAATGCATTTCTCTAAGAACTTAGCAAAAAATCCTAGATATTGTTTACCTAAACTATCATATTTGCCATAGTACTTACCACTATGGTAAGATATGATGCTTTTGATTCTTTTGCCGAGTTGGTTTTCAACTTCAACCTTAAAATTTTTGAACATATCCATGACTTTGACTTTTCGTGGAAGAGATAGATGTAACCATATCAAGAAAAAATGTCTATAAACATCATAAAATATTGTTCACCATTACAAACAGCCATAAAGAATGACCCACAAATATATGTATGTATAAGTTTTAAGATGTCCAAAGTGTTATTGGCTTCAAATATCATTTTATTGGTTTGTTTCCTTTTATATATTTACAAAAACATTAAAATCTGTAAAATCTAAGGGGTCGAGAATTTTTTTGACGCAAGTCTTTCGATTATCTATCTAAAGATGTAACTTAATATTTTTTGCCATAACACAGCTGAATTCTCATTGTTTAATTTCTCTTTATGCCTTGTGTACTTAATTACTGGGATTCATTAATTGAAACAATTGCGTCAATCAAATAAAGATTATTATGATCGGACAAAGAACCAGATCCAACTAATTTTAAATCATGAAACAAATTGAATTTTTTATTCTTAAATTAATAAGATAAACTATATTTTCCCAAAGCAAGAATATGAATCAAGTTCCATCTAAAAGACGGTTCTATAAATGTTTCATTAAGATCCAAATAAAATTTAGTCTTTAATAATAATCTTAATTTTCTAATTGCTTCAACTTCAACTATTTTGTCATCGCCCATATAAATGTATTTGTCACCATCACTGGGCTTTCGACAATTCAAGCAATCTTGCATAAACATACTGATATGAGTTATTACACTAGAATCTATCAATCACGTGTGTATAAGTACCCAAGTTAAATTATTCTCAAAACAAACCAGATTAAAAAGCATATCATTTTTATCATGCCATGCATGATAGTTGGTGCAATGCTTCTTCTTATGCCCTTAAGCTCTATAGAAAAAATAATGAGTACCTTCTGGATTATCTAGTTTCTTTTGTTGTTTCCCTTAAGGCGCCGTATCTGCAGCTTCCTCATTTTTCTTTCTTTTCTTGATGCTGCTCATATACCTTATTAAAATTAAACTTGTCAAGAGCGTACATACTTCTGCCTTTTTGCTTTTGACAAACCTATTTTCAATGACCACAAGGAACTCCTTAGTCTTAGTTATCTTTTTAGTCATAAAGCCCCTGACTGCATCCAGAATGGACTTCTTCATGATCATTATATACATGCAATTTGATTTCTCTGATATTTCGATATCCCTTTTATCATTAAGGATACTCTCATTTATAAGAGGTGGGAGAGAGTCAACCCTTAATGCAAGGTCGAGATCAATGACTGTGAGAACTTTTAAAAGGTTCTCTTGCCATGACTTTAAATGAGAGCCATTTAGTATAGGAATAGAATTGAAGTTGGTAGTAATATTAGCAAGAGTCATAACTGAATAAGAGAACAACAAACAAACAAAATAAATTCATATAAGTTTAAAACGAAATCAAATTCAAATAATGGTAAATCCATCTCAAGACACCAGACACTTTATTAACAGATACTCCATTAACATTTCATCTCTGGACAAAATATTAACTTGTAAGCGATATCTTAGTGGAGCAATTAAACACTGAAAATAAGAGCATGTTAAATAATAAATCTTCTTTGGGATGATTTATTGTTCACATGTAAAACTAAATAATCATCATGTGTTTATTACTAAAGGTGCACATGCAATATTGTTAAATATGGACCTTCCTTTGGGCCAATCGATATTCATGAAAATTATATACAAATAATTTTTTATACTCTAAAACAAATTAATTTCCATAAACGAGGTTACTTTAGTGACATGTTATTTCAATTAATTCATAAAAAATTATATATAAATATATCAATATTTGAATTTAAAATTGTACTAAAATTATCCCAAAAATTGGTCAAAATCAAAGTCAACAATCAATGATCAAACATTGACTGGTTAACCGTTAGCAAGGCTAGGTCTGGACCAGGTCGGGTCAAACTGATCTAGATCCTCAGCCAAACCCAACTCGTTTTTAGGACTCTATTTTTTTTTATTTCAGTCTTCATGGCCACTGCTCCTACCAGATCTGCCACAGTTTGGCTTGGTGGTGCGATTTCTCGGACATGAAGCTCTCTCTTTTTTCTTTTTCTTTTTTAATAAGACTTTGCTTATGAACACCGTGGCTCCTCTTCACCATTGTCAACCTAGTGGTTTTGCCATTGGTGGTAGTAGCTGCCGTAGGCCTCAACTTAAAATTTTTTATTTTAATTGTTTTTCCTACAAGCAGGCCATGACTTGCGTGCATGGTGCAACTCAATAGTCACGCCTTGTACGACCAACACCGGTAATAATAGCAGTTATTGCCGCTTGCCACAAACTTAAACCAAATATATATATTTTTCTATTAGTCCTTAAAAAAACAAAACTTTAATCATTAATCGAAAATAAATTTGATGCTTAATGATCCAACATAAAGAGGTGTTGATACCAGTTGTTGGAACAATAAATCTTTTGGCGAAAACAATCACCTATAATCCAGGAAATTCATGTTGTATCACTAAGAATCAATAATCGAATATGTGGTAGCGTATCTAAATCGATAATGGTTAATTGCTCTCTAAAGTCGTGTGGTTACCCTTCAGATCAACAAGTTATCCTAAAAAATACCTTAACTTTCTCATTGCACTCTCAGATGATAGGACATTAGAAGAGAAGATAATGTTACATGTGATATAGGGGCATAACTACTTATATAGATGACTTTTCCTGTTATCATTTGGTATTCTTATTTCAACCCATTGTAAAAATAGAAATTACCATTAAATCTTTATACATTAAAGAATCATACTCTAATAAATACATTAAAGCCCAAATTATCGAAAGCATTAATAGATGACTTTTAATTAAGATTAACTTTATATGACAATTTGCAACATATAATTATTCATATATGAGCCTAATGTTAGATTAAGGATCCAACACCTCTCTCTCTTTATGTGCATGCTTACCTTCAACATAAGCTTCATGCAATGATTATTAAATTTTGTATACATTATCTACACTTACTTTTAAGAGTTCATTACCACACTTGATGCTACTTTCTCTCTTCTATAGGTGTGTGTATATTTATGTGCTTTAAATTTAGGGTGCAATCATGAGTAACATTAGGCTAATAAGTTTATAAATCCTCTAATTCCCCTTTCAATAAGAGTTTATTATTGCATTTGATTATGTTTTCCTTGAGCAACCACCCTAGACAAATGACACAAAAATCATGATTTTCTATTGAATTTAACAATTCTTAATTTGACTCAATAAAGATTTAGTTCCTCATACTTTTAGAAATTAGCTTTTTAAGTTTTGCTATTCCACACAATTAAAATGAGAAAATGAAACATTCTTAGGGAACCTATAGCCAAATTACTCGATTTAACTCGTGTGTATAATATTATACTCAATAAGCACATCATGTAGCTTTTGCAAAAAAATAAAAATAAAAACTGAATTAATGATGAATTCGATCTACTTTTTTTAATAGGAGATCATATATGCTATATGCATACAAAGAATCTTTTATATTTTATTTAAAGTTGAGAGTAGCCAAATTACTCGACTGCAGACGTGTAATGAATACACGTAACTGTAGTCATGTAATCAATACTTTATTTAGTTGGTACATCTTGTAATTTGTTTGATTGGTTTAGAATATGTTATTATGAAACTTTTAGTCTTATTTCTCATATTATTCAAATATATTTGTATTTTAGCAAATGGAATCAAAATTCAAGGAGTCTAATTATTTAAAAAAACAAAGATTTCTAACCGGTCGTCTCTAAATGCAATTGAAGGCATAAAAAAAAATTAACTAAGGAGCAGAAAATTATTTTCAAGTGTTCTTGCTTCAATCATTTTTTGGATGTCTAAAAGTTGAAGATTTCTTCATAGTTACCCCATCACATAATTTTTTTGGATTCCAAGGTCATGAAATCCATGCAAAACATTTTCTACACGACTGTAGTCGAGTAAATTGACTACTACCAATTTTGCTTGATAAATAGATGAATTATGTATTTTTGTACCCTTTTCCTTTTTTCGGTTTTGTGTCGTATATATATGGTAGAAAATCTTTTATCATAAAAAAGTCACATAACATTCAACCTAACTTTTTTACTACAATCATGTAAATTCATAAATTCAATACTATAATAGAGTAAATGGAAAAAATATAAATTACGAAAAGTGTTCATCAATACAAAAACAACATAAGCTTGAAAATATGTTAGTGTCATAGTTAAGCCTAAAGAGAACACAAATAAATTAAAAGCCACCAGTATCATTCAACAATGCAATAGCTTTCTTAGTTGATTTCTTAGTTGTTTTGTGCAAGTTTAATGCTGCCCAAGCAAATATGGCATTTTGCTTTGTCTTGTTTGTAAATTGACTTCTTTTATGTTCGTACCATTAAATCTATAATGCCCATTCCGTTGAACTTATTTACCATGAAACAAAATAAGCACACATACCAAAGTCATTTTCTTTAGTAATACAACACATAATAATTAGAATATCTACCAAAAGGAAAATCATACAATAGATTGTACAATATTTTGCCCATATACATGACTACAATCGAGTAAATTGAGAAGATACATGATTGTAGCCGATTAAATAGGCAGAAAACGAGTTGGTATTACAAAATAAGCTGGTTGATGTTAAGATATCATATTTAGTTAAAAATGATGCATTAATTAAACTCTTATGATGTTAAGGTGTCATAGCAATAGGAAAATTCTACATATTTACAATTATAGTTGAGTAAATTGAATAAATACATTGCTGCAGTCGAGTAAATGGTATGGAATGAAATATGCATTCCAAAGTCGTAAGAATAAAATGAGATTTCAACAAATATACCCAAAAAAATACATTGTGTTAGTTTTCTCATGTAAATATAATGAAAATATGAGTTATTTTAGTTTTTATCGTAAAGTAAACATTGCTAAGAAAACTTTGATCTATAATAGATTTTCTATGATAGATATTGATATGTCACGAGTCTATCATGTAGTAATGACATTTTCGTGATATATAATGTATATCACGCCTTTTTGACATATTTGTGACTAATAGAGAATAGACATAAATGGATGATGGATAAAAGTCATGGTTGATAAATTTAAATTTTAAAAAATTCAAAACGGCATGCCGTTTAAATTGTTTAATTTACATGACAAAAGATTGTCATGGGTTGAAATGAATTATTCAAAAATTATTTATTTTAAACATGTAATTGATTTATTTATTAAATTTTAAGTTGTTTAAGATTATATTTTTACAAATTTTCCATTGTTAATTATTTAAAAATATTTCTTTAATGTACAACTTAATTTTAAAAGATTGCCATTGTTAATTAATTAAAAAAATATAATTTTAAAAGATTGTCATTGTTAATTAATTAAAAAAAATGCAATCGTTTTGATTTGGAAACAATGTTTCAACACTTAGCAAAATTTGCTAATGTTGCAATGATTGAAACCCTTTTTTAATTAATTATTTAAATTAAAAAATAAATGACAATCATTTTGCTTTGGAAACATCATTCCGACACTTAGCAAAAATTGAAACCCCTTTTTCTTTTTTTATTCTCCACCCTTTCAAGTATAGAAGAAGCATCACCACTACAGCTTATTTTGTACTCAATTGATGAATCACCCACAGTCCTTCATAGCCTTATTACAACTGAAGAAAATCAATTGAACAAAACCCATCACAGTCATGAAACACCCATCACAAATTTACAAAAGCCCTCCAACGACCAAGCCTTTTGCACTCACACTCATTAGTCATCACTCAACAGTCCCTCATTCAAAAAACTAATTGTTATTAGAGAAGAAAGAGAAAGAGAAAAAGTAAGTCAATCAAAGGCCTCACTCAATTTTTTAATTTGCAGTGTTAAATCCTTGATTGATTTTAACTGCTAATATGATGGTTATTAGATGTGATGTTGTTTTAATGGAACCTAATTAAATTTTACCCTTAAAATATATATAGATCCAGTGGCTCCCTAAATAATTATTTTTAATGTTTGGTAGTGGTCTTAGTTCTTTATCAATTTTTCTTTTTTTAAAATTTTTAGGTTATGATATTTCTTATGTAGTTGTTACAGTTAAAGATGTGCCCATTGTTGGTTATTTTTACTCAATTGCTATTGATGCCAATGTGCAAGTGTACACAACAAGTAATAAAGTGATGAATATTCGAGATCGTCTCCACAGAGATTGATGTTACATGAAAGGTTATAGCAATCACGATAATGCAAACTTCCTCTGTCCCCAAAAGATTCTAATTAAAAGTGAATTACTACCGAAATAAACATTAAAAGAAAAATAAAACAAATCAATGCAGTAATGAAATAAATTAAATGAATTGCGTAAAAAGATTTCAATGGGAACGAGGTAGCTAAGCGATCAAACTCTCTTCATGAACTGACTGTTTTGTCTAAATTAACACCAGTTGCTACAGTAATTCCTACAGCACTGGGCAGAATTATTTTACATCCTCAGCTGTCGCTTATCAGATTTCTCATACCCTTAAGCACCTTAACAATGACCAGTTGTTAACCCACATACGGTATGGCATTATGAGCATACACTCTCTCTACCCTACAAGGTGAATTCATTTGTCTAGTTCTTCACAAATCTTAACTCAAATATAGCCCTTTTGGGACTCAAGTAATCTTAGTCCAGGAAACTTAAATTAAGATCAAGTATTACTCTAATAATTTCTACTAAGACAGGCTTTTTTGCGGCTCTATCTTAACTTGAACCATTAAATGGGCGGTCAACCGAAATAATGATTATAATAATAGCTATTAGAGTAAAATGCTATATCAATCTTGCAGTAACTCATAAGAACAGTAAAAAAAACCCATTTAGATTGTTTGTCACTTAATTACAATCAAGTTTGGTTCATACTTTGAAAAAGAAAAACAAACAGCAAAATATTGATAATGAAATACATCGGTTCAATCAAAGAATAAGGAAGGGAACAAGTAAAAAACGATGACAAATTGAATCTAAGTAATTCTGCTGAATTCTTCACTGGTGCAGACTTGTTTCCCTTGAATTTTGATTCTCTCTTTTTTTTCCTCTCGATCTCTTCAATGGTAATTCACCACCACCTTTTCATGTGATGCAGGCTCTTTTTATAACAGAAAACTAGGGTAAACAGAAGCCTAGGGCACGCATGAGGCAAATTAGGAAACTGTAGATCGCAATTCTGCAGATATCCCGCGCTAAGTTTTCTCTATAGTTGTTCCAGGATTGCTACAGCAATGGTTGCTCCAGCAACAACTATAGCACTGCACTACTCCAAATTTTGTTTCACTTCTTTTGTGGTCATATTCTTCCTCCTTTTTGTCAGCCTATTGCATCAACATTCATTCCATGAATTATAAGCTTCTAGAAACCTACAATTATGCACACAATTTGAGCACGAATTACTTTAATTCAAGCAAAACTCATTAAAACTAAACTAAAATGAATGTTTATGAAAAATATAACAAAAATGCAATAAAAACACATCATTTACTCTCTAAGTGATCTTGATTTAAGTCTAGAATTGCCATAATAACTCTCATTTCATAGAGTTATCAGCCATATAGTTGAGGCCACTGTTATCACAGAAGAAACTTTTAGTTTATGTTGCTGCAAGAGTGAAATTAAAATACCTTCATGTTTGCATCTTTTGACTCTTGGGTGGTACTGTCTATATTTCTTTGATCGTAAAGAAAATAGTGAAATTATCTAATATTATGGATATGGTTTTTGTGGTTGATTAATATCTAAATTGCTATGAGCTTTGAAAATAGCTTGTTCATTTTGGTGATACGATGTTTTGCGAGTGCATTCGTGTTCTTCCATTTCAAATTTAAATGATTTTAGGTACTGCATGTGAAATTATGGTTGTGATTCTAATTATTTCTAATTTCCATGTCTAATTGAGATGATTTAAGTAATTAATTTAATTGTTGTTTACTTGATTTTGACTTTGTAAAGCCCTAATTTTTAATCATTATGAATATTATATTGACTTTACATAGATTGTGTGTTAAGCCCTGAATTGCATGTGATTCTAATTTTGCATGGATTGTGTGTAAAGCTTTGGATTGTCTTTATGTGCATTAGACTTCACAAAAGTTTATTGAGTTGTCTATTGTGTATTTGATGGTGTGATAAAGAAAACATTTGTTTGGTATGTATTCTTTATTACAATAGTTTTGTTTGTGCTCCTCGAAAATATATTCTATTTTTTTCTAAAGATGGTGAACTTTGTTTATTGTATTTGTGGTCCTGGTTGGTTTTTAAAATATTTCAAGGCACAATGAGGGCCTTTATGTGTTGCATTTTTGACACACATGGGTCTCTCAAATTGTTTAATACTTGTGTTTTGGATTTTATATTGTGACGTTAAAAAAGAAAAAAAATCAATATTAAGCTTAGCAAAAGCATTAATGTCCAATTTTTTTGGGGTTATATATTCTTCATATTAGATACAACTGGCTGTAAAACGCTTGGCCAAAGAAAGGCATTTAAACTGCATAATCAAGTAGGTAAAATTTTTTGGAAATATATAATACTACTTTTTTGGTTGCTTGAGTACTATGTGTCTATTTTTTATTCTATTTTGCTTACATGACACTGTCAATTTCAGTACACTAATGAAAGTAAAGTCTAATTTTATTTTTTTTTGCATGTAAAATTAAATATTGATCATATGTAATTAAATACATAACATAAATTAAATATTGATCATATGTAATTAAATACATAACATAACTAGTAGCATATTTGCTATAGAAATTTTAAAATGAAGTGTATTCTATGATAATAATGAGTCTTGATAGGATCGGCTTTAGATTACTTGGGCCTAAAATATGGGGCCATATGCATTCGCCCCGACTTATTGGCTACTCTTTTTATAGTATTTGTCCTCGAACTTTGAAAAAGTATAAGATTTTGCATGTATTTTGTCATTTTGTTTTTTTAAATAATTTATTACATTTTTTATTTTTGTAGTAGGAGCTGTTTTTGGTTTATAAGATGGAAAAGTGATAGATTGTCCGTGGAATATTTTGTTGGTGTGAATATGTTAATTGATTTTGTAATTGAAATTTTTTATGAGGATGATTTTATAAGGTGTCCTTGCATCAAATGTGAAAGCCTTGTATTTTACTCTTCTAGGATAGTTAGAGACTATTTATTTTTTAAGGGTTTTGGTGAGAGTTACACTATTTGGACTTGGCATGGGGAAACTGAACTTGATGTAACAAAAATTGATATAGGTGACCAACTTAACCCACAAACATGTGCCTTAATAAGGGTGAGGTTGTAGACATGATTCATGGTGTTCACAAGCATTTTGATGATGATCCTAAGGCCTTTAAATCCTTATTAAAAAATGCCAAGAAACTTTTGTGTACCCAAGTTCCCAAAAATATACTAGTTTAGGTGCATTGGTTAAGTTATATAACCTAGAGGGGAGATATGGGTGGTTTGATACTAGCTTATCATATTTATTAAGTCTCCTTGTTGACATATTATCAGAGAACAATACATTGCCTAGGTCTACATATGCGGCAAAAAAAAAAAGCCATGTCTACCTTAGGCTTGCAGTATGAAAAAATACATGCTTACCTAGATGATTGAATACTATATATAAAGGAATATGAGAACTTTTTTGAATATCCTACTTGTGGAGTATCACGATGGTAAAAAAGAGATTGTTCCAAGGAAAAATATAAGAAAGGGGTTCTCGTTAAAGTTTTATAGTATTTCCTACTCATTCCTAGATTTAAGCAATTGTTCCGACTGACTCAACTTGGCATGCAAATGAAAGAGAAGTTGATGGCAAGCTTCGTCATTCGGCTGACTCACCAGCTTGGAAGTTAATGAATGATAAATGGCCTTCGCATCTAAATCTAGAAATCTCATGTCTTGACATTTCAATTGACGAAATCAATCCACATAACTCCTTAAATAATACATACAGTTGTTGGCCAGTTGTCCTTGTAACTTATAATCTTCCTCCGTAATTATGTATGAAAAGAAAATTCATGATGTTGTCATTGTTCATTTTCATACCACAACAACCAGGGCATGACATTGATGTGTTCATAGCACCATTAACCGATTACTTATTGTCTTTATAGGATGGTAATGTTGAGGCATATGATGCCTATAGAAAAGAATTATTCTACTTGTGAGCTATCCTACTATAGACAAAAAATGACGTTCCAGTTTATGGAAATTTGTTTATTATGCTTGTTCAATTTGTGGGGAAAACATAACTCCTTGTAGATTGTCACATAGTAAGAAAAATGCATACATGGGTCATAGGCATTTTCCTCTTTAGAAACATGAATTTCAATTTCAAAAAACCCTTTAATAATGAAATGAAAGAACGAGACCTACCTAAACTATTGATAGGCCATGATGTGTGCGAATAAGTTAACGGTATCGAGAACAAATAGTAAAAAAGAAAAAGCAAGAAGTAAAAAAGTGTTGATGATAGCAATACAAGTACTAGTTTAGGTGCATTGGTTAAGTTATATAACCTAGAGGGGAGATATGGGTGGTTTGATACTAGCTTGTCAGATTTATTAAGTCTCCTTGCTGACATATTATCAGTGAACAATACATTGCCTAGGTCTACATATGAGGCAAAGAAAAAAACTCATGTCTTCCTTAGGCTTGCAGTATGAAAAAATACATGCTTACCTAGATGATTGCATACTATATACAAAGGAATATGAGAACTTTTTTTAATATCCTACTTGTTGAGTATCAAGATGGTAAAAAAGAGATTATTCTAAGGAAAAATATAAGAAAGGGGTTCTTGTAAAAGTTTTGTAGTATTTACTACTCATTTGTATATTTAAGCAACTGTTCCGACTGACTCAACTTGGCATGCAAATGAAAGAGAAGTTGATGGCACGCTTCGTCATCCGGCTGACTCACCAGCTTGGAAGTTAATGAATCATAAATGGCCTTCGCATCTAAATCTAGAAATCTCATGTCTTGACCTTTCAATTGACGAAATCAATCCACATAGCTCCCTAAATAATACATACAGTTGTTGGCCAGTTGTCCTTGTAACTTATAATCTTCCTCCGTAATTATGTATGAAAAGAAAATTCATGATGTTGTCATTGTTGATTTTCAGACCACAACAACCAGGGCATGACATTGATGTGTTCATAGCACCATTAACCGATTACTTATTGTCTTTATAGGATGGTAATGTTGAGGCATATGATGCCTATAGAAAAGAATTATTCTACTTGTGAGCTATCCTACTATAGACAAAAAATGACGTTCCAGTTTATGGAAATTTGTTTATTATGCTTGTTCAATTTGTGGGGAAAACATAACTCCTTGTAGATTGTCACATAGTAAGAAAAATGCATACATGGGTCATAGGCATTTTCCTCTTTAGAAACATGAATTTCGATTTCAAAAAACCCTTCAATAATGAGATGAAAGAACGAGACCTACCTAAACTATTGATAGGCCATGATGTGTGCGAATAAGTTAACGGTATCAAGAACAAATAGTAAAAAAGAAAAAGAAAGAAGTAAAAAAGTAAAAAAGTATTGATGATAGCAATACAAGTAACTGTTTGAAGAAAAAGTCAATATTCCTTGATTTAAAGTATTAGATATACTTGCTTGTTCGACATTAATTAAATGTTATGTACTTGCTTGTTCGATACTAATTAAATGTTATGCACATTGGAAAAAATGTGTGTGAAAGCATTTATGGCACATTGTTGAATATTCTTCGAAAAATGTTGGTTATTTTAACTCAATTACTATTGGTGTCAATGTGCAAGTGTACACAACAAGTAATAAAGTGATGAGTTTTCAAGATCGTCTCCACAGGGACTGGTGCTACTAGAAATGCTACAGCAATCACGACGGTGCAAACTTTCTTCTCTCTTAACTTAATAAAATAAATAAAGTTGATTGACTAATAAGATGAACAACTTAACAAAGTAAACGCAGTGATGAAATTAAATTGCACGGTTTGCACAAAAAGAATTCAATAGGAGTAGGGTAGTTAAATTATCAAACTTTCTTAATGGGATGACTGTTTTGTTCAAGTTAACACCAGTTGCTACAGCACTGGGCAGAATCACTTTGCATCCTCAGCTATTGCATGTTGGACATCTCATACCTTTATGCAACCTAACGATGACCAATTGTTATGTCACATAAGATACGACATTACAAACATATACTCTCTCTACCCTACAAGGTGAATCCCTATGTCTAGTTCATCACAAATCTTAAATCAAGTGTGGCCCTTTTGGGACTCAAGTTAAACTTAATCCAGGAAACTCGACTTAAGATCAAGTATTACTTTAATATTTTTCACTAAGACATGCCCTTTTATGGCTCTCTCTTAACTTGAATCATTAAATGGGAGGTCAAGCAAAATAATAATTATAATAACAGTTATTAAAGCAAAATGCTACAGTAGACGTGCAAGCAACTCAAAAGAACAGTCAAGAACACATCTAGATTATTTGTCACTCAACTACAATCAAATTTAGTTCATAACTTGTGAAAGAAAAACTAACAACAAAATCTCAGCCATGGAATACATCGTTTCAATTAAAGAATAAATAAGGAGACAAGTAAAGAATGATAAAATTTGAATCCAAATAATTCTGCAGATTTTTTCTTCAATGGTGCAGACTTGTTCTCTCTTGAATTTTGTTTCTTCCTTATTTTTCTCTTGATTTTTTTTAAGTTGATTCACATCCGCCCTTCTATATGATGTGTGCTCCTTTTATATTTGAAAATTACGGTATACGGAAGCTTAAGTCTCGCATCTTCCAGATTAAGAAACTACATATCATAAGATTCTGCAAAATCTTTTCTATCGTTGTTCCAAGATTGCTACAGCAACGCTTGCTACATCAGTGGCTACAATAACTGCACTGTTCCAGATTTGTTTCTATTCGTTTGTAGCCAAATTATTTCCCATCTTTTGCAAGCCTATTGCATTAGCATTCCTTCCTTGAAATTTGAGCTTTCAAACACCTACAATTATGCATATGATTTAAGCACACTATTTATTCTAAATCAAACAAAATTTATGAAGAATCAACTAAGATGAATAATTATGCAAAATATAACAAAAATGCAATGAAAACACATCATTTACTCCCTAAGTAAGATTGATTTAAGTCTAAAAGTATCATGATAACTCTCTTTTCATAGAGTTATCAAAAAACAAAGGAAGGCCTTAAATCAAGAATGGATTTTGGACCATTCAAAATTACAGACAACTTGGCATCTGATTTCTTAGACAAAACAAAAAGGTTCTGTGAATGTTTGAGAAACATTAAGGTTCCTCATGGTTATTCTTATAATATGAAAAATCTAGTGTCTTTAAAGAAATGCAAGCTACAGGGTCTCAAATCTGTTAACATATATGTTTCCATAATATTGATTTTGATGATAACAAACAAGATTAAGAATGATTAATCTTTTAAGCTCAAATTATTTTTTATACATTTTAAATAAATCATTATTTTCACATTATAAAGGTTTTATATTTAATGAAAAAATGATTTTATGAAATTAGTTGTTTTTCAAGTTTATGGTTTCATTGAAAGAGTTTTGAAAACTTTGAAATCAACAAGTATTGCTTGAAATTTTTGGAGGACTTATTTGAAAAGCTTCATAGCATTGTGGGCCATATCATAATTTTAGACAGTTTTGAGATTAACAAAGCATTACTTAGAAATTCTAAAATTGGACCTATTTACAAAGCTTCATAACGTTTTGGGGCCAATTTATAATTTTGAAAAATAGTTCACTGTAGCAGTTACTGTAGCAAGCGGCTATCCAGATCCTGACAAACGATAGACCGAATTCGGGCAGAATGTTTCTGGAACTTAAACGGCTAACCGGATTTCACAAGCGGCATACCGGATGTTTAGAAATTCAAAATTATGGCTGTAACGGTAACATTAAGCGGCTAACCGGATGTCCATAAATGGTAAACCCTTCGAATTTATTAAGGCATTAGATTGGATTGTTGTGTGGTTTGCTTAGCTTAATTTTTAAAATCTCAATTCACCCCCCCTCTTGGGTTGCCTATTTAGTATTTCATTTGGTATCAGAGAGAGGTGCTCTTGTGTAGACTTAACCGTCTAGAGTTAAAGATCAATAGCAACCCAAATTAGTTCAACTTTCATGGAAGACCAATCCACCACTAGACCTCCATTCTTTGATGGTAATGACTATCCTTATTGGAAAACTAGGATGAGAGTGTTTTTACAAGCCTTAGATTATGAAATATGGGAAATAGTTTGTGATGGTTCATTCATTCCTAGGAAGAATGTTTTAAGTGAGTTGGATAAGAAAAATATGTCTTTAAATTCCAAGGCTATGAATGCTTTATTTTATGCCTTAGATAAAAAGGAATTTCATAGAGTTTCAAATTGTTCTAATGCTTATGAAATTTAGAGAAAACTTGAAATTGTGTATGAGGAGACTACAAACGAGGAGGAATTTCATGAAGTGTCGAATTTGGCACATATGGCAATTGAAGATGAATCGGATGATGAACTTGATGAGGTAAATGATCTTCCTACTTATGATGAATTACATGATGCTTTTAAAGAATTGCATGATGAGTGGATGAAACTTGGTAAAAAGAATGCATGCCTTAAGAAGAAAATGCTAGAACTTACAAATGAAAAGGATACCATGCAAAAATGCATTGATTCATTGAATGAAAAGATAAAGGAATTAGAATTAGAGAATAAAACATTGCATGATGAAGTTGCATTATCAAATGAGAAATTTAGCACTTCACACAAGCATCTAGAATCACATGTAGATAACTTGAAAAATGAAAAGGATACTTTACAAAAATATAATGATTCATTAAATGAAAAGATTAAAGGACTAGAGTTAGATAATAAAATGTTGCATGATAGAATTGCATCATTTAAAGTTAAATAAAATATTTCGTATGATCATGAAAAATCACATGTTGATAAATTGATGAAAAAAAATGATGTGCTTAAGAAAAAGAGTAATGAGCTCAATGAAATTATGTTAAAATTCACAAATGGTCAAAAAAACTTAGAAAAATTACTAAGCACTCAAAAATGTGTGTTTGATAAAGGAGGACTTGGGTATAAGCCTTACTTGAAATAAAAATATTATAAGAATTATTTTGTTAAGACTACCTCCACAAGTGATCATAAGATTATTTGTCATTATTGTAATGGAAATGGTCATATGAGTTTTAGATGTCCAGTTAAGAGAAATGTATATTATGGAGTCAAATGTATTTGGGTTCCAAAAGGAACTAAATCTAACGTTCAAGGACCCAAGAGTATTTGGGTACCAAAGTCAAAATTTCAGAACTAAAGCCAAAGGTCCCTTCATCTTCCTCTACCTCCACCATACCTCCCGAAGATTTGCCACAGGTGGTATCACAAACAAGGAATGGTGGAGAGTTCCTTGATGAAACTTATGAGAATAATCACTTGATCATGGTCTAAGCAAAAATAATGAGGCGAGATGATTTAATTGTTTTGGTAACTATTATTGCCTTATTGATTATAAGTGATGGTCTTTTAATCTTAGTAAATATTTAACATTTCATTTGGTATCATAACATTAAGTGCATTAACATGAAGTGGATAAGTTTATCTTGCCTATTTATTATGTTGAGTGGATCATGATAAATGGATAGTAACTTGAATTTGTGAAAGTATACTTGTATGTTTACATGATTGAATTATCATTGTGTTTAACATTGAGTACTTTATCATGATGGATGGTTATATATTTATGATGATAGCTTGTCAACTCATCATGATAGATTTGTTTGATTTTGATGATTATGTAATGCCTAAGCTTGATAAATGAGTGATATGCTTGAATTATTAATCTTTGAATGCTTATATGTTTCATGATTGTGTAAAATATATACATGATGAATGAATTATATGTGTGAATTCTTGTGCCGTTAATTGTGTTATATCATCATTCATTTATAAAATTGACATCATTGTTTGATATGATTTCATATGTTTGGTTTTGTATGCATATATGTTTCATGCACTAATTGGCTTATTTAAAAGTTAAATGATTTTTAAAATTGATCAATTTTTAAGCCAAAAATAAAATGGTGTGTATAATACAAGTTTAAGAGCTTATCAAAATTCAATAAGAGTTAAAATGATTTCCAAGTATTAACCTAGGGATGGCAATGGATTGGATTTTATCCAAGATCCATGTGATCCAAATCCAATCGGATCGGATTTGGATCGGTTTAAAATGGATTTGGATCGGATTTGGATATCGATGTACGGATCTATGACGGATCTGGAGCAGATATAGATCTATCTTAATATCTAAATCTATATCCATATCCACTCATCTTTTAATTTTATTTTATTTTAAAAGTTTCTTAATAATTGTGGAATGATAATGATAATAAATTTTATTCATAGCATATTAGTAGTATTTACCATGAATTTAAACTCTTAAAACTTAAAGGTTAGTTTTGTAAATTTAAAGGTCAGCCAGCCTCAAAGCATGTATATGCAATATTCAAATTGCAATCTAAGTAATATAACCTGGTAATTTATTTTATCATATTGGCCAAATAATTTTTAAGAAATATAGTTATTCATATATTTAGTCAAATATGGTCATAATAAAAATAATAAAGGACTGAATATAAATCATATTTAATTTATATGTCATTATCTAATGTTGTAGGAATAATGGTAGGTGTATCGTGGATACTAGAATGATGAAAGAGACAATAGAATATTAGATTGATCTTACTCCTGCAATTACTTCTGAATGATATTTTATTATCTTTCTTATCTGTTGTTTTGGTGTAGAAGTATAAGCTACAATATTTATTATATTTTTGAGAAAAATTATATAATTTATTTGTTATCAATACATTTTAGCCTTCAATTTTCAATCTAAAAAATTATTACTTTTTTATTACGGAATTTTAGAATTCATGACGGATCTAGAGCAGATTTGGATATTAATTTTTTTTTCGGATTTGGAGCAGATATAGATATTTATTTCTCTTTTGGATCTGGATATGGAGCAAAAAATATGGATTCATAACGGATCTGGAGCAGATACGGATCTTAATTTTTATTATGGATTTGGATCTGGAGCAGAGTAGATCCAACCCATATCTGCCCTATTGCCATCCCTATATTAACCGATATACCGCCTCCTATCAACTAGAAAATTGTTTCTCTTATTGATTATTCTCTGGATTAAATCTGGATAACCGGATTCAGCAAACGGAAAGCCGGATTGGCTTTGGTTACTCTCGGGTTGAATTTCAAATAACCGGATTGGGAAAACCGATAAGCCGTTTGAGAGAGTTTTTATTTCTGGACAACAACCGGTCATCCGGTTATGAAATCCGGAAAGCCGGATTTGCAAAGCTTCTTTTCTACCTTAAAACCGGACAACCGGTTCCTTTATCCGGAAATCCGGATTCGCGTTGCTGCCTTACTGCTTGGTCACGGGTTTTGAGCTCTTTCTTCTTCATTTTTCATTTCTCTTCACATGTTCTTTTTCTCTCCAAAACCGTGAGCTGCTCACCTATATTTTCATTCAATTTCTCTTCATTTCTCACCCATTTTTACGCCAAAATCAATGATTCAAACCAATACCCATGCATTTCACTTTCATTAAACATTTCCCAATCATTATTTCTTCACTTGTTCTTCATCATTTCATCATCATCTCTCACGCGTGAATAGTGCTTCTCCATTTCTCTCTCTCTTTAAAATCCACCATTTCTTTTTAATCAACACCATACATCGCCTTGAATCATCTCTAAAATCATTTTAATTGATTCAAACTTACTCTTTTTACTCAATATCTTGAAAATCTGAATATGTGCATTTTGGGTATTTTAAATTACCACTTTCATAGTGTGCTCACCTTTGGATTTTACCTTGGTTCTCTATTAAATTATGCACCTACATTTTCATATGCATTGTTGCTTTCATTGTGGATTGATGATGATTATTGTTTGATATTTGGATGTTTTATATTTGGATAATGTAGAACTATTGTGCTTATCTTGACTTTTTGATGATCAAGAGGGAGATATAAGATGTAAGGGAGAAATACATCTACTTTGAGATTCTTAAGCATATGAGATTTTTTAAGTTATATTGAAATGTCACATTAGATCTTTGATAAGTTTAGTTGTCTTGATTTCTAAAATGTGATTAATAATTATGGAGCTTGGATAGTTGATAATATGTTCTTATAACTTTTGCATGCCAATTTGGTAAACAAATCAAAACCTCTTTGCGAAGAATAATTTTCAAAAATTAGGCATGAACTTGGAATGATGAAATTTATTAATATCTCTAATCATGTTATTAATACTATTAAAATTGATTTCTTAATTATTTTGATGATTGATGATTATATGTGTGTTGCTTGATGAATTGGTGAAGTTGTTGGTTTGTAATAACTGTTTAAGCATATATGGAAGTGTTTTCACCATGTTGTATATTTGAGGATTTGTTCATTTTTAAGGGGAGATTCTGCTGAAATTTTTTCTCACACAAAATGGGTAATATCTTCATCGAATTATTTTTAATGATTTTGTTTCGATTGCATCTATCTATCTTTTCTTTTTTATGATGAAAGGGGAGATAAATATGATATTTTTTTTTGGATAAAATCATTTTGGTTAAAATTTTAAATTGGTCATATATTTAGGGGGAGCATATAATATGATTTTGGATAATATGCATTTTGAACTTTTTTTGTTGTCCAAAGGGGGAGACAAAGTAATATATCATTTCGATGTTGTCAAAAGGAAGAGTAATATGCATTTTAAGTATTGTTTTAATTATGGTGATGATTTTGGAATATGATGATGATTTGATTACATGGTTGTTTTATATGATAATTTTATGTTATAATAATTACATGGTTGTAATATTATTAAACTTGTATTTGAGTTGATGCTTGTTGTTAGGAGGAGATTCTATCAAAATTTCTACTCGGACAACATGGGTAACAAATTTGCTACTCTTATTTTTTTCTCCTTTAAGTTTTTTTTTATGATGAAGGGGGAGAAGAATAAATGTTTTTAAATTTACAAAAAATTTGCTATTCTTTTTCTTTACCAATTAAGTTTTCTTTTTTATGATGAAAGGGGAGAAAAATGCATGTATTTAAATTTGTTAATTTAGCTAATTGGCAAATTGTAAGAGAATATTATATTTAGGGGGAGAAATTTGTGGAATCATTCTTTAAATACATGAAATGTTTGTCATCATCAAAAAGGGGGAGATTGTTAACATATATGTTTCCATAATGTTGATTTTGATGATAACAAACAAGATTAAGAATGATTAATCTTTTAAGCTTAAATTATTTTTTATACATTTTAAATAGATCATTATTTTCACATTATAAAGGTTTTATATTTAATGAAAAAATGATTTTATGAAATTAGTTGTTTTTCAAGTTTATGGTTTCATTGAAAGAGTTTTGAAAACTTTGAAATCAACAAGTATTGCTTGAAATTTTTGGAGGACTTATTTGAAAAGTTTCATAGCATTGTGGGCCATATCATAATTTTAGACATTTTTGAGATTAACAAAGCATTACTTAAAAATTCTAAAATTAGACGTATTTGCAAAGTTTCATAACGTTTTGGGCTATAGTACAGTTATGGAAAGTTTTGGGGCCAAACTATAATTTTAAAAAATAGTTCACTGTAGCAGTTACTATAGCAAGTGGCTATTCGGATCTTGACAAACGGTAGACCGAATTCGGGCAGAATGTTTCTGGAACTTAAACGGCTAACCGGATTTCACAAGCGGCATACCGGATGTTCAGAAATTCAAAATTGTGGCTGTAACAGTAACATTAAGCGACTAACCGGATGTCCATAAACGGTAAGCTGGTTATGACCAAAATGTGCATAACGGCTAGTTTTTGAGCTCAAACTATATAAACTCAAAACCAATTCATTTTTGGTAATCTAAGCAAGCATAAACAAGTGCACACAACTTATATTGAGCTTCAAATTCGAAAATCATCATAGATTAAATCTTCATTGAGCTATCATTTTTATATCCACTCTTAAAGAGAGTTTCATTATTGTAATTTTCATTTCTCATCAAATTGTGAGTGTACAAGTGTGAGAAACACTTGGGGTGAAGAGATTGGAGAGATAATCTCTTGTTGTAAAGGTTCATTGACACCTTGAAGTCAATTGTAAATGTTTGAAGCCTTGGAAAGGTTCGGATAGTGAAATCCTCAAGCCAGGTGTGCATGGAGGCGTGGACGTAGGCGGGGATTGCCGAACCACGTAAAAATCCTTGAGTTTGCTTTCTCTTCCCTTGCTAATTTATTATTGTGCTTTCATTGAATTTATTGTTTTCGAATTTATTAAGGCATTAGATTGGATTGTTGTGTGGTTTGCTTAGCTTAATTTTTAAAATCTCAATTCACCCCCCCCCCCTCTTGGGTTGCCTAGTTAGTATTTCAAAATTGCATGATTGTCATGTGCTTATACAACAACTTCTTGCTGTTGCATTTCAAACAATATTATCTAACCATGTACATATTGCAATATTTCGATTTTTCTTTTTCTTTAATTTCATATGTGCTACGATGGTTGATGTAAGTAAGTTGGATGAAATGGAAAACGACATAGTGATGACATTATGTTTTTTAGAAAAATGTTTTTCACTTTCCTTTTTCAACATAGTGGTTCACTTAACAGTTCATCGTGTCCATGAGGTAATAAGTCGGATCCCTAAAAAATAAGGGTGGTGTAAAAGTTAATGAGCTTGGCTTCACTTTGATGGACCTCTATCAAATAGGCCATAAGTCGGATCCCTTCATTTTGGCTTCACAAGCCAAACAAGTGCTTTATGCTACTGATCTAGTTGATAAGAAATGGTCAATTGTTTGTTTCATGCCTTTTAGAAGTATTCCCAATTTTGAAAATGATGTGGATGTGCATAGTATGAAGGAGCGCATTCCTTTCACCAAAGAAATACCAAGAATAACCAGAATTGATGCATATAATGATGACAATCAAGTAGATTATGTACTTGAGGGGTTGTGAAGCCATTGAGATTGAACAGTGAAAAGATTAACATTTGAGGATATTAGTAGAATTTAATTGCCTATGGTTAGAGTTAAAAGGTGTTATAAATTGAATTGTAATTAATCTACATTTTACATTCTATTTTTTACATTTGTTAGTTGATACTCTGATTTTTTCTTAGCTTTTTTAATTACCAAGCCAATGTTAAAATTTTCCATTTATTTTCAGGTATAATAAAATGGATTTCAATGATGACCCCATCAGTAATGAAGAGAAGCAAGGTTACTCCAATGACAATGATCAAGCGCCAAATGAAGATAATGATTTTGAGGATTTACTTCCTTTTCCTCCTTGTTTTGAGAATAATGAGGATGCAAAACCTATAAATGAAAATGATCAATTTTCAAAAGATTTATCATTACAAAAAGATTTTACTCTTAACCTAATAATAAGAATTTGAGTGAAAATGGGAAAATTCTCATGAGATACAATAGATACGATGTTCTTGTTGGACTAAAGGCCACATGCACTGTCCACTTTTCCTTAGAGTGTTGCACGTGTTTATGTTCCAATCATCTACAAGGATTGGAGATTAGTGCTGGATAAATATAAAGAAGCATTGTGGCCATTTGTTCAAGCATAAAATCTTTTTTTTTTTTGTTAACTTCTCGACACGATAACCTTGTTTATCTACTTTCTTTTATACAATAAACCTTGTGAAAATGTTATTATTCAAAGGCGATTTCTCATTCATAATGAAGTAAGAATCAAGTTTTACAATCCATTCGAAAGTCGTTTAGGAATCTTAAGTACACTTTGACTAATGGGTACATTTTGCCAAATAAGAGTGATTGTAAAAAGTTAAGGAAACCTCCTTTGTGATACATAAGACAAAATTATTGGACCCGTTCGTCAAAGATTATATTAATGATAAGTTTGCAGTGCATAAATTAAATCTTATTCAATATTCTCACAGGAAATTTTCGTTGAATGTTATATAATACTAAGGAAATGATGTATACTATTAAGGATTGAGTATAACTTTGCATTAATATTAGTTTGTGATTTACAATAGAATATAAGGAAGGAGAAACAAAAAAAATATGTGTTAGTAACAAGTATAACGATTGTTTGAGCCAAAGAGGATATTTTGGACCATTGGAAGAAATTGTAAGTACTTTTTGAAATATTCTGATTGCTTGCATTTGATTATTATGTTTGTTTGCATTCTTTTGCTTGTTTTTTTTGCCTATATTTTCATTATGTATAGCTTGAGGGGGGTTTATAATTTACTGCCAGACTTTAATATTTTAGAATGTTGAAACTAGTCTTAGTGAAGATCAAATAGATAGGAGTGTAACTTGGATCAGAGGTAGGAGAAAGAGGAATGGGGGCTATCATTCTGATGTTTTACTTATCGATGATAGCCTTGTAAGTGTTACTTTTTATATGGTATTGCAAAAATTATGTTTCTTGTATCAATATTTGATAAAAAGTGTGAATAATACTTAGATGAAGGTTGGATGGAACGCAAAAAAAATGTCTTCAAGTTCAGATGGAAGAAATGATTTGCTGGCAAAAACTTCGGGGAAGACACCAAAAAATGGTCATATACAAGGGACTAGAAAGTTTGTAACCCCGTTTCTTTACTTTGACACTTCACGTAGTTGTGATCCGATGGAAAATGATAGATTAAAGTTAGAGGATTGGTTGGTAAAGCACAATGCAAAAATTGAAGAGTTGCGGAAGGAAATTAGAAGGAAACATAGGCACTCTGACATCAACAGCTCTAATACACCAAAGAAGGGTGATTACATGCATGATGGAGATCTCAAGACAAATGTTGAAGCCACTGTAGTTTATGAACAAAAGATACTGCATAAACAAAAGATATTGCACAAACTATTTTGTTCTACATTATGATAAAGATAAAAGATAATTACCCTAAATTTCTTATTTTTAAATCATGGAAATGGCCTTATAGGTTTCAAAACATGAATTAAAGTCAACAACAACATCTCCAAGAAAGAATGGTGGGAATCTAGAGAAGAATGGTGGGAATCTAGAGAAGAATGGTGAGAATTAAAGTCAACAACAACATCTCCAAGAAAGAATGGTGGGAATCTAGAGAAGAGACATGATAGTCCCAACAAGAAAAAGCATAAAACAGCAAGGAATATATTTGAAGACTTTGGAAAACTCCCTGAGACTTCAAAGAAAATAAAAAGCAGCCTCAATAAAAAAAGACCCAAAATAGAAAACAACAAGCTCGGAGATTTTGGCAAACTCCTTGAAACTCTAAAGAAGAGAAAGGGCAACCCCAACAAGAAAAGTCCCAAAACAGCAAACACCATCCTGTGAGATTTTGGCAAACTCATTGAAACTCCAAAGAAGAGAAAAGGAAGCCCCCAACAAGAAAAGTCCAGAGACAGCAAAGGCAAAAAAAAAAAAAAAGCAATGGACTAACCTGATATAGCACTAGTCCGAAAGACCAAACTTGAAGATTGTGGTGATGTTGACCAATGGTTCCAAGAAGAAAGATAGGGCAAGCAACTGCTCAACACCAAACAAAATGCCATAATGAATCCAAGATTCAAATTCTTTTTAGGCTTATGTAACATGAAGTTACCTTCCAGTGGAATTACTGTTGTGCAAATTTTAATATACTCGCAAGCGCACGAATCTATTGTAGTATAGATTAACGGTGACGAGTGTCGATCCCACGAGGAGGTGGATTTTAATTGTGTGTAGAATTAATTTTGTAAATGGGTGATTGGATTTGTGGTGGAAATGATTTGGAATATGCTAAAACTTAAATTAAAATGGCGAGAATAAATTCTAAAATTAGAATTGAAATAGCGAGAATAAATTGAAGAGAATTCTATTGAAATGACGTACTTAGGTATCTGGATCCGTATCAACATGCACCATGGGCTAAATATTCCTTATTAATACCAATTAAATCATGAGGGGGAATCCACACCTCATGAACCACACTCTAATCAATATGGTACTAAGGGCTTATCGTGCCAAATAATAATAACCTTGTACTAGAGAGCCGGTGTAACCAAGGCAGTATCTAGACAAGATTATTATTATTTGTCGACGAAAAGTCAAATCATCCACAAAAATTAGAGGGGAAAAGAAAATAAATTTACCAAATAAAGCTCATGACACATGTTGAGACTTCACCTTCAACCCAAGCTTAAAAGAAAATTAGCTACTCATAATTGAACTAGGGGCAAACTGGAAATTTATTAAAATACATAGAAAATACAAGATGGAGAAGGAATTACAGAAAATGGATCCCAAAAATGGATTCAGAGGTATCAAATTAGGGGGGGGAAGCCCCCTTTTTATAGATACATGGAGTAAATCATGGCCACCGGATTAAAAACAGTTTAGACGCTCAGGATTGCGCCACGTCATCAGTCAACAGTACGCGGTTTGACCACGTGGATGAACAGTAACATGGTTTGACACGGGTGAATAGTGACGCGGTTTGGTTGAAAATAATCTTGTGAGATGCATGTACCGTACGCGAGATTTTTCGTCCACTGATATGCTGCCACGTCATCGATCAACAGTGCATAAGAATTTTAGTCCAACAGGATCGTGACACCTCATCGGTCAATGCCACATCATCGGTCAATGCCACGTCATCGATCCGTCTATGTGAACAGTGTCGTGAACAGTAACGTAGACAGTACCGTACATGTGAATAGTACCGTACATGTGAACAGTGCTGTTTTTTCTTTTATGCTCCTCCTAAGGTTTTCGACCGTCCTGAGTTCAAAAGTGATGTCCGTTTTGCCATTTGATCTCTCGTTTATTGTGAAATGACTATAATGCCCCTAAAATACATAAAATACTTAATTAAAATAAAACACACATAATTAAATTACAAGAAGCTAAAACACATAAAAGTAAAGGTTGTTAATAAGACTTGAAATGTAAAATGACGGTTTTCTCCTTTATAAATATGCATTTTCTAACACTCAACAATTACCTTCCTCACCCACTTGATAATGAAGCATTTGAAGGTGAATGTCTAACTCATATAAGGAGGGATTATTGTTATACATTGGCTACCATGGAATGGTTAGGTCTTAGCCACATGCATATCTATATGGCGAAAGTAATTTCTTTTTTCGTTTCTTTAATTATAAAATCTATTAAAAGTTTATATAAATATTTAATTCTTGTTTTTTCTTGAATATTAGTTGCTTATATGACAAGATTATGCATATCTATATGGTGTAAGTAATTTCTTTTTTGTTTCTTTAATTATAAAATCTATTAAAAGTTTATATAAATATTTAATTCTTGTTTTTTCTTGAATATTAGTTGCTTATATGACAAGATTCCAGTGACTGGATAAGATGGGAAACATTTTGGCTTCATGAATCCTAGTCATGTTAGCCCCAACAAAGTTTAAAATGCACTTAAAATGCGTATAACGAGGACACAAGCAATTTCTTATTGTTTGGCCAAAAGCTCACCCTTCTCCATTGATATTTATTCTTTACAATCCTCGGTAGTTTCATATCATTAATAAATAAGTTGTTAATTTTTCATTTCTTCTTACTTGTGTTATTCTTGTTGTGATCAATATGGCGGCAAAGATTGGATATTTCATGGATCCGTAAGGAAAAAAAATCTAGCGGAAGACAATAAGGAGTTGGTAATAAAGTAAGTATATCATCGTTAAATCATTACATAATGTTAAGTCCGTTATAAACATTTTAGTAGTTCTAACCGTAAGTTTTAAACTCCTAATGGGATTAACATGTTCACAGCAATGAGAAGTAAAAAAAAGTGCACCCTGAACTAAAATCAATATTGGTAATACAATTTTTTCCCTATCATTTTAATTAACTACTTGTTATAGCTTTTTAAGTACTTAGATTGAGTTTTATTACTATAGGTTCCAAAACAACTTAGTTCATATGAGTGTGGGTATTAATTATGTCATGTGATATATGAGGGATATTATTGTTGATCCTAGTTTATTGCTCAACAATGTAAGTGATATATTTTATGTCCATTTTTTGTTAATATTTTACATCCACCATATTTGTTGTTAAATCATTTAGCCATTAGTAGTTTAACAACAAACCAGTTTACACTCAGGTAGAAATGTCTGAATGTTCATATAAGGAGAGGAGTTGTTTATTACATACTTCGGTTAGTTTGGGTATGTTTTGAGTTTTCATGTCCATTTACTTGGCTATATTAGCTTGATTTCAAAGTCAATTTTGATATGTCAATATAATGTATAATTGTTTTGAGTTGAGCTAATAATTATGTTGGATTAGACTGGTTTGTTTTTGGTGCTTCGCTGATGGAATGGTGTCTTTATTGAAATTTTGAATGTAATGCCAGTATGAGACTACATTTAGGTAGCGTTTACTTTTTGGATTGGAGTGAGAATTCTGAGGAGTGGGAATCCTAGGATTGAGAGTGTGGAGTGGGAGTGGGAGTAGGTTGTTTACTTACACTAGAATGGAAGCATGGAATGGAAATTAGAATCCAATTTATGTGTTTACTTTGTCTTGGATTGGGAGTAAATAGTTTCAAATTACAATTTTATCCTTATTTAAAGAATTATAATTTTTAATTACAAAGTTAATAAAAAATATATTGAATGAATAAATATTTATTTTATTATATTTGTAAATTTATAATAATTATTAATATTCTTAATTATGAACATCACAATTTTTTTATTAATTTTAATTTTAATATAAAATGAAACATTATTTTATTTTATTTAATATAATTATATTAAATTTATTATTATATAAAATAATAATATAATATTATTTAGTACAAAATTAATATTTTCTTAGAATAAACTATTTATTATTATTAATTATTAATATTAAATAAATATAGTACTATTATTTTTAAAATAAATATAATAATATTATATTTATTAATTCTCTATTAATATAATAATATTATTTTTAAATAATTTTAACTTAGAATCAATGCAAATTATTATTTAGTTAAATATAATAATATTATTCAAATAAATATAATATTATTTATTTTATTTTATTAATTATAAAACATTAAATTGAATTAAATTATAAAAAAAAAGGTAGAAACGGGAGAGGTGGGAGTGGATTCCCACTCCCACCTCCCCCAATGGGAGTCCCACTCCCACTCCCCACTCCAAAAATGGGTGGGGCCCACGGAGTGGGATTCCCAATCCCTTCCCAATTTAATGAAGTAAACACTGGAGTGGGAGGAATCCGCACTCCTCACTCCCACTCCAGAAAGTAAACACAGCATTAGTTTAATTAAACATTGCATCTAGTTTATTTATCAAAAATGTGAATCTAGTGGCATTTGGTTTGGTTTATTTGATGTTCTCCAACATTTCACTTGCATTTAATTTTGTTGCATATGTTCCTTGCATTTGATGGCAATATGAGACTGTGCTTGGTTTTGTGACATTTGATGGTAGTTTGGTCTGTTGTTAGTGTTGATTCAAGATTGTTCTTGATGTGCTGATGTTAATTCCAGGTGCTTGATTCAGCTGATGTTATTGGTTTATTGAGATGGTTGATTCAAGCAGTGTTGGTGGTTTTAGGTGGTGTTGTTGGTTGATTCAAATGATTGATTCAAGATTGTTCATTTAAGAATTGTAATTGTTATGTTGGAAAACAAATTAAGAACCGATGAAATATTCATTTAACTATGATTGTTGTAGTTATTTTATATTCATAACTGAACTATAATCTATGAAACTTGTGGATGGATTTGAGAATTAATATATATGAATTATTATTATTATTATTATTATTATTATTATTATTATTATTATTATTATTATTATTATTATTATTTATCAAGATTTTTCTATTTATAAAATAATTTAAAGAATATATTTCAACTCCTGCCAAAAAATAATATAAACAAAATTGGCGCCAATTTCATTAATTCCCACCAAATAATTAAAATATATTTTATTTACTACCAAATCTTAAAGAAATTTCAGTTATTCCTTTCAGATTTAATAAAAATAATTTTAAAGAATTAATATTTAATTAAATAATTAAATAATTTTGCTATTATAATTAAAGATGTAATGTTTATATGACAGACAACAATCATGAATGGGAAATGTTTATGATAGATAATAGTCATGCATCAGAATTTTTCATCAAATTAACAATGACAAAATCGTGATGGAAAATAGGTCATGCCTAACATGACATATGAAAATAGTCATGGCATTTTCTTGACACTGAAATTAATGACAGTCGCTTAACCGCCATGTTATAGGGGGTAATAACCGTTATAAAAAACTTTTTTTTTCTAGTAGTGAAATTAAACCATAGAAGTATATAATATGAAGAAAATGCATCAAAATCACATAAAGTATAAAGTAAATTGAATTTTTACAATATCTTGTAGTTGGATGAATATCTAGAAACATAAAAAAAATCTAAACATTATTGTTGTAGACGTGTGAGTGCTTTTGAGTTTTTTTTTGTTTTGGTCCATTGGAGGTAAAAAAACATTTGAGAAAGAAAATGAAAGAGTGGTGGTCTTATACATCCTTTTTTTAGGGTATTTTAGTCAATACACGCCCTAATAGACATAAGTAGGTGATTTTGAAGTATGGTGTCTAAATAGATAAATACTTGTTTTTTGGGATATACTTAATTAAAACCCTGTAGGTTTTATCCTTGTTTTCTTTGAATTTATGAGCCCCATCTAAGTTTCAAACTTATAAAAATGGCCTACCTAGTTTTGGAACATTTCAAACTTGCCCCGGTCAAAATGCTCAATTCCTTCCGATTTGATTAGTTATTCTGATTATATAAACATGAATTACCCCCACCTGACAACTTACTCCTAAATGCAATAAAATTTATTAAAAAGGTAATAATTAAATGCATTAAACTAAAAGAAATGGCTTTGTTTTAACTTTTATATTGGAAAAAACTATGTAATTAATTGTATACGAAATTGTCAATTTGTTCCTATTAAAATCAATATATATTACTTACTTCCTTATTGTTTTTATAAAAACCAATAACCCACTTACCCCCTTTTAAGGAAATTATTGACTATTATTAAAAAATAAACGGTAATATTAATCTCAGTAAGAAAGAAACTGACCAATCTCTTTAATTCCATTAATAATAAAACTATCATACATTATTTTTTCAACCTCTATATCAAGAACTTGTTAGTTTTATATATTTGATTTAAGCCATTAGCATAACACAATTTACATTCAAGTTACATGATGATAGCCCCAAAAAAAAAAAACTGATACTTTATTTAGAATTATGATGAGGCGAATTTGAAAACATTGACTGTTAAGTGAAAGTGAATTGATATTTGCATAAACATCAAAACTGAAGGGATTAGGGAATGTATAAATTTCTTTAGCTGCTCTGCAATGGATCCATCAGATAATATGCACTTACGGCTTAATCAGAACAAGACGATTAACTGCTGACTTAAAAATTGGGCACTTTCAAAATTTCTTAATACAGAGAAATTCTTCTAAAAACCACCTAAGCAATTCATCGAGTGGGCATGCCACATGTTAGAAATAAGCACTCAGCCTTATTAAAGGAAAGGAAAATGATATTTGTCCCGAGTCAAATCTCGGGTCAGACCCCGAAATTGGCCTAAACGACGTTGTTTCGTTCATTTCTTTTTCATGTTTTGATTCTCTGTAAAATGGCACCGTTTGGCTTAGAAAAAAAGGCAAAAGCAACAAGAACCCAACGCTTTGTCTTCCTCTTCATTTTACCCCTCTGCAAAAAACCCTTCTGTCTCTCATTCACAAACCTCTTTCTTTGTTTTACCCGAGCTTCTCTTCCCGTCTTGGCGCAACAATCTTGAAATCTCATTCCTCTTTCTTGGCGATCTCCACCCTTATGTCTTCACCAACCTCGTTAGATCATTTGTTGATGAAGAAAGCAAAGAAGAAGAAGAAGAAGATGATGATGATGATGATGATGATGAATTTTTTGAGAATAGGGTGTGACAAGTGTTCATGGCGTGGAGGAATGTGTTCAAGAATTTGATGTCACAGATTGAGCAAATTGAATGTGGGTTGAGGCTGATGGTGCCGGCGTTGATTGGTAGAATCAAGGTGCAAAGTGGTTTTGTGGGGAGGATAGCAGAGGATTGGGTGGCTTTCGAGGGATAGAGTGATGAGGGACTCAAAGGGGTTATTGGGGAGGAAAGGAAAGAGGAGATGGATGATATCGTGAGTGTGTTTGTGGATGCTAATAGGTTGAGAAAGAGTGTGAGTGTGTTTGTGGATGCTAATAGATTGAGAAAGAGTGTGATTGCTGAAATTGTTGGTACAATGTTCATTCAAGCAGCTTTGTTTCTTGAAGCTTTGCCCAATTTCTTGTTGGCTTAAGCGACCGGGAAGTACTTAAAAAAAAAAAAAAATTGATGTAGTGCTGATACAGAGATGAAAAGCATAGCAAACGGAGTCATTTGATGATGATAAAAAACCAAAAATAAAATTCACAAAACGGCGTCGTTTGCATTAGTTTCGGGGTTTGACCCAGGGTTTGACCCGGGGTAAATAGCAGAACTCGGAAGGAAAATATCCAAATCAAAGCCACCAAAAAATGTATTCAACTAACAATGTCAAACATATCATCCTTTATATATAATCTGATGCTGATTAAGCAAAATTTTAACTCAATCGAACATTACAAATTAAACATAAACCCCAGAAGCAAGAAGCAAGAATAAGGACCCAAAACCCTGCAAGAGAAAGATCGTAAATAATAGTTAGCAACTGAACAAAATTCACAATAATTGATTAGCAACAAGCAACGGAACTGAGCCAATACCAAGAAGACAGATGCTACTGCTCCTGTTATAAGCTCCTTTGCAAGACTGCGATTTTGCCTAGAAGATGTTGCTTCGTAGCTGCAAAAGATACATAGCACAATCAGCAACCAAAAGCAGGTATAGAAGATAAACCATGACAAACCTCAGATGCTTTGAATCTTAAAACTAACGGATGAGGCTTATCAAGTCTCTAGATTTCCATCATATGGAAAATACACAATCACTAAGAAAGAAAGCAATATGTGTGCATAACCAGGACTTTTCAGGAGAAAAAGAATGAAACTTGAAAATGAAAAGATCAGAATTTCAGCTGGATTATTTATTATAGTTAAATCCAAGGTAAAATCAATCCACAAGTTTTGATTACATTGAAAACTTTACATCCTCAGACTTCTCAGCCCTATGGCTATGATCACCTTGAAAGTGGCGAGAAAAACAAGGGCAGATATCAAAAGCTAACAACTTTAAACTGAGTAGATAACCAGATCATGTTTGGCATACTTGCATAGGGAGAAAAAGTAATAAAACAAATGATCTAATATCTCAAATAGTTAAATGAACTTAGGGCAAAGACTACATACTCTTAAAAAGAGGAATTACAATAACAACGGCTCACAAGAGAACTATAAGTTGAAGCACCACACAGTAAAACTTCACAAGGAAACAGAGAGTTTTAGAGTTGACAAAGCATGTGTAGCAGTATTAAATGCTATAAATCTTCTATAAGAGTAATTACGTGAACAACAAAAGTTATAAACATACATATATAAATTGGCACTAGAAGCTTAACTAGTCATAAGAGGACAATTTGAACAAGTAAATGGCATCTCAGAAGAAGTAATCTATCCCCATGAATACATCCTAATCACTAAGAAAATTATATGAACCAGGGAAAATGTGATAACTGATGACACTGAAGTGTGTCAACAAGTAATTCAATGATAATAGATTCAACATCGATTAAGAACAACATGAGGGAGCGACTTAGGCTAATATAGCTATATCAGAAAGGAATTATTATTTACTAATGATTCTGACTGAAGTTCCTACAAAATAGGCTAATATAGCTATATCAGAAAGGAATTATTATATATTAATGATTCTGACTGAAGTTCCTACAAAATAACGTGAATGCAGGCCAACAAATGTTCAGTCCCTGATCCCCAATTCCCATACTATATATATAAAAATAAAAAATAAAAAGAAGAATTAAACCAGGTGACCACTCACACAAGATCATCAAACAACATCACCACAATCCCATTACACTCACTGCTTAAACTCAGTTCAGTTGTCCCAGGTAATGGACCGTTTTTTATTTGCAAAATTAAGAACTTACATCCCTGATCTGATGGCAAACCTTATGTTATGAGTCTTACGACTATGCCTACAAAACTTTTCCAATGTCCTACTTCATTACAGAGTATGAATTTGATAAGCACCCAAACAGAAATCTCGATTCAAAATAACATAAATTCATAATAATTCATTCCTAATTTTTCTTCTAACACAAAGATTAGCTTCAAATTCAATCACTAAATTACCAATCAAACTAGATCTACACAGCATCTAACTCATGATGATCCCTTTTCATTATTTCTTTTTTTTTTCAAATATTCAATTGAGAATTTTGGGAATTCAGAAAGCAACCAACAAAAAACAAAATAATAATTCAAGAAAAATGGAGGGAGATCTGATAGAGAGGTTACATAAAGAAAGAAGCAGTGACGAAGAGACCAATGGCGAGCATGAAAACGGATAGGGTCGGGTACCACGCATCCGGCACTGGACTTGTAATCGGCTTTGGAGCCTTCAAATTTCAAAAAAAAAATTGAATTAAACAGAAATGACATCATCAGAACATTTTATTTTTTCAAGTAAAATTATTTAATTTTTTTTAATTTAGAAATAGTTTCAACTGTCAATTGAGAGGGCTTACCATCTGAGACGTTTGGTTAGCGAAATGGATCCCCCGCTTCGGCTTCGGCTTCTTTCCTTTACTCTCTGCTTTCGACTTGACTCTTGACCTGAGTTAATGCAGAGGCAGAACCGAGAGGTTTTGTAATTCTAAGGAGTTTTATGCCATTGGACGTTTGTATTTGGTGCTCCGACAACACAGTTAAGCTCGTGCTCTCTCATCTGGTAACCGTTGATGTTGTGTGTTAAATTTTATTTAGAGAAGTTGTCAATTTTCCACTTAAATTAATATATATCACTATTTTCATTATAGTCAATAATCTCTCTACCTGCATAAATACACTTTTATTCATATTTATTAGAAATTAAATCATATGAAGTGGAAATTAAAATAAAAATAAGTATTAAAAATAAGAAATATATGTTTTAATGTGAAAAAATTAATAATGAGATTTTTTTTCTTGTGGTTTTTGTTATTTCTTGTATTTATTATAAGAAAATAACAAAAAATACTAGAAAAGTTATTATTAATTTTTTTATTCACATCAAAATATATATTTGTTGCTTTTAATACTTTTTTTTAATTTTAATTTCTATTCATATGATTTATTTAATTTATAATAAATATGAATAAAAGTATATTTAAATATTATACTATAAAATTATGTTGTTATGGGGACTCTTGGCTATTATAAAAAACAATAGTAGAATAGGTGGTGTATATTAATTTCAGTAGGAGAAATTCACAATTATTTATTTATTTACATACATTTAAGTGTTTGTATATGTAGCGTTCTTTTTTTTTTCATTTGATAAGCCTTTTTTTATTTTTTTTGCTTTTGCTTTTTTTAAAAAAAAAAAAAAACCAATGACCTAGTTAATTATATGCATTGCATTCAAAAAAGAAAAAAGAAAAATAAATGATACAATAAGAAATAATTAAAATAACCATAAATATCATTTTATGCTAGTTGCTTATTATTGTATTTGTGTTGTGCCACCTTAGAGTTGTGTTAAATTTGAGCTACCACAAATCTAATCTGTTTTCCTATGGTGTCAAGATTTCGTGCAATAACCTGACTATTTTTTTTTTTTTTCTTATCGCAATATGACGGTGTCATCCATTTAACAAAATTTTATAATTTTTTTATAAAAAAATCAAAATTTTATCATTATTTATTTCATTTTTTTTTCTAAAAATTTGTAATATTACCGGCTTAAACTCTAATCAATTTTTTTAAAAAAATAGAAACAGATAATTTTCTAATCATAAGATACCAGGTTCAGTTTCTCTACCGAAGAAAATGGCCATAATTACCTGAAAATTCACTGCTCTAAAATGTAATGTACAGACTAATATTATGACACACTACACTCTGTACATCTCAGTAACAAAAGAATTTCCTTCTCTCTCTCTCTCTCAATACATGGCGGATTGGCCGTGACTCAAATCATCACTGTTATTGTTTCCACAACTCAGCCAATTGAACTGTCTTTTGAGACCAGCCCTTATCATCAATTTCACATTTATTAACGTTAATCCAGTTTCCACCTTGGACTCATGCATGAACAAGTCTGCAGTTCCATCCAACTTGCTCGCTGTCCAGTTCCGTGCCGCAGGACCTAATTACTGCTGCCGGTTAATTTGATAATAAATGTTCCGAGGAAGGAAAATCAATCTACACAAAAGGGTATTTTAAGCATTCAATATGAGCCTGGCCATAAGCTGAACACAGCACCATGCTCACTATCACTTCCCCCCACCAGTCTTCTCATTCGTTGCCAGAACCGTCTGCCCCTACCTGTTCTCAAAGGACCTGAGCTTGAGTATCTCCTAAACGACTCAGATTCCTCCTTTCCAGATCTTGCTGATGAGCTGAATAAATACGATACTGACAGTCTCCTCCCTGTATCAAGTCCCAGATCATAGTTCGGAACTGAATAATGTCTTTGCAAAGGATCCGGCAATTGTCCCGAGCCAGTACTGACCTTTGAGTCTAAATCAATGGACATATCATCTTGGCTAGAACTTGCCGAACCCACTTCTTTTGCTTCATCACACTCATTACACACTAATTTTAAGGCCTGCACAACTTCACCCATGAAAGGACGGTGTTGTACCTCGGGTTGTACACACATTGAAGCAATAGCTGCTACTTTAGCTACACTATCAAAAGGGACATCACTCCCTAGAGATGGATCTATAATTCTTTCCAACCCTTCTCTGCTTGTGAGGAGTGGACGAGCCCAAGCAACCAGATTCTCTTGACCGGGAGGCTGAGTCATATCCACAGGTTTTCTACCAGACAGGAGCTCAAGAATGACTACACCATAGCTGTAAACGTCACTTTTTACAAGAAGATGCCCAGTCATTGCATACTCAGGAGCGACATACCTGGATTAAATTATTTGTTAAGAATTCACATTTTAAAATAATCAAAGCATTAACAGAACCCCCAGGAAAAAACACAAAAAATAGCAGTTGGAACCAACTTCAGCATCGGCTTTTATTTTAACTATATTATGGTTTCAATTTTTTTTCACTGTTTAGTGTGGTTGGAGATTTTATTATTGCTTTCGGGTTTTAGTTTGTAAGTTGGGGACAAAGCTCAAGAAGAGAAGCTGATTTACGAAACAAGAAAAAAATTAAATAGCTCTGAATTCATCCTCTCCTAAAGCCACTCTTCTACAAAATTGAACCATGGAAGTTCAATAACTTTGCACAAAAGTGCACACAAGCTATTCTAAAAGGCATGTTACACTAATTCATCTGATGATCAGCCACATTAAAATTACTCTCTCAATTAAGCAGAATATTTTATTTTTTTTCCTCTCCTTATAAAACCAAAAATTTTAATACATGACTTGGCTATTTCAACAATCCACTGTGTTCAATAATCTAGGAAATAACCTTGAATTGATTAAACCTCTTCTCCGCAATGGTATTACCTACAAGCATGCAACTTAACGACTAAACTCAGTAACAAAAAGATAAAGATTGACTAAGTTGTTTTTTCTTTCTTAAATAATAATTTTAGGCTGTACGTTAAATTACTTATTTATCAAGTCTAGGAGAGCATATGAATACTTTTAGGGGTAAAACTATGTTTTCAATCAAGTGTAAGCAGGGGTAGAAAAGTATCTGTATTGGTCAAGACAGTCAACAGGAAAAGTTTACGGGATTGGCTAATGGCTGCAGGCCGCAATGACTATTTTCAAAACCACGGGACACGATTTGAAGTAACTCAAAACCGTCGTTGACACATACTATGGTGGCAGTTGAAGACGGCCACTTTTATTCATCAGGTGATGCTATAAGATGGCTGCCAAAATAGCAAAAGTCTGTGTGGGGTCGTAAATTTCACCAATGTTAATTCACCATTTTGATAAAGTGGTGATGTGACAATGAGCAAGAACTTCCTCATTTTTTTTCCTGTTTCTTTCAAAGGCCATTTACTGCAAAAAAAATGTTCTAGGTATTTTAAGATGAGTCCCCCGAATCCTTGACATAGCAATTTCCACAATACTGACTTAGCTTATGGGCAGTCACTAAAGGTGCCAGCAAGAGCTTGAGTCTACTCTAAAGAATTATAATTCCTTCTGACAAGCAATGAATGCATGACAAACCTTTCAAGATTGATTTATTTTCATACCGTCACCCATGCAATTTTCCATATTGCAATGGCCAGGGTGATATGATGAGTTGAATATTAAGAAGGAGAAGGTCTCATACCCAAATGTACCCATGACACGTGTCGATATGTGTCTGCTTTCCTCATCCATGGCAGATCGAGCCAAACCAAAGTCCGATACTTTTGGAGTGAAATCATGTTCCAACAAGATGTTGCTGGACTTGAAGTCCCTGTGTATGACACGAGGGCTTGAATCCTCGTGAAGATAAGCTAAAGCACGAGCGGCACCAAGAGCTATCTTTAACCGGGCATCCCAGCCAAGAGGAGCGGATTCCTTGTCTACTCCTGATAACAAAGAAAACTAACATCAACAAGAGCATTTAACAGGGAATCAACCATTCATTTATCCTGAAACAACTACCATGTAAATGAGATTCAACGCTGCCATTTGGAATGAGTTCATAAACCAAGCAGCGGGCCTGCTCTTCAATACATATGCCAATCAACTTCACCAAATTTCTATGATGCAGGCGGCTTAGCATTTCAACTTCAGCCAAGAACTCCCGGCCTCCTTGCTGATCGACTCTCTTTAAAACTTTCACAGCCACTTTAGTTCCATCATCAAGAACACCACTATAAACAAGCCCAAAACCACCTTCCCCAAGTATTCTTGAAGCATCT
Source organism: Citrus x changshan-huyou (assembly GCA_039657385.1). Classification (NCBI taxonomy): domain Eukaryota; kingdom Viridiplantae; phylum Streptophyta; class Magnoliopsida; order Sapindales; family Rutaceae; genus Citrus; species Citrus x changshan-huyou. The sequence goes on from CM077550.1 coordinate 10,617,317, forward strand.
AAATTACCAGTGGCTTTCTCTATTTCACTAGCACTAAAGGTCTTAGCAGACCCTGTGTAAGTTGCAATGCTAGATCCAAATGACAAGGAAGCCGAATCAAGACCACTGCCAACCATTGACCCAGCAGCACCTGAAAATTTAAGTGCTTTTATATCAACAGAAGGAAGTCAAAAATAGAAGCACTGCTCGTGGATGGACAAGATCAGAACAATTATACAGTTAAGACTATGATAATAGAACAAGATCAGAACAATCATACATTAATGCATATGAAATATATTGATCATGTTAGCACAAAAGACTGGTAACTAGTTTATTATCTTCCATATATGCCAACCATGCTTTATTAGATGAGAACATCTAGCCAGATTCATTATATGGAGCAGTTTATGGTGAAAGATTAATGTTAAATATTTAGAATCATCTTGAGAAATCAACTTATGGAAGACCCAGTCAATACCAACTGAAAAAATTGCACCTGGCCGTAAAAATAATAGCTACCTGATGGTTTTACATGAGATGTTTGCAAAGATTGTGGCACTTCTTCTGCTTGACAAGCATGACTTTTATATTTGAACAACAAAACCCAAGCAGCCGCTGAAAATAAGACAACAGCTACAAAGGCTGACAGAACAACAATAGCAATCATGCCACCACTAAGCCCATATTTCTGCCGCCTCTTTGGCACATCGACCCCTTCAGGCTTTGTTGCCCTTCCATTATTTCCAGAATATGGCCCATCATCAATTATACCAATACTTGAAGATGCTGAAGGCGGAGAAGGAGGTAAACCTATAGATGCGGTATTTCTATGTAAATACAATGGTTTGATTCATAAAAATAATTTTGAAAGGAGATAACCAAGAAAGTGAATATTATTATACCAGGATAGCGCACATATAATACTTCATAATCACCGAAGTATGAAGATTTTATAACAACTTGTTTATGCCAAAATCTTTGATAAGTTAAAAATGCTGTGGTATTATCAAACTTTTCTCCAAGGGGTACCAAGTCTGTACGGACAACTGTCTTATCGGGTTGTTCTGCAGCATTGGCTCCAATAATTCTTACTTGACTCTGTTTCATAAAAACCCCAGCAGCAATTTCCCCTGCTAGCTCTGAGACCAAAGGAAAGAAAGTATACAGTGCAACACTAAGGCGTAGTCCAACTTGCATGGGCCAGACACAGCCACATGGTGAGCCAGGTGGAGTATTTGTATATGGCTCTGTGCAAATAGTTGTCGAACAATCTACAAAAATAATCAACCATTCTATTATACCTTACTAAGTCAAAGAATATTATAGGACAATGAAAAAGAACACTCCAGGAACCCAAGAGATAAAGAGAACCTAGTGTCGCATACCTGCATTAGGAGGGGGAGGTGGAAATGCTCGTATGGGTTCACTCGGAGAACTTTTAGGCGGTAAAAGAGGCACTTCGAAATGCAAACATATCCCAAGGTAAGCCGTTAAGTAGGCAACAAATGAAATAAGAAAATTTTGATGTAAAATGTAACTGTACAATAAAATTAAAAAGGAGAGTGATGCGAGCTTTCTCACATTCAGTCTGGCCAGATGCACTCGTTGGAGATGGTGAAGGAGAAGTTGGCACACGACTCACTGGTGTTGGAAGGGGAGAATGGGATGGGGAAACTGAAAGCCACAGAGAGTGATAACGTTAAGAGTTAAAATGCCATTCATTTCACTGCTAAAGCTCCGGTCTGAATGAGTATTAGTGGCATTAACCATTCTGGTACCTGAATTAAGGGGTGGAGGGGCATAGTGTCTTTTCCTGCCGGTAGGAATAAATGATGGAGGAACGACTGGACCTATATAAAAAATAAAAAGGAAAATAGGATATTCATTAAAGAACATAATAACTCATAATCATATATCAGCTTGGAACATGCCTCAGGTATAAACTTTAGACCTTGATGTATGGAGGTGGTAGGAGAAATAAAATATGATGGAGCAGGAGAGCTGGCAATTTTGTTCCTTACATCACGATGCTTAGGAAATGAGGCCAAAGGTGAGGACACAGGAGTATCATTCCCATTATTTTGAGGAGGTTTAGGAGAAGAAAACGGTGGAAGAGGAGAATGATTAGAGTGCCTCATGTACTTGTGTGTAGAAGGTGCTGTAGCAGAAAAAGAACCTTTTAAGTATATCAAGAGAATCTCTGCTGTCTTCATTATAATACTTTATGTCAGTTATTTGGCTGAATTCGTCAGAGTTATGAAGTATACCTTTTGATGGGGAATGGTTCACAGGTGGTGGTATTGGTATGTCATATGAAGGTTCGGCTACAGGTTTTCCAACCCTTTTCCCATCAACACTCAAGGGCGGGGTTGATGGAGGTACATCAGGATCTGCAATTTCATACATAGACCAACAAAAGAAAATTCATCAGTGTATAGAGCTTCTATGAATATGGAAATGACACCACTGATAGTTAACTACTGATTAGAAAGTATTTACAAGAACATATTGGATACACACAAGATACTCGTAAATGCATATTTTCCAAAAGATGAGGAAAGAATAAAAAAAGGGGGGAGAGAGAGAGCAGGAGAGAGAGAGCGAGAGAGCGAGAGAGAGAGAACAAAGCAGTACAAATCATGTTCTTTTTCATTCGACAGTTGTACCACCAAACAAGCAGTTGTAATTAATAACAGTGTATAGCGCCACCTATGTTGCTCAACTACCATGTTAATCATAACATTTACAGTGATCTGTGACATGTTATCGAATCTTCAGAGTGAAGATACAGAGAGGACACTTTTCAAACCAAGCTGTGATTCCTCAAGGCAAAGCAGTTTAGAAAGACAGATGGGAAGGAAAATGGTTGTGTAGAGTTAAGCACTTCATTAAACCATCAAAACCTCCTTCATTTGAAACTTAAGTGTCTATCCTCAACCAAGACATGAAGATGTCGAATCCTCTCGGAGATTCTCCTCTCACAACTGGGTGGACGGCTGGTGGGGTTTGTGGCAGTTTCCTAGTTGGTGATGAAGATGGTACTTCATTGAAAGAAGAAGATAAAACCAGTTCCACTTTAAACGGTCTCCTTGGTAGAAGCTTCAAAGAAAAGTATAAATATATTAAGGCATACCGGGTGATGCAGTAGGTGTTCCTCCCGGAATGATTGGGCGGGCCACTGGGGACTTCTGTCTTGAGTTCCCCGGTGGAAATGGACCTATGTGATGTTTCAGAAACAGATGAAAATGGAAGCCAGGTCAAAAGGATATCTACTAGAAATTTCATGATAATGTAACCATATAATATCATTAAACCTGGAGCAATTGGCTCGGCGATGGGAGCCTCTCTATTTGATGCATTTCTTTTCTGAGCAACTGGTGGCAAAGGTCCTGGCATGCTTGGGTGAATGGCAGGTGAATGTCGGTGAAAATTCCCCCGAGGAGTTGCAGCTGAAGTAGACAATAAATAAGAAAAATCTGATCTTAGAAAAAGTAAAGTTCAAACTTGCTAAAGGGCACAACAAAACACTAACCAGTCCTATACCTGGAGCATCGGGAAGTGAGATCGGACTCTGGCTGACAGGTGCCTTCCCTGGAGGAGCACTTGGTAGCATGGGAACAAACAAAGGTGGAGGAGCTGTATTAGATGGATGTGATGCAGGCGTAAGAGCTGTATTAGACGGATGTGATGCGTGCGGAGGAGCTGTTTTAGACGGATGTGATGCGGGCGGAAGAGCTGTATTCGACGGATGTGATGCGGGCGGAGGAGCTGTTTTAGACGGATGTGATGCGGGCGGAGGAGCTGTTTTAGACGGATGTGATGCGGGCGGAGGAGCTGTTTTAGACGGATGTGATGCGGGCGGAGGAGCTGTTTTAGACGGATGTGATGCGGGCGGAGGAGCTGTATTAGACGGATGTGATGCGGGCGGAGGAGCTGTTTTAGACGGATGTGATGCGGGCGGAGGAGCTGTATTAGACGGATGTGATGCAGGCAGAGGAGCTGTTTTAGAGGGATGTGATGCAGGCAGAGGAGATGTTTTATATGGATGTGATGCGGGCGGAGGAGCTGTATTAGACAGATGCGATGCCGGTGGAGGAGCTGTTTTAGATGGATGTGATGCAGGTGGAAGAGCTGTATTAGACGGATGTGATGCGGGCGAAGGAGCTGTTTTAGACGGAAGAGCTGTATTCGACGGATGTGATGCAGGCGGGGGAGCTGTTCTAGATGGATGTGATGCAGGCGGACGAGCTGTATTAGATGGATGTGATGCAGGCGGACGAGCTGCATTAGATGGAGGTGATGCAGGCGGAAAAGCTTTGCTGGACAGAGGTGATGCCAGTGGAGTAGTTGGGATCAAAGATGGTGCAGGGAGCACATTGACCAGTGGAGGAGCTGCAATAGGTGGAGGTGACGCCACTGGGGTGGTCGGGATCAAAGATGGTGGAGGGGCCATATTGACGGGTGGAGGAGCTGTAATAGATGGAGGTGACGCCACTGGGTTAGTTGGGATCAAAGATGGTGGCGGGGTCATATCAAATGGTGCTGATACAGCTGGTGTACTCGGTGAAAAGGATGGTATATTTACGGGTGGAGGAGCAGAATGTGTTGGCAATTCTATGGGGGATGGTGCGTGTCCTCCTATAAGATGGGGCTTTAGGGTGAATGTTACTGGTAGTCTTGGACGTAGAAAGTGTCCTCCTATAATTGCTGGAGATGGTGGGATTCCATACCCTGAACAAAGTAAATGTTTTAGCATAAAAACCATAAAAGCTGTTAATAATTGAGACTTATTAATTTTTACTATCTAAACAATCCACTAAAATATTTACTTAGGGGTTCTCTGCATGCATCATAAAACCAAGACACATGAGCTTAATCATTTGATTAAAGCATTCATTATATGTTTCACCAGAAAGAAATAATTTTTGGTTAATGATTGTACTCACTATTCGCATAAGAGAATTTGGAACCATCAGAAATCTTTGTCCGGTTCTTAGTTATTACAAAGGAAAAAACTTAGAAACTAGCCTGCACACATGATTTGACGAAGGTCAGATACAAAACCACTTATCAAAGGTGCCTAAACCCAAAACCTTCTTAATCACCTAATGAGAATGCATGAGGCACCCATAAACATACTATAAGCAGTATGTACATAATAAAAAGCTTTTTTTTTTTTTCCAGAAAAAGCCTTAGCAGAAATCATTCCCAAATGCAGCCTATGCCGAGCTATGGCTATGGGCAGGATAGATCATGCTAAATAAAATTACTATTTGAACACTAAGTGATACAAATAAAATAGATCAGTAAAACATTGGCTGTAGGTACACTCTGAAAAAGTTGTATACCAATTTACAACCACAAACCTCCAGTCTTAAAACTGAATCCAGGCAAATTCTGCAATCTGATTTTATCAGACAATGACATTCGCAGATAATGGAAATGCCAGAGTTCAAATCACTCACATTAATTCTTAATTGTCCACCTCTACTCATTGGATCAGTGAAACTAAGAATTTGATCACAATACTGACACTGAACAAACATGTTCAGCTTCTCCACATTTCTGCTCTTATAAATAACACAGGCGAATTCACATCAACCCAGATCATGCAATCACTGATATAACACAAAAATGATGAATCTTTCCAAAAAAAAAAAAATCAAATCGTTTTACTAACTGGGTATAATCATTTAACAAATGAAGTACGAAAAAAGATAAACCTACCTGCAGATCCTTGAACAGTGAAAGCAAAACCAATGACACATAGCTTAACCAGCTGAAGAATCACTGGCATAACCAACCCCATCACTATCCCATAAAACCAAATCTCAAAACCAACCCCTCAATGGCGATAAACAAGTAATAACAATTTTAAAAAGAATAAAGAAAATGGAATTGAAAATGGAATACTAAATTAAGACACTGGTTGATAGCTTGAAGGGAAGAAACAATAACAGAGATGTCACATTAACAAATACCCACAAAAAGTAAAAGAAAAGCAATGACAAGGCAGTTTAAGGCCAAATCCAGAAGGAAAAATTAAAAATAAAACAAAATAATATTTAAGTTTGGTGAGAAGAACCAGAGCTATTTTTAATGATTATTGTTTAATGCTCTCCCCAGAACTTAAACTCTCAACTTTGCACCCCGAAAAAAAAAGAGAGAGAGACAGAGACAGAGAGTATTATTATTTTCATGGATGCTGTAAAAACTCAAAACTGAAAATACGAGTGTTAATTGATATTGAAAACACAACCAGAACTGACACGAAGACAATAACATAGCTTAAGACTTAAGTGTTACTGTAAAACACAAGACAAGTGCATTAACCACGTAAGTAACAGACTCTCAGAGGCAGAGAGAGATTCTTTTGGTTAATTTAGATTTATTGGGAAATTATTGGACCCAACTAATAGTACGTGGGGGGTTAAAAAAATTTATTGAGTTTTTAATTATAATTATTTTAATTTTACTATTTAGTTGGGTTGCTTGTGCATGACGGTTTTTTTTTTAATATTTCTTGCAGATTTTCAGTTGATTCTGTATTTCTGTTGGCCAATTTGAGATTAGTGATCGTTTGCGAGAGAAAGAGAGAGAGAGAGAGTCTGTGAGCTGTGGGCATGTGTCCAGATTAAATAATTTGACAATTGACACATCACTATTGGTCCTTTATTTTAATGATAATTAGCTTTTTGAAAAAAAAAAAAGCGATGGATTTTTTAGCTTATATATTTTTAGTATATTCTAAAATGTGGTCCAACATCGGTATCAGACATTGATGGACGGTGATTAGAGATTTGGGTCTTTTTGGAGTTTTAGGTCATTTCATCATCAAATAGCTTTATATTTTACAATTGAAGGGTTTTTGTAAGAAAGGAAAATTATTCGGGGTAATTTTATTTATGGGTCCATTTGTGTATCTTACGATTGAAAAAATATGTATTAAAAAAGAAAACTAATTGATGAGGATTTAGCTCGTATATTTTCTTTAATAACAAAAATTAAGATTAATATTCCATTCCATTTGGAATTGGTTTATTATTAAAAAAATTGCTTTTCTAGAATTTGTTGGAATCTAAAAATGAGTGTGTTTGTATGAGATTTTAATAGACTGTCAAATAATGTATGCGATTTTGATAGATTGTCAAATAATCATTTAGTTAAGAATTTACCCTATAATTTTGTTGATAATCAATCATTTAGTTAAGAATCTACCCTATAATTTTGTTGATAATAATTTATATGATGGTTGTATGTGTATCGATTCCAAAATAATAGCCCTAACAACCGTAATCCTACATATGAATGATGCATTAATATGTTAATTAATGTACTAAAGTTTTGAATTTGAATTTTAACAAATTTCTGATCCATTGATTTTATACAATCAAATAATAAAAACTTAATGTCAAAAAGTAGAATTTAATGTTTCTATTTCGAGCTACTGGATTTGCATAAGATCAATGTATTAGAAATTGTGTCAAAATTTAAAGTTAAAATATACTCACCCCTGCATTAATATATTTAAAAAAAAAAATAACTTCGAAGAGAAACGGACTCCCCTTCAGGGTTCAAATTCATGCAACCAAGCATTTCGAGGGCATATGTGCCACTGGACAATTACTGCTTGAGAAACAATTTTTTTTTTTTTTTTTACTGCTGGAGAAACAATGTTAAACACAAACATATTTAAAATTTTTGCTTCTTTTCTGAAATGTTCAGAACTTTTCTTTTGTTTTTTTTTTTCCTTGAAAAATAAATATTTGATCTTTTCAGAAATAATTAAAATAATTCAATGATTTCGTACCTTGCATTATCATATGAAATTTGGGTGGAGATAATTCCACTCCATTATTTGTGTAAACCTATCCCATTTCAAAAAAATATTTACAATAAATGCACGTTATTTTTAATATATACAAATCAACAAAAATATTTGTATAATTAATCAAGTAAATCATTCTTTTTTTTTTCTACTTATTTTTTTTACTATTAAGGTTACTTTAATATAAGTTTTATTTTATTATTTTATCTTTATGACATAAAATGACTAATTACCCGAAGAAGCATGTGTTCTTGTATCTAACACTTTGGGTATTTTATTTTGTGAGGTAGATTAACTTTTTAAATGAAATCTAATAATTTTCAATATTTTGCATGTAAATGACATAAATTTGACATCTTAATAACTTATATGAGTATTGGCTCATAAAAGCATTACGTTAGTTTAATTAAAGGTTAATAATCATAATAATAAGTAGAATTGATTGTTTAGAAACAATGTGAATTTTGTATAAAATGAAAAAAAAAAGTTGAAGTTAAAGAAAATTTTTGGTACGTTTACCTTTTGAAGATAAAATAGTGAATTTAAAATATAACAAAAAAATCTAAGTCACAAAAAATAAAATAAGAATTTAAGAAAGATTAATTGATTAATTCTTTAGAATTCTTCTTTATTTGAATTTTTTTTTTAAAATGTGAATTTTTTACAATTGGGGTGAATTTATAGAATTTATGAGATGGAAATATTACCACCCGAAATGTTTAGGGTGAATGCTCATTTACTACCTATATTTTAATTTATATGCCTATTTAGTCCCTATATTTTTAAAAATACCTAAAAACACTCCTACACTTAAAAACATTACATTCTTACCTTACTTTTTCTTTCATTTTATAATTATACCCTTTCACCAATATTCTTGACAATAATTAATTTATCTATAAAAAATAATTAACAAATTAACTGATAAATATCAATGTGAAAAAAATAATATTTTTTGTTCATGTGCAACAATCTTACTAATAATTATTTTATAAAAAAACAATTTACCAAATTAATCCTAAAAGTAAAATGAAAGAAAAAAAAATAAGGATAGAAATAAATTTAACAACAGGGGCATCTTCATGTATTTTTTCAAATACACGTACTAAACGAGTAGTTAACTCAAAATGTAAGGATTAAATAAGTATCTACTCAAAACTTTTTGTCAAACAACAATAGGTATTGAAAATCTTATTAACAAATAAAACATAATAGTTATCTTATAATCTATAAGCTTATGTATTTATATAAGAGGAATTTTGAGTCTAAATACAAAAAGGAATTGGTCTGAGTGGCATTGGCATAATTATTGAAGCATACTCTTGTCAATGGAAAAAAAAAAAAATCGAAAGCGAAATGCATCAAGGGATTAGGATAGTTTGATATCAACAATCTGTTGGATTGAACGAAATATAATTAAAGTGGTTAGGTAATTGAATTTTGAGGGAGCCACCAAGAAGAAAATCGTGGGCTCTTGTTTATTTTCTTGTTCTTCTATTGTGGGGAAAGCTCCAAATCACCTAACCAAAAAGGAAATGTACCAAAAAAATAAATTACTAATGATAAATTTGCCAAAGAAAGCATAAGATAAGGTAGTTGTCTAAATACAATTTTATAAGGCTGCCCAAATGAACAGTCACACGGCCCGCTAATGATGATGAATTGAAAAATAATGCTATGCGGCATGTGATTACAGGGAAAGACTTAGACAGCTTGATTATGAAAAATCATCAACGTTAACTTTGTTTAATGTGTGAGTGATGATGAGAAGATTGAATGTTTTTAGTCAGTGGTAAAGATGCTTTGTCACATTCTCACAATTTGTATATATTTTTAATAATTACAGAAGCCAGAAGTTTGCCTAAGACGAAGTTGTCCGGCTTGGCGTATTCGTCCTCACAACCCAAGTGCATGAATAAATGTCTGAATAATCTTTTTTTTTTTAACTAAATTTTCCATTAACCATTATTTAATTGATGTGACAAGCCACGACATGTCCAAAACCAAAAACCCAGAAAAGATCTCATGTGGCCCAGCCAAAAACCGAAAGAATTATTAATTATGTAGCAAAATTCGTTTGTCTCACTAACTATAGACAGCTCCACAGATACAACAAAATTTTTGAATTTGATTCATGGTTTTTTTTTTTCCCCCGGATTCATCGTTAATCACAAAGAAAGGGCCACAATTGCTGTAACACTTGTGACGCCTAAATGTTTGCTTCCTATTCACAATCAAGCTTATTCATTTACTTCTCTTTGGGTGGATGCATATGTGGGCATGCAGCTCAAGAATCTTTCTCAGATTTTGGGGGTGGGGGTCCATGCTTTCAATTTCAAGATCCAGAGATCCATGTGATATCTGATGCATGCAATCAAACTCCCTCAGTGAACACTATCTGATTCACAAGCTTTGATTGATGAGGCCTTGTTACTTTGCCTTTTTGCTAAGGCTGAAAAGAAGAAAGAGAGGCCTTTGGATTGTATGATTATTCATTCCCCACGTGAGCAAGGAGGCCTACAAAATAGCATTTACCTAACTTGACTCTCAAGGAAACTTCAATGATCTTGAGGCTTCCCAACTACACTTTGATGGGACCCCAACTAAGTTGAGACTCCTATGATCAAAGTCCAGTGACTCGACTTCAGCGATCGGTGGTGGTAACACCCACTTTAATGCTGTGGGACGAACTAAATTAAGTCATAAAACCTACCCTCCTTAATCAGTCGCATGAAAACTTGTGATTAGTCAAGTTCACCGCCGTGGTGAGTCCATCAAAAACAGAGATGGCCAACACGCCGGACCAGCACCATCAAAGGAAAATTCATGCATGCTCATACTCATGTCATGCCGTGCCGTGCCTATTATGTTCTTACTATGTTGTGTCTAAGAAAAAAAAGTACATTAACCTTTTTTTTTTCAAATTTTTTTAAGAGGGCATGTCTTACTTTTTTCAAGCTTATTGGGTCCATGTACCTTCATGAAATATTAGTTCATAAAAAATTCTTAATTGTCAATAATAAAATAATGAAATATTAGTTATTAAGTTAGACTCTACGGTATTATCATAATTCATAATGACATTAATACATATTTATAAAATCATGATATTTATATTTTTATTTATTAAAATTATGATATAAATTATTAATTTAATAAATTATAAATATAAATTAATTAAATTTTTAAAACTCAGAATTAAATAAAATTAAAAAACTTGCGTTAATAAAATATATTAAAGATACAATTTTAAGTTATTTGTAAAATTATAAAATTTTAATTTTACTTTTATTAAAAAATAAAACGTGCTTATTGCGAGTCTTTTCACGTGCCGTATTTTATCCCATCTGTAACCGTGCCATGCTTTTAAGGTCTACATGCCTAAAGTTCTAAGTCTAGCTCAGCCTGTGTGAGTGTCGAGTTGTGCTCTACGGACACATGCCGTTCCCATGCCGTGTTACGCACAGCGCAGTCCATTGACCATCTCTAATCTAAAACAAGTATATCTATTTTGGAAGCCCAGACAACCATAATTGTATGTGACTTGAAGAATAATTGCATCTAACAAAGCGATTTTGATTTTAATATAAATCAAGACTATCTCCGTACACAAAAAAATGTTGCGGTAGATAAAGGTTGCCACTATTAATTTCCTACTTTTCTTCCTTTCTAAAGAAAATAAGAGTGATGTGACTGAAATGCAATTTGATTATTGAAGCTCAACCACAATACAACCTATTTGATGAAAAAACAAGCATTGGTAACACTAGCACAAACATTGACCTTCATCAGGTTGGGAGTAGGGTTATTTCTAGAGTAACTCACAGATGGTTAAAAATAGGAGGTTCACATTATGCTCAATTGCTGCATAGCAGACGCCTTAAATCTAAATTCAAACACTTGATTACAGTAAGTTGGGCTTTTAACAATACAAAAAAGGAAGAAAGAAGAAGAATTAGCTTTCTGCTCATATCAATTTGCCTTCTTCTAACATATGTGAAGGTTGACGCGGTGACTAGGATTTACAGGGAACAGGTTTGTGCAGAGCACAATGGAGACTAGAGAAACTAGCACCTGTAATCTAAAAGAAGATTTTCTTTCATCTAAAGGATTATGAGGTACCCTCACCAATCACGACTGTAATGACAAATCAATGTCAAATATGGAGTTAAGCAGGTAATCTGTAATTGAACCAGTAGAATACGTTAAGGGCAGCAGCGGTAGTCACCTCCTGGTTTAAGCACCAATAAAAAGATCTGCTCGGTCATTACAGATTAGAAGATGAGGCTCTCGGTCTTCGTTTCTTTTTAATGGTAAAAATCATTGATTAGGATCAAAAGCTTCAAACCGTTTCTTAAAATCTTCTACCATCTTCGTTTCCTCTTCTTTACCAAGCATACAATTTCTCCAGTCAGCTTTATCAGCAATGTTCAGCAAGCCTGCCAAAACCTGCATAACATTCCATTAAATCAGTTTTTAACGTGGCAACTCCATCTCTGAATCCATGTTCCTTTGAAAATGGAAAACAGATATCCTTAACTTTAAAAAAAAAAAAATTAAAATTAAAATTAAAATGTAAATTCCTATGACTTCCATGAACATTAAAAATCTTGTGCACCAGAACATTAACAATAACTAGTCTGCGTATTTAAGAAATTGAAAATCATGATTTGAAAAGTCAAACAGGGAAGCATACTAATAAAAATCAAAGTCAATTTGAAATTAATCACTTTAATCTAGCATCAAAGGAAAATTATACTGCATACCATAGCTCCCTACTACTCCAGTGTAAGACCAAAGAGTCCGACATATAATTGATCAGTAGTTTTCTATCAACTTAAAATGAAAAGAAATTCAAAGGAAAAATCATTGTTAAGCATTAGCTCCTTGTCCTTCACATGAAATAATACCAGATTTACACCAAATAAAACAACACACATGCAGCTATTCCACAGACAACAGGATAATATAGATGATCCTTGTGTAAAACATAGATGACACCCCATTTCTGTAAGATTTAAAAGGGCAATCAACCAGAAAATAGAAAAGGAAAAATGTATGGCTATCTCAGAGATGCTTATATATGCTTACGTATTAATGTTACAGATTTACCTAGATGAGAAGGAGAGGGTGGGTACTGGAGAAAACTCATGGCTTAAAAACCATAAATAGGTGCGCAGATAATAAAATGAAACCACACTTAAGAATATAACATTGAAACTATCAGCCATATTCCATTGGAAACCATACATATTACTTAACTCACTTCCCTTGACATGTGTCCAGGCAGAAAATCAGCAAAATCTCAAACCCAGTAGTTCAATTTGCGTATCTTACCTCGCGTCCAAATTGAGCTGGAAATCTTTCGTTCTCCTCAATTAAATGTGACAGTACTGTACCTTCTGGGAGCTCCACGTAAAAGAAACTACAGTTCCTGTCAAACTGTGCCGTCAATGATCTTCTACCATCAGAACTTTTACTCGCTGCCCAAAAAAAAAAAAAAGAACAGAGATGCATGTAGAAGTTAAGGATACATCATATACTGCTTAATATAATTGAAACAAGCTGAACAATTCCTTATTGGTCAAGGTCACGTTGACAGAACACTCCCAGGAAAGAAAGAAAAGTAGCTGAAGATACTTTGAGCTTGTAATACATTTCAAGCTTCCATAACTTCTCAAGTCTGATTATCGGTTACGAACAGGCAATATGTAACACAAAATTCATGAAAATGGAAAACTTGAAGCATCCAGGTCATAATCCACAATAAAGTTAACATTAAAAGTATGGAATACATACTAAAAATAATAAAATGAAACTCACATTTTGTGGCCAAAAATTTAAAACCCAACTTTTCTGCAGCCAAGTTAAATATATCTTGAACAGCAGCTGCCTTGGATGTTGGAATAGGAACAGCCTGCACAGAGGAAATACACAATAAATGAAGTAAGAAAATAACTGCTAAGATCCCATAAACATGCTGTAAATTTGGCAAGTATTTTCTCCACAATTAATTGGCAAGCAAATTAAAAAAATGTCAAACACTTACTATTTTGTTGGATAAGTAGAAAATACACTTATGAGTTTGTCATGTGCGCTAACTGCACTAACTTATATTAATTATTACAAAGGGCAACAAGATTTGAATTTTTTCCAAAGGCATAACACAGAAATGAAAAAGTGCACAAGTGAATGTTATGTCCTCTGGAGAAGTTATCTAATGAACAAAAAATGGGAATAGAAAGATGCATCATTGACATAAAACATTATCTTCATATAGAAATAACAACTAATATGGTAAAATCAGCATGCATTTATAAGCAACTCATCCATTCACAAATTTAGACATCTGGCTGTCACACTTGTGGCATTTTCATTTAAATACCTGAAGATTAGCATGAGTACCGCGTTTGGAAAGCCACTCAAAGAAAACAGCTTCTTTCCCCTGGTTTTTATAATACATCATGAGGCTGTTCTGGAACCTACCAAGCTCCTTTTCACATTCGGGGGAAGTAGAAATGGTGTTGGGTACATGCTCAACAGGTATTACCAATACATGGTCTTCAACAAGTAGACCTTTGGGCAGCGCACAGTAGTAATATTCTCCTACACTAACAATCAGATGTGACTCGACACTGGGGCTTGACAAACAAAACCAGCATTCTTTTGATCTGCAATCAATCACAGGGTACGCCATTGACTCATCATTACAACATTCTATAAACAACATTGAGTTACAAACTCAAAGCATTGAGAAAATGAATGCAAACAATCTACCTATTAACAAAGCAAAAGAATGAAAATCACATAAAACAGTGTAAAACAGAATGCAACGACCTGACAATTCCATATGAAAAGTAACTTCAGGGAAGCACCAACCTGTTGGCACTTGCATTTTCAGATCGATGTGTCCTCTGAGAGTCATCATTTTGTAGGCTGTGTTTATAGCTGCATTCTGGACCCTTTTCACATTTTCCTTTGATAATAAAATCAAGACAAACACCTCTCAAACACTGCTCTCTCGCATCAGTATCATGTTGAAAGTTGCATTTTTCCCCACGTGGGCAAGACCCAGAGTATATAAATTTAAAACACATCTTATCACCATCACCACCTCCATGTTTCTGTCGCTTTTGAGAGACATCGTATCTCCAATATTGTGAATCAGAAACACTATCACTCAGCCTCTTTGCAGCTTCTTTTGAATGAGACCCTTGATCCAGAAAAGTGTACGGAGATAAGGTAGTATTAGGTGTCTTCATGCTTATATCAGCCGCAGACATGGTAGCTGCTGGTGTAGGAGAAAGTGCATGAATAAATTTCTGTGAAGATGGTACAGAATCCATGAGTTATTAGAAGAAAAAAAGCTTATCTAAAGGTAGAAGCAAGTAGTGACTGCTCATTAGCATCAGCTGAAGCATATATCAACCTTCTAAGGAAAAAAAAAAAATGGTCCTAAAACATCTCATTTCCAAAGAACTTGTGCAGAGTTCAGCTCAAGTGTGATCCCAATCACTAAAATATCTGATTCCTGAAATCTATTCAATACTTATTTTGCAGGTAAATATAACTATCTAAAAAGCACTTCTCTTATCGCAGAATGCTGGAATACGAGGACAAAACACTCAGATACAAGCAGCTATAGCTAACTGAAGTAGTTGAGGGATTCTCAATTTAATCACCCGGCCATTCCTTGACTACAAAAGGAAAATTGTTAAGGACAACTGCTTATCCATGATTTTTGTTGAGTGAAAGAACAAGTGGGTGTTTTGACCATGTCCACTCATGTCTGACACTCTGTGATAGTCTTCAATAAGAATATGCCTTAATTGCTAATATAAGTTAAAACAGGTTGAGTTTGATATGCCATGGTTAGCACATATGTTTAATATCATAGATGAATACATACATATATATATATATATAGAGTGCACCCTGCCTCATGTCTACAGTTTTTTACTTTGATACCGTGTCTCTGCATCCAGACTAGATACTCGTCAAAATCTAAAATTTCAGTGAGAAAGTAATCAAACCTGTTTTTCTTTGTTTCCAACGGGGGCAAGACCCAAGAAGCGAGTCACATGCACAGCATCAACATTAGAGTAAGGCTCACGAGCATAGAATACACCCTTAGAACCTGCAATGTGATAGCTTCGCAGAGGACATTATTAATTAGAAAGATAAACCATCATTTACGTAGGATAGTAAAACTAAAGTTATATTCGGCAGTGGAGATGCCAGAAAGCAATAAAAGAGTATTGAAATATGCAATAGGACCGCATCTCAATTAGCAGAAGTTGCTTTCCATCAGCCCAACTGTACACAGCGTAGATCTTGATCACATATAGACATAGATGATAAAAAAACTGATCCACTTTAAAATCAAAATTGTTGGGTGATTTCCTACAATCTTCTGCTAGCTCCAAAACACTGTCTTTCAATATTAATACACAAATGGACTGGATATACATAATTCCTGACATTAGGATAACAAACCAGATACTAAAATTATATAGCAAGTGTCAAGAAACCATGACATCTTTCAAGGGTGAGGTAAGAGAGGGATGAAATGTGTTAGAGCAACAGGGATGTTTCCATCCCAAGAAGCATCTCATTTTGAACACCAATTGAGAATTTACACATTTTCATTTTATAAAAGCCTGAGAACCTCAACAATTTAACATGGGGTAGAGGTGCTCCATTACAAAAATGAGAGAGGCAAAATATTTTCCGAGATTTGAACCTTTTCAGTCTGTTTCATGATACAGAAAAGGCATCAAAAATCAGGAACAGAATGGTAAACTAGTGGACTATCGCTATATTCATTCATGCACATAGATTGATAAGTAGTAGTCTCTAAACATCACGTACCGTGGTTTGATCTCTGCCACCAACTCTGATACTGTACTATCAGTATTCGATGAATCTGAGATTCCCACTAACATATCAGATGCAGCTGCTTTGTTTGTGACCCCACTTGGCCATTCATTAGTGAAAATTGATTAAGCAAAATCAAGCAACCGGACCATGGAACTAGTAGAGGAAGAAAGTAGTATCAAAAAGGAAAAGCTACTAGAAAAAGGCACACAACATATAAGAAAGCAAGGATATGTTAAGAACAAGTCGACAATTCCAGGTTCCTCTGCTAATGCTCGCAATGCATCGACATCATCTTGACTATATGTACCAAACTGCTGACCTTCAGATGATTGCCTTCCAGATAAGTATGCCACAGATAAACCTAGACATGAGTGCAGTTGATCAGCTATGATGAGAATATGATAATTACCAAACTCACTATTAGTGCAACTAACAGTTTGGGTCTACCAAAGCCGTTAACATCTATAGAGGAATTGTACATGCCTCTATATTTGTTCTCAAAACAGAAGTGCTATAAACTGAGCCTGGCAGGTCTTTTGGCACTGTTTAACAAGCATTCAAATAGACAAAGGCACGATAGAATGAAAATGCAATTATTTTTGTTCTTAGTATTTGTTTGAAACCGAAACAATTATATTTTTTTAAATTATTAAATAAAAAAGGACCAGCAAGAGTGTCTTTCGGATAACCATTTGATTGATCTGCTTTAGAGAAGCACTATAAATGCATTTTCAAGAAACATTTGGTAAACGCTTTTCCACAAAGTGCTTCTAGCATTATTGTAGGAAGACTCTATTTAGTATAGTTTTTCAAATAGAGATTATTCAAGTAGAACTTTTATAAAAATTTTACCAAAAATATTATAGTTGTTTGGTTGTTGATGAGAGTTTTATAAAAATTATAAAATTATTTTAATAGACAAAGTTTTTAAAATTATATTATGAAAAGAATGAAATAAAATTGTGAAATAAATAAATAGTATTTGAAGCTCGAAATTTGAGTTTTTACTGATAAAGGTAAAATAACTTATTTAATCTGCATAAACTCTGCTCGAATGCAACCAAACAATATTAAAAATTTAAAAAAGAGCTTATGAGATTAACTAAGTACTTTTGATCATAAGGCATACTGCGCAAAGTATTTTTCAACAGAGAAATGCATTTGAACGATATAAGATTAAGGGCTCAGCTAGCTACTCATAATCCATCACATTCTCATTAAACAAGGGGAAAAAGGAAGTCGAAGAGCATTACCGTGGAGGGTGAAGTTGCCGCTGCCTTTCAACCAGAACAAATTATCGGTGACTTTGAAGCCGTCCATCTTGAAACCCTGATTGGCGGAGTTCTTGGAAGCAGCAAGTAAGACCTTGGCGGCGCCGACGCCGTAGTCGCCGATGAAGTAGGTCGGGATTGGAATCTCAGAGCGGCCTTCCACATAGTTCATGAACTCATCCAGCAGCTCCGACGAGTCTGGAAAAAACTGGCCCACGCAGAGAACCGCATCGAATGGACCTGCTGATTTGTTAACCTGGAATTTGTCAAATCAAATTACTATTTGCATTATGTATAATTTGAATTTTCAGAAAGATAAACAAAGTCAAAGCAGACCGTTTGAACTCGCTTAAAGAGCTGATTGAGGCGCCCTAAAACGTCGCCGCAGAGCAGAATTC
The DNA here is from genome assembly GCA_039657385.1 of Citrus x changshan-huyou. NCBI lineage: Eukaryota > Viridiplantae > Streptophyta > Magnoliopsida > Sapindales > Rutaceae > Citrus > Citrus x changshan-huyou. The sequence goes on from CM077550.1 coordinate 10,635,676, forward strand.
TAGGAGGAGACATGCGTGCTACTGCCTGTGCGAGAAGCGGGTTTGCTTGGTCGGTTTGCTTGGTCGGTTTGAGTGATCTCCCTTTGGGCGGGGTCTCTGAACTCTCTGAATAGGGATGTTTATGGGCAGATATGAGTTAGATTTATTCTGCTTTAAATTTAGATCCATAATTAAGATTTATATTTGCTTTAGATTCATCGTAAATTTATATTTTTTGTTTTATATCCAGATTTAAAAAATAAATAAATATTTATATCTGTTTTAAATTAAAAAAAAATTAAAATTTAAATATACTCTAAATCCATCATGGATTCTAAAACTCATTAATAAAAAAAAATAATTTTTTAAAATAAAAATTGAAGGTTAAAATATTTTGATAAAAAATAAATTATACAATTTATCTCAAAATATAATAAATATTGTAGTTTATATTTTTATACTAAAATAATAAATAAGAAAGATAATAAAATATTCTTCAAAAGTAATTGTATAAGTAAGATCAATATAATATTTTATTATTTCCTTCATCATTCTTATATTCACACACGCCCACTCTCATTCTTATAACATTAGATAATGATATATAAATAAAATATGATTTATATTCAATATTTTATTATGCCCATATTTGACTAAATATATGAATAACTATACTCCTTAAAAATTATTTGGCTAACATAGTAAAATAAATTACCAAGTTGTATTACTTGGATTGCAATTTGAATATTGTATATACATACTTTGGAGCTGGCTGATCTTTAAATTTACAAAACTAACTTTTAAGTTTTAAGAGTTTAAATGCATGATAAATACAACTAATATGCTATGAATAAAATTTATTATCATTATAATTCTACAATTGTTATGAGACTTTAAAATAAAATAAAATTAAAATATGAGTGAATATAGATACGGATTTAGATATTATGATAAATCCATACTTACTCCAGATCCATCTTAGATCCGCACATCAATATCCAAATTCGATCCAAATTCATTTTAAACCGACCCAAATTCGATCCGATGGAATTTGAATCACTTGAATCTTGGATCATATCCAATCTATCGCCATTCCTATCTCTGAAGCTTAAACTGGTCATATGGGCCAGTGGTATTTGGTCCGGGCTAATTCTAAAAGCCTCTATAAAATTACACTATGGACACCCCTTCTAAATATTTTTTCAACCCACTTGAGGGGGGCTACACCGCTACAGCAACTTATAATATAAACCCGTCATTTGTCCAATAGGCTTTTGACTTCTTTCACTGGAATAAAGCGAACAACATTCACCGTTTGCACTTGCCTTGCTATTGGTTAACAGATTTTAATATTACAAAAATCTTTCTAAATTTATTATATTAAAATAATTTTATTTTATAGTTATATAATTTACAAAATATTATAAATTGTTTTAATGTTATTTTTTATTATAGATGTTTTAAAAGTTAATTTTTGATTTATTATCAGTTAAATGGTGGTATAATATTCAAAATGAGTTTTTTTAATTATTTTTCAAAATCAAAGAGTCTATGTGTGCAAGTAAGCAAATCATAAAAGTATGGGAATTTTACATAACTAGCCTAAAAATTTTCAGATTTTTTGAAATTGGCCACTAATTTTTTTTTTAACTATAGTTAGATAAATACAAGGTTTTTTGGTCTAAATTGTCCTTATCACTATCTCACAAAACTCTCTCTCTCTCTCAAAACAGTAACCCACCAACTCTCGCTCTTAAACTTATAACCCACGACGGCAACATCTAAGATTTGACATCAGAAACAATATAGCGACGTCATGCAACCACTCATCGACTTATTTTTAGTGACAACATGTCTATTCTTGGCGACAACAGTGTGTCCATTTTTTGTTAGCCTTTTTTTTATAGTATTAGATTAGTTAATCCTTTAATTATTAGAGTTTTCTTATGAAATTGAATTGATTTTACAATCGATTTCATGATATTGGTTAATATTAGATTTGTATTGGAGAGTCTTATAAATAATTTCCGGTTAAAACCAACAAAGTATTGGCTCCACTGGCAATGGAGTCCCCTTAAGTGACTTGACTGAGTTTGCTTCCCAGTTCGAGTCGCAGGGAAGTCGCATTTGTTGGGAGAACCTGTGCCTCTCGGTTCGAGCTGAGACTTCTAGTCTGGATTGTGGTACGGGTTTAAAGGTGCTTCCCACAGTTGGAGCCCTTTCCAAGATACCTCATGGTTAAGACAAAAAAAAAAAAAATAATTTCCAGTTAAAATAACTTATTTTTACATATAATGTATATGACGAAATATGTGTGAAACCGATTATGTTATTACTACTATAATTTGCTTTGTACTATATGTTTGAGCAAGGTTGGATAGATTGAGTAATTTTTTTATATTGATTTGATCGTGGTTGGTTTGTGAATGATGGTAGGCTTACCTTTTTTGTATGGGAAATTTACGAAAATAACCATAAATATTTTGTTATTTTCATAATTAACCCTCTCAACTTTTTTCTATCAACATTAGCCAAACACAAGCTTTTCTCCCCAAATTACCCTTCTTTACAAAACAAAACCAACATTGTTTCTCCCATATCGTCAAACCAAAAGCAGCTTTTCACTCTTGAATTATCAGCCAACGGCGACGGCAAAAGACAACGGTAAAAGTGATATCCGATCATAATCTATCCGGATTCAACAGTAATCAACATCACTTAGTGGTATGAGTTATTTTCTAAACTTGCTGAACTGAGTTGGGGGTGAATCTGGCGAGAGGCTGCCTGTCGCAGCAAAACTTGGTGCGACAGGGTACCTGTCGCACCAAGACCCTGTCGCACCAAGCTTCAGGCGACAGGTTGCCTGTCGCACCAACCCTTGGAGATTCATTAAAACTATATTATTTTGATAGGGCTCAAATAATTTTTTTTTTTATAATTTCAGGCTTAATGGATTCAGTTGTACTTGAATTGTGTTACGATGGTTGGTGGGAGACATTAGAGGATGGCCATATGGAGTATGTGAATGGTAAAAATCGAGCTTTTTTTGTTGGAAAAAATTGTCTGTTTGATCAGTTATTGACAAGAGTATACGAGGTGTTACAAATAAACCCTAATGAATATAGTATCACAATGAAAACAACTTTGAGGTCTAGTAACACATTATATCGTATATGTGCAATGCCCATGGATATATGTGATGATGAAATGGTGAGGGTTGTGTTGCATATGGCATCCGACGTAGCCAATTTTGGATGAATTCCTATATTCGTGACCACATCACCTCGAGTTCCGAGCGAAGGTATTGAGCCATATGTCGATACAGAAACTTCGTTTAGAGCAAATATGTTTGGCCCCGATAATGATGAAGAGGTGTTGTCAAGGACAATATCGCTGCAACAATATTACTCTCCAATCCACGACAATTATGACAACATTGATGATAATGGCATTACGTTACAGGATGTTGGAGCAATGGTATTTCCAGTAACGACGTCGTTGGAGCAACGGTATTCTCCGTATCACAATAATGATTTTCGAGACAATGATGATTTTCATAATGAGACAGAGGGGGATAATGTTTGTGCAGAACCTTCTAATAATACGAGGGGGGCACTCGTTTCAATAATGATGGTGATGATGGAGGAGCCGGTCCTTCGAATGTTCCGTCATTTCAGCATGAGGATGAGTGTGAAGACAATACTCCTGTGAATAACAGAGGCAATAGACCTATTCCTTCTATGGTTCGATCGAGAAGGAGAATTGACCCCCTTACAAGTCTTGCTCCAACTTTGCCTTCGAACATGGTTGCTCCAAGCTTTGTTAGCAATTGTGACTCAGATGATATCAGTGTGGGTAAGCTATTTGCTTAGAAGAATGAGTTTATATTACAACTACGCAAGGTGGCCTTTAGAGATAAGTTTGATTTCAAGATTGCACGGTCTACTACGACACGTTTCGAGGCTCACTGTTGTTCAGAATCATGTAAATGGCGTATTCGAGCAACTAGATGTTTGAACGAGCAAAATGGTCCTTGGGTGGTGAAGAGAATTGATAATGTACACACTTGTCATAATGAGATATTGGTTGATGGACGTCATCAAGTAGGGAGCCGGGTTGTCGGTCATATTATCGCAGAAAAATATATTCAAGATAAGAGGATTTATACTCCCAATGACATAGGAGCATATATGTAACAGGAATACGGTGTTCAGTTAACATACCAGCAGGCATATCGGGCGAGAGAAGTTGGTCTTGAAATAGTTTGAGGCAACCCTGCAGAGTCATACAACTTGCTCCCTAAATACTCTCACGCACTAACTACAGTGAATGAGGGTACAGTCACTCACCTCGAGCAGGATGGAGATGGTAATTTCTTGTACTATTTTGTAGCACTCGGATCTTCCATCAAGGGGTTTATGCAGTACATTAGGCCTGTCATTGCTGTAGATGGTACTCATCTGAAGGGACTATATCGTGGAAGCATGTTCGTGGCAACATGTCTTGATGGTAACAATCAATTGTATCCGTTAGCCATTGGGATCATGGATTCAGAAAACAATTATGCTTAGTGAAACAAATCCACAACAGTATACATAACTTCGAAAACAATTTTACTTTACTAATATGGTGCGACAGCGGGGCGCGCATGGGCGCGCACTGCTGCCCAGTGATGGGCGCGCGCGCGCCCTGCCCCCCTCTCTCCCCACGCCCAAAATTAAGCCACAACACTCCAAAATCGAAAAACAATACTCCCAAACACCACCAACCACCACAAACATCACCACCACCACCATTATTCTCAAGCTATAACTATTATTATTCTAAAATCTCATTTTAAATTAATGAAAATAAGAAAAATTACTAACCTAGGTTTTGTTAAAGGTTGTAGATCGTAGATCGGATGCCGGTGAGAGATGGAGTCGCCGCCGACGAGGGTTGATGTCGCCGTCGATGATGGGAGTTGGATCGGTTTGGGAGAGATAAGTGAAAGGGAGTGTTGGGGGAGAGATGAGGGAGGGGTATTTTGGTCTCAAAAGTTGTTTTATGGCTAATGTTGATAGAAATATTTTTGGGGGGTTAAGATGAAAAAAATCAAAACTTTAATGGTTATTACTGTAAATTTTCCTTTTTGTATGGATTATTGTGCCTATCACACCAAAAAATGCAGCAACTATGCTTGGTGCGATGCGTGCACTCATCGCGACCGTGTTTAGTGTGATGTACTTGTTGCACCCAAATACGATATCTTTTTTTTTTTAATTTTTTATTATAATTTCATAAATGGATAAAATTTGGATTTAGTCGTTTGAGTGCGGTAGTTTTGTAATAGATTGGTGTGCACCCGCTTGGTGCGAAAGGCATCATGTATTCTTTTATTCAGATGCCTATTGCACAATGGCTATCGCATCTATGGGCCATAAATTTAGTACGACAAGCTTATGAGCAAAAGGTGTTTATGCAACAAGAATTTGTTACACAATTTTTGAGTTTTCATCCCACTCTTCATTTTTATTTAAAATTTTATTGTTTTGAATAAATTTTTTCTGATACACTTAAAAGTAAACTAAGTTTTTTTATGAACCCACGTTATTAGAAAAAGAACATTTAGAGCACAACTCATATTATTACATGAATTTGGCGATTTGTTGAGAGTGACGGGGTTCGAAGATTTATTAAGTGATACTTGTTTGGTAATTTATTAAGAGTATTGGGGATAAATTATATCCAAAAAATTGTAATTAGTTAATTATGATAAAAAAGAAGTTAAGGGTGGTAAAATTTGAATAATTTAAAAGTTTTTAGGTTATTTATGTAAATTTTCCTACAAAGTAAGTCTAATTTTTTCCACAACTTTGTCAGAGTGAAATCATTTCAACATTTGTAATCAACAACTACTAAAGGTTCCTTTAAAAAAAAACAACTAAAAGTTGAAATTTCCCTTCGTTCACATGATGACGAGTTTCCTATAAAAATGAAGTCTTTGTTAAAATTAATTAATTAATCAATTGTGTTCACACTATTCAGATAAGACAAAAGGCAAGCAGCTGGCCGCGTGTGAACGACTGAAAGCAGTCAACCATGTGAGAAACGTGAAGGTGAGAGCTGTTCATTTCTTTATAAATAAACAAGATGCTGTCAGCTATCACTCGGTGTCATGCACGGCAGGCACCATTTATTCGAATTAACCTTTGTCTCATTACTGCATTTTGCACCGGGGCGGCCAAAACCACACAGTTTTATTATGGATAATACTCTTCTCGTCAGTCGTGTCAAGTTACCGCAAAAAATAAAAATCTTATCTATTTTCTTGTATGCTATTAAAATTATCATATAATGATTTAGGGTGCGTTTGGCACACTATATTATATTATATTATATTACATTATTTTAATATTAGTGTATTATATTATAATTTATTACGTTAATATTATATTATAACAATATTATATAATATTTAGTGTTGCACTGTACTATATTAATTTTTAATTAGACTATATTTAGTGTTATATTGTATTACATTAATTTTTTGTGATTAATTAAATTAAATAATTAGAAAATAATATTTATTAATACTTAGAAAAATAATAAATATAGAAATCTTAAATTGTAGAAATTTAACAATTTTTTTAGTAAATGTTAAAAATTAATGATTAAATTTCTAAAATTTGTATTATAATTTTAATAAAATAAAATTTATAAAATTTAATATTATAATTGTTAATATAAATTTATAAATTAATAAATTATTATTCAATAATATTAAATTATATTTTAATTTATAATATATTATTATTTTTACATTTTAATATATTAATAAATTTATAATTTAATATAAATAATTATAAATATTTAAATTTGTATAAATTTAAATAATATTAATTTTAAAATTAATATTAATGTAAATAATATTATAATATTAATATATTATTTTTATATGAATCATTAATAAATAAAATAATATTATCATATAATTTATTTTTATGTTTTATTCATTATATTAGTATTTAATAATAAAATAATTTATTTTTATAATATTTTAATAAAATAAATTTGCCTCAATTGAGGCATTAACTGTTGCCTCAATTGAGGCAAAAAACTACCACATTACGCAAACCCGAGGTTCCCTCGAGTTTACATAATGCGGCCCCATGCCTCATTATGGTGCATTATAATGCAGCATAATAAGATCTCAAATTTTGCCAAACATCTATTTCTCACGGGTTTGCGTAATGCGGCCCCATGCCTCATTATGGTGCATTATAATGCAGCATAATGAGGTCTCAAATTTTGCCAAACATCTTTTTGGTAATAAACTAATGTGAATAGTATTATAATATCATACAATTCCATGCACCAAACACACCCTAATATCTCAAAAAAAAAAAAATCTTTTTTTCTACAAGTCCAGCTATGGTTTTAACCAAAAAGAAAAATACAGTGTAAAAAACTAGGAAAAAACTATTTATCCCGAATGTTAACCCCAAATTTGTGCCCCGAATGTAAAACGCACCGTTTGGTTTCATTTGCTTTTGAGAATCACGTGTTTCATTTGCTTTAACACTTTTCCTTCACACTTTTCCTTTCCACTTTCCATTTCCTTAGCTTTTCTCTATTACACACACGTTTCTCCTTTTCTTGCTTTTCTCTCTTACCCTCACACGTTTTAAATTAATGTAGAAACAATAAATGCTTATGGGTTTTGCAATGTAGAGGTTCAACACTTTCACAAACCAGTTCTAATTTTTCAGTTTCCAAATGAAATTTTACACTTAGGATTTTTTTGCGCCGCAATGAAGTCTCTACTCCGCTTAAACGAAAACAATATGGAAGGAAAAAGCAAATAAAACAAGTGCTGCACAACTGGAGGCAATATATGGAAAAAGCAAACCAAACACGTTGACTGGCAATCAAATTACACAAAGCAAATGAAACACGTGCTTCTCAAAAGCAAATGAAACCGAACGGTGCGTTTTACATTCGGGGCGCAAATTCGAGGTTAACATTCGGGGTAAATAGCAGCACTAAAAAAACTAACCCAATTTCGTTTTTTTTTTTTTTAAGAGAATGATGCTTAAAGATTAATTAATGACATGTTTTGATTTGAAAAAATAAAAAGAGAGGAAAAGAGGAAAAAAAAGATAAAAAAAAGAAAAATTAAACCAAATAATAAATTTGAAGTTAATTCTTTTTTCCCTTACTTCCTCTATGTCTCTCCTTTTCGTTCCCCCAATCTCATTTCTTTAAACTAAATGTGGACTAAGAGTGCTTTGATGCAGCACTGCATTATATGATTGTACTTGATTGTATTAAAGTGCATTAAATATAATTAATATGGTATCGCGTAAAGTGTATTCTAGATTGCATTGTGAATTTTAATATGTAGTAAATTTAATATAGGTTTGGTATCAAAGACGGGGATTTCCACAGTGGTACCAAATATTATATGAGGTATCAAATATGGTAGGGATCAGCGGCAAATCACACTATGGTTGGTTACTATAATACGGTGGAAGGTGGCCGGCAATAAACTGAATATTAGTTTATTAATTAACTAAAATAATTTTAATTAGTTAAGAAATATTAGTTAAACGAATTAGAGAAAAAAAAAATAGTGAGAGTGGGTCCGGTCCGAAATTACCAACTTTGTGCAGACCATTGTGGGCACCAAACATCGGGCAAACCAATATAGGCTTGTCTGCTGAGCACACCTCCCGAGTTTTGACGTGTAAACTCTTCACCGCCCCGTGAATTTGGACTACTGAAAATTTTTTCAATTTGGTTTTTACTGAAATTTTGAAAAAGTAAAAGGGGTTATATATATGAATGTTTAAAATTTTATTTTCATCACTCTTGCTATTATATCAAAATTATTATTTTCCAAATTTTAAAAGTAATATTTACTAAAAAATTATGAACTTAATTTTAATTCACAGCACAATAATTATAGTGTTTAAATCACAACTCTTAAATATCAAAAAGTACCTTTAAAACATTTAATATTAATATTTTATTTGATATCTTAACTATTAGTTAGATATTGGATCTATGGTAGAATTATTATTTTTTCTTTTGGCTGAAAGTTGAATTATATGAACAACGAGGGACGGCTTGATAAATTGAGAGGTGAGGAGTCATGATAAATTTTGTTTATAGTTTTGAAAACTGATCGAGACTCCTCTGATGTTTATTCATCAAAACTCGCGCATCATTTAAAAAATGGTGAACATGTTTTTTTACTAGTTTACTCTGATGTAATACAATTTGATCAAAGATTTCCAATGGATAAAATAATAATAAATACAAAAAAAATAAAGAGTGTTATGAAATATTTATAATTTATGTGAAAGTTCATCAAATTAATTTTTTATCTTTCCATAAACAATCTTTAACCTTCTTATAACTCTCATTATCTCTCTAATTTGAAGATTATTATCTCTTATAATTATGATATATTACTTACCATTTTATGGTTGCATCATTATGAAATGAGACCTTTATTTCTTATTTGTATATACTTGAAATTGAATAAAATTCTTCTGTATATATTGTGTCTCTTATTTATTTTATTTCTTTCTCTTGCTATATTATTTTACTCTTAATTGATAAATAATTTAACACATTATTAACATCAGATTCTAACCACATAGGGAAGTATTCTAGCTTCCTTTACAAGCCATTATCTGCGTATCGATATAAGCTAAAGATTAACTCTAATTCTTATATTTTATTTTCTAATTTATTTCTTTTACCGATCTTGTATTTGTTTTAACTTATTTATAAGCCAATTGATTCGCCATGGTGATAATGTTTTGGGGCTAAAAAGTATTCTCTTGTCCTAAGTTTTTTTCCAATAACAAAATTGTACTAGAAACAAGTTTCTAGTGAAGCACCGTGGCCATTTCGTAAATCGAATAAAACAGAGAAAGGCCTTACTCCAACTTCCAGAGTAAATACCCTTAAAACAAAATCTCAGTAACCATCCTTCAAGGCAATCTCTTCAAAAGGTATAATTGAGCAATCTCGATTTGTTTAAAATTATATATGCATATTTATGCTCTATATATGCTCTGTAGATTTTTATTATTGGTATTAAAAATTCACTTTTAAGTTTGAAAATTGAAAACTATATAATGAAAGAAAATTAAGAATGTATACCTGAAGGATTGCACTATATGTATGATGAAAATATTCTTTCAATATATTTTTCTCAAGAACTATTTTAAAATTGTGATATTATTCAACATCTTGTCCATGAAGGATTGAAAAATTTTAAAAATTGTTATTTTCCTTCATCATCATATAGTCTCCTTGAAGTATGGATGGCAATGGATTGGATTTGATCCAAGATCCAGGTGATCCAAATCCAATCGGATCGGATTTGAGTCAGTTTAAAATGAATTTGGATCAGATTTGGATATTGATGTGCGGATCTAAGACGGATCTAGAGCAGGTCTGGATTTATCATAATATCTAAATCCATATCCATATTCACCCATCTTTTAATTTTATTTTATTTTAAAAGTCTCATAATAATTGTAGAATTATAATGATAATAAATTTTATTCATAGCATATTAGTGGTATTTACCATGCATTTAAACTCTTAAAACTTAAAGATTAGTTTTGTAAATTTAAAGGTCAGCCAGCCCCAAAGTATGTACATGCAATATTCAAATTGCAAGCCAAGTAATACAACTTGGCAATTTATTTTACTATATTGGCCAAATAATTTTTAAAGAATATAGTTATTCATATATTTAGTCAAATATGGCCATAATAAAACACTAAATATAAATCATATTTTATTTATATGTCATTATCTAATGTTGTAAGAATGAGAGTGTGTGTGTGTGGATATTAGAATGATGAAGGAAACAATAGAATATTACATTGATCTTACTCCTGCAATTACTTTTGAAGAATATTTTATTATCTTTCTTATTTGTTGTTTTGGTGTAAAAGTATAAACTATAATATTTATTATATTTTGAGATAAATTATATAATTTATTTGTTATCAAAACATTTTAACTTTCAATTTTCATTCTAAAAATTACTTTTTTATTGATTAGTTTTAGAATTCATGACGGATCTAGAGTATATTTGAATTTTATTTTTTTTTCAGATTTGGAGCAGATATAGATATTTATTTCTTTTTTGGATCTAGTAGGGGTGGGGATTTTACCCAATCCAACCCGACCCGACCCGATAAATTTCGGGTTCGGGTCAGATCGGGTCGAGATTGAAACCCGATCGGATTGAAATTTACAAACCCAATCGGGTTGTGATCGGTTCGGGTCAAACCCGACCCGATCGGGTTCCCAAAAAAAAAAAAACCTAAGCTAACACTGCACATAGCACACAGCCACACACACATACGCTGCTGCACACACAGAAGTCACAAGCTGCACAGCACCCACACAAAAGTCACAAGCTGCACAGCACACACACTGACACACACACTTGAGCTGCACAGCACACACAAACGCTGCACATCACACACACACACGCTGCACACAATCACTCAACAATTCACTCGCAAACCTAACACACACACACACGCTGTCAGCCACAACTTCACAAATCACAACTCACAAGTTCACTGTCAATTGTCAAACAACTGAACAAGGCAGCTGCAAGTCTGCAACCAGCCACCACAAGACGCGATCTGTTGCTGGCAATTGCTGAAATCACGATTTGTTGCTGTCAAGTGAAGTCGCGACCAGCTGCTGCCAAGTCAAACCCGTCCAGCCGTGAGCCGTGGCCACCGATCTGCTGCTTGAAGGCCGAATCCTCTCCACCCGAACCCGATTTTGAAGCTTTCCGGTTTCCACCTTCCACTTTCAAGCTTCAACTTTTTTCAAGTTTCTTAAGTCGTTTCATGGTATATATACACTATATAATTAATTAATTATATATGCTTAATTTTTTATTATGTAATTTAGTAATTGGTTATTATTTAATTGTTGTAATTAACTAATTATGTATTTATAAATATTAGTAATAAAATCAAGGAAATTTTGTTAATTATTGAGCTCATCAGAAATTTTTTTTTCATATATAAAAAGGAATTGTTGATTGGTGGGTTTTGTTTTTATTTCATTGATTGTTATCGTTTGCTCTCTTTAGTGAATAAACCATAACAATCAAGCATAAAGGACATATGAAAATGGTGTTAGCCAGCGAATAACAAATTTTTTTTATTAATTATTAATAATTGAAATAATATTAATTGATAATTGTTAATAATAGTTAATAGTTGAAATAATATTAATTGATAATTGTTAATAATTGTTAATAATAGTTAATAATTGACTTTGTTATGAATAAATTAGCACATGAGGTAGATTAAATATTAAAATTAAGTATTATGTTGTATATATTTTATAATTATAATGTGTTGTGTAATTATGTGTACTTGTGCAGTAGCTTCAAGCTTTCAACCCTAAAAAAATTAATAAATTCAATTAATATTTTATTGTATGTTAATCATCCGTTAAGTTGTTAAATACAAGTAACTTGGACTTGAAATTAAAGGATTTAATTTATAATAAGAAATAAGATATAGATAGACAAATAATATCATATTATTATGGGGAATGGGTAATTGGATATTATAAATTAATTAATTAATCATAAATTTCTTACTTTTTGTTTATGGAGCATGAACAACTTGAATTGAAATTACTAATTTTTGTTTATGGATTATGTTAATAATATTTATGTGTTTTGATTTTTGAATTAATGATTATTAATTATTATTTTGAATATTCAGATGCTTGGACACTGAATATCGAATTCAATGAGTGACGATGAAGACCAAAGTGTACAAATGGAAGGAACCCATAGAGGAAAGGAAAAGGCGAAGCGGAAAAGACCGCCAATGAAGAAAAGATCGGTAGTATGGAATCATTTCACTTTACTCGAAGATAATCCAAACAAATGTATGTGCAACTATTGTCGTAAACAATATCAATGTCATTCAAGGCTTGATGGGATTACAAATATGACAAGGCATATAAAGACATGTGAATCATACAAGACATTTCGGGCACAACAAAGTGGAAGTCAACAAAATTTGACATCCGAGGGCGGCAAAGAAAATGCAAGTAATTTAGTTTTGGGTAAAGGATGGAGTCAAGACGCGTGTCGAAGGACAGTAACTAAAATGATTATTATGGGTGAGTTGCCGCTTAGTTTTGTAGACAACAAAGGATTTAGGCATTTCTGCAGTGTAGCTATCCCTCAGTTTGTTATGCCATCTCGAAGAACAATTGGTAGAGATGTTATGGAGTTATTTTTGGAGGAAAAGACAATGTTGAAGAGTTTGATTTGCAATAACAAGCAGCGGGTGTCTCTTACAACTGATTTATGGACTTCTGTTCAAAACATGAGCTACATGGTGATTACAGTTCATTTTATTGATAGTGATTGGTGTTTGAATAGGAGGATTATTAGTTTTAGCGCAATCGAAGATCATAGAGGGAAGTCGATTGGTAAAAAGATTGTGGCTTGCCTACAAGATTGGGGGATAGAGAGGTTGTTTGCAATAACTGTTGATAATGCCACTGCAAATTATATTGTTGTTGGTTATGTCACTATGCAGTTGCTTAGTTGGAGGAATGATGATGCACTTGTGTTGGCGGGACAATAGATGCATGTGCGTTGTTGTGCACATATTTTGAATTTGATTGTTGTTTCAGGATTATGAGAGTTGCATGCTAGTGTTACTGCTATTCGAAATGCAGTGAAGTACGTGAGATCCTCCAGCATGAGGCTGCGGACATTTAAACAATGTGCTTAGCAAGTGAATTATTCAAAAGGAATTGTTGTTTTGGATTGTCCTACCAGGTGGAATTCCACTTATTTGATGTTGATGACTGCGCTGAAATTTCAAGCGGCATTTGATAGAATGGCAGAAGTGGATAAACTTTATGAGGCATACTTTGCTGAGAAAGAAAATAATGTTAGAAGGGTGGGCCCACCTGGACCGGATGACTGGGAGAGTGTTGAACGAATTGTGAAGTTTTTGAAGGTATTTTATGATGCCACATTATTGTTTTCTGCCTCTTTGAGTGTGACTTCTAATCTTTGGTATGATACTATTGGTTTAATTGAGAGTTCATTGACTGCACTGTAAGAAAGTACAGATCCTTGGGTGTCCTCTATGGCTTATAGTATAAGAGAAAAATTTGATAAGTATTGGGAGTCCACAGGAAAGATAAACAAAATGTTGATTATTGCCTCTATTCTTGATCCACGAGCAAAAATGGATTTTGCTAAACATATTTTTGAGATCATTTTTGGCAATGATAGTTTGATGGTTGAACAAATGACGAAAGCAGTAAAGGACTTGTTGAATGAGTTTTATGATGCATAGAGTGCATTCTTCGCTAGTTCCACACCATCGATGTATGGTGAGAGTGGTCTTAAGGGCAGCTATGGAGGTACAAGTTCTTCTCAACGTTTTACAAATGAGGCTAATTTGGTGGATGTTGCTGGTGGTGAATGTGATGACGCTTTACAAGTATCTCGCCCTTTCCTTGGATGTGCCAGGAAGGTTTCTGTTCAGAATGAGAGTAGAAGAGTAGTATATGAGGTGGAAAGGTACTTGAAGAACTCAGTTGAAGATCTCAGCAATCTTAAACTTAATGTTTTGCTTTGGTGGAGGGTGAATGGATCGAGGTATCCAATTCTTGAGAAAATTGCAAGAGATGTCCTTATTGTTCATGTTTCCACAGTGGCATCTGAGTCTGCCTTTAGCACCGGGCGTCGTATTATTGATGAGTATAGGAGTTCTTTAACCCCGGCTATGGTTGAGGCATTGAAATGCACTGAAAATTGGCTGCAATCTAAACATTTTGCCAATCCCGTCTACAACCTCCAAGAAGATATCAAGGAGCAAATGTTTCATATGGAATTACAAGAAGGTAATGTTTTTAATTTTTTATCATACATTAAATACATAATATATTTAAAATGCATTATAACTTTATATAGAACATCTACATGCAATCATGTACTTGAGTTATTAATTTTTTTTATAGATTTTATAGAGCTTATAAGATCGCAAGCTTCGACAGTGGAAGCGGTGAGCGCCGACATTGGTGTTATGGATGTTTGAAAGGTAACTTTTAATATATATTATTATTCATAATTTGATATTATAGTACTATTAGTATTTGGTTGTAATTTAAGCTATAATTATAGTTGTTATGGTTTTAAATTTTAAGTCTAATTTGTAATTGTTTTAGTTATACATGTTGAAGTTGATAGAATGTTATTATTGTCTAGTATTATTATTAACTTGATTTGGTGATGAATGCCATTAAATAAGCATGATATAATAGAAATATATAATCAAGTGTGTATTGAAAAATTTGGTAAACATATATATTTATTTGTAATTATAAATTTATAATGATATAATAGAAATTAGAAAGATTGTAACACCCCTTTAGCTTAATTAAAGATATGAATTGGATTTATTTATTTGTGTTTGTGTTTGATGTGTAACCTTATGAATTTGGTTTATTTGCTCAATTTTTTATATGAATTGAGTTTGTTCATTTGGAATGTGGCTTAAGGAAAATAGTTATTGTACATTTCCTCAATCTTTCTCTAGGCAATCGGCACTTGAACTTGGAGTTCAAAAATTTGAATTTAGAACTTGTCAAAGTGCTTGCATGGAGCCATGGAGGAACCAAGGTGGAGGAACCAAGAAAGCTTATTTAGTTTTAATGTTTGAACTTTGAACTTTGTGATTTATGTTTCTAAACAATTTAATTTTGTGACTTTGTGAGTTTGTGTTTCAAACTTTTAAAGACTAATATTTGGAAATTGTGCTTTGGACTTTGTAAGTTTGTATTAATTTTAACTTTTATTAAGTTTGGAACTTTGGATTTTGTTGGTTGAGCAAATAATAGTCCTAATTCTACCCTCCAAGCCAATAGGCAAATAATCCTATTATAGCATTTTACCTTTATTCATTTGATTTAATAACATTTTCTTTTCTTTTTTTCAGTTGAAAATTAGTAAAAATGACTACAATTAAGAAAAATGTCTTAAAACTTTCATAAAAACTACAATAATAGGAAAAAAAAGAGCTCAAAATTGCATTAACCGAATTTGACCCGAATTGACCCGATTTCAACCGACTCGAACTGACCCGATTTCAACCGACCCGAACTGACCCGATTTGACCCGAACTCAATCCTACCCGTTTTAAATCCAACCCAAACATAACCCGAATTATTGACCCGACCCGAACGTTCGGGTCAGTTCGGGTCAGGTCAATAATTCGGGTTATGTTCGGATTTATTCTTGTCTAACCCGAACAACCCGAAACCCAATCGGGTTGACCCGAACCCGATTTTGCCCACCCCTATGATCTAGATATGGAGCGAAAAATATGGATTTATGACGAATATGGAGCAAATACGGATCTTAATTTTTATTATAGATCTGGATCTGGAGCATAGTAGATCCAACTCATATCTACCCCATTGCCATCCCTACCTTAAAGGAGACAAATTTAGATATTTCATGACAAAGGCTGAATTTGTTCCTTGAAAATTTTTGAAGGAAAAATAACATATTATATGGAAAAGTTCCTTTAAGGAGTGAAAATTGAATATTCAAATGGATAATTTGTTTCTTTGAAATAATTTAAAGGAAATATACGGCTACCAAAAGATCAGACAAAAGCTTTTGATATGATTTTCTTGTTCTTATATGTATATGAGGAGAAAATAACCAAGAATATAAAAAAAGAGAACATGTGATATGTGTAAATATTTTATAACTCATTTATGCTCCTACAGTAACAAATTGAGATTGTCAACATGTATATCGAAACCATTGTTTCTCTTTATATATGAACACAATATTAAACTTTTGATGTAAATATTGGTCTTACTAGTGATATATTTTCATTTCTTGAAGCGAATGTTATTTAATAATTATAGGATTATTTTTAGACATATCATGACTAACGTTATTGACATTACAATATATATATATATGTGATCACCATTTAAGTATTAATGATTGAAATATATACATTACACCACCTAAAGTGGAATAAATTAAAAATTGAAATGATTTGTGATGAACTAAAAGTTCAATAAGCCTAGAGTTTCTTACATAATTTGAAATGATGAAGTTGTTGTTAGTAAAAATCAGTTTTTCTCATAAAAACTTTTAGGACTGATTTCATACAATACATAAGAATCTGTAATCTAGAAAATCATACATTGACAATCCGACTTTACTTTTTTGTTGAAGTAATCTAGACTTCCAGATCACGATCCGTCATCACCACTCTTGTTAGATCACGATCCATCACCACCACTCATGTTAGATCATGATCTGTCACCAAATAATCTTCCAGGTTATGACTCAAGTTTGATCAAAACTGGACGTGTGGGCGTCTGTTTTACTACTCTCGAAACAATCGGCTTCTTTTTCAGTGTTGAGAAAAATACACTTATATAATATCTCTTGTAAAACCTTAGATATGTATTATTCTTTATGATAATTCAAAATAATAAATATTTTGAATTTAATATTATCTCTCCACTTATGTGAAAGTGGAGATCATGTGTAACCACTTTGAGGTCCACCTTGTAAAATAACACAAGGCCCCATTTGCACATGAATATAACACATAAGGTCTTAACAAATATTATAATTAGGTTTATCACCTAATATGCCAGTTTTCTTGTTTTTAGGTTCAACAGTGGTGCAGTCAATTAAATGAGCTAACCCGGGGATCATTTGGGAACATACAATAATAGCTACAACAATTAAGCCTATAAATGAACAAGCCTAATAATTTAATTCCAATTCTACTCCACTATAAGATTGGAATTGACTTCCATAATTGTATGCTCGAATAATAATTCATCCCAAGCCACATTGATCTCTTTACTGCATAATCTTTTGTACCACATTGTTAATTAAATCGATATGACAGTCAGAAGGAAATAAGATCGAAGGATGGATGTGCTTTCTAAAGAAGTTAAATATTAAGAAATTTGATATTTAACAATGCTTGAATTGATGGAACGGCTTTATCAAAATTTTAAAATATAACTAAGTTGGTACGTGGTGTTGTTGAACTCGGTCAATGCAGAGACTAGTCTGCCTTTGGAACCAGATCTGACTTAGAACAGATCAATATCCCGCATGTCCAAGTTTTCCAGCCGATATACTAGATTAGCTTGCTTTACCAAATAATAATTAGATTCTTTTAAATGGATCTGCTTTGAAACGTGGTTGGTTGATTTTAGAATTATTTTACCAAATATGAGTTAGATTCTTTAAGCAAGCCTAGCAACAACATACATCTATAGGCTCATAGATAGTACTAGATCTGGATCCCAGAAATAGCACTCTGATTGGATGGAGGGAGAGAAGAAAGATACAACTGAGGATAGAGATCAGGTTTCGTTGCCTCAGAGGAACGTAGCAGTTATATGGCAGATCTGATACAGATCAGTCTGCAGAGCATGCATAAAAATTTAAATTACTGAAATTTAAATGCTTTAAATTAAATTGCGAAAATTAAATTGCTTTAAAGTAATTGCGGAAAATTAAACATACAGAACTTTAAAATTACAAACTTTGAAAGGAATTACAAATCTTACATCTGATTTTCTTGCTTTGTTTTGCTTTATAGAAGAGAAAAAAAAATGGGAAATTAATCTGAAGACAAGGAACTAGTCTAAAGACAGAAAAATTTCCTTGATGCCTTCGGATTTCAGATTCCCAGAGAGAGAGAGAGAGAGAGAGAGAACGAAAAACTAGAGAGAGAGAAGAGGAAAACTAAAACTGAAAAAATTCTGAGGAGTCTAAGTCTTCCTTCAGATTTATATACAAATCGAGTTTTAAACTGTAGACTGTAGCAGAGCTGTAGCATACAGTAATCTTTGGAACTCTTCACTGTAGACTGTAGCAGAGCTGTAGCATACAGTAATCTTTGGAACTCTTCACTGTAGACTGTAGCGGAGCTGTAGCATATAGGCTTTAGAATACAAGTATAATACGGGTGAAGAGACATGTGCACTCTCACTTGTGTCCAGGGGACCACCCGAGGATGTATACAAAGAAAATATAATTGGAAAATGAATATTTATTCAAATTTTTACTCTTTTTTTTTGAATAGTTACAACAACTATTTACAATGCTTTATCGGAGAGAAAATTCCAAAACAGTCGTCTTCATTTTCATCTCCAAGAGAAATGAATGGCTCTTCATCTTCGTCTTCATCTTTAGAGGAGTTTGCCACTGATGACTTTGACCTAGAGGTGAGGAGTTGTTCCATAACTTTGAAATATTCTTCTTCAATCTTGGCGCTTGCCAAAAGAGACTGGGCTTTAGATTTTTGGGTAAGGAAGGTTTGTTGGGCTTTGGAGCCTGTTATGGTTGGCTGTAGGAAACCTTTGGAACAGAGCCAATTTCTGATGAGGGTATCAGTCAGTTTGGTCTGTTCATCAAATTTTGACCACCATTTTACTTTGAATTTTCTTTGTAGGATAAACTGGGCTTCTTGGGTATGAAATCTGAGATTCCACATCCATACCCATGGAAGGAAGAAATTTGTACAGAAACAAAGAAATGGGGGAAACTTTTTCTCGGATTCAGAAGGAATATAGTGGGTTTTAAAGAGGCTTAAACAATGGGTGGCATTTGGAGTTAGGATATGAGGGATTGGACCAAAAGAATTCCACCAATGTTGAAACCAGTTTGGGAGGCTTTGGACGGTTATTTTTGAATTGAAGAAAAATAACCAAGAGTGGGATTTTTTGGGATTTTGGATAAAAAATGTGTTATACCAGGCTTGTTGGTAATCCCAGTAGGAATAGGTCCGACAATGTGGTAAACGCGTTTGAAAGTTTGAAGGGAAGGTTTTATGTTTGTGAAGTTGGTCACCCCACTGGTTTGGGCTCAAGACTTTTAAGATAGTAGCCGTGGAATAGGCTGGCTCTGAATGGGTTTCACTGAGAAAGAAATGTTTGAATTTTACTGACTTAGTGGCTTCTAAAATGTTTTGATAATAAGACTGGGGTTTTCTCAAATCCCATGGTTTAAAAAACCGACCTTTAGGGAAAAACTTTGAAATAGCTTGGAAAGGATCAATATGGTAAAATCCATCTTCCATAGATAAAATATTTTGGAAGTGGGTTTTATCAAACCAATCGGAAGATTTCTTTGAAAGTGTTGGTTGGGAAAGCACAATTTGAGAAGACGAACTTTCACCAGAAACAACTACATTTTGAGAAGAGGGTTTTGAAATCTCTTTGGAAGCAGGTTTTTCTTTTTCAATTTCTTCTTTAGGAGAGATTTGGCTTTGAGAAAAGCTTTGTAAAGCGAGCATAAGCTCAGGGGATTTTGTAATGGAACTCATCCATTGTTTTACTTGGTCATCAGAGGTAATGATTTTATACTGGGCTTCTTGTTCTTCAACCATTTCAATCCAGGATTTGATGGGCATGGCAGAAGAAAGCAATTTTTCTTTAGAAGGGGTTAATTGGGGTTCTTTAGAGGTTGCCTGAGACTCAGTGTCCTTTAGAACAACTTTACCTTTGTCCTTCTTTCTTGGCGGCATTATCTGTTTTGAAGAAATTCTCTGGTTAGAAAATCAGGGACAGAATTTGTATTACCTTTAATAAATTCAATATCGAAATAAAAAACACTTAAAATGGCTTGCCATCTTGCAAAAATTTGTTTTGAAGTAATATTTTGAACATCTTTTTCTAAAACATGTTTTACAGCTTTGCAGTTAATTCTAAGTAAAAATTTTTGATTTAGCAAATCACTTTGGAATTTAGAAATGCATAAAACAATTGAAAGAATTTCTTTTTTGATAGTAGAATAATTTTTCTGGCATTCATTCCAATGTGCAGAAACATATTGTACTATCTGTTCTTTATCATTCTCTTTTTGTTTCAATATACCTCCGTATCCTAAATCAGATGCATCAGTTTCAACGATTTTAGGTAATGCAGGGTTTGCAAGATATAAACATGGAATGCTTTTAACAGAGTTCTTTATGAGCTTCACTACTTTGGTATGTTCATCAGTCCAAGCAACAGGATTCTTTTTTAACCTATCATGCAAGGGTTTGGACATTCTATTGATATTAGGACAGAAGTCAAGAACGTAGTTTAGACTTCCTAGAAACCTCTGTAGTTGAGTTTTATCTAGGATTTTATCTGGGAATTTGTCTGCAAAGACAAGAGAACGCTCAATAGAAGTAATGGTTCCTTTGGAAATATGATGACCAAGAAACCTAATTTTTGTTTGGAACAAGGAGACTTTGGAACTAGAAATGGCTAATCCAGCTTTTCTAGTGGCGAAGTAAAAATTTTTTAAATGCTTGAAATGCTGGTCAATGGTTTGAGAAAAAATTAGGACGTCATCAATATAAACAATGCAAAATTTAGAATAAGGGTTGTAAATGTCATTCATGATTCTTTGAAATTCAGAGGGTGCATTTTTCAAACCAAAAGGCATAACAATCCATTCGTACTGTCCAAAAGGAACAGTAAAAGCAGTTTTGTAACGGTCTTTAGGATGGATTTGAATTTGCCAAAAACCTAACTTCATGTCAAATTTTGAAAATATGAAAGCAGAATGCAGTTTTTGAAGCAAATCCTTTTTATTAGGTATTGGGTACCTAATCCATTTTAATGCTTTATTTAGGGGTTTATAATTAATGACCAGTCTTGGTGTTCCTCTTTCGATTTCGGAATTTTTATTTACATAAAAAGCAGCACAAGACCAAGGAGATCTAGATTTCACAATGAGTCCTTTAGATTCCAAATCTTTGATCTCTTTTTTACAATGTTGTTCCAAATCCATGTTTATCTGAATTGGACGGGCTTTAGTGGGAATTTGTCTCTCATCAAAAGAGTGTTCATAAGGCAAATCTACCAAGTGTTGTTTCCTATTCCAAAAAGCAGAAGGTAGATCGGCACAAATTTCTTTTTCAATAAGAGTTTTGATATCAGAAATTTTTCTTTTTATGAAATCACTTTGTAATTGGCTTTCAATTCTTTTCAGGCTCAAATCCTTTTGCAAAAACATTAAATCATTTTGTCTTGACCTGAGAAGATTATTGATTTGATTCTGATAAACAGAACAAGCTTTAACAATATTCAAATTCCTTGTTTTTGGCTTTTCAATAAATGGGAAAACAATTTTTTTGTTTTTTGCTTTGAAAGATATACTATCGTAGTTGACAGATAGGGAGTAATAAGGTTTATAAAAGGGGTTCCCAAAATGACAGCATGGTGTATCTCATTTGTAAGAACAAAAGAAGTTCTAAATTCAAAACCATTGTTATAAATTGAGGCTTCAACTTTAGAATTGACTTTAAGTTTTGAATTGTTGGCGGCAGAAAGCCTTTCTCTTATTTTCTTATGAAATCTTTTGGGGACAATGTCCTCTCTTATACAATTCAAATCAACACCAGTGTCGAAAAGGGCAATGGCATCAATTGCAAAGTCTTTAGAAAAAACTAAGGTGGTTTTAATTAAATATTTTCTCGTAGTGATCTGCTTTAAGACAAATAGAAAATCATTGGGTACAGACTCAATGTTTTCTATGTTTTGGTCAATATTACCATCATCATCAGGATTGGATCCATCATCTGAATTATCCTGTAATTGTTTTTGTAAAAGAAGTTGGATAGTTTCAGAGTCACTCTTTTGCTTCTCTTTTAACTCTCTTATCTCAAATTTAATGTCTTTAATTTCTTTCTAAAGATCTTGGATACTGGGGGTAGTTTTCTTTGTTTTCTTTTTGTCCAAAATTTCAGTAAGATCATAAGAACTTTTTTTTTAACAATTGGAACTTTAGAAGTATCAGCTTTATTAAAATCTAGAGTTTTCAAAAGCTTATCAAGATATTCCTTTTGAAGACTTGGATCAGAAATATGCTTTACAAGTTCAAGAAAAGTTTCTTGTTCTTTTGTCAAAACATTGATTTTCTTTAAAAATGGATATGATTCAGAATTGCTACTGCTAGATGCAGAGGTATCTGAGTCAATTAGCTCATCAACCTGAAGAGGGTCACTATCTCCTGACATGGAAGACTCAGAGTCAGAAGACTCGACTAGAAGAAGGGTAACTTTGAAAGGATTTCTTCATCAAGACCTAGCTCATGAAGCTTGCGATTCATTCTGCAATACTTTGCAGTATGGCCTTTTATACCACAGTTATGACATATGGCTTCTTTGTAGTTGAAAGGAGTTTTTGGTTTAGTTCTAAAGCTTTTCTTTTTAGAGAAATTGGGTTTCTTATAAGGCCTCGAAGGTTTCTTATAAGAAGATTCTCTAAAATTCTGGAATGGCTTCCTATGGCTTTTGGATTTGTAATGCTTCTTGTGAGGTCTGGAAGAACACTCACCATTACAATCTTTGGAGATGGAAGTTTTAAAGGGGTCATAATTGAATTGTTTACAGAAACTGCCTAATTCTTGCTTAGATCGCCTAAGCTCCCATTTAAGCCGTTTCTGTAATTTCAAATCTTGACAGATCTTTAATCCTTCCTTGTTAACAAAACTGACTAGCTCACCGTAAGTAAGTTCGTCATAAGGAATGCGGTTGTCATAAAGGGCTTTTATAGAATTCCTAACATTTTCTCCCAAAAGGGTAGGTAATCCCGCCAAGAATTTCTCTTTCCAAGTTATATGATTTGCATCATCTCTGAGAAAGAGTCTGGTAAAGAAGGTGGTTTTATAGCTCTGGAATTCACTAAGTTTTCTACATCTCAAATTATGTAGTAACTCAGTGTTCTTATCTCTAAGATGAGAGGGGTCTCCTATTAAGTGTAGGGAGATAATCAATATCAGGGTAGCAACAGCATCCTGAATTGGACTATTAACATCAAGAATTGGGGCACCATTCTCGTCTATTTGGATGGAGTCTAGGATTTCTAATTGTTGCTGTTTTGTGGGAAGATGATCCCACCAACCTTTAAGTTGACCCGTAAAACCTGCAATAAGGATTTCTGCAATGGCTTTGTCAGAAGTTCCTGATTGGGTTTTATAGGCATTAGCTGCCATGGTCATTTGTTGCAACAATCCTAGGATGTTGTATTCAGACATTCCATCTATATTCCACTCATAGACAGAGGATGCATTATATCGAGACTGATTTAATGCACTAGGCCTATTGTCTATGGTCAAATCAGGTGGAGACTTGACAGTGGGAAGGGCTAATTCCCAATTGATTTTATTGGCTTTAGGAATAGGTTCTTCTTTGAAGGCTTCTATATTAGAAGAGGCTATAGACATTTGGTCTTGTTCTAATACTCCAATCTTGCTAGATTGAGGAGTATCAGGGGCTATTTGAACTTTGCTAGATGAGGAAGAAGCAGCTTCTATCCTATCTAGTTGTTCTCTAATGGCTTTAGCAAAATCTGACTTTGACTCTTGGACAAGCTTTTGCCTAGTTTTCGAAACCTGAAAAGGTTTGAAAATAGGTTCTTTAAGCTTTTTGTCAGAATCCGATTTTGATGAAACATGAGAAACGGAAGAAATAGCTATGGTTGACTTTTGGAATTGGTTTTCTATCCTAGTCAACTGTTTTCCTATGGTATTTAAGTTAGTATTACAAAAATTATTCTGTTGGATAATACTACTTAAATTCGCATCAGAATCATTTGGTTTTGGAATTTTGTAAGGAGAGGCTCTAATTTGGACAGGAGGTT
This sequence comes from Citrus x changshan-huyou, assembly GCA_039657385.1. Lineage (NCBI taxonomy): Eukaryota > Viridiplantae > Streptophyta > Magnoliopsida > Sapindales > Rutaceae > Citrus > Citrus x changshan-huyou. Next base: position 10,660,375 of record CM077550.1, read on the forward strand.
CACCGTGATCAACAGTTAAACTTCGAAGAGGTGGATGCTCAAATTCTATGGTTCTATCACTATCAGAAAGTTTCCACTCAGAAATCTTCTTTCTAATAGTAATAGGGTTTGACTCTTTGAAAGGATAATCAATGTTGTTGTCAGAAGAATATATTTCGAACCAATCAAAAAACAGTATATGAACTTGATGCAAATTCACAAATTCATAGTAAGTTTGTTGGATTTCTTTTCTTTGGTTCAAAAAGTGCTTAAAAAACCAAAGTCTTTTTTCTTTGTTTGTTTCCGAATAAAAATCATTGTGAAGAAGATTTTTATCAAGCTCAAAATTCTTTTTGATAACATTTATAACATTTTCTGTGACAGCAGAGAAAGTAGGGGAAGTTGGGGGAGAAGGTTCCTTCTCTTCCTGTCTTTGTTCATGTTGACTGCTAGTATAAATTGGGTGTGGAACTAGGTATGTTTGAAGCGGAAAACCTAGATTGACTTTGAAAAGGAAGGTTTATAACAGAAGGAATTTTTGTAAATTTCCTTTCCAATGAAGGAACACTTGAGCACGACTCTTTATCAGAAAATCTGGTTGAAGTAGATCTCCTGAAGATAGTTTGACTTTTCCATCAGAATACTGAGTCACATTTTGCAACTCTGTATTTGGCTCAAGTTGTTTTGGAATTGCTGGTGGAGCGGCTCCTTCAAGAATCCATTCCTCCGGAAGATGGACGTGTTTCCATTGGATTGGTTTTGGAATGACAGTGTTGGCTTTAGACAAATCAGTCTGCAAGAGAAGAGTCTCATCTCTTTTTTACTGGAATTTATGTTGCGTACTGAACGCAGAAATCATGGCTTTGTATGAAATCTTGAAAATTAAAGCAACTGGGACAGATCCCTTAATCATATTATAATTATGTGTTTTGATTTGTAAAATCATGCTTTTCAAAATGTTTTTATCTTTAAGAGAAATTGTTATGTTTGGATAACAATCAAAGGAAATCGGACCTTTACAAAGACTGGATTCGATGCTGCTTAGCAAAGAATCATCAAAAGAGATGAATCGCCCATCTCTAAGGACAGCAATGATAGAAGTATCCAAGCCTTCTTTGGTTAAGGGTTTTATTCCAACTTGGATTAAACCAATGTGAATGTAATTAAAATTCTTTTCTTTTAATTTCTTTAAAGATTTTTCTGAAAACAAGTGAATTGTTTCAAAAGGCTCTGAAAGAGTTATGTCTCTTTCTTCAGATTTTATAACATAATCATTTTTTAAAAAATCAAGTTTTTTTTGTTTTGTAAATTTTTTTTTTAGAAACTTTTGGAAGTTCCCAACAATCAATTGCTTTATCAAAGTTCTCAATAATAAATTCTTCTGAACTCACAACATGCTTTGAATCACTAATCTTCCCGGAAGAAGAGCTAGAAAAGGATGATGTTCTACAGAGTAGAGGGTCCATGGGTAAAAACCTATGGTCTATTTTTGGTCTTGTCAGAATGGCTACAGGTATAGTTTTATAGCCCTAAGCGGAAATCATTATCCTAAAACGGGACTTACTACCAGTAAGAAATTCACCACACAAACAAAATTTCAAAATAAATCACAAGTCTTTAAACACAAAACTCTAAAATGTATTACACAAAACTCTCGATATCTTAACTGTCATATCAATTTAATTACATATTGTTCCTTAATACTTACTGGTTTTCTCCAATAATCATTTTCAACATACTAAATATATTGACACACTCTCATGAAGAATTCTATAATCAAGTGTCAAAAACCCATCAAGAGATGTGCTGTACAAATTCTATATTGTTAATCTATAACTTCAATACTCATAATTACTCTCACCGAGATACCGGATAATCTTGACTACAAGTGTGTATCGTGCCCATTTGTAACTCAAATGGAATAACAATTACAATCATAAAATTGTAACTAACTCAAGATTAAGATTACAGTAAAATTAATGCCTATGAGATTTAATAAGTTTGACAATTATTAAGTTAATTAAATCTCATATGTGATCTTGTTCAATGTAGTCATACTACATCAATAAATTCATACATAATTAAGACAAATCATTCAATGAATTTATTATAGTCCATACCTAAATAAAGTGCCCTACTTTATTTATCAATTGCGAACTTAATTTATTTAATTATAAGATAACTTATATTTATACCTTCTGTGAATCCACATGGTGATCACATAAATATATATAATATGATTAAATGAACTTTACTCAAAATATTAATGCAACTAAAATACTTGAATAAAATACCTCATTTATTTTATTAATAAGAAAAATTATTTATTACAATTAAATAAACACATATGCTTTTAAAGAGCATATTTTCTCAACAGTTGCAATGGTAAATTTACAAATGAGCCTAATGATTATGTATCGAATTATAGAAAATTCACAAGAATTTTAGTCAAAGAGCTTGAAGATTCTCTTGATTATTGATTTTTGATTAAATCAAGTGAAGATGAATTTACTAAAATAATTTCTTACTTTGTTATGATTCACCATTATTTGTGCTTTAATATTTTGTGACATATTTTATGAAAAAAGTCATCCCATCACGAGGGGGAGGAAAGCTATACGTGATAGATAATTTGATTTTATGATAATATTATAAATAAGCATATATATCATCTTAATATTTATGTAAACTAGTTTGGACTTGAAGTACAAAAGGATCATTATACAATGTACATTGTTGATAATTATTGGATAAACATTTATATAGAGAATGAAAAAAATTACATATAAAAAGTACTGTAATATAGGTTGATGTCCTTGAAGGATGAAATGGTGATACAAAACAAATATGCAAATGTTTGAAGGTGTGTGTAGTAGATCAAGTGGTATAAAAATTTAAGTCCTGTGAAGATAACAAAATCTTTGAAAATGATTTAGTGCTCCTGGAGAGTCCATATTTGTATAAATAGCAAATACATTTGATCTATAATTAAATTATTTAATATATTGCCCCTCGAGGGGCATATTATAACAACTAGTAAATGAATCTCAAATATCATTGAAGAGGTAGACGGTAAGAAATAAAGAGATTTAAAACTCCCTATAAAAGACACGCATGCACATTAAGAAAGGGAGATTTTTAGCTTTTAACAAAGGCATATGCATTATACTCGAAAGATCTGAATTGGGCATATATATTGAAAATGAGAAATATTATAATTAATGCTACTACTTAGAGAAAAAATTGAAATTGACATAAAATTTTTGTCAATAAAAATTTAGTTGTTATGATAAAAGTTTTAGGATCTTGAATCAAAAAAATGTAAAGATCATCAAATTATAGGATTGGCAAAAATTGTAAAATGTCTGGACTTGTAGTCCATATGCTAGAGAATTGTAAAATTTATTAATATAATTTGAAGAATTTTGGACTTGTAATCCATACGCCAGAAGCCATAAAATTTATTAATAAAATGTGAATATAAACTATAGTATGTTAAAATTAAATTGAAGAATCTATATACTTATTTTTAAAGGATATAAAATGTTTGAAACAAGTACTTGAAATACTAAATAAAAAAGCTTACACCTTATATGTTCAATTATAAAGCTATAATAATAGTTGTGTATATTATAGACTTATAGAAGTATAATTACTTGAGTAAATTTATTATAAATGGGATATGTCGTTATCCATTTTTCTATATGATAAATGAAATTTGCAAGCTTTGTAAATTTTTTTTTATGATTTCATCAAGAAATGACTTCTGAAGAACTTGTGAATTTATTTCTTTTAAAAATAAAATTTAAGATGAAAGATCTAAAAATGAAAGAATCCTTTCAATTTAAAGAATTGAAATTTATCAAGTGGAATAATGATATTATAGAAATACTAGAAGTAATTCATATTAAAAAAATTATTTACTTTAAAATGTGCTATATATATCTTTGTTCTGAAGAACCATATTTTATTCTAACTTGTGCCTACAAAGGTATTGAAAAATTACATAATTGCAAGTTAAAATATGTTCAACATAAACTTGAAAATAACAAAAGAGTGTGAAAAGTATATCACACTCTTTCCTTGATATGGATGTTAAAGCTTGGTTTTATTTAAGAAAATCATCAATATGTGTGTGTGTGTGTGTGTGTGTATGACGATATATTTCAATCAAAATAACAATGTCTCCAATTTATTTTATCTATTCAAGATTTTAAAAGATGGCATTGACCCTGTAGGTTGTTTTAAGCAAAATATTACAACAAAATTTGATAGATCATTGAAGCACCCATGTCACTTTGAAGGGAAACATACTTATTAAAGAGAGCTATTGATATCGAGGGCAATGTGCTCTGTCTTTTTTTCATTCACTAGGTTTTTGTCCCTCAAATTTTCTCAATAAAGTTTTAATGCGGTAGTTTGCATCTTCTTAAGATATAAATGAATAGTATACTCTTTTTCCTTCGTTAGTCTTTTTCTCATAGGTTTTTACTACCAAAGGTTTTAATGAGGCATATTCTTTGTATGATGAACATCCAACGGGGAGTATTATGAAATACCTATAATTTATGTGGAGTTCATCAAAGTAAATTTTTATCACTTCGCAAGCAACATTTAACCTTCTTATAACTCTCATTATCTCCCTAATTTGAGGATTATTATCTCTTATAATTATGATGTATTACTTATCACTTTATAGTTGCATCAGTATAAATGAAGACCTTTACTCCTTATCTATATATACTTAAGATTGAATAAAATTGCTCTCTATACATTGTATCTCTTATTTAATTTGTTTTTTTTCTTTCTCTTTCCATATTATTGTGCTCTTAATTGATAAATAATTTAACAAAAAGTCAATAAATTTCTTCTGACCCGCAAGAGGGACTTCAATAAAGATTTAAGCTTGATCTTTTCTTCATGCATGTTGTAGCATGTTAAGACTTAAGAACAGGACTAAAGTTTAGTACCTAGCTAGATCATAACTAACCGTTTTTTTTTTTAATTTGAATTAGGATATTATCAAACACCCATTTAATATTTTTTAATATGTCATTTTGGTATTAAAATTTTCTGACAACTACATAAAATTCTAGCTAAACAACCCAATAGAGGGGGTAAATTCGGTTTAAAAAGTTTCTTCAATAACAACATCTCAATGCAATACAAACAACTACCATTACACAACAATAATAGTAACCACAACAGTAAGTAAATTAAAAGATAAGGATTGAGAGAAACAAACACACCAAGTTTTATGGGGTTTGGCAACAAGCCTACGTCCACGCACCAAGCTATCTAAACTTAATGATTCTACTAAAACGAGTCTTATATCTCGAGGCTTTGAAAATTACAATATGATTCAAATGTGTCAATAAACCTTTACAATGAGGTATGTATCTCACAACTATTTACCCAAGTGTTCCTTAAACTTATAATCACTTAATTGAAATATTAAAATGAAGTTTATAAATACCAAACTCCCCACAAGAATATATAAGCAAGTGATAGCTCATGTATGAATTAATACAAGAGTGTTTAGAAATATCAAGTTTCAGCTTAGATCAACCTAAGAAAATAATTTGGAGTTGGTTTCATGTAGATAGATGCAAAAACTAGCAGTTAGGAACATAAAACAAAAATATGTGCAAAACCAATTTACCACATTAATCAAACTAGTTCACTACTTTACTGATGTGATTAGTTATCGTCGAAGGATTTTAACAATTGGTTCGCCTCTTACTCACTAGACAAATAATAGCAAACCAGTTTGCTACATTAGCCCAACTTAGCTTTAAAAGTTTTGCATTTTAGTTGATATTTTCAAACTTTTCTATAATAATAAAATACCCAGAAATTTGAAATATTATCAAATACGTTCTTTTTCATATTTTCAAAAATAACACTAAGATCATATAACCTTCTCATGTTTTCTGACACATCAAAACTTTTCAAGAGTTTTTCAAATCAACCTATATATTTAGAAGAAAATCATTTAGATAAAACATTTGGCTTCTATTTTTCTTGAGGTATAGAAAATATAACTTATGAAAACAAAGATAGATTTGAATGCCAAGATCATGATAAAACTTGAGCTTTTAAATGCTTGACCATGCATAAATCCAACAAACATTAGATACGCCGTTGTTCTTTACATTTGTGTCTTAACTTGATGAGCATCTCTTTAAGACATTTGAACTTAGTATCACATGAATGACTTTTGACCTTCAAAAACTAATAAAATTCAAATTTGCCTTTTCTATATTATCTTTACCATATTATTTGATTATCAAAATAAAGGTTTGTAAGATCCTTCAAGTCAAGACTCTATTTTACTACTTAATATTTTAATTGTTATCATTTTAACACCAAATCATTAAAAGTAACAAAATAATTTTAACATGATTGTTGTTAAAAAGACCCGCTAAACTATTTAAATGTGTAGAGATATGATTTTGTCCTATAAAATAAAAATAATATATGAAAATCAAATATTTGGAAAATCAAATATTTTCATTGTTAAATCTTTTGAAAATAAATAACTATATTCAGAAATTAATGTTATTTTAATATTTGTATTAATATCAATTTTAATATATAAAAATCAATTATTGTAATAAATTTAATAAAATAAATAGTTATTTAAGAAATCATTTTATTTTAGTTCCTTGTTCTTTTAACATTTGTAATTAACTATTTAACAAGTACATATCAATTATAATATTTAGTTTAATTATTTTAAATAATTTTATCATTTTATTAAAAAATTATCAATTTATCACATAACTTATTGGGAAATTATCAAATTACTACATGTCTTTTTTATTTTGTTTCAAATCACCGTCGCTGCTTAAATTTATTAGATTGAAATATTTTAAATACCCTCGAGATGTCATAATTTTTTAAATGAAGTTAACTATTTGGTGGTAAGATAATAACAATTAAAATATCAGGTGATAAAATATAATTGTCAAAAACTTTAGTAAAGTAATATGTCAAAAAATATTAAGTAGGTGTTTGATAATATCTCTTTAAATTATTTATTAAGCTAATCTAACCTGCCAACCATGCATATGTATGCATACATACATACATACATATATATATATATATGGTCTAGCTATATTATAAAAGTGGTACGGTACCACTGTTACTTTCAGCTATTGAATCTTGTTAATGCAATTGTACAACTATAAATTTAATAGTTGAAAGAAATAGTGATATCGTATCACTGTTGCAACATAATTTTGCCCATATGTGTGTGTGTTATAGATATCATCATCCGTCTCGTACCTCCACCCTCGAAGACTTCAAGTGCTTCTGCTCATCATTACATGATTTCTATTTTCTCCATTGGCTTAATTTTTTATTATTTAACATAATACTTTGATAAGATGTCATCACACGTAACACAAAACCAATATTAAAGTTAATAAAATAACGAACCATGCCCATAAAAAATTCAGAATATCTGACGCAATCCTGATTATCACGTGAGTAAAATATGTAGACTTGTATAATCCAAAATTTATATGGGTGGTTGCACTTGGTCAACATCTGATCATAATGAGAAGGCAGGCATGCCGGAATAAAAAAAAGTTTCATGACTTTTTGACGAAAGCTGGTTCATATTGAAAATGGACAACTACGTATTCAAATATTAATAATATTATGGGAATAGAAATGGGAGGAAAGTGGGTGCGTGGCAATGACCAGGTACATCGACCCTTTAAGCCCCTTTACGAAGTAATATCTTATGCGAGGATATACCCTAGGAATATTATTAAAAGAATTTGAATAAATATTTATTGAGTAATAATATAGTTATAAATTTTTGTATAAATTTATTTTATATAAATTGATTTAGTATGATAAAATTATTTAAATTAAATATCTTTTGGTCCACATGATCTATTTTTATTATTTTGTATTTTCATTCAACTAATAAATTAATGTCAAATCAATTTGTATAATAATTTGTGACTATATCATCACTCATACTCGTTTAATCTGTAGATTTTAATTCAAGTGTTTCTTTTATTTTTATATTTTATAAAATACCTATTTTTATATTTTATAAAATACCTTAAAATACTCTTAATATATGTTACATTTTTTAACTTCATTTTTTCTTTACTTTTACAACAAATCCTTGCAACAACATTTTTTATATTAAGTTTTTAATCTATGAAAAAAATTAATTAGTAAATTAACCAACAATTACTTATGAGCAAATTAAGTAAATATTAGTATGAAACAACCCATATTTTTCATCACCTTGCAACAATCTTGTTAGTTATTATTTATGAATAAATTAACACTAGCTAATTTAAAACAATGTTTAATATCCTTGCAAATATCTTATTAATAATTTTTTTGTAAAATATTAATTTATCAAATTAATCCTAAGAGTAAAATAATAACAACTAATTTATTTTAATTTTGATAAATTGACTTTTTTCTCTTAATATTTCCAAGAATATTTTTATAAGGATATTATTGTAAAAGTAAAAAGAATGAGGGTAGGATTATAATATAAATACTAATAAGGGTATCTCAGAGATATTTTTTTAAAATATAAGAACTAAATAGACACTTAACTTGAACTATAAAGACTAAAGAAACATTTACGGAAATAACTCCTATTGCCAAAATCCATGCTAACCCTTTAATTTGTTGGGCAGTTTTGACTTCTCAGTTGCATCCACATCCATGCAAGGGATGTTTAATCTTTTTTTTTTTTGAACCACGAGGTGGTGCTGAGTGGGCCCCAACTGACTTGAGACTTGAGACTTCTTGTATGAGGGACGGAGCCAGCATGGGACTAGCTGGGGAACAGGCCCCAACTGGTTTTTAAATTTTTTTTCATGATTATATTAAAAAATTATATTTTATTTGTTATTTATGACAAATGCCCCAGTTGAATTGTAAGATTTGAAAGTGACTCTAGTAATTTTAAAATATTTCATATTGTCCCTAGTTTAAATGTATACTTCTAAATAATTTAATTAGTTATTAACATTTCATGAAACTTGATTAAATGCACGAGAACAAATATTAAAATAAAAACAATCATAACAAAATGTTAGTATAATGGTTAATGGACCAGTCTTTAATCTTTTTGTTTTCTATTCAAGCAAAATCAAGTATTTGGTCTTTCAACATTGACCCATAAGTTGTTAGTCTACCTAATTCTAATTTTTAATTTTTTGATTAATCGTTTGTCTAGTTTTAAAATCTATAATTTTATCATACATTCATGTTTGCTCTGTGTGTTGCAATATATGAATATTTTTGTTATTATTAAAAGATTTTAAGAGCAAATTAAGTAATAACCTAGTCTTGTATATTGAAAAATGTATTTTTGCTTATATTGATAATGAAACTATCATATATTATTTTCAACTCATAAAATCCCATTGAGGAGTTTTCAACGAAAACAATTGTAATAAGTAAATTTATTATCAATGAATATTATAGTTGTAATGTCATATATTGCTATCTAAATTTTTAGAAGTGTCTTATACTTTAAATAGGGTTTCACTTATATGCATGCAGACACACTCTATAAGGAGCATGATTGTGCATGTAGTAAGCTCCCATTTGTAGTTTGTGGGGCTCACAACTCAGTTTCCCAAATGAGAACTTACCACACGCGCAGTCACGCATTCGAGTCATGTTTGATTTTAAATGTGCCCCAGCTCCATCAATTGGCTACGTCCCTGCCTGTATCACTTAAAAATATTTAATTTATTAAATTAATTTACGTTAGTCGGTTTAATCTCGAGACATCTTAAACTATTAGATAAAATTCTTATCAATTAAACTAAGAATCACATATGATATCTCTATACTGCATTAAGAAAATTTTCATTTCTGTTAAGACGGTGATGATGGATTATTTATTTATTTTATTAATTGTACTATGACAAGGTTGTAATTTCAAAAAAAATGAAATGACACCCTTTAGTCGTGGTCGTTATTAAACATACTTTTATATATACTGTTGTGATCTCAAATCTTACTTGTCTAAAAATATAACACAACTGAGCATAACATTAGTCTATGGAGGTGGTCTGTAAGGTGAGCAATTTTTTTTTTTTTGCTTTTTATTTTTGAAAAGTACAAGATGAGCAGATGTTTTGCTTTCTGCGTAATGGTCTTTTACGTGTAAAGTGAATTTATATATCTTTTCTATAAAAACAATCCATGTGGTGCGTTAGTCTTACTATAGCAATTAGCAATTTTGTTAGGCACGTGCTCTTTTTTTTTAAAAAAAAATTAAAATTAAAATCAAACCATAGGATACTTCAAGTTGCCTCAATTGCTCGATTCAGAGGTCTCACTTTTCAGATTGACCAAATGACTAGCCGAAACTCACTGACCACGACACCAAGTTGTCTGATCCAATGAAATATACAAGTAACCTAGCCTTCCGTTTGGCTTGACCATTTTATTAAGCTAACCATGGAAAATAAACAATGACCTAAAAAACTTTCAAAAGAGACGGGTATAATTTGGGCACCATCATTTGATGAGGAAATCAATTAAATCTGTTAATCCTAAAGTATCTAGACTCCGCGTTATGGGTGTCAATCGAAGTCACGATCTAATCATCTTCTTTGTTCCTTCCAATGAAAGGTAGAAAATGATTAATTAAAATTACACGTCTTTAGCAAGAAAATGCTATTTTATTTTAAGATTAAATTTCGTTTTGTTTTATCCTCGAAAGAAGACAAAGGTGTGAACGTTGTTCTATATACAGCCAAAATAGCAGAGATAATTATTGGGCAAAGGGGAGGCAAATCTCATAATTATGCAACAAAAAGTCCACTCCAAATTCACACGTCCGATTAATAAAATTATAAGAATATTAATAATGGGGGTTAGACAATATTAAATATAAGGTAACATATAACGAATTTATGAATTGTTATTTATAATAATTCAATTGTTTTTATTAATATAATTTTTTTAATTTTAAATGATTACTCAAGGGTTATTGTATGTTGAATGTAACATGACCCTTTATAATACTATTAAGTACAATAATACAATTAAGAATGCTATTATGTCTATATTTACTATTTATTCACCGTTACCACCAATGAATGCAAAAGCTGAGTGGTCCACTAGCAATGAAAGGCCAATGAGCACCAATAATCTGTATTACCATTGCATCACCAGCATCTGTAATGCTCCAGCTAATAAATTGTTTTTTATATATAATGATTTAATTTTCTAAACTTAAAAGATGATCTTTATATACTCCTTTAGCTGCAAAAGTTTCTTTCTCGCTGTCTATTTCTTTTTATTTTTTAATAAATAGTGGAAAAAGTATTCTGCTTTTTGAGTTCTGTCATGCAATACTAAATGACAAATCTTGTCCCGCAAACGTAGTACGGTATTTTTTTTTTTTTATTTTGCTATGTTATATTTTATGTAACATACACGATTCACAAGAGCCATATAAATATATGAATCTCATAATTTATGTGGTTTTTGTGGGTTGTGTATGTTACATTTCATGTAACATAGGACTCTTTTTTTTTTTTGGTGTGAAGTTATAAAAGTTAACTAACTGAACTGTGAGGGTGTATTTGGTGTATGAGATTGTATGATATTATAATACTATTCACATTAGTTTATTACCAAAGAGATACTTGATAAAATTTGAGACCTCATTATACGGCATTATAATGCACTATAACGAGCCATGGGGACGCATTACGCAAATCTCGAAGGAATTACCAAAGAGATGCTTGATAAAATTTGAGATCTCATTATGCTGCATTATAATACACCATAATGAGGCATGGGGCCGCATTACGCAAACCCGAGGTAGCCTTTTGCCTCAATTGGGGCAACACTTAATGCTTTAATTGAGTCAAATTTATTTTATTAAAATATTATAAAAATAAATTATTTTATTATTAAATACTAATATAATGAATAAAACATAAAAATAAATTATATGATAATATTATTTTATTTATTAATGATTCATATAAAAATAATATATTAATATTATAATATTATTTAAATTTATACAAATTTAAATATTTATACATTATTTATATTAAATTATAAATGTATTAATATATTAAAATGTAAAAATAATAATATATTATAAATTAAAATATAATTTAATATTATTGAATAATAATTTATTAATTTATATTAACAATTATAATATTAATTATAATCTAAATTTTACTTTTTACATATAATATTAAATTTTATTTTATTATAATTATAATACAAATTTTAGAAATTTAATCATTAATTTTTAACATTTACTAAAAAATTTGTTAAATTTCTACAATTTAAGATTTCTATATTTATTATTTTTCTAAGTATTAATAAATATTATTTTCTAATTATTTAATTTAATTAATCACAAAAAATTAATACAATACAATGCAATACTAAATATAGTCTAATTAAAAATTAATACAGTACAGTGCAGCACCAAATATTGTACAGTATTATTATAATATAATGCTAACGTAATACAACATAATACAATACACCAGTATTAAAATAGTATAATACAATATAATACAATACAGTGTGTCAAACACACTCTTAAGAAATTATCACAAACTTATATGCATAACTGATTAATGTGCATGAGATTGTATTTAACACATCCATCACATTTACATTGATTTTTTGTCGGATTCTTACGACGTTCAGAAATAATGTAAGTTCACTCGCGGGTAAAATTGACACTGACACATTGCCACATAAAAGTTCATTATTAACTTAAACCTTAATAAAAAAATCAACTCATGGGTTAGTGATTACCTCAAACTTATAAATTAATAGACTAAAATTTGTTGGGAGAAGAGATTGGGCCTCTAGTTGGCGTAGATTTTTCCACAGATAGTATGTATATTTAAGCAGTAGTTGATTTTTTGAGTGAGAGTATTGACACCCTTTGAAATATCTCTTTAAATCCTTTTAATTATTTCACAATTTTAATTTTTATTAAAATTACATAATAGAAAAATTTTAAATTAAATTCCCACTCAAAAGTCAAATAATTTTTTTCTTACAAAATCCAACATCTTAGAAATAAAAAAAAATTCCTCTAAGTTTTGGGTAAGAAATTTACCATTGGTGACTGTAATAAAGAGGAAAAAAACCCATTAATTCTTTCTTTTAAATAGAAGAAATCCTATTGTTAAATTGAGTTTAATAATAAAAATTAAAAAAATGGTGTTTACACTAATAAGTATTTAGGGGTATTTTTGTCATTGATAGGTTGCCAAAACAATTGTTTAATTTTTTAAAATATTTTAATGGGGTTAATAAAGAAAAGTGGTGTTAAGAGGTATACGAGAGGAGCTAATAGTTCGACTTTGATTTTTTTTTTTTAAATATCTGAATATAAATAGTATTTTATTTATTTATATAAATAAAAATATCTTAAATATAGTTATTTCATATTTATGTCATTGTAAATCAAAACAAAGAAAAGAGATTATGTTTTACATTTTAATAACTATGTATATTTTATAGAAATATTTTAAAAATATAATATTTATTTCTCACTCAGATATTTTTTATTTCAAATAAAAATTACAAAAATTTATTTTTTCTATTTAAATATAAGTGTCTCAAAGTCGGACATAAACAGAAGTTACAAAAAATAAAAAAAGTAAATTTAAAAAATATAAAATTAATAAAATTAATAAAATTTCAAATTTTAAATATTTAACCAACAAGCTCTCTAAATTTATATTAATTCAGTATAATACAATTTATTTCATCCATTATATACATTTAAAAAAAAAAAATGTACGTTGTAAATCCCTACTTCACTGTTAGTAAGCGAAGATAAAACGTTATCCCATCACAACGAAAATCTAGTTATGTCAGAAAACATGTAGAGTACTCACTGCCCATCATCAATCCATAGAAGAGCATTCCTCCTCACGACATACAATATAACATAATAAATCTCCCTCTCTCTCTCTCTCTCTCTCTCTCACCTTCCAATTTCCATTCTTACAGATTAAGGACAAACCAAAACCCACGAAACCGAAACAGAAGAGCATGACGGACCAATCAACACTATGGGGATGCATGAGCAGCTGGCTCACCCTCACTCCCAGCACTCTCTTTCTTTTCGTCAACCTCGTCATCGGAACCATTGCTGTCACCTCTCGGTTCACTTCAGCCAACAGAAACCCACAACAAACACTCGCCCGCGCTCCCTCTCTCCTTGACCGTGTTAAGTCCATCGACTTTTCTCTTTACAAATTCCCCACCCAACCCGAACAACAAGAAGAACCGCACTATTTTCATCAACCCACTGAAGAACCACCCACATATCCGGTCGAACCGGCACCGGAGCAAACCCACCAGCTCGTCCGAGCTCCCTCTCTCTTAGACCGAGTTAAGTCTATCAACTTCTCACTCTACAAGTTCCCCAGTTATCCCGCCCAAGAGCCCGAACCAGAACCAGAACCATACTCGTACGCAAATCCGGTCGAACCGGAGCCCGGACGGCTGGATCGAGCTCCATCACTCCTAGAGCGGGTCAAGTCTATTAGACTCCCCTCTGTTTACAGATCTCAAGAAGCGGAAACTGAGGTCATCGGTGGCAACCACGAGGCGGAAACAAATACGGTTCATAAGCCGAAGAGGAGCAAGTCGGAGTCGACGAATAAAGCGAAGACGAAATCAAAAGAGAATATGAAGAAGTCGGCGAGCGAGAAGGCGATGGCGGTGGAGGAGGAAAGGGAGATGGTGGAGCGAAGGAGGCCTCAAACGGCGAGGCTGGAGAGAACAGTGACGGTCGGTGACGGTGACCACGCCGTCGATGCCAGAGCTGATGACTTTATCAATAAGTTCAAACGCCAGCTCAGGTTGCAGAGGTTGGATTCTCTCTTGCGCTACAAAGAAGTGCTTCAAGGAAAGTAAAAAAAATTTCCTAAAATAAAAAAAATTAAAAAGAAGTAAAATCACGTTTGGATTTCGCTTCTTTTTTTTAAAAAAATCATGTAAAGGGGCGATTTATTGGCTGTTTCTGTGGAAGGGGCTTTTAAATTATTTCAGGTGTTCATGTGGGTTTCCCCGTCAATGCGCTGCGGAAGAAGATAGCCAGAGGAGTGTTTTCAAAGCGGCTCGAGTCCGACGGAAATTGTCCTGCAATGTCCACTGGACTTGATCGTAATTTATGAGACTATTTGTCATTTCAAGTCTTTCTATCTTTTTTTTTTTTTCTTGGTTTTGAGTTTATTAGTGTTAATTGGTATTTAATTGAATAATAATTTTAGTCTATCTAGTAAGTAACGGTTAGTTGGATCCTAGTTTTTTAAATAGAGTTGGTTAAATAAAATTTTTATAAATAGTGATTTTGTTAAAAAATTTTAATTATTTAATTGTGAAAGAGAATTTTTATTAAAAATTATAAAATTATTTTAAGAGGTAATTTTTTAAAATTATATTATTAAAAAATAAAAAAGGTTGTGAAATATTTTGAAGATATTTTAAATATTTTAATATTTTAATATTAATTTTTAAAAATTTAAATTTAAATTATGATTGTTAAAAATAAAATAATTTTTTTAATTTTAAAAATTATATTAAAAATAATTAAATAATAGTAATAAATTTTAAAATATTTATAATATTAAATAAATATTTATGATAATTCAATGGGTATGGGGCATTTACTTAAATAAATAAACTGAATGGTGAAATGCGTTGAACTTTATTTACAATTGGCAATACCCATGTGAAATTTTCACAAGAATTAACTGCGATTTGATGGATAAGAAGTGCTTAAATGCAGGTTTTGCTTCTGCATGGCTTGGGGGTGGCACATTTTTAATTATGGTTTTTGTTATGTTACATAATTGTATCATATATGATTATACAGCAACAGTTAAATTTTTATCTAATGGTTGTAAAAATAACAGATTTTATTATTTTTTATTTTTATAACTATTAAATTTTTATTTAACGGTTGCTACATAATTATGTATGTTACATGATTATCTAACATAACAATCCCTTTTAATTATATTTTCGTATAGGTAAAGAAGTCAATTAAAGTCAAGTGACTCAAATAAAAAGCTAGATTTCCACTTTACTTTCCTCTAATAAAATCTTCACAATTTCACATGGCACGGTTTGTTTGTTGGTATTACTTGTCCAATGTGATTAAGTGACCACGCAAGATGGGAAACTTCATGGTTCGTCCATTAGAGGCCATTGTCATATCAATTTCATATCTAGTAAGACTTAAAAATCACTCCTAAAGATAATTTTCAAATTAAGAAGAATCGAACCGAGGACAAGACTTCATAAGTTCAAGTGAAGGAAAAACGCACCTTAATGCATCAATTTGCTTAGTATTATGGATTTAATACAGATTTTGATTTATATACATACATATTTGGATATGTCTCTAACTTTTTCTTATTTATTTATTTTGCTTAACATGATGCATCGATTAAAATTTTAATTATGGATTAGAGTTTTAGGAAATGTTACTTCGGGTGCGTTTGGAATTGAGGTTGGTCAACTGTAATTTTTAAGGTACAATACTAAAGTGTTTGGTAAATACTAGCTGCAGTAGCTTATAAGTTACGTTGATATGATTTTTTACTTGTATAATAAAAAATCTATTATATTTTAAATAATTTTGTCAAAATTATTATTTAAAATTTATATTTATTATATATTATTAACTTTTATTTGATAGTTACAATTTTTTTTCTATAGTAATTGTAACTTAAAAGTTGCAGCATCTCAATTTTAAACGGAACCTTCTTATTATTATTGTTTCTAAACTTTGGCTTAAAAAATAAACATTGTTCGTGATGGGCTATTGATGTTGGCTAGTGATATCAATTAAGGTCAAAAAGGTTGATGAATGTGACCATATTCAATTTGAAAATCGTCCCCATATAGGTATATATACACATATGTTGTAGGACCATCCCAAAGAGGCATAAGTCAAGTTTAGAAGTTCGCAAGAAAGAAACCCCCGAGTCCAAAAGATACTGGTTTGATAATTGACATGCATCTTGTCCTCTTTTCTTTCAACTATCTGTGATTCATCATTATCACAAGATGGGGGTACAAGACATGGCCAAATATATATAATATATATAGATTATAGAAGAAGCTGCCGCCTTCATTTTCGTCCTTACACGTACGCCTATCTTGCGTGACTTTGATTATAATGATCATAATGACGAATTTGTGACCTTTAGGTACGCTTTCTCATCGGGCACGTAAATATATGCAAATCGCAATTACTTTTTAAATTTGTAGGGTTTGATTTTGAGAGGGCTGATCCGCTCTTCTCATGGAGAGTGAGGTCGCAAAAATCCCTGATTTTTGAAGCTTAAAGCATCCCATTTTGTAACCTGATTTTTGATAGTAAAAGATTCAAAATACATTAGATGCACTGAAGTAGGTTAGAATCACGCAACTGATCAGTGTTTGGCCATGGAAGAGGCTTATTTTCTGATAAATTATTTAAACAAATTCTAACGCAGGTGTTGTAATTGAGTGGAGCTCTTAGTCTTAATACTCCTCTGTTACTAGTATAAAAACCGTTAATTTCATAATTTTATTATTTCTGAAAAAACCAACCTTTATTGAAAAAAAAAACCTTTTCGAAAGTTGTTGATGCAAATTTTAACTCAAAATATAATAACTAATTTTTTATTCCCAACATTCTTCTACTTTAAATTTTATGGCCAATTTCTCCTTAAGATTGGGTTTTAGATCATGTACATTCTTATGGTTAAAGGTTTTGCTAAAAAAAAAAAAAAAAAAAAAAAAAGAGAAAGAAGTTGTCAAAGTGTGTTGGGTTGCTGCTGGTGATTACCATCCGACGCTAATGTTATCTCTTTGTACTCAATTTCTATAGAAAGAGAGTTTAGAGGGAGATGAACAATATTTTTGTATTTATGTCTTACCTTCAAATGTGGGAGGCCTTTACCTTTTTCCAGGCAACTTGAAGCATGGATCAAGGTACTATGGTGAGATGTGCCATTGTTGTGCCATTGTTATTTTGATATGTGTCTTCAAAGCTCATGTATGAGGACACATGTCAATATGTGACAAGACTTATTCATGAAAAATCTTCTTTGTACACTTGTCCTAGTTTTTGCATCCTTCACCTTCCATGGGCTTGATCTTGACTGCGACTCTTATGTTGGTTTCTCATGAAGATAACTGATTTTGCACATTTTTTCTATAAGTGGCAGATGTAAAATCTTACTCATAAGAAATTAGAATTTCTTCAAAGCACTGTGTTCATTCTTGTAGAATCATGCATTTGACACATTGTTGAAGGCTGGTTCTTTGGGGGTTTTTTTATTTAGAAATATTTTCTTAATTCTTAGGTTATTTTTTGTAAAGAATAGATCTAAATCATTCTTTGTAAAAAATGAATTTAGGCCATTATTTGTAAAAACGCGACTTTGGTGCTCTGTCGAGAGTTTGCCTTTTGGGTATTTCATTAAGAACTATTTTTCATTTTTTGTAAAGAATCAACCTGGGTAATTCTTTGTAGAGAATGGATTTAGGTCGCTCTTTGTAGCATGCCCTTGGTGCTTTGTCGAAAACTTACTCTTTAACTATTTTAAAGTACCTAGATAACTCTTTGTAGAAGCGCACCTTTGGTGCTTTGTCAAAAAACTCACCCTTTGAGCATTTCATTTAGAAAAATTTTCTAATTTTCTAGGTTATTTTGTTTTGTAAAGAATGGATTTAGGTAATTTTTTTGCCCATGTGGGTTTTATGTGCTTATTCAAATTTCAGTACAATAAAAGTAGCTCAAATTTTTTTATACATCAATTCTTTAATAAAATTAGTAACAATGATATTTTCTTTCCTAATATTTCATAGTTTCAGTGTAGGGTGGGATACTTATCCCCCATATGAATGTAATCGCACATCGATCACTTAATGGGATAATGTATGATGACATTTGTTACTTTTGGAACTTTCAAATAAACTAGTGGTAATTTATAGAATTGATCGATTATGCCTTTGTTCTCTTTTGTGACTCTTGCCCTTGACTATCTTGATGAAATAGGTTGCCTTATTAGGAAAGATCAAATCTTATCCTTTTTACATTATAAGGTAAAAC
The DNA here is from genome assembly GCA_039657385.1 of Citrus x changshan-huyou. Lineage (NCBI taxonomy): Eukaryota > Viridiplantae > Streptophyta > Magnoliopsida > Sapindales > Rutaceae > Citrus > Citrus x changshan-huyou. The sequence goes on from CM077550.1 coordinate 10,679,483, forward strand.
ATTCAAATTAAATTTTGTTAAAAAATCTTAAGGGTGAAAGATGGCCAATAGGAACTCAAGTGACTAAAGAAATTATGTAGGATTCACGTGGTTTAGTACTAACCTTTGTACATAGGCAGAAGATGAGACTACTCATTTGAGTGTTTTTGTTTTCTTTGTTTGAGTAGCAAGTCACTCTATTTTTAGTGTTCCACATATAAAATGGAATTTAAATCAAACTCTTCATGATCAACCTCCAGGGATGGCAATGGGGAGGGGAGGGGAGGGGACCAATCTCCCCGTACTTATTCCCGATATTTTGCGTATGTCCCCGTCCCCTACCCATCCCCGTCAAAATTATTTAAGAGAATCTTCATCCCTTCTCCGAATAAAAACAGGGGATCCCTGAAGGTCCCCGATCCCCGAATAACTAATACATTTTTTTTTTTTTTGAGTTAATCATATTAAAATAAAAAATTCAAATAAAAGTAAAGTTCGAAATATATCTTACATTAATATCCATTACAAAAGTCGCATACATTAAATTAGTAAGTAACGCAGCATGCAAGTGATACAAACTATCATGAACAAATTAATAGCCTAATACAAAATTGTTACAAATAAATCAAATTTAGATTCAAAATTAAATTTTCAATGGTGGCGTGGGCACTTTATAAATGTGGACTATTCCCTTTACAGCACAATAGTTAAGTCGAAGCAAATCAAGAGCAAATATTAGATTAAATTAGATATTAAAATTGTGATTTGCTGTGGGCAATGATAACATCTAAAAATAAATAAAAAATAGATTTAAGTTTAAAATATTTAATGAATATTAAAATTAAAACAAAAGTTTTGGGCTAATAGTATTTGTCCGGTCTTTTTAATGCCCTAAATAAAAATTTAGGATTTTAATTAGTTAATTAGGCCTAAAAGTTTAATAATATAAATATTTTGATATTTTTTATTTTTACCAATACTTATAATTTTATAATTCAAATTTTATTATTTATTTACTAGTAATTTTAAAAAATAAAAATTAAATTAAAAATTAAAATGGGGAAATGGGTAGGGGATGGGGATTCCACCTCATCCCCGTCCTCTCCCCGAATAAGAAATTGAGTATGAAATTATCTCCATACCCTCCCCGAATGGGAAAAATCTCCGAGGGTACCCGTTCCCGTGGGGATTTTTACCATCCCTATCAACCTCATTACTTAGGATTTGGATGAATTTACAATTTTTATTGATAACTCCATCCCACTTTCAGCTCAACTTCGAATAGTTTGTTTCTGGAACCTTCTGGCCCCCTGTAACATGTTTCCCATAGAGCCCCACAAGTCCGTGATAGGTGCTTCAATTATTTTTAATTAGTGTTTGAATAAGGCTATTAGTAGTGTAGTTGAATTAGTCTGAGTTGGTGTAGATAGATAGTAAAGTATCAATCCAATTCCTGATTTGTAGGGAGTGCTTCCATTATTTCCTGTTACTGTTTTAGTTGGTTGTTGATGTTGGCTAGCTTAAGGACTAGTTTGAGATTGTAGTGTTAGATGAAGTAAGTTGTTTGTGTTGAAATAAGTTGTTATTGAAAAAGTAGTTTAGTGTTTGGTGAATTATATTATTGTGGTTGTTGTGAAATTAAAAAATAGAGTACATATATTTGGTAAATTTTCTTATAAAAGTACTATTTTGTTACATAATGGTGAAAGCAGATATAAGTTTAAATTACTTTAAGGATTTATTAAAAAAAATAAGAAATTGTTGTCCTTTTATTAAAATATTAATGTTATAATAGGAACTTTAAAAAAAGTGTGATGATTTATTTAATAAATTGTATATAAAAAGTAATTTCTTACCTACTTTTAACCGTTATTGTCAAATAATAAAAAAAATTAAATAAATAACTTTTAAAAAATTTATTAAATACTATTTTTTGTCAAGACTTATGAAATAAACCATTTATAACATTTCGTTCTCAATCTAAAATAGTGCCTAAATAAGCCACATTGAATAATTAAAGGATTATGGAATTTTAGCGAAAACAGTTGCATTAACAACATTTTGGAGGCTTTTGGCTTCCTCGAATTTGCCAATTGCCCTTGTTCTAGAATTGAAATAGCAAGATAAGAAAGAGATAACCATAGCAAAAGCAACTTGCTTGTACCAGTCCGCTTGATAAGATAGGCTTTAGCATAAACTGGCTGCAGGCCTTTGTACGTGATCCATGATTTATGAACCCATGCCCTATGCACGTAGTAGAAAATAAGAAGAATCCTGGTACATAAATCATGTAGCTAAAAATGCGAAATATCCTGCTACGCTAAGCATGTAGTAGAAATGAGAAATTTCTGCCTTGGTGCTTCATTGGTTTAGCAATGAGTAGGAATAATCTTGCTGCTTTTGTTATAGAGATTGTAATATTATCACTGATAAGAATAAACAAAGTTTGTAATAAATTAAAGTAAACTATAGTTAATTAAATGGTACAAGAATTCGAATTCAAAGCTTCAGAAGTGAATAAAAAATCAACTGATGCAATTAATTTTAAGGGAAATTATCATTCATATACCCTATATTTACTCTGTTATAAAAAATATTACAACACTTTGAGGGTGTATCAATCGTCCACCCTTAATTGACAAAATGTATTAGCCGACCACCAAACCGTTAGTTGCCGTTTGAAAGTTAACGGAGTTACAGTGAATTGACGATTTTACCCTTGAAAATTATCACTTGTATACCCTTAAATTCTCTTTTTATCACTTATATACCCTTAAATTATCACTTGTATCATATAAAAAGACCAAATTACCCTTCTGACATCATCATACTTAAACGGCAACTAACGGTTTGGTGGTCAGCTGATACATTTTGTCAACTTAGGGTGGACGATTGATACACCCTCAAAGTGTTGTAATATTTTTGATAATGGAGTAAACTAAGGGTATACAAATGATAATTTCCCTAATTTTAATTTAATGAATCAATTAATTTGTAATTGATTTGCTGTGAGTTTAAACTAAAATTTAAAAGTCACAGTGTTCATTGAGGTACTATAAATAGGACTTCAATTTTACTTCATTAGCACCAAGAGGGAAAGGAAATCATTCCTCGATATTTAAAAGCATTGTCCTTATTACATCTCTCTCTACAACCACATAATTTCAAATAAGAGTATTTTGTGAATATTTCAGTGTTGTTTAATTGCAATATTCTAATTTTTTTTTTTTTAACATCGTGGAGGAAATTTGCATAGCAGTCTGTTAGCAAACTCTTTCGAGTGGGTGCAAATAAAACTTGAAGGAAACTGTTATACACGCCCCAAAACCATTGATCTGTCATATTATTCCTCTTTTCCTTAACAATCTTAAGGTTTTATTGTGGAAAATATGTCAAATTCAATGGTTCCAAACTTCTATTCAAATGAATTTGAGGAAAAAAAAAAGGTTCCGGACTACTATTCAATTGAAGGAGAAAAATGGCGTATCATATATATTCCTAGAGAAGTTGAAGAATGATAGATTAGGTTTTAAGAAAAACATTTTGCTTAATAAAAGTGATGAGTGGCTCTTTTTGTGGTGAAAGTGATATCAATGAGTTTAAACAAAGTAATTTAAAGAGAGGAGAACATCAAGCCGCGAGTTTTTTTTTCCCCCCTCTTGGTCAAGCCGTGAGTTAATAAGAGAAACTACTGAGTGAGGAGATAAAATAAAACACAATGCAATTATTAGGTAGGCAATTTCTATTTTAGAGGCAAATAAATATTATGTAGTAGTGTTTAGGTTGACAATTTTATGTTTTGGAAACAAATAAAGACCGTTGTCACCCCCATAACAAGCTTAATTTTCTTATTTATTGTGATAATTATATATAAACAATTATAATTAAAGCAATTATATTAGTAAATGTATCACCAAATAAAATCATTAAAATAATTCTAAATACTGGGAGCGCTATTAAAACTTTTTCACTACATACTAGAATTTTTCGCTTCACTAGTATCATGGTTGTTGATGGTACCCCATATCAATATTGACTTGATAATCGTTGCCAACAACTTAATTAATATTATTGATATAATTTAACCAAAAAAACTTAGTGGTTATTATATAATTCAATTAATCATTACAAAAAAGTTTAATAAGAGATCAAGTAAAGTGTTACTGAAACAAAATATTTTGGTCACAAAGTACAATACTAATCAAGCCAACTTTTGGCTATTATTTGTTAGCTTTGTTAAAATAGGTAGTTTTTTGTGACAACAAAAACTGGGTTAAAATAAGAATACCTAATGATAACCGAAAAAGTTATATATATATATATATATATATATATATAGGTCACATATATCATTCTATTCGCTAGTGATATTCTATCATCCGAAAGAACATATAGAGACAATTAAAGGATACTCTAGGATAACGTGTTGATTTAGAAGATGAACTACATGTCCCTAGAGAGCAATTGTGAATTATGGATTTAAGTATACTTTCGCATATTTTGTTATTGATTCTTGGTGATATGACATGAATGTTCTTATAATTTAGGTGATGGTCTTCACTAAATCGTTCCAATAGCAAGAACATATTATGGAACTTCACCTGTATGAACATAGGAGTAGCGTCACTTCTAGCAAGAATTTAAAGGTTTGCTCTTGTAAATGTTCTTGAAACCGTGATAGAGCACAAGGCCATAATAGTCCTAAAAGAAAGAGAACATCATAAGGAAATCAGATAAAATTGTATGAGAAGTATTTCCCATATTAACAATAAGGAGACTTTATTTAAATTTACAACTACATATATCTTCGTTATGACTTTGAAATGCTTTTAGAAAATGGATGTATAAATTGAAAGATACCTTTATGTATGCATGAGAATATCAATATGATTTTATTTTTTATATTGTATAATATTACATTTAGTGGAGGATTATTATATTGATTGTTGTAGTAGTAGTAGTAGTATAATAATAATAATAATAATAATAATAATAATAATAATAATAATAATAATAAAAAAAAGAGTTTGTAATTGTTGAATCTAAGATTAGATGTTGTCCAATCTAGAAACTCAGGATTATACACCACACACTAATAACTGTATCGAGAACTACAAACTAACTAATAGATCACAAAGAACTTGAAAATCTCCTTCAAAATTTCTCTCGGTACGAGAGAAATCTGAATGGTAGACTTACTGGGTCTTTAGGACTTTGAAAATCACTATGTGGGAGTGTGTTGGGAGGGTGTCAGATTTATTTTATCATTTACAAAAGCTTTGTAGAGTTTTACTTCTCTTGTTTCAGCAGTTGGTGGGAGCATCGATCGCTAAGTGTCATTAGTTATTAAACAAGGGGGGCCAAAACACAAGAACATTTGGAGGTGGGTGGGATTTTAATGCTGAACTCAAAAAAGTGAAAGCTTTAAAGCGGGTGCTCCTCTAGCAAGATATGGACACGGAAGAACTAATATGGAAGCGTAAGGCTATAACTCTAGATGGAGAAGAAGCTGACCAAATTATCTTCGAGGCCCAAATGAAAGAGAAAGGATCTAGAGCTATTGCTGGATGTTTAGTGGGAAAAATTTTTCTTGCAAGAGGGGTTAACCGTGAAGGACTTAAAGTGGCTCTACACCAAGCCTGGTGTACAGTAAGTGATTTTAAGATTGAAAGTCTGGGGACCAATATCTTCATGTTTAAATTCTCTCTGGAAGCTGACAAAAAGCGAGTTCTAAATGGTGGTCCGTGGCATTTCGATAGAGCCCTAATCGTGCTCCAAGAACCAAGTGGTATCGGCAGTATAAAAAAACAATCCTTCTCTCAAGCTTCTTTCTGGATCCAAATCCACAATGTACCATTGATGTGTATGGATGCCAGCATAATCAGAGAATTGGGATCGAGAGTGGGGAAGGTGGAAGACATTGGAACAGATGCTCAAGGAGAATGCTTTGGGGAATAGGTGCGTATTCGAGTTTCGGTGAATATTACAAAACCTCTGAAGAAGATCATTGTTCTGAAACAAGAAGGGGAAGAAGATATTCCAATGCCAGTTGTGTACGAAAGGCTACCAGATTTTCGTTACTCTTGTGGGTGTATTGGTCATCAATTCCGGGAATGCAAGGAGTACAGAGATCAAAAGAAAGAAGAGTTGCCTTTTGGACCATGGCTAAAAGCAATTTCACTTGCAGATTGAACTAAACTGAATAGAAGTAGAGGAAAAGGAAATAAGGAACATGAGAGATCAAAGGAGGACGCAGCAGATTCAGAAAGTGCAGAAACCTCCAACCCGGTTCTATCCTCATTGAATCCGGGTCAACAAAATGGACCTACGCAAAACCAAAACAACAAGGAAGACGACAGAGTACGGATGGAAGTGGAACACGTGGGAGAGAGGGGTGAAAACGTCAATGTAATAAATGGCAGCAACCCAAGAATGCTGTAAACTGCTGACAAAACGCTGCACAAAGCAGGTGGCAAACCTGCTGTAGATGCAGTGGTAGAATATCAACAAAACAAAGCGGGAAATTGGATAGAAAATGAAAAAAATGGAGGGAACTAGAAAAGGGAAGGAGATTAGAGTGGGCCAAGCAATAGAACAACCAAATGACAATCCTACGGACCAACAAAGCTCAGAAGAGGAAGTGGTGAACAATGAGCTTAAGTCAAAGCAATCAAGGCCCAAATGGAAACGGTGGAAAAACCAAGCCCGAGAAACAAACAAAAAGCAAAGCAGTAAAGTGGGACACAAGCGGTCAAGTAGCGAGGCCAAATGGGAAAGTCCAAATAGGAAAAAAGCCAAGAAAACAAGCCTTTCGAAAGAAAACCAAACAACTAGCCCAATCAAATCCCCCTCAGCAAAGTTCAAACTCAGTTGGGAAGTTACGACAATGGAGGTTATGGATGTTTCAGAGTCAGCAAGGAAAGATTTATTGGCGGAGGCTGGAGGCCAGCCCCACCGGAAGCAATGATAATCATGAGCTGGAACGTTCGAGTTGGGGAATACCCGAACATTCCGAGAACTAAAAGACATTCTCCAAAAACACAGGCCTCAAATTCTTTTCCTCTGTGAAATGAAGTTGATGTCTGGACAAATGATGAATATGGGAAAAAGGCTAGGTTTTGATAATTGTATGGTAGTAAGTAGAAATGGCATGGGGGGCGGATTAGCTTTGTTGTGGAATGATGATTTGGAGCTGGAGATAGTCGCGTAAAGTAATCACCATATTGATGGCCTAGTTAAGGGTGTTGATGGGAAGTTATGGAGATGCACGAGAATTTACGGACACCCCGAAGTGAATCAAAAGCGGCATACATGGACTCTAATGAATAAGCTGTCAGGTTTGTTCTCTTACCCGTGGATTTGCTGTGGTGACTTCAATGAAATTTTAAACTTAGCTGAGAAAACGGGGGGAAATGATAGAAACCTTAGCATGGTGGCAGATTTTAAAGCAGCGGTAGAGGAGTGTCACCTAACTGATGTAGAATGTAGGGGATATCCTTTCACATGGTCAAATAGAAGATTTGGGCCATATTTTGTAGAAGAAAAGTTAGATAGATTTCTGGGAACTAAGGATTGGGAGAAAAGGCTAACTGAGTTAGTAGCGTATAATCTGGACACTTGCTGCTCGGATCACACTCCTATCATGTTGAAATTGCAAGCTAGAAACAGAGGGGTTAGCTTCAAACAAAGATCCAAGGCCCATATTCATTATGAGGATTTGTGGAGTACCTACGATGAATGTAAGCGCATTGTGAACGAGGAGTGGGGAAGTGCAGAGGGCTGGAATAGAGATGACCCTGTGCAGTACTTCAAGAAAATAGCAAATAGCTCTATGGCACAACTGCAAACATGGAGTAAGCAGCAATTCAGAAATTCGAAGGAGAAACTGAAACAGTGGAAAAGGAAGCTTAGGGAGATGAAATTAAATGGGGAGCAGTACGAAGCAGAAAATGAAATAAGAAGCTCAGAAAAAAGAATTGAAAACTTGCTGATGGATGAAGAGGTTTATTAGAGGCAACGATCGAGAGTAGAATGGATAAAAGAAGGAGATCGAAATACCAAATTCTTCCATGCCAAAGCTTCATCCCGGAAGAAAAAAAAAACAGAATTTGGGGGGTCTTAAACCAGCACAATGTATGGACTGAAGATGAAGAGGAAGTGGCTAGACAATTCTTTGATTACTTCGAAACCTTATTCTCTACATCCAGCCCTACCAGCGAGAGCATCTTGGAAGCTTTAGATGGCCTAACTCCAACAATTACCATAGAGATGAACCAGCAGCTTGATATCCCTTTCACAACAGAAGAAATTTATACAACTTTCTCGCAAACGAGCCCTACAAAAGCTCATGGACCAGATAGCCTACCAGCTGCTTTCTTCCAAAAGCATTGGCACTCGGTCAGGTATGGCGTAATAAACACTTGTCTTCACATCTTAAATGATAGAGGCTCTCTTGACCCCTTAAACCACACACATATAGCTGTAATCCCTAAGGTAGCAAAACCCTTGAGAGTGTCAGACTTTAGACCAATAAGTTGGTGCAATGTCATCTACAGAATTGTTGCAAAAACAATAGCCAATCGACTGAAACACATCCTCCACCATGTCATATCCCTAACTCAAAGTGCTTTCATCCTTAATAGATTGATCTCGGATAACACGATTATATGGTATGAGTGTTTGCACAAGATTAGACACAACAAAAAGAAAAAAACATGGGCTGGTGGCACTTAAGCTTGATGTTAGTAAAGCTTACGATAGAGTGACATGGTCTTTCCTTGAACATATCATGCCGAGAATGGGGTTTTCATGTACATGGGTAGAGTTAATTATGAGTTGCATTACTTTAGTCTCTTTTTCTGTCATTGTGAATGGGGTAGCAAAAGGATAGTTTCATCCACAACGAGGGCTTAGACACGGCTGTCCACTCTCACCTTACCTCTTCATCATGTGTGCTGAAGCGTTCTCAAACCGCATCCGACAAGCAGAACAACAAAAGCTTATACATGGCCTCCAATTTGGTAGAGATCTATCTATTTCGCATTTGTTGTTTGCGGATGACAGCTTAATATTCACTAGAGCAACTGTCGAAGACTGTACAAATCTAAAAAGGCTGTTCGAATGTTATGAAAAGGCATCTGGGCAGATTTTCAATATGGAGAAATCATCAATGTTCCTCAGCAGCAACACAAAGTCGGAGCAAGCAGCAGCTATCAAGGATATTTTTCAGCTTAATGTTGTTTCCAAGCATGAAAAATATCTTGGCCTGCCTTCCATGATAGGGAGAAGGACGGAAATTTTTTTCAATGAGATAAAACTCAGGGTATTAAGCAAGATTTCCAGCTGGCAGCATAGATTTTTCTCAAGCGGGGGAAAAGAGATCCTCATCAAAGCAGTGGCGCAATCCGTTCCAACCTATGCTATGAGTATTTTCAAGATCCCGCTAGGGGTTTGTGATGATATGCAAAGGGCTATAGCGAAGTTTTGGTGGGGCTCAACCGAGGAAAAAAAGAGCATTCACTGGTCAAGATCGGAACTTTTGAGTCAAGCAAAAATTAGAGGAGGTTTGGGGTTTAAAAACCTTTCAAGTTTCAACCAAGCTTTGGTTGCCAAGCAAGGTTGGAGAATAATGCAAGCCCTTGACACTTTAGTGGCCAGAATCCTGAAAGCTAGGTATTTCAAGCACTCCACTTTTATGGAGGCTGGTTTGGGGTCTAAACCTTCATACATATGGAGAAGTATTTTGTGGGAAAGAGAAGTTTTGTCTAAAGGCTGTAGATGGAGAATAGGTAATGGTCAGCAGGTAAATGTTTTTAACAGCAACTGGATACCTAGACCTACAACTTTGAAACCAATCATACCTCCAAACTTGCCAAGTGAAACTCTTGTTGCAGATTTAATTAATGAAGACAATTATTGGAAAGAGAGTTTAATTTATGGTTCTTTTGAGAAAGAAGATGCTGATGTTATTGTGCAAATCCCGTTACCAAGAAAGCAGAATGAGGATAAATTGATATGGCACTATGATTAAAGAGGTCAATACCTGGTCAAGAGTAGTTATCAAGTGGCGTTAAGACAAAAGCATCAAGATGTCCCGGCAAGCTCAAATCACCATTCCAGCAATGGAACTCTATTTGGAAGCTGGTTGTCCCCGAAAAAGGTGAAGATTTTCTTGTGGAGAGCAGCAAAAGACCTCCTTCCTACTGCTGAAAATCTGTGGAAGAAAAGGGTAATACAGAAAGCAACATGCCCAGTTTGCAGAAGCCAAATGGAGACCTTGGCCCATGCTCTTTTAGACTACAAGATAGCAAAGAAAGTGTGGAAAAACTCCCCCTTTGAAAATCCTGTTCAAGGAAAATTTTTTCCAGATGTTATCAACATAATTCAATCGTTACCTCAACAACAAAATGAGCTAAATGGTGAGCTAGTTGCTTCACTCCTCTGGACTATTTAGAATGCAAGAAACAAATGGTTGTTTCAGGGGGTAAATGAGGATCCAGTAAGGTTGGTAGCTCGAGCAAGTTCTGTTGCTGATTCGATCAAAAGAATCAAAGTCCCAAAAGAAGAATTTTGTGTTGAAATGGTAATTACAAAACATCATCAATGGTGTCCGCCTGAAGAGGGATGGATAAAAATCAATGTGGCTGCTGCAATGGATGAGAAAAATAGACTAGCTGGGCTGGGGGTTGTAATTAGAAATTTCAAAGGAGAAATCATTGCTGCTGCTGTCAAAACAGAGAAGAATTCTGGAAATGTAGAAATGGCTGAAGCAAAGGCTGTTTTGTGGGGACTGCAGGTAGCTATCATGAATGAAGCAACTCAAGTGATTGTAGAGTCTGACTCGGAGGGAGTAATAGAGCTGATTAATAACAAAAGGGGTACCTTGACAGAGATTTTTTGGGTGATCTTTGACATTTTGGAAACCAAGAAGAGTTTTTAAAATTTCAATGCTCAACATGTACCTAGAAGTTATAATGTCGCAACACATTCTTTGGCAAAATTAGCCTTAAGGAAGTTAGATTCTTTTGTATGGCTGGATGAATTTCCAGTTGAAGTGTTACAATTATTCTCTTTGAGTAATGAAAGGTGTACTTTCTTTTTTTTTTTAAAAAAAAACTAATAGATCACATTATCAGCAAATCTAAACAAAGAACAGTACACAAAATCTTATAAAGGTTTAGCCAAGATGGCCTGCGTTTTCTTGAGAAACAAAGTTATCACTTTATTACACTTGTTAGATCAAGTTATAAACTTTAAGAGAAAGCTAAAATGAACAAAATGAACTGAAGATCAGCCTTTAGGGCTTTATAGACGAGTTTAGAAGCATCACACGAGTTAGTTCACTTGCCAGCTACATTCTAGGTTTACTACAACAAACCCAGAAACTTATCGCTCTTATAATTGCCTTTAATGGCTTTTTAAAGACTTGACGCACATGTGAAGCATGTGAGTTACTTAAGTAATCCAAATGGCGTTGAATGTAATCATTTTATGCTTTAATAGTTACGTGAACAGTCACAAATCACAAGCTTTACTTACTACAATCATTTGACACGAGCTTATTGTCATTTGTGATACTAAAGCCTTCGACTAACATGCCTTTAGCAAAGGACCGTCATGTTAGACAATAAGTAATTCTAAATCGACCTTGTCATTTGCGCTAAAAACCTAATGTTGATTTACATTTCAACATTCTCTACCTTGAATCTAAATTCACTGACCCTATAACTTCTTTTTCTCATCCATTTGTAATACTATCTTTTACAAATCCTACCTAAATCTAAAGCATAGGTCAAGGTTAGCACTGGAAACAAATTTTGTCAACATGTCAGTTACAATGTCATTTGTATAGATTTTCTTCAACTTGATAGTTGCTTTAGAGACTTCAAGCTTGATTAAGTGGAGCTTAATATCTATATTTTTAGTATTTTCATGGTGAGTTTGAATTTTGCTCAGACAAATAGCACTTTGGTTGTCAAAGAAGACTGTTTGTGATCTCTGACAATGCCTCAATTCTTCAATATGCCTTTTAACCATATAGCTTCCTTGAATCCCTCTGCCACAACTATACATTCTGTTTTTGTGTAGTGCTACAACACTTTGAAGTGCAGCTTTCCAATTCACAGTGCAATTGTTAAAAGTAAACAAGTAACCAGTAGGAGACCTCTTGACAATATCTCTAATATAGTCAGATCTATATAACCTAGAATTTGACAATCATCTAGTCTTTTACCAACAAACAACAATCCATAGCTTGATGTTCGTCTGAGATATCTTAGCATCGATTTCACAGCTCTCCAATGTTCCTTGTCAGGGTTGTCCATATATATGTGATAACTTTATGAAATGAGAGTTATCATGACACTTTTAGACTTAAATTGACCATCTTAAAGAGTAAATGACATGTTTTTGTTGTATTTTAGTAATGTTTTGCATGAGCATCCATTTTAGTTTACTTTTAATAAGCTTTGTTTGATTTAGAATAAATTGTGTGCTTAAATCATATGCATAATTGTAGATGACTGGAAGCTCATGAACCAAAGAAGAAATGCTGCTACAATAGGCTTGTAAAGATAAGAAAAGAACATGGTTAGAGAATAATTGAAACAAGTCTTGAACAATATATATGTTGTAGCATCGTTGCTGTAGCACCGTTGCTATAAAAATCCTGGAGCAACGACAAAAAAGATTTCGCACGAGATACTTTGAAAATTATGATCTAGAGTTTCCTAAACTGGTAGAAGCGCACCCTAGACTTCCGGTTGCCCTAATTCTAAGCTATAAAAGGAGCACAAACACAAATGAAAAGGACGAAGCCGTGATTAGAAAAAAATAGAGAAACAAAACAAGAGAAAGCAAAGATCAAGAGAGAGAATTGGTGATTGCAACAAAGGATTCAAGAAGAACATCGAGCAGATTTCAACTCTTATTTCTTGTTCATTAGTTTAATAATTTGTTTTAATTCTAGTTTAGAACAACAATTGCACTGATAAAATTTTTGTAGCAATTCCCATAATAACAATTCATGTGGAGACGATTTTGAATACTCATCATTATATTGCTTGTTGTGTACACTTGCACATTGACATTCAATAGCATTGGAAAATCTACAACAAGTTTTTGGCACCGTTGTCGGGGATTGGTGCTTATTGTGATTTTTGAAATTAATTTTATTGGTGCAAGATTTGAATTTTCTTTTTGTTTACTGTGTTTGTAGAAGTGCTTTAGCAACCCTTGCATGCGCAAATACAAACCCGTTGAATTCTAATTTGATATAAAAATTGGAAGAATTGCACGGAGATTGAGGAAAGAGAATAGAAATTTAATAATTGCTGCAGACATGGATGATTTACAAGATATGAGAAACTTGAACCCTCACGGAGAAAGACAACCAGTTAATGGCCAAGAAGGTTAGTGAACAACGATATTATCTACATGGTAGGTGATAAAGACAAAGCTATTAGAGACAATGCCGTGTTGACTCCTCAAGTTATACATCCTGGAATAGTTAGACCTGAAGTGCAAGTTGCCAATTTCGAGCTCAAACCAGTGATGTTTTAGATGTTACAAACAGTGAGATAATTTAATGGATTGTCATCAGAAGATCCTCATTTTCACCTTAAACTGTTCTTGGAAGTGAGTGATACTTTCAAAATTGCTGGAGCATCACAGGATGCATTGAGACTCAAACTTTTCCTGTATTCTTTAAGAGATTGAGTAAGGGCATGGTTGAATTCTTTACCACCAGATTCCATCACCACATGGAATGATTTGGCTAATAAATTTTTGATGAAAAATTTCTCACCGACAAAGAATGCAAAGTTGGGGAATGCGATCACATCTTTCCATCAACTTGAAGATGAAAGTTTGTATGATGCATGGGAAATATTTAAGGAGTTACTCAAGAGATGCCTTTAACATGGTATTCCTTGCTGCATACAATTGGAAACTTTCTACAATAGGTTGAACTCAAGCACTAGATTGATGATAGATGCTTCAGCAAATGGGGCCTTGTTGTCTAAGTCATATAATGAGGCTTATGAAATTTTGGAGAGGATGGCCAGCAATAACTGTCAATGGCCATCAGCTATTGCAACAAAAAGAGCAGCATGAGTACACAATGTGGATGCACTGATAGCATTAGTGACCCAAGTAACCTCATTGACAAATATGGTAAAAGTAATGACCACTGCTCCAACAATAGTTAGCCAAGTTGCTGAAGTCTCTTGTGTTTATTGTGGAGAGGGGCATCTATATGATAATTGTCCTGGGAATCCACCTTTAGTCAATTATGTTGGCAATTTCAATAGACAGAATCAAAGCAATCCATATTCAAACACCTATAACCCTGGATGGAGATAGCCCCTAAACTTTTCATAGAACAATAAGAATCAACATGCTGCAACATCCAGTGGACAGAACAGACATACTCAGCCACCCGGGTTTCACCAGCAAAATTAAGGGCAAATAGGCATCAACAATGATCAACTCAGCTTCTTTGAAACTCTGATTAAAAAGTATATTGTGAAAAATGAAGCAATGGTCTAAAGCCAAACAGTATCTTTAAGAAACTTAAAAGAATCAGATTGGACAGCTTGCTACAACATTAAGCAACAGACCTTAAGGCAGTTTACCAAGCAACACAGAGGATCTAAGGAGAGAAGAAAAAGAGCATTGCAAGGTGATTAACTTAAGGTCTGGAAATGATGTTCGTATTCTAGTTGGAGTACCAAAAAGAAGAGTGAAACCCACTTCAACTCAAGAGAAAACTTATATTGAAGAAGAGTCACAATAACATATTTTCCAGCACACTGGTGAGAGTAGCCAAGCTACAACAACTACAAAAAATATGATTCAGTGCCTGTTGAGGAAGAAGCTGCAACACTAACAGCAACAGACTAGAATAGAGCAAGAGAAAAGCAGTCTATATAGCTTGCTGCAGCATAGCAACTCAGACATCCACCACCCTTCCCCAAAGATTTCAGAAGCAAAAGTAAGAAAAATAGTTCAGCAAATTCTTGGAAGTATTTAAACAACTGCATATCAATATTCCTTTTGTGGAAGCATTGGAACAAACGCCAAATTATGTGAAGTTTTTTAAAGATATATTGGCAAGAAAAAGAAGGCATGGAGAATTCGAAACAGTTGCTTTAACACAAGAATGCAGTCATATGCTTCAGAGCAAAATACCTCAGAAGTTGAAGGATCTAGAAAGTTTCACAATTTCTTATTCCATAAGAACCAAATACAATGGTAAGACACTTTGTGATTTGGGAGCAAGCATCAATCTTATGCCATTATCAGTGTTCAAGCAATTGGGAGTTGGAGAAGTTAGACCAACCACAGTGACATTGCAACTTGCTGATAGATCTCATGCTTATCCTGAAGGCAAGATTGAAGATGTGTTGGTTAAAGTGGATAAATTCATTTTTCCAGTGGATTTCATGGCGACAGATAAAGAAGTACCAATTATTCTAGGCAGATAAAGAAGTACCAATTATTCTAGGCAGACCCTTTTTAGCCACCGGAAAGACTTTAATTAATGTTAAAAAAAGGGGAACTAATCATAAGGGTTAATGATCAACAAGTTACCTTTAATGTGCTGGAAGTAATGAAGAGTCCTAATGGGTTGAAGCCTGCCATTTTGTTAGTGTTGTAGAGCTTGTTGTTGCAGACAATTTGAATACTTGCTACAGCAATGAAGAAATCAAGGCTGTCACGTTTGGGGAACTTGAAGATGAAGATGTCGCAGCAACACAGTTGGCTTTGTTAGAAGAGAAGTAACCTGTGAGGAGTGACATACATTTTGAGTCTCTTGATATTTCAAACAGGGAAGTAAAATCTGTTGTACCATCTGTTGAATTACCCCATGTTTTAGAATTAAAACTTCTACCTTCACATCTAAAATAAGTTTATTTTGATGAAAACAACACACTACTTGTAATAATTTCATCTTCTTTGAATGCAGTTCAAGAGAAGAGCTTGGCGGATGTGTTGGGGAGATACAAGAAGGCCATTGGATGGACCATGGCAGATATTAAAAGAATTTACCTCTCTATATGTATACGTAAGATCCTGCTGGAAGATTGCTACAGCAGCTCAGTAGAGCAGCAGAGAAGATTAAACCCCATCATGAAAGAGGTTGTGAAGAAGGATATTATTAAATAGCTTGATGTTGGAATCATTTACCCAATATCTAACAGCTCCTGGGTGAGTCCAGTACAATGTGTTCAAAAAAGAGTGGAGTGACTGTTGTAGCAAATGAGAAGAATGAACTTATTCCCACAAGAACAATGATTAGATAGAGAGTTTGCATGGACTATATGAAGCTAAACAAAGACACAAATGAGGATCACTTCCCGTTGCCTTTCATAGATCAGATGCTGGACAGACTTATTGGAAAATAGTACTACTGCTTCTTGGATAGGTATTCAGGCTACAACCAGATTTCTATAACAGCAGAAGATCAGGAGAAGATAACGTTCACCTGTCCTTATGGAACTTTTGCTTTCAGAAATATGCCTTTCGGTTTGTTCAATGCTCCAGCAACATTTTAGAGGTGTATGATGTCTATATTTTCCAGATATGGTAGATCAAAAACTTGAGGTATTCATGGATGACTTTTTAATTTTTGGGGAGACCTATAATGATTTTTTGCATATTTTAGAAAATGTGCTTAAAAGATGTGAGGAGACAAATTTAGTGCTGAATTGGGAAAAGTGCATTTTATGGTACAAGAAAGGATAGTCTTAGACCGTAAAGTCTCTAGAAAGCTAGAAAGAGAATAGAAGTGAATAAGGCCAAAATAGAGGTGATTGATAAACTTCCACCACCGACTTCAATCAAGGGCATTACGAGTTTTTTGGGACATGCAAGATTCTATAGAAGATTTATTAAAGGTTTTTCCAAAATATCAAAACCCTGATATCAGTTGCTGGAGCATGTGATAAGAAGATATGTACCTGATGAAAAAATTTCAAACATACTGTAATCATGTCATGCTGCAGCATATGGAGGACATTTTGGAAGACACAGAACAACAGGGAAAGTTTTAATATCATGTTATTACTGGCCTTGTACTTTTAAAGATATTATGAGTTTGTTAAATGTTGTGACAGGTGCCAAAGAACATGGAACATATCTTAAAAGCATATTAACCAATATTTTGGAAGTTGAGCTCTTTGATGTCTGGGGGATCGATTTCATAGGTCCATTCCCACCCTCTTTTGGGAATTTATACATTTTAGTTACTGTAGACTATGTGTTCAAGTGGGTGGAAGCTATATTATTGTCAATAAATGATGCTAAAGCCGTGGTGAAATTCCTTCAGAAGAACTTTTTTACAAGATTTGAGACTCCTAGAGCCATCATCAATGATTATGACACTCATTTTTGCAACAAAACATTTACTGCAACATTTGCTAAATATGGAATTAAGCACAAGATTGCTACAACATATCACCCTCAATCTAATGGTCAGGCAGAAGTGTCCAACATGGAAATAAAAAGGAATTTAGAAAAAGTGGTGAATCCTACTAGAAAAGATTGGTCTCTCAGACTGCATGATTCCTTATGGGCAGATCGCATAGCTTACAAAACACCACTTGGCATATCTCCATACAAAATTATATATGGCAAAGCCTACCATTTGCCACTGGAGCTAGAGCATAAAACATATTGGGCGCTAAAACGACTGAATATGGACATGCATGCTGCAACAGAGCATAGGAAGTTTCAACTTTATGAGCTTGAAGAGTTAAGATTGTTCTCTTAAGAAAATACAAGGATTTACAAAGACAAAACAAAACAATGGCATGATAAACGCATCCAGCAAAGGGATTTAATTCGAGGTCAACAAGTTTTTCTATACAACTCTGGATTAAATCTTTTTCTTGGAAAGTTAAAGTCTAGATGGTCCGGGCCTTTTAGACTTACTAAAATCCATCCTCATGGTGCTATGGACTTAAAAAATGAGAGAACTGGTCATGAATTTATGGTAAATGGGCAATGGGTTAAACACTATATTAATGATGATTTGCACCATTCAAGGGAGGATTTGTGCTTCACAGACCCAGCTTGAGCAATTAAGGGAAGGTCATGCTGAAAGACCTTAATCAAGCGCTAATTGGGAGGCAACCCAATGATTAAGGGAGTTATTTCAATTTTTCCTTTAACATTAAATTTGGATTTCATGTTTTTTCTTTACGATTGTTGACATTTGGAAGTTTTTATCTAATTTCGTTCTTTCTTTTATTTCATTGCAGCTGTATAAAGTTTTTTTTTTGGCTAAAATAGTGACACGAGTTGTTGCAGAATTACACTTCACATGGCAATTGGACAGTGGTTCTCATCAAACAGGGGACTTTATCGTAGTTGCTGTAGCACCAGATGACTTGTTGCAACAATGATTCTTACCATTATAGTGGCACAACTATGGAAAGTCCTTTTTAACCGTTGGGAGTAAATTTTTGACAGCTGGCTCAACAAATCAAGATAAAGATAGGAATGGATTACATAATCCCTAAATTCCTGAACCCGATATCCTTTCCTTTTAAATGTGGATTTGCTTTAGATTTAATATACAATTTCTAATTTTATCCTATTAATTGTTTTTTTTTTATTTTATCGTCACCTATAAATTAGGGTTTTACTGTGCGGCTTTTTAATCTCATCCAAATTCTTTCTCTTCTCATCTATAGTTTGCCACATACTTTGGACTCCCTTTCACAATTTGTCTCTCTTTTCGGTACCCAACAGCTCAGTTCTATTGCTCTAGCAATGACGAGGTACAAGAAGACAGCCGCTCGACTAAAGGATCCCTCACGCTTCCATAGTTACAATGCCGATGATAAATTTGAAGAATTTATAGAGCTTAGGAAGATTTTGGAGGAAAAAGGTTTTCAATTCCTTCAACAACCATCAGAAACAATCAACAGAATCTATGCTGCTGCAGTAAAGAGAGGATGGCTAGATTTTTGCACTCACCCACGAGACCCTATGCTCCCAATCGTTAAGGAATTTTACTCCAACATGCTGCAACAGGACCAATGCACAATAATGGTAAGGAATGTTCAAGTCTCTTTAGATTCGAGGGTAATCAATGCTTTTTATAATTTACCATCCGATATTGATTGTGAGTATTCAAAAATGGTTGAGAATATGACTGCTAAAAAGTAGACTGATGTGCTTAGAACCCTTACGGTGGAGGGTAGTTCATGGTTGAATGAGGAAGGCAGAGTAGTTAATAGAGTTGACTTGAAACCAGTAGCCAAAGTGTAGGTAAAATTTCTAAAATCTCGATTGATAAAATTTCCAAAGGCAACAAGAGCTATGAGCATTGCTGTCGCAATAAAAAAAAAGTCCTCTATTTAGAATATTGAGTAGCCAAGTCTGTTCATGAGCCCCATATTTAGCCTTGAGTTAAAAGATGTCTTTAGATAAGACTATGTTATAAGCATTGCTACAATAACTCTGATCTGTGTATTGGTTGAGTAATTAAGTGTGATAGACATTTACATGAAAAATCAATGATACATTGAAGATAATTTGGAGAAAAAAAAAATTGCTATAACACAATTTGCACTTGTTTGCGACTTTTATTTCTCCATGTATGAATATACTTATGATTTACCTTTGAGTTATATTATGTTTGTGCAATGTTGCAGCACCTTTGGAATTTGATCATAGTACACACACACACACTTTGGACAGAATGAGCCCAAAGTTTAGAACTGAATTGCTATGACAATTTTGCATGAGTAAGAGTGTGATCTGAGGGTTAAAGAATCCTTGCAGTTTTGATGACATAGCTAATCTGATGTTGCGTGATTGTGGGTCTGAATGGTAATGTTGTTGTCATTACTTGAAGACAAGTAATAGTTTAAGTTTGAGGATGTGATAACTCTATGAAATGAGACTTATCATGACACTTTTAGATTTGAATCAACTATACTTAGAGTGTAAATGACACGTCTTTATTGCATTTTAGTAATTTTTTGCATGAGCATCAATTTTAGTTTACTCTTAATACGCTTTGTTTGATTCATAATAAATTATATGCTTAGATCATATGCATAATTGTAGGTGACTAGAAGCTCATGAACTAAAGAAGGAATATTGCTACAATAGGTTTGTGAGGATAAGAAAATAACATGGTTAGAGAAGAATTGAAACAAATCTGGAAACGTATAGATGTTGTAGCATCGTTGCTATAACACTGTTGCTATAATAATTCTGGAGCAATGAAAGAAACGATTTTGTGCGAGATACTTTGAAGATTGCAATTTGGAGTTTCCTAAACTGGTAGAAGCACGCCCTTGACCTCTGGTTTCCCTAATTCTAAGCTATAAAAGGAGCACGAACGCAAAGGAAAATGATGAAGCCGTCAAAGTAGAGAAACAAAACAAGAGAAAACAAAGATCAAAAGAGACAATTGGCGATTGCAACAAAGGATTCAAGAAGAACGTCGAGCATATTTCAAGTCTTATTTCTTGTTCTCTTGTTTTTACCTTGTTTTGATGAGTAGTTTGATGGTTGAGACTAATTTGTTTCACGATTTATCACAAATTATGAACTAAATTTACTTGTGGTTGAGTGATATGCAAACTTGATGGTTAATTGACTAATATTCTATATTGCTGCATGTTTGTTATAGCACGTTGTTTTGATAATACTTATTTCAAATCATTATTTCGGTTGACTACCCATTTAGTGATACTATTTAAGAAAGAGCCTAAAAAAAGGCTTGTCTTAGTAGAACATATCAAAACAATACTTGGTTTTAGATTGGGTTTCTTGAGGTGGGTTTAACTTGATTCAAAAATGGTCATGCTTAATCTAAAATTAGTAATGAACTAGATATAGGGATTCACCTTGTAGGGTAATTAGAATCTAAAACGTGTACTACTATATCTAATGATAGCATAACAATTGGTCATTGTTAAGTTGTATTTAGATATAAGACATCCAACAAGCGACAACTGAGGATACATAAGGATTCTGCCCAGTGCTGTAGTAGATGTTGTAGCAACCGAACCAACATTAAAAAAATAGTCAAGACTATTAAGTGAGTTTAATCACTCAACTAATCCATTCCCTTTGATTACATCATTGTATTTGCCGTGATATTTTACTTTATTGCATTTTTCTTATTGCGTTTTTATTTAATTATTTTAGTAGTTTAATTTTTTTTTTATTCTAGTTTAGAACAAAAATTGCAGTGATAAAATTGCTGTAGCAATTCCCATAAAAATAATCCATGTGGAGATGGTCTTGAATACTCATCATTATATTACTTGTTGTGTACATTTGCACATTGACATCAATAGTATTAGAAAATCTACAACAATATGCTAACAATTTTAATAGTATATGAGATATTTAGCCTAGTCAACATCATAACATACATTAAACAACTTACAATACTTATATATGGAACATTTTTCATTTCAGACTTTTCAAACTTAGTCTTTAGTCATTGTTGACTTGATAATTTGGAGTGTGCTAGTAAAGGAGTCTATATTGGCTTGGTATCAGTCATCTCAAACTTCTTTAAGACTTTATTTATGTAGCTTTCTTTAGAAAGAAACAAAATCTTATCCTTCTTGTTCCTTGTCAATTCCATTCCAAGTATCTTATTTGCTAAATCAAGGTCTTTCATCTCAAATTCACTCCTAAGTTATTAACATACAATATAATATGGATCAAGTCTTCATAATTAATCCATTTGAAGTAACACAACAATCAAGATTACATCTCTAAATTTCCAACTTCTGCAAGTAACTGTCAAACATTAGGTGCCACTATTAAGGTGATTTCTTGAGGCCATAAACTGAATTCTTCAATAGGCAAATCGAATCTAGATTCTTAGAATCGATAAAGCCTTCAAGTTATGACATCATAATCTCTTCATGAAGCTTGCCATACAAGAAAATTATTTTGACATCCGTTTATTCAAGATGCATGTCTTTGACAACCACAAGTGCTCAGATAATTCTGATAAAGGCATGTCTAACAACTGGTCAAAACTTTTATGTAAAGCCAATCCTCTTTTTCTATGTAAATCCTAAGAATCCTTTTTTTTATTCTAAAACTCCATCTATAACCCACTATTTTCTTCTTTTTTGGTTTTTGAATCAGCTCCCAAGTACCATTTTTTGTTAAGAGATTCCAACTCATCTTGCATTACTTTAAGCCATTAATCTAAATGTTGTCCAACAATTTTCCTATAAGTTTTTGGTTCCTTTTGGTCTAGTTCATATGCTGTTGTTAAAGCATTGCAATTTGGTCTGCATATCCCAATCTAATAGGTGCCTTTATTTTTCTCTTCAACCTATCTCTTGTAAGTCAGTAGTCTTTTACAGTAACTTGGTCAACTAATTTGTCATTAGTTTCATTGATGTCCTTATCTTCTTGTTGTTTTTGCTCTTTATCATCTGCATTATGAGATCCATTCTCAAATAACTCTACTTTAAATAAGATTCTTGTAATCAATTATATATCATCTTTAACTATAGCTTGATTGTTCAATGTCTTAACTTCACTAAAGACTACATCCCTGATTATTATACACCTTAGTGGCTGTAAGTTAGCACACCAAAGCCACAATAACTTAGGCAACTTGGAATGAGCAACATGCATATGACTCGTCCATTAGAGTCTTACTTAGCCTTTCTTGCCAACCCATTTTATTGAAGAGTATGCTTGAATGCTTTTTTTTTTTTTGTCTAGAAATGACATTTTTAGCATAGAGATCATCAAATTGCCCGTGATAAAACTCCAACCCATTATCAGCCCTGAGCCCCTTGGCATTTCTACTAGTTTGAGTTTCAATTAAGACTTTTTAATTCTTAAAACTTTCAAAGACTTGATCTTTGCTCTTTAAAGTATAAATACAAAGCATCCTAGAGTAGTCATCAATCAAAGAAAAGAATTATTTTGCCTCATCTAATGAATCTATCTATGACAGTCCCCTAAATCAGAGTGTATGCAATCTAAATTGCCTTTTGTCATATGCACTGCATTTTTAAACCTAGTTCTTAAGGACTTGCATAAGATAAACTCCTCACAAAACCTTAAAGAACTTATTCTCTCATTATCTAGAGCTCTCTGGTTTTCTAATTCTTTCAGCCCTTTTTTCACTTATGTGTCCCAATCGGAGATGCCGTAGAAATGTCTTATCTTGAATTTGGTTAAAAGTAATATTTACATCATTTGTTTTTGGCTGTACTTGTAACACATATAAGCTATTTACCGTATCACCTTGTATCATTACCATTGACCCCTTAATGATCTTTAACACATTGGCTTCAACTCTATCTGCTTTATCTAACATAATCAGAGAGATCAAGGAGTTATTTGTTAAACTTTTGAAGTCTAAAATTTTATTTATTTCATATATTTTCTAAAATTTTATTGTCTGTTGTAACCATTTGTCACTCTCATGTAAATGGGAAAAAGTTTGAATGAAAAATAAATTTTTTATTCGAAAAATTATCTTTATAAAATATATTTATTTCTTGAACTGTAAAATCTATTTCCCTTTTTGTAAGGACATAAACGTCAAATAACCATGTTTGAGATATTTTTATTTATAAAACCAAAAAAGATGCCACTTAAATTCAAATATTAAAAAAAATATTTGATTCAAATATTTATATTTAGACCCATTCAGACTTTAAAAATTTCAAACCGATTCAAATATCAAATATGAAAACAAACGCCCCCTAAGTTTCTTTTATGTTCTTTCATATGCTTGACATTTATTAACTCCCTAACTATACCATTGGACATTTTTAGCCTTTTGTAGCCAATTCTAATCACCTCTTAGGAGGGATTATTACCCATCATCACTTTACCACTATCATATGAATATCACTAGTAGAAAGATGTCTATTATAGTATGTAGGGTAAATACAACTGGAATTAAGAATTATCTACCTTCAGTTTGGTTACCAGAGGCCACAATAATCAAGCTGAGTCATATCCATCTTTTTTTTTAATTCATAAGCCATTGTAGCATTAACATTTTTTTTTCTATTGTCTCATTTTGTTTGTTCTTGCTCTTAGAGTAGTCCTCTTTAAATGGCATTCCTTGTGCCACTAGAAGCATTTCAAATTCTTATTCTTGGATTTAGTTCTCCCATTTTTCTTTCCTTTCTGCTATCTCTCTTTTCTGTTCATCCTTTTGTTGTCAAACCTTTACTACCTTTGGTTTCAAGTTTCTTTGTGATCTCATTTGAACTTAGATATTCTTTAACATCCTGTATAATCGAATATTGTCTCCCATTTAACAATTTATCAACAAAATACTTATAAGATGGTGGTAATGAAGATAAAAAGGATTATAGCTTTATCATCATCATCAAGCTTCACATTGATATCTAGTATGATCTCATTAAAGGTACCAATATGAGAGAATTAAGGGCTTCCTTCCTCTATGGAGAATTTATAAGTCTTCTTTTGCACACAGTGTCTTAGTGAGAGATTTTTTTACTAAAGTCTTCCAGTTTCTTCCATAGGCCAACAACAGTAGTTTGATTAATTACCTACCTCTAAGAACTCCATTACCAAGACTCAAAACCGGTTTCTTCCCCTATGCTTTATCTAAAGCGTCTTAAAGGTCTTTATCTTTGATCTTGCTGGATTTCTTTGCACTCTTGATGTCTCTTAAGACTTCTTCAATCAATTGATATATAAGCAAGGCTTTCATTTTAAGCCTTTATAGAGGGAAGTCATTTGCCCTAGTAAATTTCTCAACAACCAAATTCTAAGTAGCCATTCTTGAAACAAGAATAAGATATATATAGCTTTAATACCAGTTTGTTAAATATAAGATAAGATCTAATGCAATCTAAAACCCAAAGATCATACACCACACATTGATAATTGTATCAAGAACTAAAAACTAATGAATAGATCATAGTATTATAAAATCTTATAGAGGTTCAGCCAAGATAGCCTGCATCCTCCCGAAAAATAAAGTTGTAGCTTTATTAAACTTGTCGTATCAATTTACAAGCTTCAAGAGAATGTTACAATCAATATGATGAATTGAAGATCAGGCTTTAGGGCTTTATATACAAGTCTAAAAGCATAATACAAGTCAGTTCACATGCCAGTTTGAATCTTTGTCTGTTATAGCAAAATCAAAGACTTCTCGTGCTTATAACTACCTCAACAGCTTCTTGAAGACTTGCCTTATGTGTGAAACATGTAAGTTACTTTAGTAATCTAAATGGCATTGAAGGTCGACTGGTGGACTGCTTGTTTTGACAAATGTAAGAACAACGGTTTAAGTCCATATGTACTCAAATTCTCCCTCAATTAAGCATGATTGAGTGGAGCTAATTTGTAGTCTTTCTTCCTTGTGAAATGAGAGTAGAGGTTACATCCCTCGAATATTTGTGAGGGTTATTTATCTGGGCATGTGCTTTATAGAATTTAATATAAAGTTGTAATCCTAGTTATTTATTTGATTGTAAATATCAGTAATTGTTATTAGCTATTTGATTGTATGGTGTAAATATATGAAGAAATATCTGTTCTAAAAAAAAGTTATCTAAATGACATTGGATGAAGTCATTTCATGTTTTAATAGTTTAAGCGAATACATGCAATTCACATGCTTTACTTACAATAATTGTCTGACACAAGCTTGCTGTCATCTACTCTGCGACACTAAAACATTGAACTGATATTCCATTTATCAAAGAATCGTTATGCCGTACAGACCTTATCATCTGCCCAGAAGACTTGAATCTGGTCCACATTTCAAAGCAATAAATTAAAGCAAACTACGATTGATTAAATGGTGCAAGAATTTGAATTCCAAACTTTAGAAATGAATCAACTCAACTAATGCATTGAATCTTAATTTAAAGAATCAATTAATTTGTAATTGATTTGTCACGAGTTTAAATTAAAATTAAAAAGTTTAGTGTTGATTGAAATACTATAGGACTTTGATTTCACTTCATTAGCACTAAGAGGGAATCATTTATTGATATTTAAAATCATTTTCTTTGTTGTTTTCACTCTATAATCATGCATTTTCCAATAAGAGTATTTAGCGAATATTTCAGTATTTTTGCTGTAGATTTTCTAATGCTATTGATGTTAATGTGCAAGTGTACACAACAAGTAATATAATGATGAGTATTCAAGATCGTCTCTACAAAGATTTTTGTTATGGGAATTGCTACAGTAATTTTATCAATGCAATTTTTGTTCTAAATTATAATTTAAACAAATTATTAAACTAATGAAATAATTAAATAAAAACGTAACAAGAAAAATGCAATAAAGTAAAATATCATGGCAAATACATGGATGTAACCAAAGGGAATGAAGTAGTTGAGTGATTAAACTCACTTAATGGTTTTGACTATTTTTATAATGTTGGCTCGGTTGCTACAACATTGACTACAACACTGGGCATAATCCTTATGTATCCCAGTTGTCGCTTGTTAGATGTCTTATATTTAAATGCAACTTAATAGTGACTAATTGTTATACTAACGTCAGATATAACATTACACGTTTCAGATTCTAATTACTCTACAAGGTGAATCCCTATATCTAATTCATCACTAATTTTAGATTAAGCATGACCATTTTTGAATCACGTTAAACCCAACTCAAGAAACCCAATCTAAAACCAAATATTGTTCTGATATGTTCCACTAAGACAGTCTTTTTTAGGCTCTTTCTTAGCTAGTATCACTAAATGGGTGGTCAGCCGAAATAATGAATTGAAATAAGTATTATAAAAACAACGTGCTATAACAAACATGCAGTAACACAAAATATTAGTCAATTAACCATCAAGTTTGTTTATCACTCAACCACAAGTAAATTTAGTTCATAATTTGTGATAAATCATGAAGTAAAATAGTTTCAGTGATCAAACAACTCATCAAAACAAGGTAAAAACAAGAGAACAAGAAATAAGAGTTAAAATCTACTCGATGTTCTTCTTGAATCCTTTGTTGCAATCGCCAGTTCTCTCTTTTGATCTTTGCTTTCCTTTGTTTTGTTTCTCTACTTTGTTTTTTAATGACGGCTTCCTCCTTTTCCTTTACGTTTGTGCTCCTTTTATAACTTAGAATTAGGGCAACCGAAGGTCAAGGCCATGCTTCTACCAGTTTAGGAAACTCCAGATCGCAATCTTCAAAGTATCTTGCGCGAAATCTTTTCTGTCATTGCTCCAGGATTGTTATAGCAACAGTGCTATAGCAACAATGCTACAACATCTATACTTTTCCAGACTTGTTTCAATTATTCTCTAACCATGTTCTTTTCTTATCCTTACAAGCGTATTATAACAGCATTTATTCCTTGGTTCATGAGCTTCCGGTCACCTAAAATTATGCATATGATATGAGCATACAATTTATTCTAAATCAAACAAAACTTATTAAAAGTAAACTAAAATGAATGCTCAAGCAAAACATTACTAAAATGCAATAAAAACATGTCATTTACTCTTTAATTATGGTTGATTCAAGTCTAAAAGCGCTATGATAACTCTTATTTCATAGAATTATCACACCCCTAAACTTAAATCATTATTTGTCCTCAAGAAATCACAGCATTAGCACTCAAACCCACAATACGCAACATCCGATAAGCTCTGTTATGAAAATTGTAAGGACTCTTCAACCCTCAGATCGCACTCTTACTCATGTAAAATTGCCATAACAATTCATTTATAGACTTAGGCCTCATTTTGTCCAAAGTGTGTGTGTGTGTACTATGATCAAATTCCAGAGGTGCTACAACATTGTACAAACATTATATAACTCAGAGGTAAAACATAAATATATTCATATATGGGAGAGATAAAAGCCGCAAACAAGTTTAAACTATGCTATAGCAACATAATTTTTTTAATCAAATTCTTTTCAATATATCATTGATTTTTCATGTGAATGTCTATCACTTGTGGTGATGACACCCAATTACACAATCAATGCACATATCAGAGTTATCTAAAGACATCTTTTAACTCAAGGCTGAAAACGGGGCTCATGAATAGACTTAGCTACTTAATATCCTAGATAAAAGACTCTTTTATTTATTTATTGATTGCGACAACAATGCTCATAACTCTTGTTGCCTTTGGACTCAAGTCTGCATATAAGGTGCATACTTAGCCTTGGTTTCTCAGCAACTTAAGCCATTATAGTAGAATTTATTTCATAACAAGCACAGTTCAACAAAACTTTTCCCCCAAACTTGAGATATTTTCTACCCTTTTTGATTTTTCAGGTTCTGTTACAGCATTCTCATAAAACTCAACCAAAGCTTAAGTGTTGGAACATAATTTCAACCTCCATCTAAAAGCTATCCTTACTTGACAATCACAAATATTGAATAACATTCAATTTATCTTCATTAGGTTTTCCAATTCTTACACAAATACTAGATAACAAAGTTTCACATAACACACAACACAAACACATGCATTCAAGCACATTACATTATAACAAAACCCCCCCAAACTTAAGATGTATTGTCCTCACACGCACACAAAACCAAATAACAATAAACATGCATATACGAAATATAAAGACTTGTAAAATAGATAAGAAAATGAAAGAAAATAGATGTGCAAAATGAAAGAAATAAACCAGCTGGTAGGGGGTACTCCGTTGTTGTTGGAGGGCTCTACTGCAGCACTGGTGAAGCAGAATCACTGCCGTTGGGCTCCACCTCAGGCACTCTTCCTTAGTGAGATACGTGTTGCAGTAACCAATTTATTCTTTTTCTTGCTTAGACTGATTTGAGGGGTATCAGTAGCTTCCTGAGGTGCGGGCTGATCATGCTTTGCTCTCTTATTTTATGGTTCTTCTGATGCTTGCATTACTGCAGTATCTCCAGAGGATTATACCCCTTTACGCTTGCTGGATACCTTAGGAGTTTGGCTAGGAGATTTAATGGGAGGTTTCTGAGTAGTGGTTGCTGGAGGGGTTGCTGTAGTGGTTTCTACAGAAGTGATTTCAACAATAATGTCCAACAAACTCTTCTTTTCTTTAGTAGTTTATATAGCCCTAGTAGTAGCTGCTTCAATTTCTGCATCAATATCATCTTGATCGTCGTTTGATCCACTTCTCGTCTATTTCATGTGGTAGGCCGCCAAGGTTTGTGGTTTAACGCTTTGCTCCAACTCTATTTCATGATCTACTTCTCGTCTAGGTGGGAGCTTCTTTGAAAGCTTCAGAGGCATGATGTCCTTGAATTCGTCAAGGACTCCTTGGATGAGCGGAAGGACTTGGTTTGGCGAATCTCAGCGATCTTTTTCATCATCAACTCCTCGATAAAGACCAAGAAGTTTGGGTCCTTCCGGAAAGCTTTCTTGAATTGCATGGCCGAGAGTGTCTTTTCCATGGTCTTGGAGTGCTTGGCGGGAACCATGCATGCCATACTCCCATCGATAATGCTTAGGGAGTTTGTGGCTGGAAGTGGGAAGGCATGGACTTGGTCGAAGAATTCCATGGGAACGATGGAGAAATCAAGCTTTCTGCTCCATGCCCTGAGCATTACGTGTACGCCTTATGCGGTACTCACAATGGGCTTGGCGGGTGAGTTTACCGCTTTTATGGTGCCTTTTTCCTTGGTCACCTTGGGGCCTAGATGCTTGGCCTCATCTTCAAAAATAAAGTTATGCATCGCTTCGGTGTCTAGCAACGTGCAAATGGCGTGGCCATTAATGGACGCACTCACATAAATAAGCCCTTTCTTCTTAGGTGCAGACGGGTGGCTCTTGAGTGCACCAAGGCGTTGTAGGGAATCCATGCTGGGTCGAAGTTCCTCTGTCGATGGTATGGAGTGGCCTTTGAGCTATGCGATAAAGGGCTGTAAGCGACTTCTTCTCTGAACAGTCGCATACCTAATGAGGGCCATTACATATAAAATAAGGGTGTCGGTTGGTATGATTATTGCTATAGATGTCAATGTGCAAGTGTACACAACAAGTAATACACTAATGAGTATTCAGATCGTCTCCACAGCGATTGATGTTATCGGATTTGCTAGGACAATTTTAACAGTGCAATTTCAATCTAAATTTAAATAAAATAATTAATGAAACTAATGAACTAGCTAAATTAAGAATGCAATAAAAAAACTTTAGCTAAACACAAGGATATAATCTATAAGAAGGGAGTAGTTGAGTGATTAAACTCACTTGATGATATTGACTATTTTTCTAATTAAGATTCTGTTGGTACAACATCTACTACAGCACGGGGTAGAATCTTTCATGCATCCTCAGCTATCGCTTGTTGGATATCTTATATCTAAATGTAACCTAACAGTGACCAGTTGTTACGCTAACATTAGATATATCATTATGCGTTCTAGGTCCCAATTGTCCTACAAGGTGAATCCCTATGTCTAGTTCTTCACTAATTTTAGATTAAGTATGACCCTGTTCAAATCGAGATTAACTCAACTTGGAAAACCCAATCTAAAACCATATATTGCCTTAATTTGTTCCACTAAGTCATACATTTTTTAGGCTCTTTTTTAGCTAATATCCACTAAATGAGTGGTCAGCTGAAAATGGAAATTATAATAAGTAAAATTAAGAAAAAATGCTGTAGAAAATCGAGAGCAACACGTATATATCAGTCAAATATCCATTAAGATCGTTTATTACTCAACCACAATAAAGTTTAGTTCATGATGAAAGATAAAACAGAAACAAAAATTGTTTTAGCCATCGAATACATTCCCATAGAGTATAGAAAACAAGATAATAAAGATTAGGAGTTGAGTTTCGCTTGATCTTGCAATCTCTCATTCTTTTTCTCATTGAATCTTCTATTGCAGCCCTCAAATGTTTTTTTTTTTCTGTTTTCTTTTTGTTTTTACCTGTTGTTCTTCCTTGAGTGACAACTCTCTCTCTCTCTCTCTCTCTTTTTTCATGCGTGCTCCTTTTATAACTTGAAATTAGGGCAACCAAAAGTGTATGACGCGTATCTTCTATTTTTGGAAACTTCATATCACAATCTTTTAGTCATCGCGCGTGAAATCCAATCCATTGTTGCTACAGAATTGCTGTAGCAACGACTACAACATATTCACTGTTCCAGACGCGTTTTAATTCCTCTGCATCTAAGTTCTTTTGTTCTCTCTACAAGTCTGCTGCAGCAGCATTCCATCCATAAAGCTTGAGTGTTTTGGTCACCTACAATCATGCAATAATCTGAGCAGAAAATGATCTAAAACAAAATTAATTTATTAAAAATAAATTTAAATGGATGCTCATGCAAAATGTAACTAAAATTGTAATAAAAACACATAATTTACTCTTTAAATAATATTGGTTCGAGTTTAAAAGTACCATGATAACTCATTTCATAGAGTTATCGTACCCTCAAACTTAAACTCTTACTTGTCCTCAAGTAATGACAAAATACTAACACTTCATTCACACAATCATGCAACAAACAACTTAACTTTGTTATCTAGCTTGCTCGGATTTATCATCCTTCAAATGTCATTCTTAAATATGCAAATTGCCATAAGCAGTTCCAATTCTAGACTTAAGTCTTTTTCTGTCCAAAGTGTGTGTGTGGCACTTTGATCAAGCTCTAGAGTTGCTGCAACATTACACATGCATCATATATAACTCAGCAAACACATCATTTTATGGGGGAATAGTCATAAAAAATAGCTTTAA
The DNA here is from genome assembly GCA_039657385.1 of Citrus x changshan-huyou. Taxonomy (NCBI): domain Eukaryota; kingdom Viridiplantae; phylum Streptophyta; class Magnoliopsida; order Sapindales; family Rutaceae; genus Citrus; species Citrus x changshan-huyou. The sequence goes on from CM077550.1 coordinate 10,711,149, forward strand.
ACTATGTTACAGCAAAGAAATTTATTTATCAGTTGCTACAATAATGCTCATAACTTTGGTTGCCTTTTGACTCAAGTTTGTATATAGAGTACATACTCAGTCCTGATTACTCAGCAACTAAGTCATTGGAGCAACATTTATTTAATATTTAGCATAGTTTGTGATAATTGTGAAAAAGTTTTAGGTTCCCCCACCCCCAAACTTGAGATATTCTTAACCTTATTGCTTTACCTAGTTTTGCTACAACATACTCATAAAACTCAACCAAAGTCTAAGTGTTAAGACATAATTTCAATCTTCATTTCTAAACTATCCCTACTTAGCACTCATTCGTTCCCTATTTCAACACTTAATTTATCCTCATTGGGTTTTCTAATCCATAAACAACTGCTGGATAAACAGAGCTATACACACAACACAAACACATCCATACATGGACACATTATACCATAGCACAGCCCCCTAAACTTGAGAGGTGCTGTGTTCTCACAAGCACACAAAATGACTTAAAAACAATATGCATACACTAATAAAAATAAATGGACAATAAACAAGATAAAATAAGTAAAAGAAAAGAAAAGTTTTTAGAAATGGCAAAATTAAACTGGGCTGGCAGAGATACTCCCGTATTGTTTGAAGCGATCGTTGTGCAAATTTTATTGTATTCGTAAGTGCACAAATCTATTGTAGAATAGATTTTGTGGTGACGAGTGTCGATCTCATGAGGAGGTAGATTTAATTATGCGCAAGGTTAATTTTCTAGGTGTAAATGTGAGTTGGTTGGAAGTGAATTTTTTTATTTTTTATCTTAAGATTTAAAATAAAATGGTGGGAATGAATTAAAGATAAAACCAATGCAAATGAAACCCTTGAGTCTCTGGATTCATACTCAACATTCACCATGAGCTTAATATTTCCTTTTTAGTTCTAATTAATTCATGAGGGGGTATTTCTACTCCTCATAATCCTCACTTTAACAAATATGGTATCAAGTGCTCAGTGTGCCAGAGGTAATGATCTTCCATTAATATTGGTGTCAAGAACACGCCGTGCCAGACGATAATAATCTTTCTATCGACACCGTGGCAAGACCATCCACTAAATAGCTTAGATACACTCTCTATCGACACTGAGTCAATACGACCCACAAAATATTACAGGAGAATTGTCTTTCTAATTAATATGGTGCTAAGTGCTCATTGTGCCAGACAATAACGATCCTTCATTGGGGAACTAGTACACCGTACAAAATCTAGACAGGATATACTATCTGTTGACAATGAGTCAAAACAATCACATAAATCAAAAAGAAAAAGAAAATAAACTTATCTAATTAAGCTTATGGATCATGTTGAGGCTTTCCCTTCAACCCAAGCTTAAAAAAAAATTAGCCACTCATAATTAAAATAAGGTTAAAATAGTAATTTTATTAAATACATAGAAAATACAAGATGAAGAGAGAATTATAGAGAATGGAGCTAAAAATAGATTTAAGGTGTCAAATTACGGGGAGAGCCCTCTATTTATAGATACACTGCATAAATCACAGTCATTGAATGAAAACAATTCAGACACTCTGGATTGCGCCATGTGGCAAGCTTTGATTGGTTGGTCCACATCATTCCAATAAGATGTTGCCATGTCATCGGTCAACGACACATTAGTATTTTGGTCCAATAGCATCCTACCACATCATCGGTCAACGCCACATCATCAATCAATGCCATATCATCGTACTGTATGTGTGAACAGTACTGTATACTTGAATATAACGTATATGTGAACAATACCAAATACCCTTTTATGCTCCTCCTAAGGTTTTCAACTATCCTGAGTTTAAAAATGCCATCTGTTTCACTGTCCGACTTCTTGTTAGTCGTGAAATCGCCAAAATATCTCTGAAATACATAAATAATTAAATTATAATAAAACACACCTAATAAAAAATTAGAAGATTTAAACCCATAAAAGTAAAAATATTAGTGAGATTTGGAGGATAAAATGATAATTTTACCCTATACAAATATACATTGTCCAGTATTCAACAACGATGTTGCAGCACAGGCTGAAAAGTTTCACTTTTTCTTTGATCCACTTCTTAAACATTTTTTAGGTGAACCAAGTGGCACAGTAGGTGGTTATTTCTTTTTTGGCTTTTGGTCGGGCTGGTTGGAGGGGTTCCAGCAACTTTCGTGACTTTGGGCTGAACTATCTTTATTTTCTTCGATTCTGGTTCTTCTGGTGCTCACATTGGTATAGCACCTTCAGAAGGTTGTGGCCCTTTTCGTTTGCTAGATGCCCTGGGAGTTGATACTAGAGACTTGGTAGGAGTTGTCCTTGCTGCAACTAGTGTAGGAGTTGTCGTTACTGGTTTCTTAGCAGTGATGCTTGCAATAATTTCCCTCAAACTCCTTTTTTCTTTTTCTATGTTTATGGCCCTGCTGATGGCCTCCTCTAAAGTTGCATCAATGTCTTCTTCCTCCTCTATCTCGGACTCCTCCTCAATTAAAATTTTCTCTTTACCCTTGCTCTAGGGAGTCATAACGGGTGGTTCTGATTCATTTTCCTCATCTTCTTTTTCCTCTTCACTTTATTTTTCTTTCTATGCTTTAGTCTCCCCTTGTTCCTGCTGTTGCTCTTCTGCTGACTCTCCTTCACTCTCTATTTCTTCGCTTTCTACTGTTGGAGCAATCTCCTTAGTTCTCTAAAAATTAAACTGCTGTAGCAATGACTCAGGAAAGTTTGCATGTATTACTCTTCATGTATTTGGAAAATTGTTGCTTATGTGCTTCAATATGCACCAAGTAAGTCCAAAACCTCAGATTTTCTTCCTTTTGTGCTTAGACACATGCATTAATTCTTGTACTGAGTTCCTGCAGCATTGTCTATACCCTATGACGTGCTCTGCTTTAGCTGAAGTAGGGTGCTTTGGGGTTGCTGCAGTTTGGTACTCTAGGGTTGCTGTAGTAGTGGATTCCACAACAATCCTTTCAACTATCCTACTTGTGATAACCCCTTCATTTTTCACTCTTTCATCATTTGCCTCAAAATTTCACATCAGAGGCCTCACAAAATGTCTGTGATCAGTGAAGGAAACAACAAGGCAGTAGATTTTTGCTTCTTGATTGGACACTTTCGAATTTATTTTTCAATGATCTTCCTAACATCTATGGTTAAACCCTTTACTATAGCATAAAGTAATATAAGTCGATCTTGGGAAATAATGGTGGTGTGGGTGGTTGGCATTAATCTAGATTTTAAAAATTGCACCTAAACCTTGGCAATAGGTTTTAAGTCTATCCTATTGACTACTCTTCCCTCCTCATTCATCTATTCACTACCCTGAATAGTCAAGGTTTTAAAAACCTCCCCCCACTTCTTCACAGCGATGTTCTCAACAAATTTAGTGTACTCGCAATCAATCATAGGAGGCAAGTCATAAAAATCATTAATAACTCTAGAGTAAAAAAGTATTTATACTTGCCTCACAAAGATGTTGCGTTGGTCTTGCTCTAATATGTTGGAATAGAACTCATTAATGATTGAGATAATGGGGTCTTGAGGATGAGCACAGAACTTCATCCATTCTCTTCTTGTTACAACAGTATAAATTTTGTTCATCATTCCTGTTGGCTGTTTTGGGAATTAAAAACCCTTTTCTTCTAATATTTTTCAAGGCTTGATAATGTCTTCAAATTTGTCCTCGGCTTTGTAGCTATGGAAACGCGCATAGTCATTCAGTCTAGCATCAAGTGTTTTAAGTTTCGGTATTACTGTAATAGTTTGAACACAATTGTATTTTGCTAAGAAGAAAAGTAGAATCGTGAAAAAAGAATCGTAAAGATGTTGAGAGTTACAGATGGGGAGATAAAGAGTTGTAATGGAGTTGAAATAGTTAAAGTAAATCCCAAATTTATAGTAAAAGGGAAAAGTGGAAAGAGGAAGGTAATTAATAGGATAATCTTGAAAATATTTTGAAATTGAAAAAAAATTTTAAAAAGAAAGGAAAGAATACGTGCCATGGTAAATATGGGGTTGCAGAATCATCCTTAGCATAATTTCTTGTCTGTTGACATAAGCCTGTCAGCCTTCCAACGGTAAAATTTCAAAGCTGTCAATACAACGGTAAAAATTGTTGCTGTAAAAATCACTATGTTGCTGCAGCAATAGCAACATATTCCCTTGTTGTTTTTGTGCCTTCTTCTAACTGCCATGTCGTATGTGGTGCTACAACATTTCTATTTTGCTTTGTTGCCCAAAATATTTCTTTTTTATATGTCAATTTTTACTTGCTGCATCTTAACACAAGAAAATAAAGAAATTAGATGCACAACTAAAATAACAAAAAGACAAAATAAATTATTCTAAAAACTAAATTTAATACTTTAAAAACTTGAAACAACCTCCCTCATTGGGTTCCCTTTCAATCAGCGCTTGATTTTAGCTCTTTCAACTTGACCATCTCTGATATCTCAAGCTGAATCTTTGAGGAATAAATCTGCCTTGGGATTGTTCACAGCAGCTCCAATATAATGCCTCACTCTTTGTCCGTTCACCTTGAATTCTTGGCCTGTCCTTTCATCTTGAAGCTCCATAGGCCTATGAGGATAAACTTTGATAAGTTTAAAAGGTCCTAACCATCTAGATTTTAATTTTCCTGAGAAATGCTTTAGTCTTGAATTATAGAGGAAGACTTATTGACCTGGAACCAGCTCCCTTTGCTGGATTTGCTTGTCATGCCGTTGCTTGGTCATCTCCTTGTAGATTTATGCATTTTTATAAGAAAATAACCTTAACTCTTCTTGCTTACAAAGCTTTAGCTTCCTCTGTTATACTACAGTAGTCATATCCATGTTCAGTTGTTTTATTGCCCAATGTGCTTTGTACTTTAACTCTAATGGCAAATGACAAGCTTTCTTGTAAACAATTCTATATGGGAACATGCCAAATGGGGTTTTGTAAGCTGTTTTGTATGCCCATAAGGAGTCATTTAATTTAAGAGTTCTAATCATTTCTGTTGGGATTTACCACTTTCTCCAAAATATTTTTCATCTCCGTGTTGGACACTTATGCTCGAGCACTAGTTTGTGGATGATATACTGTAGAAACTTTATACTTGATGCTATACTTATCCAATGCTGCAACAAACATCCTGTTGCAAAAATGAATTCCTTCATCACTGACTATGGCACTAGAAGTGCCAAATCTTGAGAAAATATTTTTTTGAAGAAACTTCACTACTGCAGCAAACATCCTGGCTGCTTCTACCTACTTGGATACCTAGTCCACAACAACTAATATGTAGAAGTTTCCAAATGAGGGTGGAAATGGTCTCATAAAGTTTGATCCCCATACATAAAAAAGTTCAACCTCCAGGATGTTGGTTAGTGGCATTTCATGCTTTTGAGAGATGTTTCATATTCTTTGGCACCTGTCATAACATTTAACAAACTCATAAGCATGTTTAAAAATAGAGGGCCAGTAATAACATGATTGAAGAACTTTTGCTGCTATTCTATGTCCTCCAAAATGTCCACCGTATGCTGCAACATGACATGATTGCATAATGTTTGTAATTTCTTCATCAGGGACACATATTCTGATCACATGATCTGAACAAAACTTGTACAAGCAAAGGTCATCCCATTAATAACTTCTGACATCATGGAAAAATCTCTTCTTCTGCTGGTAGCTCAAATGAGGGGGTAGTAATCCACTTACCAAATAATTAGCAAAATCTACATACCATGGAAATCCATGTTGCTGTAGCATCTGTACATGCTGTATCATCAATAACTGCTCATCAGAAAAAGATTTTATTATGCCCTGCTCAGTTAGAGTGCTTGCGACTACTTTCATCATTGAGAGATGATTTGCTACTTGATTCTCAGTGCATTTTCCATCTTTGATCTCTAGGTCAAATTCTTGTAATAACAGAATCCACTTAATCGACCTTGATTTGGCATTCTTCTTTGAAATCAATACTTTATAGCTGAGTGATCTGTATAAACAGTTACTTTGGAGCTAATCAAATAGGCTATGAATTTATCAAATGCAAAAACAACTGCCAGTAACTCTTTTCCAGTGGTAGTGTAGTTGAATTGTGCATCAGCCAGGGTCTTGCTGGCATAATAAATAGAATGAAAAATGTTACCTTTGTTAACATGAATATGTTAATAATATTGATTTTGATGATAATAAACTTTAAATGGTTTTTGATTAAAATGTTGGAGCTATTCCTTAATAAACGAGAGCCTTATAAACATTCCAATTATATTCATAAAAGATGGATCACTATTAAATTTCAAATTGGAAAATGATTCTCTACAAAATCTGGCTTAAACTGTGATTCTGAAAATAAACGGTGAACCGTTTATTGAAACGGTTAACTAATTAAAACCAGAGAGTATCAAATTGCTTAAGCTTTAACCGTTAAAAGAAAACGGAAGATACAAAAAACTGGGAAGGCCACTGGAATTAAACCGTGAACCGTTTATTGAAACGGTTAACCGATAAAATCCAGAATGAAATATTGTACCTGGAAACAAACGACAAAGCTTAACTGAAACGGATAAGGCTAACTTGTTTTGCAGGTTACTGGAAACAAACGACGAACCGTTAATTACAAACGGCTAACCGATAATTTCCAGAGAGGTCATATCATGGAAATCCTTAACCGTTTAATTTAAAAGGATAACTGATGTTCATCTTGCAGGTCTCTGGGAATTAACGGCGAAAGGGTAACCATAAACGGCAAACCGTTTATTTAAAAATTGGCCTAACGGTAACTTTGACCAGCCTAAACAGTTAACCGTTAATGGTTAACGGCGAACCGTTTATTTAAAAATTGACCTAACGGTAACTTTGACCAGCCTAAACGATTAACCGTTAATGGTTAACGGCGAACCGTTTGCTAGCAGACAGTCTATAACGGCTAGTTTTTCAGCTCCAACTATAAATAAGCTCATTCAAATTCAAACAAGATTGATCACAACACGACAATTGAGCTTATATTCGACAATACAATCTTCATAGAGCTTTAAAAACATATTCTTGCTTCATCTATTCACACATTGGGCATTGATTTGTAATCTTAAATATTGTGTGAGAGAAAAATAATTTTTAATCTTTTACTTTGAGAGATTGTAAGTGTTGGGATACACTTGGGTTAAGAGATTGGGGATAATCTCTTGTTGTAAAGGTTCATTGACACCTTGGAAGTCAAGTGTAAGCATTTGAAGCCTTGGAGGCTTGTGTTGTGCAAATTTTATTGAACTCGCAAGTACACGAATCTATTGTAGTATAGATCAATGGTGACGAGTGTCGATCCCACGAGGAGGTGGATTTTAATTGTGTGTAGAATTAATTTTTCTAAATGCATGTTTGGATTTGTGGTGAAAGTGACTTAGATTATCCTAAAATTGGAATTGAAATGGCAAGAATAAATTGAAGAGAAATCTATTGAAATGACGTACTTGGGTATCTGGTCCGTATCAACATGCACCATGGGCTAAATATTCCTTATTAATGCCAATTAAATCATGAGGGGAGAATCCACACCTCATGAACCACACTCTAATCAATATGGTGCTAAGGGCTTATCGTGCCAAATAATAATAACCTTGTACTAAGGAGCCGGTGAAACCAAGGCGGTATCTAGACAAGATTATTATTATTTGTCGACGAGAAGTCAAAACATCCACAAAAACTAGAGGGGAAGAGAAAATAAATTTACCAAATAAAGCCCATGACACATGTTGAGACTTCACCTTCAACCCAAGCTTGAAAGAAAGTTAGCTACTCATAATTGAACTAGGGGCAAAATGGAAATTTTTTAAAATATATAGAAAATGCAAGATGGAGAAGGAATTACAGAAAATGGAGTCCAAAAATGGATTAAGAGATTTCAAATTAGGGGGGGGAGAGCCCCCTTTTTATAGATATATTGAGTAAATCATGGTCATCGGATCAAAAACATTTTGGACGCTCAGGATTACGCTACGTCATCAGTCAACAGTACGCGGTTTGACCACGTGGATTGAACAGTAACACGGTTTGACCCGGCTTGAACAGTGATGTGGTTTGGTTGAAAATAATCCTGTGTAATGCATGTACCGTACGCGTGATTTTTGATCCACTGATGTGCTGCCACGTCATCGATCAATAGTACATAAGAATTTTAGTCCAACAGGATCGTGACACCTCATCAGTCAATGTCATATCATCGGTCAGTGCCACGTCATCGTTCCGTCTATGTAAACAGTGTCGTGAACAGTACCGTACATGTGAACAGTGGCATTTTTCCTTTTATGCTCCTCCTAAGGTTTTCGACTGTCCTGAGTTCAAAAGTGATGTCTGTTTTACCGTATGATTTCTCGTTCATTGTAAAATGACTATGATGCCCCTAAAATACATAAAATACTTAATTATAATACAACACACATAATTAAATGACAAGAAGCTTAAATACATAAAAGTAAGGGTATTAGTAAAACTTGAAATGTAAAATGACAATTTCTCCTTTATAAATATACATTTTCTAACACTCAACACACCCCCCAAGCCAGCTTATTGCTAGTCCCTAGCAAATAAAGTGAAAATAAAATTCAAATTCAAAATAATTTATTATTATTATTATTTTAAAACACTCGTGTTTATTCAATCAGACTAATGATAACAATCAAATCAAAATATAAGCATTATCTCCAGTCTAAAGAAACATCACACCCACATCAACCATCTACATGAATCAGCCCAGTAGACTTTGTGATAGCTACTTTGAAGAATGACATGTCAAAACCCCAAAATCTCACTGGAGGTAGTGACACTCTATCAAAGAAATTAAATCTAATAAAAATAGTCACTCCAATGAATGGTAATTGAGAGAAAATAATAAAGAAGTGATATCATATGCTCTCACCAAGATGAAAGAATTATGTCCTTAGCTTAGAAATAATACGATCTCAAGTCAAATGAAAATGCTAGTAAACCCAATTTATTTATTTATTTTATTATTTTTTTAATGGATTACTACATCTTTTTAGCCCATATAACTAGCTTCTACTTCAGACTATAGTTCTCTAAAATCAAGAAGGACTTTTATTAGGACGTAACGTAGGCTAGGGACATAGTTAACAACAGAGAGGAAATAAGGAAAACAAAGTGTATGTTTGAGAAAAATGCAGAGATTTTTGTTTTTTTTTCGGAAGTTGCAAGGTGGATTTCACCTATTATTGTTATTTTTTTCTTTTTTCTTTTTTTTTGAAACAACAATTTTTGTTTTTGTTTTTGTTTTTTTGCTTTTGTTTGGCACAACGTCACTGAACAAAATAATTATTTACATTTTTCTCAAACATAAATAGGTAATGGAACTTATAAGACATCGGGTAGTACTCCAAATCGGAGTGGGTCAAGATGATAAGTTGACAAAGAAAATACTTTTTTTTAAGGCTTAAAAGGGTTAACTATGGATATTTTACAAAAGGGATGACTAGAAAGGCTCAAACGAATCAAAGATGGCTTTTCCATCATTTTTTAGGGCTCTAAAGAATCTTCCATATCTACTAGTTAGATGGGCCCCCAGATGTAGCAACACACATTTTTTTCTTTTTTTTTTTTTTTAAATTTTACAACTTTTTTTTAAGGGAAGGGTTAACTCAAAAGAAATCTAGAGATCATGTATAAAATAATAAACTGCTAAGCTGTATAAAGAATGGGCAAAAGGGTTACTCTCCAAGAAAAATGATAAGCTCAAAAACTTACTTGGTACTTATTATGACATATTCATTCCTTTAAGCAACTCATATTTGTCTCCAACATCAACATGTAAAGTAGCAAACATAGCGTAACATCACTTAAGACCAAAGATGATACAAATACTAAAATTTGAAATTAATCATTGTCCTCAATGTTTTAAAGGAAAAAAGTAGAGTTTAGAAGACATCACCTGGGTGGTGCAACACAGAAGAAAATATTTACAGGCGGAGAGTTAAATCTAATTTGTACTTCTTACTGCGGCTACTGTTACCGTCATTATTTGGACGCTCCAACACAAAGGTCCAGGGGTCTGGCTCCGACTTATAAGCTTGTAACAGATCAAGTAGCTCATTAGCAGTGTGAGCACAAGTAAAAAGGTTTTTCGCTGTGGAAGGAATGAAATAGTTTTTTATTGCATGATTAAGAAATGTGATAAAGCCATAATAAAAATGATTGATATTTAACAACCGATGGGTTTCTGGTGAAGGTGCAGATGGGCCCATGATGCTAGTGTGATAAGTGCCTCTAGTGTTGCAAGATCTCCTAGAAGGAAAATAAAAGCATCAGCATGATTAAGCATTTCAGTTATTCTTTCTTGCATACCTGAGACAACTAACTCTTCTCCAGTCGGTGGGTCAGACAAACTGCCCAAAGATTTTAGAGCTCTTGGGATGATGCCTAACACTTGGCTTCCTCTGAAAAAAGTAGCTTCTGAGACCAATTTTGATAACCCTCGGTTACCTCCTCCATACACCAAGTGTAGTTTTCTCTCTGTTATGCTTCGACCAAGATCTATGGCTGCCTCAACGAACTCTTTATGTTTGCTATAGTTAAATCCAGAAAGCACACAAATGTTCTTGAATTGTCAATTGGGAGTCGCTGCCATTGGAATATTTCTCTAAAATAATTTTGAGTGCTTAACAAAAAGTCATACTTAAGAATCTTGGTGACAGTGGGTCACAACTGTGTATGAGGTGGCATGTCAGTGTCAAATAACGCGTAAAGCACATGGATCACGAGTAAAAAAGGAAACAGTAAAAAGAAAAAGAAATAATGATAAAATAAAATTATTAAAGACAATAATGGAAAAGATAAAACAACAGTGAAATAAAATAACAGTGAAGTAAAAAGATATTTATAGGTAGTTGCGACTGTGGCTCACATTTTCCTCTGATTTTACGTCCAGAAACGGCTTGAACGCCCTCTATGGGTCGAGGATAGGCTTCCCATCCAGTTTTCTTATAAACTGGCAAACATGGTCGTTTATAGTCAGATTCCTGAGACTATATCGAGCATGCTCTTTCTGGAATAATGGCCATAACTGGAGAATCGCTCCTTGTACATATCCACTTGGATGCGTTTCAAGAGACAAAAGGATATCATCCAATGACTCCTTATTCAAGCCATCCCTAATGAATTGAATCTTATCTTCCCTGCTATCAAACACCATTCCTAAAGAACATAGTTTTTTATCGCAACTCATTCTGGCACACTTATGACAAGCAACAGAAATTCTTCGAGCTCTTCGTTTTCTTGCATAATTTCATTTACCACAACCAGGCATGTATGCAATAAATTTTGGAGGTAACTCACCTGCCAATCGTACTTTAGCCTCGATTAACCAATGGATGTCAGCAGGTATGTTATTCCTCATGAGCAATCGCATGCGTTCGGACCGAGCTTTATAGATTGTAAGGAGGGCATTCTGAGGAAGTGAAGGGAATCGATTGTGAAGCTTTGCTAGAATCTCGTTTTTGTCCATAGCTTCGCCTCAGAATATCAGTTATTATGGGAAACTGAAGTAACCGACTTGATTGTCACGGAGTACCGTTATCCGCCACTTCACCGAGGTAACAAACTAAAGCACACAAACAGAAAAACAAATTAAAACACACAAAGAAAATTAAAATCGTCCTCTTATTGAAGTTACCTCAAGCTCCAACTGGATGTTGTAGACACTTCTCTGAATGTCTCTGAGTTGGCTTTCTAAATCCTCAATATAGAATACTAACTCTGGTGGTTGCAGAGCAGAAATTTGATGTGTTTTACAAAATCGAATATGCCTTTTGAGATGAGATTTTACATGTTGAAGTGGTTTAAGAATGTTCAGGAGGAACTGTTTAGCTATGGTACTCATGATTAACAATGATAAGAGAAAACTTAATGGTTAAAAAAACACACTTATGCAAAAATAATTTCAATTAGCAAAAGAATAATAAAAAGAGAGGACAAAAATCAAATCACCGAAAAAAAAGAAAAAAAAAACTCAATTCAAATCTGGTAGGTCACTCAAATTTATTTCGGTGTCCTCTCCATGTGGTTGGTACTCTAGATATGGTTTTAATCTTTGACCATTAACTTTAAACGTGACACCGTTCTTGGGTCCTTAATTTCAATTGCCCCATGTGGAAAAACAGTGTGAACAATAAAGGGGCCAGACCATTGAGAGCGTAACTTACCTGGGAATAGGTGCAAGCGAGAATTGAATAAAAGCACTTTCTGACCTGGAGTGAAAGATTTTCTCATAATTTGCTTGTCATGAAAGACTTTCATTCGCTGCTTATAAATTTTGGCATTTTCGTACGTATCATTGCAAATTTCTTCAAGTTTTTCCAGTTGTAATCTTCTTTCTGAGCTAGCTTGCTGCATGTCAAAGTTGAATTTCTTGATGGCCCAATATGCACGATGCTCGAGTTCCACAGGTAGGTGGCAAGCTTTTCCATACACTAGCCTGTAGGGTGACATCCCAATCGGGGTCTTGAAAGCCGTTCTATATGCGCATAATGCATCATCAAGTCTTAATGACCAATCTTTTATGTCTGGCCTCACCGTCTTTTCTAATATGTGCTTTATTTCTCGATTGGAGATCTCAATTTGGCCACTGGTTTGCGGATGATATGGGGTCACCACTTTGTGAGTGATTGAATACTTCGTCAAAAGAGTCTTGAATGCTTTGTTACAAAAGTGGGCACCACCATCACTGATTATTGCTCGATAGAATCAAAAGCGCAAAACAAAGTTGCTTTTCAAAAATCCTATCACCACCTTGTGATCATTGGTTCTGTATGGAATTGCTTCTACCCATTTCGATACGTAGCCAACCGCAACCAATATGTATTGATGGCCGAAAGAAGGGGAAATGGTCCCATGAAGTTGATACCCCACACGTAAAAAATCTCAACCACTAAAATTGGATTTAGTGGCATTATATTCCTTCGTGTAATGCTCCCCATTCGTTGATACCTATCACATGAAGAACAGAAAGTGTAAGCGTCTCGAAATATAGTTGGCCAATAGAAACCACATTGTAAAACTTTAGTAGCTGTTTTCTTAGCACTGAAATGGCCTCCACAACCTTGTTCGTGGCAGAATGAAAGGATATTCTGAATTTCACTTTCTGGGACACATCGCCTAACAATTTGATCTGCACAATACTTGAACAAATAAGGGTCATCCCAAAAGAAAATCTTTATTTCTGCAAAAAAATTGACCTTGTCTTGCTTGGTCCAATGCTCTGGAAGTTGACCTGTAACAAGATAATTCACGATGTCAGCATACCACGATAATATTTCCACACTGATCAATTGTTCATCTGGAAATGACTCATTCAATATTAAAGGTTCAGTAATTGTGTCAAAATGGAGACGAGAGAGATGATCTGCCACAACATTTTATGTGCCTTTCTTATCTTTAAATTCCAAGTCGAATTCCTGCAAAAGTAACACCCAACGAATTAGTCTAGCTTTTGCATCTTTCTTTGTGAGAATATATTTAAGAGCAGCATGATCTGTGAATACAATTATTTTACAACCAATGAGATAAGATCGAAATTTCTCTAATGCAAACAGTACTGCTGGCATTTCTTTTTCAGTAGTTGAATAGTTCAACTGTGCATCATTCAATGTCATACTAGCATAGTAAATAACATGGGGAATTCGATCAACTATTTATCCTAACACTGCTCTTACTGCATAATCAGATGCCTCACACATGAGCTCAAATGGTAAGCTCTAGTTTGGGGGCTGAATGATGGGTGATGATGTCAACAATTGCTTTAATTTTTCAAAAGCCACAAGACATGAATCATTAAAGATAAAAGGTACATCCTTAGCAAGTAGATTGCATAAGGGTCTAGAAACTTTGCTAAAATCTTTAATGAAACATCTATAGAAACCAGCATGCCTAAGGAAAGATCTTACTTCTCTGACTGTTTTGGGTGGAGGAAGATTAGAAATGAGATCCACCTTGGCTTTGTCAACCTCAATACCTTTGCTCGAAATGATGTGACTGAGAACAATACCTTGTTTTACCATAAAATGACACTTCTCCCAATTTAAGACTAAGTTCTTCTCGATACATCTCTACAGAACTAGTGTTAGATGATGTAAACATTGATCAAACGAGTCACCAAAGACAGAAAAGTTATCCATAAAGACCTCAAGGAATCGTTCAACAATATCAGAAAAAACGCTCAACATGCATCGTTGAAATGTAGCAGATGCATTACATAATCCAAATGACATCCTCCTATATGCAAAAGTGCCAAAAGGGCAAGTGAAAGTGGTCTTTTCTTGATCTTTTGGTGCTATGGGGATCTGATTGTATCCTGAGTAGCCATTTAGAAAGCAATAAAATTCATGGCCTGCTAATCTATCAAACATTTGATCGATAAATGGTAAAGGAAAATGGTCTTTACGTGTGACAGAATTCAACTTTCTATAATCGATGCATACATGTCATCCTATAGTCATTCTAGTGGGTATCAATTCATTATCAGTATTGGTAACTATTGTGACTCCTGACTTTTTGGGGACAACTTGTACAAGACTGACCCATGAACTATCAGAAATGGAGTAAATGATACCTGCATCTAATAGCTTAAGGACTTCAGTTCTAACAATTTCTTTCATATTTGATTTAACCGACGTTGCATTTCTCTAGTAGGTTTAGCATTTTCATCAAGGTGAATGTAATGCATGCAGTCTATTGGGTTTATACCTTTTATGTCTGCTATGGTCCATCCTAATGCTCCTTTGTGCTCTTTTAAAACATCCAACAACTTACCTTTTTGTTCGTCATTTAGGGATGATGAGATGATTACCGGCAGAGTAATGCATGCAGTCTACTGGGTTTATACCTTTTATGTCTGCTATGGTCCATCCTAATGCTCCTTTGTGCTCTTTTAAAACATCCAACAACTTACCTTTTTGTTCGTCATTTAGGGATGATGAGATGATTACCGGCAGAGTACTTTATTCTCTAAAAAATGCATACTCCAGAGTGTTGGGCAATGATTTGAGCTCGAGTTTCGGTGGTGATTCTGATGATGGGATGAGTTTCTTTTCTGATGGTGCTAGTTGTTCAACTCTTGACTTCCATTTATTAGTGTCCATGGATGGTGCTGAGTCAAGTAGGGCGTTGACCTCATCGACCAATCTGTCAAAATCAAAATCCAAACCAAAGTGAGTTAAACATGTTTGTAAAGGATCATCACTAAGGTTTGAAACAAAAGTATTATCAACTAATGCTTCTATTAAATCCACATCAACAATTCCATCATCTGCATTGTGAGGTTGTTTGGCAATGTTGAAGATGTTCAGCTTCATAGTCATGTTGCCGAAGGACAACTGCATATTTCCAGTCCTGCATTGAATCTGAGCATCCGCAGTTGCCAAGAAAGGTCGGCCTAGGATAATGAGGATGTGCTTCCTTGAATCCTGTATTGGTTGAGTGTCAATTACAATGAAATCAACATGAAAATAAAACTTGTCTACCTAGATAAGCACGTCCTCCACAATACCACAAGGTATTTTCGTTGACCGACCTGCAAGCCATAACACCACTGGAGTTGGGTGAATTCTCTCAGTCCAAGTTTCACAAATACAGAGTAAGGCAACAAATTCACACTAGCTCCTAAATCCAACAAAGCATTCTCAATTGTGTGGTTCCCTATACTACATGAGATAGTGGGGGAACCTGGGTCTTTGCATTGTAGAGGAATTTTATGTTGGAGGATAGAACTAATGTTTTCTGTTAAAGATGCCTTCTTTTGAACATAAATGTTTCTCTTTTTAGTACAAAGGTCTTTAAGAAACTTGGCATAAGATGGAACTTGCTTTATAAAATCAAGTAAAAGGATGTTAACACTTACCTGTTTGAAGATTTCAAGAATCTCGCCTGTGGATTTTCCCTTCTTTCCTTTAGCTAACCTATGAGGAAATGGAGCTTTGAGAACATATTCTCGTGGGTTGGTTTCTTCTTTCTCTTCCGGGTGAGTCCTCAACATTCACAGGTACAATTTGATTTTCTTTTGTCACTGGCATCTCCACTTTGTTGTTGACTTCTTTTCCTTTTCGCAAAGTCATGACTGCTTTGACCTCTTCGTGCTGTTGTGGTGAACTGGTACTTGCTTCATGTACTCCTTGAGGATTAGGCACTAGTTGACTTGGAAACTTGTCTTTCTCAACAGTCATTGCCAAGGTCTGAACTGAAGAAGCAAGCTGTCTCACCATCTTCTCGAGGCTTGAAACTGATTGGGCTTGTGAGTTGAAGCCTACTCTCAACTCATTTCGTAGTCCATCAATGGTGCGGTTCTGTTGCTCAATCGTGGAGTGAGTAAGATTCTTGAGATTCTGGAATGAATCCTCTTATGGTCTGGGTTGAGAGTAGTTCTGGTTCTGATTGTATGGTCTAAATGGTGGCTGAGAGGCTTGAGGAATTTGAGGAATTGGTTGCATTGGTGGAGCTGGAGCTGCTGGTCCATTCTGTTGGAATCCTTGAGACCATGAAAACTTGGGGTGGTCTCTCCATCCAGGGTTATATGTGTTGGAGTATGGGTTGTAATTTGATGGTTTTCTCATTACACCTATGGCATTGGCTTGATCTGAGTATGAGTCATGGTCATGCAGCTCTGTTGATTTAGCAGTCGATAACGATGCTATTTGTCGAGAGAGGCCTTCAATTATTGCTTTGACTTCTTTAATTTCCGAACTTGACTCGCCAATGTGAACCTCATTTACTCCCTTAATTCTTTTAGTATTCCTGAGCGATCGACTCTATTGTTGGGAATTATCTGCTTGTCGCTGGAAGAATTCCCAAATCTCTAATGCACTTTTTGACATTAGCTCTCCTCCAATTGTTGCCATTAGCCATTCTTGCACATTCGGCAATAATCCCTCCAAAAAGTATTGGCATTGATGCCATTTCTCATACCCATGATGTGGATACTTTAAAAGTAGCCCATTGAATCGCTCCCATGTTTCGAAAAACTGCTCGTCTTCTCTCTGGGTAAACTCTGAAATTTCTCTACGAATAGCATTGGTTTTTTGCACTGGGAAATATTTATTCAAAAAATTAGTTACCATTTGTTCCCATGATGTGATGCTATTGGCAGGTAATGTATTGAACCATGAACGAGCTCTATCTTTTAAACAAAATGAGAATAGTCTAAGTTTAACATCATCATCTGAAAAATTCTCATATTTAAATGTTTGACAAACAGTATGAAAATCATTCAAATGATTATATGGGTCCTCATTTTCTAGGCTATAGAATGTTGGGTATCTTATGCATGATGTGCTCAAATTAGCTAAAGGACTGAAGTAGTCCTTAAATGGCCTCTCCTGCGGTGCTTGTTGTTGTTGCAAATCCATTTCACTTTTATTTTTAACGTGTTTGTGTGTGCGCAGTGTTTTTTCTAATTCAAGGTCTATAGGCTCAAGATTAGGTAATAATGACCTTCGACCATGCATGCAATGAATACAAAATAAATGGGAATAAAACAAATAAAAATAAAGAATAAGGAGAAATTACGGTACTAACCTTATTACGCTGTTAAAACCTTCTATGAAAACACACTAAAAAAAAATCGCGAAATAAATTAACTAAAAATTAAATTAATAAGATAAACAAAAATTACAAAGAAAAATAAATTGAAAATTAAATTACATAATTTTAAAGAAGAGAAAAAGAAAAGAAATTCTTACCTCTAAATGTAGATTCATTTTTTTCTTTTTTTTTAATAAGAAAAAAAAAATACAAGAAAACAAATAAAAGAAATTATTCACAAAAATTAATTCTATGAATTAAAATAACTTACCTCCCCGGCAACGGCGCCAAAAACTTATTGTGCAAATTTTATTGAACTCGCAAGTGCATGAATCTATTGTAGTATAGATCAATGGTGACGAGTGTCGATCCCACGAGGAGATTGATTTTAATTGTGTGTAGAATTAATTTTTCTAAATGGATGTTTGGATTTGTGGTGAAAGTGACTTAGATTATCCTAAAATTGGAATTGAAATGGCGAGAATAAATTGAAGAGAAATCTATTGAAATGACGTACTTGGGTATCTGGATCCGTATCAACATGCACCATGGGCTAAATATTCCTTATTAATGCCAATTAAATCATGAGGGGGGAATCCACACCTCATGAACTACACTCTAATCAATATGGTGCTAAGGGCTTATCGTGCCAAATAATAATAACCTTGTACTAGGGAACCGGTGAACCAAGGCGGTATCTAGACAAGATTATTATTATTTGTCGACGAGAAGTCAAAACATCCACAAAAACTAGAGGAGAAGAGAAAATAAATTTACCAAATAAAGCCCATGACACATGTTGAGACTTCACCTTCAACCCAAGCTTGAAAGAAAATTAGCTACTCATAATTGAACTAGGGGCAAAATGGGAATTTATTAAAATATGTATAAAATATAAGATGGAGAAGGAATTACAGAAAATGGAGTCCAAAAATGGATTCAGAGATATCAAATTAGGGGGGGAGAGCCCTCTTTTTATAGATACATTGAGTAAATCATGGTCATCCGATCAAAAACATTTCGGACGCTCAG
This sequence comes from Citrus x changshan-huyou, assembly GCA_039657385.1. Classification (NCBI taxonomy): domain Eukaryota; kingdom Viridiplantae; phylum Streptophyta; class Magnoliopsida; order Sapindales; family Rutaceae; genus Citrus; species Citrus x changshan-huyou. The sequence continues at coordinate 10,729,764 of CM077550.1, forward strand.
GATTGCGCCACGTCATCATTCAACAATATGCAGTTTGAACAGTAACACGGTTTGACCCGGTTCGAACAGTGATGCGGTTTGGTTGAAAATAATCCTGTGTAATGCATGTACCGTACGCGAGATTTTTGATCCACTGATATGCTGCCATGTCATTGATCAACAGTACATAAGAATTTTAGTTCAACAAGATCGTGACACCTCATCAGTCAATGCCACATCATCAGTCAATGCCACGTCATCGTTTCGTCTATGTGAACAGTATCGTGAACAGTACCGTACATGTGAACAGTGACATTTTTCCTTTTATGCTCCTCTTAAGGTTTTCGATTGTCCTGAGTTCAAAAGTGATGTCCGTTTTGCCGTATGATTTCTCGTTCATTGTGAAATGACTATGATGCCCCTAAAATACATAAAATACTTAATTATAATACAACACACATAATTAAATGACAAGAAGCTTAAATACATAAAAGTAAGGGTATTAGTAAAACTTGAAGTGTAAAATGTCGATTTTCTCCTTTATAAATATACATTTTCTAACACTCAACAGCTTGCTTAGTGAAATCCTCAAGCCCGGAAAGCTTGGAGGCGTGGACTTAGGCGAGGTTGGCCGAACCACGTAAAAATCTCCGTGTTTGAATCTCTCTTCCCTTATCTTTTTATATTGTAATTAATTTAATTGTTATTCCATTAAATTCATTTTAAATTTGCTTGATAATTTATTTTAAAATCAAATAATTTTTAGAATCCCAATTCACCCCCCTCTTGGGTTGCACACTTGTATTTCAGCCTTTCCTCTTCCCTAGCACTGCTTCAATAGAATGGTCGCTAACATCATATATACTTTAACTCAAAAGATATACTTCAATCGGATGCTAAAACAACTAGTGCTGTAACAAGAGCTCTCTTTAGCTCAATAATGTCCCTAAACAATTCTTATTAAAATTGAAGGGTCTGTCATGTTCCAGCAACTTGCCTAAATGTTTGGCTATTTTAGAGAAATTCTTAGTGAACTTTCTATAAAATTCAGCATGTTCTAAAAAACTCCTTATGCCCTTGATTGAAGTAGGTGGTGGAGGTTTATCAATCACCTCTATTTTTACCTTATTCACCTCTATTCCCTTTTTAGAGACTTTATTGCTTAGAACTATCCCTTCTTGTACCATAAATTTGTCTCCTCACATCTCTTAAGCACATTTTCTAGATTATACAAATAGTCATCATAAGATTCCCTAAGAACTAAAAAATCATCCATGAATACCTTAAGTGTTTGCTCGACCATATCTGAAAAAATAGACATCATACACCTCTAGAAAGTTGCTGGAGCATTGTACGGGCCAAATGGCATCCTTCTGAAAGCAAAGGTTCCATAGGGACAAGTGAATGTTGTCTTTTCCTGATCCTCTGGTGCTATAACAGTTTGGTTGTAGCATGAGTATCCATCCAAGAAACAATAGAACTATTTTCTAGTAAATCTGTCCAACATTTGATCTATGAAAGGAAATGGAAAGTTTCCCTTCTTTGTGGCTTTGTTTAACTTCCTATAATCCATGCAGACTCTTTATCTAGTTACTGTCCTTATAGGAATGGGTTTATTCTTTTCATTTGCTACAACTGTTACCCCACTTTTCTTTGGAACACATTGTACTGGGCTTACCGATGAGCTATCTAATATTGGGTAAATGATTCCAGCATCAAGCCACTTGATGATCTATTTCTTCACAAATTCCTTTATGATGGGATTGAATCTTCTCTGTTGCTCTATAGAATTGCTATAGCAATCTTCCAGCAGAATTTTGTGCATGCATATAGAGGGGCTGATTCCTTTGATATCTGTCATGGTCTATCCAATGATTCTCTTGTATCTCCTTAATACATCTACTAAACTCTTCTCTTGATCTGCATTTAAAGAAGATGAAATAATTATAGGCAATGTGTCTTTGTCACCAAGATAAACATTCTTCAAATGTGAAGATAAAAGTTTTAATTCTAAAATAAGAAGTGACTCAGTAGAGGGAACAAAAGGTTTTATTTCCCTATTTGAGAGATCTAGGGATTCAAAGTGCTTGTTAGTTCTCACAGGTTGCTTCTCTCCTAACCATGCTATGTCACTTGTTTTAAGATCTTCATCTTCAAGTTCTTCAAATGTTACAGCTTTGATTTATTCATTGCTGTAGCATCTGCTTAACCTCTCTGCTACCGCAAAATCCACAACACTGATAAAATTACAGTCTTCAACTTCATCAGGACTCTTCACGACATCTAATACATTGAATGTAACTTGTTGATCATTAACCTGCATAGTCAGCTCTCCTTTTTGCACATCTATTAGAGTTTTTTCCGTGGCTAAAACGGGTATTCCTAAAATAATTAGTACTTCTTTATCTGCTTTAAATTCCAGCACTATGAAATCCACTAGAAAGATAAATTTATCCACATTTACCAATACATCTTCAATCTTGCCTTCTGGATAGACACGAGTTTTCAGCAAGTTGTAATGTCACTGTTGTTGGTTTAACTTCTCCAACTCCCAATTGTTTGAACACTGATAAAGGCATGAGATTGATGTTAGCCCCTAAATCACAAAGTGCGTTACCACTGTATTTTGTTCCTATGGAATATAAGATTGTAAAGCTTCTTAGATTTTTTAGCTTCTGAAGGATTTTGTTCTGAAGCATATGGCTACATTCTTGTGTTAGAGCAACTATTTCAAATTCTCCAAGCCTTTTTTTCCTTGCAAAAATGTCAATTTAAGAACTTCACCTAATTTGGCATTTGCTCTAGAGCTTCCATAAAAAGATTGTTGATATGTAACTACTTTAGCAATTCTAAGAATTGACTGAATTGCTTGGCTTCATTTTGCTTCTGGAACCTTTGTAGAAATGGTGGTAAGTGCATAAACTACTAAACTGTAGCAGGCTCTACAGGCTGCTTCTCTTTTGTCATGTTCTGGACTGATGTGGTTGGTGCTGCAGCATCTTTACCAACATGTGCTGGATCATCATTTTCTACAGATGTTGTAGTTGGTCTGTTTACATCAATGTATTGGATAGTAGGATGTTGTGGCTCCTTTTCAAGTTGAGTTTCTTCTTGGGTTGAAATGGGTTCAACTTTTCTTTTTGGTACACCAATGAGAATATGAACATCCTTTCCAGATATTAAATTAATCACTTTGCAATGCTCTTTTCCTTTTTTTCTTAGATCTTCTATGTTGTTGGGTAAACTGCCCCGAGGTATGTTACTTAATGCTGTAGCAAGCTGTCCAATTTGATTATTTAAATTTCTTAAGGATACTGCTTGACTTTGGACAACCGTTTCATTCTTCACAATATACTCCTTAATCAAAGCTTCAAGAGAATAGAGTTGATCATTGCTGGTGTTTCTTTATCTTTAATTTTGCTGGTGAAATCCAGGTAGTTGAGCAGGCCTATTTTTGAAATATTAGTTATGCAACTCAGGGGGGTGAATTGGGTTTCTAAAACTTAAACTTATCAAACCATACAACAATTAAATCTAAGGCCTTAATGAAATAAAAAATAATAAATTTAACAATACTAAAAAATAAAAGAGTAAGGGAAGGGAGAGCAAACACAAAGATTTTTTACATGGTTTAGCAATCCCCACCTATGTCCATGCCTTCAAGCAAACCAAGCTTGAGAATTTCACTATCCAAGCCTTCAAAGACTTCAAGTTCTTACAACGGACTTCCAAAGTGTAAATGGACCTTTAAAGCAAGAGATTATCCTCCAATCTCTTAACCCAAGTGTTTCTCACACTCAAAATTCTAACAAATTTAATAAAGAAATGAAGATTGCAACAAATAACTCTCTTTTAGAGTGGATATACAAATGATAGCACAATGAAGATTTAATATATGATGATTTGCGAAATGGAAGCTTAAAATATGATGTATGCTCTTGTTCTTTGTGACAAAAGTTTTTAAAATTGAATTGCATTTGAGTTTATATAGTTTTGATACAAAAATTAGCCGTTATGGGCAAAACCAGTAAACGGCTAGCCTCTTCATTAGCCGGCTCACCGTTTAGTACAGTGCAAGTTACCGTTGTAATTTGAATTTTGCTACAATGATGCTACAGTAACACTATTTATTAAAATTATATTTTTGCCCAAAACGTTTTATAATTTGATTATAGCCCAAAACGTCATAAAACTTTGCGAGCATATCCAATTTCAAAATTTCTAAATAATGCTTGTTATTCCATAACACTTTCTGAAATTATGTTGTGGCTCAAAACTTTATAATACTTTTTAAAGGTTTTTTTTTTATAATGCTTATTGATTTCAAAACTTTATAATACTTTTTAAAGGTTTTTTTTCATAACACTCAAATCCACAAAATACCTGTCTTATAAATATAAAACCTTATGGTTTATGAAAACTAATGATTTATTAAACAAAGTCTTGAGTTTCTCAAATGCTAAACCTTATATATATTAAATCATATCGGCTTTACAAGAATTTGTTGCTATAATGACTCTGTTGAGCTAAATTTTGTTCTTGATCGAGCCGTTGTCCGTTGAATGTCTTGAGCTCGATTTCACGTGATTCACTTGTATAAATATTATCCTTCAAGGACTAGTGAAAATTTGAAATACAATATTTATCATATCACTTAAGACATATGTTTGTTATCATCAAAATTACAATATGTGTAACCCTTTAGGCTAACAATTTTGTCCACTGGATGCTGCATCATGTTGATTCTGATTGCTCCATAAGATCAAATACAATATGTGTAGCCCTTTAGGTTAACAATTTTGTCCACTGGATGCTGCATCATGTTGATTTTGATTGCTCCATAAGAAGTTTGGGTGTTGTCTCCATCTGGGGCTGTAAGTGTTTGAGTAAGGATTGTTATGGTTCTGTCTATTAAAGTTTCCCACATAGTTGACTGAGGCTGGATTTCTAGGACAATTGTCAAATAGATGTCTTTCTCCATAATAAACACAAGATATTTTAGCAATTTGGTTGACAATTACTGGAACAATAGTCATAGCCTTCACCATATTTGTTAATGAAGTTATTTGGGCTGATAATGCTATCAAGGTGTCTACATTATGGACTCTTATTACTCTTCTTGCTGTGGCTTGACTGGTTGATGGCCATTGATAGTTGTTATTACCTATCATCTTCAAGTTTCATAAGCCTCATTATAAGACTTAGACAACAAGGCTTCATTTGCTAAGTATCCACCATCAATCTAGTGCTTGGGTTAAGACCATTATAGAAAGTTTCCAACTGTATACAACAAGGAAAGATGTGATTTTAATTTCTCAATTTTTCATTCTTGGTCGGTGGGAAGTACTTTATTAAAAATTTGTCAGCCAAATCATTCCATGTAGTAATGGAATCAGGTGGTAGAAAGTTCAACCATGCCCTTGCTCGATCCCTCAAAGAAAATAGGGAAAGTTTGAATCTTAATACTTTCTGTAATGTTCCAATAATCTTGAAAGCTTCACTTACTTCCAAAAACAGTTTAAGGTGAAGGTGAAGATCTTTTGATGGCAGTCCATTGAATTGCCCAACTATTTGAACCATTTGAAACATTACTAGTTTAAGCTCAAAATTGTCAACTTGCACGTCAAGTCTAACTATTCTAGGATTTATAGCCTGAAGGGTCACAACTGTATAATCTCGAATGATTGTAATAAAAACACATCATTTACTGTCTAACTAATATTGGTTCGAGTCTAAAAATTCCATGATAGCTCTCATTTCATAGAGTTATGAATGGACTTCGAGGTTTGGGCCGTTGTTTTTCTGATTTACTTTACTCGCTTTTGCCGCTAGAAGGCTTTTTCTGCCCCTAATCTCTGTTATTGTGGCCTTTGTCCTTCGGTCCCTCTCCCTCACTTTTACCGTGGTTAGGCCTCTTGTCTTTGGGCTGGGCAGAGTAATCGGCAAATGATTCTGCAATGGCGATGGCATCATCGAGAGTTTGTACGCCACGCCTATCATGTTCTACCTTGGCACAATTCTTGAGGCCATCTTGGAAGTAGAAGATAGAGCCATTATCGAACATGTTGGAGATCTCAAGCATCAGGGTAGTAAACTCATTGGTGTAATTGCGGACAATACCTGTTTGCTTGAGTCGACGTAGGCGCGCTTGCACTTTCTGTTCCGTGTTACTTGGGGCAAAGTGCTTGTGAAGTTCTCGTTAGAACTCAGCCTATGTTCTGATGGCGCATATGCCTTTGCCCATCCCGCCATGCTTCCGCCACCGCCATAGTTGTGCGGTGCCTTATAGGAACGTAGGCGTGGTGCCTACCTTTGATGCCTCATCAAAAACACTGTTGGTTGATTTCTATTGCTACAGGTGTCAATGTGCAAGTGTACACAACAAGTAATATACTGATGAGTATTCAGATTGTCTCTATAGGGATTGATATCATAGGATTTGCTACAATAATCTTAACACTGCAATTTCAATCTAAATTAAAATAAAATAATTAACGAAACTAATGAACTAACTATATTAAAATTGCAAATAACAAAATGAAATAAGAAAAATCTTAAGTCACGCTCAAGGAGAAACTTAATGGGAAAGGAGTAGTTGAGAGATCAAACTCACTTAATGGGATTGATTGTTTTTTCAGTTAAGATTATCTTGCTACAACATCTACTACAACACTGGACAGAATCCCTCATGCATCATCAGTTGTCGTACAAGGTGAATCTCTATGTCTAGTTCTTCACTAATTTTAGATCAAGCACAACCCTAATCAAATCGAGATTAACTCAACTTGGGAAACCCAACCTAAAACCATGTATTGTCTTAATTTATTCCACTAAGTTAGACTTTTTTTAGGTTTCTTCTTAGTTAGTATCCACTAAATGGGTGGTCAGCCGAAATAGGGAACTGCAATAAGTAAAATCAAGAAAAAAATATCGCAGCAAATCCAGAGCAACACTCATATATTAGTCAAATAACAATTGAGCTTGTTTAACACTCAACCACAACAAAGTTTAGTTCATGATTTGCAATAAAACAGTAACATGAATCGTTTTAGCCATCAAATACATTCCTATAAATAAAAAAAAACAAGAAAAGAAGATGAGGAATTAAGTTCCGCTTAATCTTTACGATCTCTCCTTCTTTTTCTCCTTAAATCCTTTGTTGTAGCCCTCAAATCCCTCTTTTTCTTTATTTTCTTTTTGTTTTTCTCTGATATTTTTCTTGAATGACGGCTCTCTTTTTTCTTTTATGTGTGCCCCTTTTATATCTTGGAATTAGGGCAACCAAAAGCGTGTGGCCACGTGTCTTCCATTTTTAGAAACCTAAGATTGCAATCTTTCAGTTAACATGCACAAAATCTTGTCTGCAGTTGCTACAGGATTGCTGTAGCACGGCTACAACATATTCTCTGTTCTAGGCTTGTTTTATTTCCTCTGCAACCAAATTCTTTCGTCATCTCTACAAGTATGTTGCTGCAACTTCAATCCATAAAACTTGAACTTTTTGGTCTCCTACAATCATGCACATAATCAGAGCACAAAGTAATATAAAATACAACCAATTTATTAAAATTAAATTTAAATAACTGATCATACAAAATGTAACTAAAAATGCAATAAAACAAATCATTTACTCTCTAAGTAATATTATTTTGAGTATAAAATTATCAAGATAACTCTCATTTTATAGAGTTATCAAACATTCATGGAATCAAAGTATTGTTCTAGCCTGAAGAGAAAGTTGTCCATAACAATGGCATTGCATGCACCATCGTACGTGTCTGGCTTTGGCACATTGATGCGGCATGCATCACTCGAGCTTGTCAAAGCTAGGTTAGCGGAGAGTGTGTGCTTGTGCCAAACCCAATCCAAGCGGACTTCGTCGACCTCTGCATGTATCACATGTAGCTCGTTTTGCATGAAGCTATGCAATTTTAGCAGCTCATCATGTAACACTTGAAACTCGCCTCTTAGAGAGTCGTCGTGGTCTTGCATAAGGGCCTTGGTGGCTACTACGTACTCATCATACTCACCCTCGAGACCGTCGACCCTTACCTCCAAAGTGTGAAGGGTGTCCTGGGCAGCAGACATCAAAGTTTTGAGCGTGGCGACGCGAGGCTCCAAGGCATCTATGGAAGCGGCCTTGGACTTATCGGGGGACTTAGCATGTGTGCGTCCCTCCTCACAGCCACGAGTTGGCTCAAGTGACTCTGCACCGACAATGCCCTCTTGTGATGTGTTAGGAGGGTTGGTCATTACTCGTGAGCTAGCTTGCGTGGGTGCAAACCTTGGATCTAATACCACTTGTCATGGGATGAGTTTTGTTGCCTAGCAACCCGTGCGACACTTAGACCTCACACAAAAGTTGCTAAGTAAGCCTTATGATCTTCTCATGCTAGCTAAGTAAGGATGCTTGCAACAATACTAGAGAGAAGAGAGAGAGCAATAAGGCCAAATAAAAATTTATTACTCGCAAATGAGTAAATACAAGAGAGCTTTTACAAGAGCTTTTTACAAGAGCTTGAGAGCTTGCGTGTAAGGTGTGTTATATGTGCTGGTGGTGTTGGTGTGGTGAGCAAAATAGTGAGGGCTAGGGATGGCAAAATAACCCGGACCCGGCCCGGATCCGGACGAACCCGGATAATCCGGGCCGGGTTGAACCCGTACTGGAATGTAAAAAAATCCGGATACGGAACAAATTTTAATAACCCGGATAGATCCGGGTCCGGTTCCGGGTTTGGGATAACCCGTATATCCGGAACCCGGACCCGGATATTCTTATTTTAGCATAATATTTAAATAATTTTTTAATATAAAAAGGGGAAAAAATGTTGATGCCCTAATCATCCTTTTCGTCCTCTTTCTTTTCTCTTCTCTTTATTTTCTACTTTCACAGCCGCTTCTCTTCACCTTTTTCTTTTCTCTTCATCAAATCATCATTTTCGTTCCCATTCACTTCTTCTCTTCATCAAATCATCCTTTTTCTCTTCAATTCTTCTCTTCATCAACTCATCGTCGTCACTCCTTATCGCTTCGCTTCGCTGTGTTCGCATTCATCATCATCACCAGCCTTCATTTGGCCGTCGTTTGTCCATTGCGATCTCTGTTTTGGCTGCCGTTCATCCGCCTTTTGCGAATCGCGCTAGCGGCTGTGACGTGTTCATCATCATCATATCATCAGCCACCGATGTTCGTTACTTCGCCGGACACCGATTGTTGAAGTTTGTGAACCAAATCCGTGAATCACGATTTTGAGTTGTAGACATGGATTTGTATTTTGTGAGTGTATGTCATGGATCTGTATTTGTAAATGGTTTATTGTTTTGAAATTAAAAATCTAAAATTAAAATGGTTTATTACTTTGTATTTGATTTATGTTGAATCTAGTTTTGCAAATTTGTAAAGTGTATTTGATTTTTTTTTTTATTTGTATGTGATCCGGGTTGAAAACCCTCAATCCGAAAACCCGCAATAATCCGGGTTTAACCCGTTCCGGACCCGGTGTCACAAAAAGCGGGTTTAAATCCGGGTCCGGTATAACATTTTAGTATCCGGGTCCGGAACTGGGAAGGCCAAACCCGGACCCGGACCCGGATTTTGCCATCCCTTGTGAGGGCTCACCCCTATTTATAGAGTTTGGTCTAAGTCATGAAGCTTCCTAGCAAGTGGGTGCAAGTTGCTTAAAAATCTCGCTAGGGACTAAAGTGCATAACTCTAGAACATTCTAGGCTATTTACAATTTTAGAGAATTCTAGATTTCGGGCCAGGCTTGGTTGGTTGCTAAGCGCACCACAGTTGACTAGTTGTATGAGGTGGCCCAGTGCTGAGCACACCCTGATGCTAAGTACATCCCGCCGTTGAGCGAGTGCACCCCACTTCTAAGCGCATCTCGCTGTGATGCAGACTTTTACTAAATGTATTAGTTTGTGCGAAGTTAGCCTTTGTTGGTGATAAATTTGAGCGGCCCGTGACAAAGAGGCAGGAAGAGTATTGGTTCTTCATTGATGTAGTTTGCATGAAGTAGTTGAAAATAATCTTGGATCTTGGTGTCATATAAATATAGCGGGAGGACAGTGGAATATATGCCTCATATACATGTAGCAGAGCTTATGGACCAACTTTATTTTTTGACTTTCTTATCCACGCTATGTTATGTTAGCATAGAAGAAAAATGGTAATTTTATAACAAAAAATTTAGTCACCGATGATAACAAAATTTTTCATCCCATAACTATTGATCATAGCTTTAATAACCTTTAGATTCGTCCCACAGCTATCAATGATCACAACTTGCCAACCAGATTGGCACTTAAAATCCAAATCTCATTAATTTATGCTCATATATATATGATGGATAGCTAGGGTTTCATATATATAATTGTGTGTATCTGTGTGTCTGGTTTTTGCACCTATTACAACCTTCGGAACAAAGAAGAAAAGAGGACCTAGATGCTGAAGAAAACTATAAACAGCTGTTACATGCATATATCCTAAAGTCACATATTACATGCATCATATTCTGCTACTTTTCTATAAATAAAAACTTTAAACGCCGGGATGTTGAATCAAGCTTCATTATGATTTAATGCTGAAATCTCTAAGCCCGAGATCTTTATCATATAGACCAGTGGCAAAGTTAGCATCATTTTTTTTTGTGGGCTAGATTTTTTTAAAAAATGAAATTTACTTCTCAAAAAATTTATTTTATACAAACGAAATTAAGCACACTATATAAGCAAAAATCTAACTATAAAACTATAAAAATACAATGTAAATAAGAAAAATATTATCAAATATTAAATTTATTTTTTTATTTTTTTATACATATTAATAAAGTAAATTTATAAATTATAATTAATTTTATTTTTCAAAAAGCTAACCCGGCCTGCTGCCCGGGTTAGCCCACCTTGCACTTCGCCTCTGACATAGACTATTCATACATATTGCGTTTCTTAATCTTTATTATTGCCACTATATTTTCTTCCCTTTCAGAGATGATACGTCTACACTTTCTTCCTCTTCATCGCTGCCAAATTCCAGAGGCTGCTTTCGCGAGGCTCTTGGCGCTGCACTGCACAAATGGTTTTATTAATTAGAAGATTATTTAATTTTAACATATGACATAATTTCATGTATATATAAGGCCTTAGGAAAAAAATTTACTTGGAATTTCCAAATTGAGCAGCAAGAGCATGGGCAACTTGATAGGGGTTCATAATTGGATCCGTGGTTTGGATGTCAAAAGGTCGTACATCCTCACTTTCTTCCATTGTTGACTGGTAATTGTACATGCGCTCACCAATCTTCATATCACCTATATCAGGCTATATATTACACCAGTTAAAAATCAAACAATATATAATCAATTTGCCTTTCTATATCATAAGAATATATTGGATATTAATTATAAGGGTCATGCTATGTTACATTATATGTAACATACAATAATACTTGAGTTGTCACCCGAAACTGAAAAGTTATTGCCTGTGTAACAATTGAGTGGTTATAGGTAACAACTCATCAGTTTACCAGATGTTACATTATATATAACATAGTTTAACTCTAATTATAAATGAATAATGACCAAAACCAATCACTATTTTTCAAAATTAATTCTTTTTTCTCACACACTTTAAAACCCATCTTTGTAGCAAAAAAAATATAAAAATAAGGTTTTGACGAATTTTAAAGTATGTGGGGAGAATGATAAATTACTAAAACCACAGGGAGGTTTTGATAATTTTCTTTAATGATAAAAGATTGCAGTTTTACTAGGGTTGGAGATGAACTCTTTATAAACTTCTCTAACTGATGTTGATGTTGCTTCTCTTTGTCGCGGAAAAATGGCAGTTGTTGATTCACAGCACCGAGTTCTTTTTCGTAATACTCAATCTGGGATTTCAGATTGCGGACAACACCAAGACAGCCATGAACAGGATAATTGCTTCTGATGTTACCCTCAATTAGAATAGATTCAGCAGCTGCTTTTCTTTGACTTGGATCAACTGAGTTTATAATTTTCTGTATGTTGCTTACACCAAAAAGTTTGTGGGCATTTTGGAATTCACGATACCTGCTTGCTGGAAAAAATGGAGCTAATTCACAGGTTTCTTCACATTTTTTTCTCTGGTGTTTACATGAAGCACAAGCCTGAGAACTTCCACTTCCAAATTCCTTGCTCATTTTTTTTTTCGATTTTAATCTATTAAACATTTGTTTTCCCTTATGGACAAGGGAACATATATAAGAATCAAAGAAAAAGGTTTGAATGCGTACTCTCTTTAGAAATAAAGAATAGTATTATACTTATTGCTAGGTGTCATATAACACCAATAAATTATTGACACATTAAGTACTGCATCAACGAAGATATATATGAAAGTGCAGTGGTTAGAATTAAATTATTTAAACGAATCAGATAATCTTAGATTTTGTAAGAGATCTTGGCATCTAAGTCTTAATGATATTGGATTCTGTGGAAATTTTCTGAAGTAGGAACATCATATGTGCATTGGGGAAATTGATATATTTTTTAAATTAAGAATCAATAAAGATATATCCAATTGTTGCTAAAATGGTAACACACGTTATAACCCTTTTATAAAAATATATACATAGATATAGATATATGGTTGTGATCATGGCCTTTACAATCATAACATAACATGTCTAATTTAGATTATTTTCCCAATTAGTTTACGCCAATGAATGAAAAATCATGTAAGACAGTGTTATTATCATAGTTTGAGCTATTACGATATGTTTTTAAAGGAGAGTATTAACGTGTTATGTGTTCTGTAAGGTTGTTGTTAGTCATCGGTATATGAGAGTATAATTTCATCTCAAAGAGGAGCAGGCCACCTATCCTTCTTTGGATAGAATTTTTGGGCTTGAATTTAAATATATATCAAGATAGGTCTCATTGGCTTTTTACTGTAGTATCAGTGTAATTGTATTACTATTATTATGATAAAATATAAAAATAAAAATAAAAATAATTCAACAACCTACCCCACCAAGCTATGGTATCATGTTTTAGACTGATTAAGGGGTACATTTGAGATTGTTGTTAGGAGACTTATTTCAAGATAATTTTTTTTAAAAATTATTTTTGATAAAATCATTCCATTATTTAGCTGATTTTAAAAGATAGAGAAATAGCAACTTTTTAAAATTTAATTTTGAAAATCAATTTTATATTCAATACAATTCCAATTATATCCTTACATATTTTATATAAACCTGAAATATCCTTAGTTAATTAAAAAATAAGATCAGAAAAATTTAAAATCATCATTGTTATTTTGATTTATTTTATCTTCGCATATGCGCATTACCCCAATTCTTCTTCTTCATATTTTCCGTTCCATCAAAATTTCTCTAATACTTCTAATGTCATCACTGCAAGATCACCTTAGTATGCGTTTCGCTACTTTGCTCTTTAATTTATAATATTCAATGAAATGTAAGGTGTATATTTTTATGATTTTGAAAGGACCATCTTATTAAACTTCGATTATAAAAAATTGATGTTATTTGATGGAAAAAGTTATTTTTTAATTAAGAATTGATTTGAGAAAAAAATAATATTGTGAAAGTATTAATTTTTGAGTTATCAATTGTTATATAGACACATAAAAATTGAATCTCATGTTCGCATATATGTTGAAGTTTTTAAATTTCACTTGATATTATATATATTTTAGTCATTTATTTTTTGACAATAATTTAACAATCACATTTACCAAACATGTATAACTAATTTTAAAACTTATAGCACTTTTAGAAATAAAATTTATCAAACACTTAACTGATCCTCATCACAGTTGATTGTTTCCACAACACAACTAAAAATAATTATTTTAAAAGTTACAATATTATCAAATTGGCCCTAAATGTGATTTCTACTAAAATAATATACAACAAAAGCTAAATACTTGAGTTTAAAATTTTTGAATATATTTAAGAACATTTGAATGATAATGAATTTAAGAGTTAATACAGATGAGATATTCTGAGAGAACAATCAACTGCACATAAAATTTGAATAGTTGACTATTTAATTACGGCTATTTTAAGAACTGCAAATAGCAAAATATAGCCACTACGAGCCCTGAATTTTTTTGAAGTCAATAAATTTATGCATCCGAGGGACGGCATCTATCAATTTTCACTAATATTTTTAATAAGTAAATGGCACACACCAAGCAAAACCTCCAGCAAATACATCCTGCCGGCTGCCGTGGTGCCCGTAGTCATCAACTCGAGAAATGCCAACAAGAGATGCAAACGGTGAAGGAAGAAAGACAAGGCACAATTTTGCAACAGGGCCTCTGCGGTCAAATGCTTTTATTTGTCAGATATGTACATTGTTAGGAAAGCCAAACCAGCAGCAAATGAACCTGAAAACATATCCAATTATTCCATAAAGATAACAAGTCTATCAAATAAAATTGACATAACTCTGGTATTATAGTTGATATGATTTATTTCCTTTATCTTCTTCTATCAGAATTCCCTTAAATTTGTTCTAGATATAATTGCTTGTTTACCCTTTCCCATAAGATAAACATCTCTCAGCCATAACGAATTAATAAACTTACATGAAGTGTGTCCTCTGGGAAAGCTCTATGCCCTTCATTGACAACATGTTTATCAACGTGACATACGACATTATTGAATTGATCATATACCTGACATGCAAAGAGTTATAAATCCAATGCCCATGTGACAGGCTGATTTTTTTTTTTGATCTTTATCACATGGAAAGGTGTATGAGCACACTCATGTATGAGTCTGCCTTTATGTTGTTGGGGAAAAATCAATTTTTTATATTTTTATAAAAACTTTTAAGATCGCTCTCATACAATATATAAGAATTTGTAATTTAGAAATCGTACCTTGAAAATCCGATTTATCTTTTTCCGCTGAAGTGATTTAGGCTCCCAGATCACGATCCGTCACCACCACTCCTGTTAGATCACGATCCGTCACCACCACGCTTGTTAGATCACGAACTGTCGCCAATGATCTTTCAGGTTATGACTCAGGTTTGATATGCACTTGACGTGTGGGCCCCTTTATCACCACTAAAGCAACTAGCACGAGAAAAATTTTCTCTCAAAATTAGAGAGAAAAAATCTTTTTTTCTGATCTGTATAAAGTGGCTGTCCTATTTTTCTTTAGAGAAAATAAGTCTTTTTATATATCTCTTTAGTGGAAACCCTAGGCTCCATTTTTTATATTATTTAATTCTATTAAATCAAGTTTATTTAAATTAAAAATAATAAACCAAAAGTAACGTTACTTCTTTCTTGTCATAGGGGCCCACCTTATAAAAGAATACAAGGCCCCTTAGACACAAGTATATTAGATGAAGCCTCTCACTAAATAATATATTTAGGCTTTTAACCCAAATAGCTAGTTATCTTGCTTATTAATCCAGTAGTGTTGCAGTCAATTAAATGAGCTAACCCGGGGATCATTTGGGAACATACAATAGTGGCTACAACAATTAAGCCTGTAATTAAATAAGCCTAATCATTTAATTCCAACTCTACTCCACTATAAGATTGGAACTGACCTCCATAATTGTATGTTCGAATAATAATTCGTCCCAAGCCACATCGATTTCTTTACTGCTCAATCCTTTGTACCACATCGTTAATTAAATCGATATCTCAACTGTCCAATCAATTTAATTACATCTTGTTCCTTGATACTTACTGGTTTTCTCTAATGATCATTTTCAACATACTAAATATGTTGACACACTCTGGCCAGAAAATTCTATGATCAAGTGTCGAAAACCCATCAAGAGATGTGTTGTAAAAATTCTATATTGTTAATCTATAACTCCAATACTCATAATTGCTCCCACCAAGATACCGGGTAATCTTGACTACAAGTATGTGTCGTGCCCATTGGTAACTCAAATGGAATAACAATAACAATCATGAAATCATAATTAACTCAAGATTAAGATTACAGTAAAATCAATGCCTATGAGATTTAATAAGTCTGACAGTTATTACAAAGTTAATTAAATCTCATATATGTGATCCAGCTCAATGTAGTCAAACTACATCAGTAAATTCATATATGATTAAGACAAATCATTCAATGAATTTACTACAGTCTAAACATAAATAGAGCGCCTAACTCTATTTATCAACTGCGAACTAAATTTATTTAATCATAAGATAACTTGTATTTATGTCTTTTGTGAATCCATATGGTGATCACATAAATACATATAATATGATTAAACGGACCTTATTTAACATATATTTATGCAATTGAAAATATCTCAAATATTTTATTAATTAGAAAATAAATTAATATGCTTTAAAAGAGCATATAATCCCAACATATGTCACATCCCATATCCAAGAAGTATGCTAAAACATATGAAACTAATATATATAACAACTCTATCTAGCTCTTACAACTCAACAAAAAATATATATTATATTGCTAGGATAATATGCTAGCACTACAAGAAAACTGCTAATAGATGACAGACAACTTATGACAGATTATGGGTATATCATAAAATTATGATAGACTTGTGACATAATGTTTAATCTATCATGAATTAATGATGGCTTTGTGATAGAATTATTTTCTATCACGAATTAATGATGGTTTTATGATAGAATTATTTTTTATCATGGATCAATGATGGGTTTGTGATAGAATTATTTTTTATCATGAATTAATGATGGTTTTATGATAGAATTATTTTTTATCAAAAATTATTATTTTTTACTTAGCCATGTGTCGACTTATAATTCGTTACTTAATATGTGAACAATTACACTATATAATTTCTAAGAGTAATGATACAGTCACAAACTCTTATACAAACTTATTTTATACAAACTGACGTGTCATTAATTCATTGGTTGAATGAAAATATAAAATAATAAAAATAAACCATGTGGGCCAAGTGATATTTAGTTCAATCAATCTTATCGTGTCACATCAGTTTGTACAAAATAAATTTGTACAAGAGTTTGTGGCTATATCATTACTCAATTTCTAAAGTATAAAATGAAAAAATGAACCCTAAATCTAACCTAATTAAACACACTAGTTAAGTTGTTGCCGCTGCTCCCCTGCTGCTCTTCGATTTCACTACCGCTTCGCAAAAGAACAAGAGGAGTCCTCGTGCGGTTTAAGTGGAGATGCCGGTGATGGCGCTGGGGACGAGAGGGAGCTTGTATGAGGTGCTGAGGGTGGAGCCAACAACAATGATTTCGAAGATTAAGACGGCGTACCGGAGTTTGGCAAAGGTTTATCATCTCGATTTTTCGGGTAACGGTCGGGATTTCATCCAGATCCACAACGCTTACGAGACGCTGTCGGATCCAACAGCCATGGTTGTTTATGACATGTCTTTGGTGAGTAGGAGGAGGACAAGAACGACGTCGTTTGGGTGTTCGTGTCGGTCCGGGTTTCACCCGACCCGTAGATGGGAAATTATAGTCGAAGAGAACGGAGATAATTAAGCAAGCTTGAGCAAAAGGTAAAAAGTGAATATATTACTTGTTGGATTATGAGTGTGCCATTTCAGAGGATATGGCCATTTCCAATTAAAAATTAGTTAACAGCTTTTAAAGCTTCCTACATCTACAATACTTTTTTTCTTGGTTGCTCAGTTTCATGATTTTTACAATGTTTCTTAACAGTTTTCTATTTCCACCTCAAAGATTAGGAATTGAAACTAGTCCTAAGTTGTAATTTAGGGTTTTGTATGGTCTGTCGACATGGTCTGCATAGCTGGCATTTAAGCTGTTGTTTATGTGAGATTTTTTTTTCTTGTTCCTATTCAGGGGTAGCAGAGTCTGTGTTGTAAATCCTCAGTTTAGCAGAATTCTTTTCTTTTGCCATATTGCTGACAGGATGAATCTTATTTGTGTATTATTCATACTCCAATATTGTAGGTGGGTCAATGCACCTCCTTGCGATGGTTGCAGCAACAAAACTATAGGTCAAGGTATGGGTACCCCATTTCCTTCAGAGATCCAATATCGAGCAACTCGAGTCGAGCTTTTTCGGTCAGTCCAAAGAATGCCTTTACTCCTAATTTATTGTCTTTTGCTTTCTGTTTGTACTTATAGGAATTCATTTTTTGTAATGTTCCGTAAGTGTTCAATATCTGGTTAAATTATGACTTATGTTGGGTGAAGATTTTGTGTTACAATCCCCTTCGGTAGGCAATCTCACCATTTCAGATAGCAACAACCCTTTCCATATTCTAATAAAAAATTTAATCAAAAATTTTTTCCCAGTTTTTAAAGGGTATGGAGATTTCCACGTTAATAGATACTCTCAACACTTATAAGCACAATTTTACTTTGCACACTCAAAAAGTGCCAAAATAAGCCTCAATAAACTCTTTTATTTAGTAGTTATTTTTTCCTTAGGTTGTAGAATGTATTCATCACAAAGAGAGGTAATACTTATTTCAATGTACCTATTATAGAACCAACTGGATTATGTTGATTAGCATCCAAAGCCTTAAGATTGCTATTATTGTAGTTGTATGCAGTTTACTAACATTAGCATTTTCCCTCGTTTTCCTAATCTTGGTGCAGCCATTGTTTATCCTTCAACAACAGCTTGATGCAATTCCCGTTTTTTTTATGTGCATTTTTTTTAAAGCAACGAGCTTTTTACTCATAATTTACTTAAATTTAAATTGTAGATATTTTAGTGATAAAAAAAATTAACAAAGAAATTGATTTTTAAAGTAAATTGTAGAATGCAAATAGCCCCACCCCTTTTTATACATAATCAAACTCCTGGCCAGCGCGTTAGGGCTAATCCCTGTCCATGTATTGCAATCAAGTATGTTTGCATTTCGGCCTTGACTTTGAGTTTAAGTATGGAACTTTTAATTTGAAGTTTTCTAGGTTTTGCTTTCCATTCCCTACAAACACAAATGTATTTATTTGTTTCTTCAGGTTGAACAATTTAAAGTTGGAAATGGACAGAGAAGAATTGATAGAGCATGAGACTGCACTGTATGATCGCCAAGTTAGGGTATGGGGAGCTGATGCTCAACGAAGGTACTTTTACTTGTTTGAATCTTGATGGCTTAATTATAATGGATTATTAAGAGTGTGCACTAGTACTTTGTATTACTTGTTGGCTTAATTATAATTTTAAATGATTAAGAGTGTGCACTAGTACTTTGTATTACTTGTTGGCTTAATTATAATGGATGCTCAACGAATATATATTCACTTTTTACCTTTTGCTTAAGCTTGCTTAATTACCTTACTGATGCTCAGCAATAAGGTAATTTCCTTATTCTGCTTGGTGTTTGAATCAATTTTGTTCACAAGAAGCTTACAGGTCACTTTGTAAGTTTCAATTTTCGTTTAGAGTGCTATCGGAAGATGATATTGTTGCTGGAATTTTTACAGGAAGTCTTGCTAGAAATCTTATTGTTGGAGTACTTAATATCTTTGAAAATTTTGTTGGGCAACTTAGCTTGGTGGCCGGAATTCTTATTGCTTTTCTTAGAGTTTGATTGGAGTTTGACAACAATTTTATACTTTGGGATGACTTTTTCAATTTGGGATGTTTTATTATGTATTGGTGGATATCACATTGGATATTAGATGTATTTCTTTTGAAATTAATTTTTGGATTGAATAAATGTTGTTTGATATTAATTTTTTTATGATATTTGTTTTATTAATTAATTAAATTTGTAAACAGGAATTCATAAATAAATTATAATTATAATATAATTTAAAAAAATCAAAACTTTATTATGGAAAAAGCCATCATATATTCTATCATAAATAATTTCCCACCAAAATTGAATAATTAATTTTCAAATAATAATTGAATTTCCCACCAAAAATTTAAAAAAATGGCGCGAAAATTTAAATAAATTCAATTTTTAATTTAATTATTTTTTTACATTAAAATATTGTGTGACGGATATATGATTATGAAATACTATCATGAATTCATGACGGAAAATAATCTATCATAAATTAATGACAGTGACATAGATGACGGATGAACTGTCTGTCATACACTCCCTTTTATGACAGTTATTTTCCGTCATCTATTGTATGTTTTCTTGTAGTGTAGAACATTAAACATAAGTCTCGAAATACACCTTAACAAAAGAGCACTCATGAAGTACATAATATATCTCAAAATACTCCAAAGCTTTGTCTAAGCATACCACACACAAACTACTTCTAGCATCTCCCTTGACAAATACATGAAAAGCAAGGCATGAGCTACTAGCCCATACATTAGCAAGCATAAAGATTCTCATTGTATCTCATTTGTCTAAAAGGCCATGAAACATGCTCAAAGATTCCAAATCAATGCTTGAACAATACCATGTTCATAAGAATTATTCACAAAAAAAAAATTGACATTTAAACACAATATTTAAGAATTAATCAATCTCAAGAATCCATTAAGTTCACAATCAAGCCAAAACAATGTCAATCTCCGATTCATAAAACCAAACTTCAAAGTCTATAATTTGATCAATTGAATAACAAATTATGTACAAATAAAATTCATGGAGGTATGTAGAAAAAGACTCAATCAAGATTCGGTGGGTCACTCAAATTTATTTTAGTGTCTTTTTAATGTGATTGGTGCTCTAGATATGACTTTAATTAATATTTAACTATTAACTTTAAAAGTGACATCGTTCTTTGAGATCCTTAATTTCAAAAGCCCTATGTGGAAAAATAATGTGAATAATAAATGGACCAAACCATTGAAAGGGTGATTTAACTAAGAATGGATGCAGGCGAGAATTAAATAAATGTACTTTTTGACCTGATGTAAAAGATTTCCTCATAATATGCTTGTCATGAAAAAGACTATCATAAGTTTTTTTGTAATTCTTCTCATTTTCATATGCATCATTGCGAATCTCTTCAAGTTCTGGCAGTTGTAATCTTTTTTCCGAACCAGCCTATTGGGCTATTTTTTCTTAAACATATATTTTATTCTTCCTATTATCCTTATTTGTTAGCCATTTCCCTAATTTACGTTACATCCTAGTGAAAGTTCTTCTTTATTTTAGAGAACTATAGTCTGAAGTAGAAGTTGGTAATATTGACTAAAAGTTATGGTGATGAATAAAAATACATATAAATAATGTTATTGGTTTGACTACTAATTTTTTTAACTTGAGATCATATTCTTTTCTAAGCTATAGACATTGTTCCTTCATCTTGGTAAGAATGTGTGATACTATTTTTCTATTATTTTCTTTGAATCTACTATTCCTTGGAGTGACAGTTTTTATTAGGTTTATTTTTTTTTTAGAGTGTTATTATTACCTAAGAGATTTTGAGTTTTGACATGTGATTCTTGAAAGTGACTTGATTGATATAGATTTGATAATTGATCAGTTTGCATGAGTTTACTCGATTGATCTATGTAAATTATTGATGTGAGACTGATATTTTCAAGGCCAGAGATAATACTTATACTTTTATTTAATTATTGTCGTTAATCTGATTAAAGAAATAAACACAATTTCGTAAAAAAATAATTTCGGTTTGAATTTTGCTAGATATTATCGTTTAAACTTTGAATTTTAGTCCTTTAAACTTTGATTGTGTGTGTTTTGTATAATTTGAGTATTTTCTATATTTCAGGGGTATTTTGGTTATTTTATAATTCGTAAGAAACCGAACAAAAAATAGACATCATTTTTTAGCTCAGAATAACTAAAAACTGTAGGAAGCGCATAAAAGGCAAAACAATAATTTTAGGATTTTAGTGGAACCCAGCTGACGTGGCATTGACCGATGACATGGCAGCATCCTATTACGTTGACTGATTATGTGGTAACATCTTATTAGGCCAAAAAAGAGCTTACAATACATTCAATACAATGGATCAGTGCTAGTTGATTTTGACGTTGATCGATGATGTGGTAGCATATTATTAGACTGAAAAACATGCATACTTACATGCAATTCACTGAATCACAACCTTGGTGATATGTTCCATCCAATCAAAGCTTGCCATGTGATGTAATCCTGAGCGTTCGAGTTGTTTTCCTTCAATGGTCATGATTTACCCGTTGTATATATAAAAGGGGACTTCCCCCATTAATTCGACAACTTTGAATCTAAATTTGAGCTTTATTTTATATAATTCTCTCCCTATCTTCTATTTTCTATGTATAAAATTATTATTTTACCCATGGTTCAATATAAGTGTTTAATTTAGTTTCAAACTTGAGTCGAAGGTGAAGGCTTAACATGATCCAGGTGCTTAATTTAATAAGTTTATTGACTCTCTCTCTTTGATTTATGTGGATTGTTTATACTCATCTTGACAGACAGTAATAATCTTGTTTAGATTTTGCATAGTACATCGGCTCCGTAGTGCAAGATCATTACTTTTTGGCAGAATGAGCACTTTACACTACATCTATTAGCGAGAAACTCCCCTCTAGTGTTAATAGTTCATCTTGACTCAGTGGTTACAGAGAATGCATGTAAGTTGTTTAGTGGACGGTCTTGCCACATTGTCGATAATATGATTATTATCAGCTGACATAACGTGTACTTGACGCCACATTTAGTAAAAAATTATTTTTCCCTAGCACAATAATTGCTTGATTCAATATTTACCAAAATGAGGACTATAAGGAGTGGAAATACCCCCCATAAATCGATTGAAACTAAAAATGAATAATAAGCCTATGGTGAAGTGTTGAGTGTGAATTTAGAGACTCAAGTATTCATTGGAATTGTTTCATCTTTAGTTTATTCCTGCCATGTTTTTAATTTAAATCTCTGTCTACTCAGAAATCACATCCCAACCAATTTATATATAAACTTAGAAAATATCCTTACACATAATTAAATCTAGCTCTTTGTGGGATTGATACTCATCACCATTAATCTATACTACAATAGATTTGTGCGCTCGTGAGTATAATAAAATTTGCACAACACCTAAATGTTCACTTTGCACAATTAGATTGGATTTCAGAAAGTGAAAATGATTTAAGGTTATTGGCTTAGTAAATATATATGCAGTTTGATCTTCAATGCATACATAACAAACGTCAATATCTTTATTCAAAACTTTGTCTTGTACAAAGTGTAGGCCAATTTCAATGTGCTTTGTCCTGCCATGATTAATTGGATTGGAAGCCAAAGCTGTTGTGCTTGCGTTATCACACCAAACAAGTGCTATATGAACTGGTTTCATATACAATTTTGTAAGTAAAGATTTCAACCAACTTAGTCACACTTGCTAAGACCAGGATATTCAATTTTGTTAACCGTTTTTGTTAGCTTCCAGAATGTTTTCCTTGGTTTCTATCCAAAAAAGATTAACCATTTATTAAGTAAACGACAATCCATTTTCTTTAACTTATGATTTCGCACATCTATTTTAGTTTTTGGCTAACAATTAATCCATTCCAAGATCATTCATTGATTCGAAATACCTTAAAGGCCAATCTAACGCATGATTCATGAATTCACACAATTCAAACAACCAATTCAAATAAGTAATCACGTTATAGAAAACAAAATAGACTTGCTATCACATAAAGCTATGCTATTGTGCAATATTCATCATTCCAAGATCATGTCTAATATTAGTAAATTGGTCTTCATTAAGGGGTTTCGTGAAAATATCTGCAAGTTGATTATTAGTGGAAACAAACTCTAATGCAATGTCTCCTTTTTTAACATGATCCCTTTAAGAAATGATGTCTAATCTCTATATGCTTGGTTCTCGAGTGTTGGATAGGATTCTTTGAAAGATTTATGTGAGGTACAGTTTTCTTAAATATAGTAGAAATTACTTTTAAGCTAACAAGCCCCTTGAGTTTATAATATTTAATTTTAAGGAATGATGATATAAGCAATGACATAAGAAATGATGACATAAGCAATGACATAAGCGATGATGTAAGAAGAAGTGTAGAGAAAGTTAAAGAATTCTAGAATTTTGTAAGTTATTTATGAAGGTTAATCTCAACCATTGATCAAGAGTTATGGTGGCAAAGTCCTAGCCATCCATTAGCCTTAAGAAATCCTATAAAAACCCCCCACCACCTCTCATTTTCAATGCAACTTAGAAATTTCATTCCCTTCTATTCTAAGTCATAATAACAAGAGTAGAGGAATCCTTAACTTAGAAAGGTCTAGAGAAGTCAAGATCAAGAGGTAAGTAACACTTCAGCTACAATGTAAAGGCAAAATTATTTTTATACTTAAGTTCAGTTTTAACAATCCCTTTATATTATGATGGCTATTATAGTGTGATTAGTTATACTCTAAATCTTTATATGGTCGACCATGTCGCCTAATATGTGATGCTATGGTTGGCTCTGCCGCCTAATATGTGATGCTATGGTCGGCTCTGCCGTCTAAAATGTGATGTCATGGTCGGCTCTGCCGCCTAATATGTGATACTTATACTTAATTATACTATGGTCGGCTATGTCGCCTATACTAAAGACTCGTCTTTAAATAATGTTGTGTGTTGATTTTGTTATGCATCGAGGAATTTCAAATGTTATAAGTTGCATTGGATGCATGCATATCATGGACTACATTATGAAGAAGACGTTTCAGAAAATGAATTTATGAAAAATGGGTGATTGTACTATCAGGTGGCAAAGTTCTAAGGAGGGCAAGCCCTCAAAGCTAAGTTGAAAGAAATCTTTTGGGGACGGCGATACGTAACGCCCAAAAGTTTAACTAATGAGGCCCAATGGCATAATGTTTAAAGAGTAAAAGTACCAACCTTGTAGTGCAACATACCTAGAGCCCAAATAAAGTTGTTTTGTATTTTCTAAGTTTATTTTAAGAGCTTAATATGGTCATCCATATGCATAATAATTTATACATGCATCAAAGTGTTATCTTACTGGGCATTAGCTCACTAAGTCCTTACATTGTAGGTAACGATGAGTAGGGCAAGCTGGCACCGAGTCCTAACCGAGACGAAGTGCATATGGGCATAACCGACCTTGGGATTTTATGATGGGCTCAGCTTTGTGTTAATAAAAATAAGCATCTTGGCTTTATGTAATAATTAAGTTTTTAAATAAACTAAGAAATCTCTAAATGACTCTTCCTTTTCTATAAGAAAGTTTTGTTGGATTGTGCTAAACTTTTAGAATTCGTATTTATATTAAAAGTAACTGTGTTTTTAAGCATTTTTAAGTAAATAATACAGTGGAGTGTTACAATTTATGACACTAGTATTATCACACATGATAGGTGTTTTATCATGATAAATGATGTAGTCTTTAAGAGTTTGTTTCATCCATAAGGCTTGAGCACAATAACTTCTGGCTGCAATATACCCAGCCTCGGTAGTTGATAGTGCAATCGAATTTTGTTTCTTGCTAAACCAAGAGACTAGAGGTGACCTAGAAAATGACATGTTCCACTAGTACTTTTCCTATCAACCTTATATCCGGCAAAGTCAGCATCCAAATAACATGTTAAGTCTATATGTGTTCCTCTAGGATACCAAAGGGAAAGATCTATAGTTCTACTTAAGTAACGAAAAATCATTTTCACCACAAGCAAATGAGATTCTTTAGGACATGATTGAAATCTTGCATACAAGCATACGCTAAACATAATATCGGGTCTACTAGCAATCAAGTAAAGTAAGGATTCGATCATACCTCGATATGTTTTGACATCAACTTCCTTACCTTTTTCATCCTTGTCAAGCTTGATTGTTGAGGTCATTGGGTACTTTTAACCTTTCCATCTTCAAGTCCGAATCTCTTGAGTAAATTTCTTAAATATTTGGCTTGATTTATGAAGATTCCTTCTTCAGTTTGTTTTATTTGTAATCAAAGGAAGTACTTTAACTCTCCCATCATGCTCATCTCAAATTCATTGCTCATACAAGATGAAAATTCCTTGCACAAAGACTCATTAGTATATTCAAATATAATATGATCAATATAAATTTGAACAATAAGTATATCCTGATTTTTATTCTTAATAAAGAGAGTTGTATCAGCCTTACCCATTGAAAATTTATTATCCAGCAAGAAATTTTTAAGTCTATCATACCATGCACTAGGTGCTTGTTTTAAACCATACAATGCTTTTGTTAACTTATAAACGTGATCTGAAAATTTCTCATTTTTAAAAGCAGGAGGTTGTTTTACATAAACTTTCTCCATAATGTAACCATTTAAAAAAGCATTCTTGACATCCGTTTGATATAAAATGAAATCTTTATAACATGCAAATGCTAATAGCATCCTAATAGATTCCAATCTAGCTACTGGTGCAAAAGTTTAATCAAAATCAAATTCTTCTTCTTGGTTGTTACCTTAAGCCACTAATCTATCGTTATTCCTTACAACCACACCGGATTCATCCATTTTATTCCTGAATACCCATTTAGTGTCAATGATGGATTGATGTTCAGGTTTATGAACTAATTCCCACAAATTGTTTCTCTCAAATTGGTTTAACTTCTCTTGCATTGCCATAATCCAAGATTTATCATTTTCCGCATCAAAAAGAATTTTGGTTTAAATTGAGATATGAATGTAGCATAATGACAAGTATTTCTAAATGATGACCTAGTGGTTACACCTCTTGAAGGATCACTTAAAATTAACTCTTTGGGATGAGAAAATACATTTCTCCACTCCTTGGGGAGTGTTTATGAATTACCTAGATTTTGCTCTGTATTCATTTGTTCTTCTTCTTGTTGCTACATATTTGTGTCTTCTTCTTGCCTATCCTATTGATTTTCATGTGGTACATCCTTTTGTTTATCTTTTGATGATTCTTCTTATAATTCTTTATCTACATCATTATTAACAATAACTTTCTTCGCAGAGGAGGGGTTAAACTCATCAAACGTAACATGCATTGACTCTTCAACAACCATAGTTCTTTTATTACATACTCTATAAGCTTTGCTTGTATTTAAATAACCAAGAAAGATGCCAACATTAGATTTTGGATCAAATTTACCAAGATTATCTTTTATGTTCAAAATAAAACATTGCATTCAAAAACATTGAAATAATCAATGTTGGGTTTTCTATCTTTCTAAAGCTCTTAAGGAGTTTTATTAAGATAAGGTTTAATTAACACACGATTTAAAACATAACAAGCAGTGTTGATGGCTTTAGCTCAAAAATATTTTGGTAATGCATTCTCATTCAATATGGTCCTAACCATTTCTTAAATAGACCTAATTTTTCTTTCAACAACTCCATTTTGTTGTGGAGTTCTTGGTGAAGTGAATTGATGCATAATGCTAAAATTATTGTAAAATTTTTCAAATGCATGATTTTCAAATTCTTCTCCATGATTATTCCTAATTCATGCAAGACCATAACCTTTCTCATTTTGAACCTTTTTACAAAAGATTTTAAAAGTATCAGGAGCATCATTCTTATTGGCTAAGAACAATACACATATGTATCTAGAGTAGTCATCTACAATCACAAATGCATAATATTGACCATTTAAACTAGCATATCTAAAAGGTCCAAATAAGTGTATATAAAGTAGTTGAAGTGGTTTTGAAGTAGAAACATGATTTTTTCTTTTAAAGGAGGTTTTGATTTGTTTACCAAATTAGCATGCTTCACAAATTCTATCTTTTTGAAAATCAATTTTGGAAGACCTTTAACCAAATCATTTTTGAAAATTTTTGAAATTAAATCCATACTTGTATGTCCTAGTCTTCTATGCCATAGCCAACCATCATCACGCAATGCAGAAAAACATTTATCATGGGTAAATGCACATTCTATGTCAATAGTATAAACATTACCACATCTATTTCCAACAAATAAAACTTTGCTATCACATGCATTCTCAATAACACATCTAGCCTTATCGAAAACAACTTTATAACCCTTATAACATATTTGACTAATATTAACCACGTTGTGTTTTAAAATTTCAACCAAACATGTATTTTCAATGAGAGTTGAGGAAACGTTACCGACATTCTCAATTCCAAGAATCTTTCCTTTTGAATTGTCTCCAAATCTCTACCATCTTTTATCTTGGTAAAACTTGAGAACCATGTATGATTTCCAATCATATGCCTTGAGCAACCACTATCCAAGTACCATTTATTCTTCTTCTTCTTCAAACCCTGCAGAGGAAGTCTCAAGTCTTAGGTACCTAAACATTTTTGGGTCCTTGAGTGTTAGCAATAGTTCATTTCGGAACCCAAACACATTTTACTCCATAATATGCATTTCTTTTAACTGGACATATATACTTCATGTGACCATCTTGATTTTAATAATGGCATACAACTTAATTGTTAATAGAGGTACTCTTCACAAACTAATTTTTATAGCCAATACCTCTTTTGTCAACCACACATTTTTGTGAATTAAGCAAGTTATCCAAAATCTTTTGCCCATTTGTAAATTTTAAGACAACATCACTAAGCTCAATATTCTTTTTCTTGAGCATCTCATTTTCCTTTTTCAAATCATCTACATGTGATTCTATATGATCATGTGAAGTGTTAGGTTTCTCATTTGATAATGCAACTATATCATGCAATGTTTTATTTTCTAATTCTAAGTATGTAATCTTTGCATTTAGAGATTCATTTTCATTTGTGAGCTCTACTATTTTCCTTTTAAGATATGCATTTTTTTACCCATTTTTATCCAATCATCATGCAATTCCTTAAAAGCGTTGTATAATTAATCATAGGTAAGATTACTTACTTTACCAAGTTCGTCAAACGATTCATCCCCAATTGCCATAAGAGCTAGATTTGACATCTTTTATTGCTCTTCATCATCACTTGTTTCCATATCGTTGTCATTCCACGTGACTACCATTACCTTCTTCTTGAGCTTGTTGAGAAGACGACACTCCGATCGTATGTGTCTAGGTTTTTTACACTTACAACAAGTGATTGACTCTTTCTTCACCTTTTGGTTTTTGTGATTTCTAAATCTTTTTTGCTCACTGGTTTGTTTGAAGAATTTTCTAAACCTTCTGGCCATCATAGCCATGTCTTTATCATTAAGCTCGATTTCCTCATCACTCACATGTTTTGATGCTTTAAGTGTAATATTTTTCTTCTTCTTTTTCTCATTGCCTTTTTTCGCTGCCAAAACTTCCTCATAAGAAATAAGAGAACCAGTCAAATCATCAATGGATAAGAAGTTTAAATCCTTAGCTTCCTCTATGGCAGTTCTTTTAGGTCTCCATGTAGTTGGTAAAGACCTAATGATCTTCTTAACCTTTTCACTGTTTGAAATGATTTTTCCTAGGGCTTTAAATGTGTTCACAATATCTGTAAACCTAGTATACATGGAATAAACACTTTCATTTTGTTCCAGTTGGAACAATTCATATTGTCTAGTGTGTCTATTAATCTTAGACTCTTTGACTTGGTTTTTGCCCTCATAGACAACTTCAAGTTTGTTCCAAATTTCCTTAGCACTTTCACAACTAGACACTCTATAGAACTCTTTTTTATTAATTGCACAAAATAAGGCATTCGTAGCCTTAGAGTTCAAAGACGTTCTTTTCTTTTCTTGTTCACTCCATTGATTGGAAGGTTTTGAAATATCTTCCTCTTGTTGGTTTTGAAATATCTTTCTCTTGTTCATTTTGAGTTGATTGACATGTAAATTCTCATAATCTAATGTTTACATGTAATTTCTCATCCTAATTTTCCAATAAGGGTAGTCATTTCCATAAACCAATGGAGGTCTGGTCGTTGATTGACCTTCCCTAAATGTGGAATCATTTTGAGTTGCTATTGATCTTTAACTCTAGATGATTAAGTCTAAATAATAGCACATCGCTCTGATACCAAATGAAACACTAACTAGGCAACTCAAGAGGGGGTGAATTGGGATTCTAAAAATTTAAGCAACTAAAACTTAATATAATTTAAACTAAACAACCAAATTCAAATAAACAAATTAATGTGCAATGAAAAATGAAAAGATAGGGTAAGAGAGATCAAACACCCTAAACCGTGCCTACTGTTGTATATTTTTAGCTCGAGTGCTATTGGTAATCAAGTAATAAAGTAATAAAGTGATGAGTAATCAAGATCGTCTCCACAGGGATTGATGCTATTAGAGCTGCTACAACAACTCAACAATGTAATTTCTTTTGTAAAAAATATCAATTGACTAAAAATAGTAATAATGCAGCAGCACAAAATGTAGAGATACTAACACTAAAATTCACGTTAAACACATGGTTGAATCATTGAACAAGTGGTAGTTGAGTGAGCAAATTTTCTTTATGGGGTTAACTGTTTAGTGCCTGTTAAGTTCAGTTGCTACAACATATTCTACAGCATTGGGCAGAATTTTCATGCATCCTCAGCCGTCGCATGTTGGATATCTCATACCTTTATGCAACCTAACAGTGACCTGTTGTTATGTCAACATAAAATATGGCATTACAAACTTAGATTCTCTTTACCCTACAAGGTGAATCCCTATATCTAGTTCATCACAAATGTTAAATCAAGCACAACCCTTTTAGGATTAAAGTTGAGACTCAATCCAGGAAACTTAATTTAAGATTAAATATTACTCTAATATATTCCAATAAGACCGGCTATGTTGTGGCTCTCTCTTAACTTGTGTCATTAAATGGGAGGTCAACTGAAATAATGAGTGTAATATAATTTATTAGAGTAAAGTGCTACAACAGATGTGCAACAACTCATATGAATAGTCAAAAACCCATCTAGATAATTTGTCATTCAACTACAATTAAATTCATTCCATAACTTGTAAAAGAAAAACAAACGACAAAGTTCTAGCCATCAAGTACATATTTTCAACCAAAGAATAAAGAAGAAGAACAAGAATCGAATGAGAAAAGTTGAATCCCAAATATTCTGCAATTTTTTTTATTGGTGCAGACTTGCTTCCTTCTCTTCAATCTTCTTATTTGTTTCTTTCTTGTTTTTCTTTCAGTCGTGATTGACGGCCCTATTTTCTTATGATGTGTGCTTCTTTTATAGTTAAAAATTAGGGTAAACGAAAGCCTAAGTCGTGTATCTTCCCGATTAGGAAACTGCAGATCGTAATATTATGTAAAATTCTCTCTGTCGTTGTTCCACGATTGCTACAGCAATAGCAATGTTGCTACAGCAACTGCTATTGTTCCAGATTTGTTTCAATTCTTTTGTAGTCAAGTTCTTTCCCATCTTTTGTAAGCCTATTGCAGCAGCATTCCTTCCTTGAAATTTAAGCTTCCAATCACCTATAATTATGCACACAATCTAAACACACAAAATTATTCTAAAACAACGCAATTTATTAAAAATAAACTAAAATAGTTATTCATGCAAAATAAAACTAAAATGCAATAAAAAATGTCATTTACTCTCTAAGTAATAATGATTTAAGTCTAAAATTACCATGATAACTCTCATTTCATAGAGTTATCACCTACGTCAACGCCTCCAAGTTCACCAGACTTGAGGATTTCACTAAATAAGCTTCTAAGGCTTCAACAACTCTTACAATTGACTTCCAAGGTGTCAATAGACCTTTACAACAAGATATTATCCTCAATCTCTTAACACAAGTGTATTCCAATACTTACAATCACTCAAAAATAAATATTACAAATGAATTTTCTCTCACATAATGTATATGGTTACAACTGAAAACTCAAAGTGTGTATTAATGAAACAAAAACAAGTTTAAAGCTCAATAATGGTTTTATACTCAATAGTAAGCTCAATGATTACTCTTAGATCTTACTTCATTTGAATTTGATTAAGTCATTTTATAGTTGGAGCTGAAAACTAGCTGTTGTTGACTTTCTGCACACAATCGGATATCTGCTAGCCTTTATCGGATTGTCGTTTTGACTTGAGCAAGTGACCGTTGTACTATAATTTAAAATTATCATATCACCATTTTCCAGATGTCGGTTTGCTATCTGTGTCCAGAAGCTAATCATATATTCTGTTTGATGTTGGTTAACCATTTTATCCTAAACGGTTAGTTGTTTGCTATAGTAAATTTATTTTTTAAAATTATAGTTTTGTCCTAAAACTTTTTATAATTATACTATACCCCAAAACTTTATGAAAATTTTCAAATAAGTCTATTTCCATAATTTCAAGCAATACTTGTTGATTTCAAAGCTCTGAGAACTTTTTCAATTAGTCCCTGAACTTGAAAAACAACCAATTTCATAAAATCATTTTTTCTTTAAGTATAAAACATTTATATTATCAAAATAATAATTTATTTAAAAAGTATGAAAAATAATTTGAGCTTCTAAAAGCTTAATCATTCTTAATCATGTTTGTTATTATCAAAATCATCATTATAGATATATATATGTTAACATAAATGACTTTATAGAAAGGGCTTTTATAAAATCAAAGAAGAATGAAGAAGAAAGGAAGAAAAAGAGAAAATTAACTCCCAACAAAGAGAGATTTTTTAGGATGGTTCAAATTTTTAGAGGCCTTTATAAAGGTCAGAGTACCATACTCTTTGAACTATGGGACGACTGTTTGTGGATCAGGTTAATGTCCTACTTTTTCAGAGGAAATTCATAGGTTCACTTCTAACTAAGTCTTTCGGTTGACTTGGTTTGAGTCTTCTCCTCGTCTAATCTCTCCTCGAGATACACTTTGCTCGCGATTTTGTAACTTTAGGGAAGTCACTTCGTGAGTACGGGTTGGTATTACCCCGTGAGGACCTCCTGCTACTTTCCTCATTAAACATCGGGGGGAGCATAATTTGTGTAGAGGAGCATATAATCGTGCTCCCCCTTTTTATCCATCAAACACCAATCCCCCAGTTTCTAGTGTTGAGAGTGAAAATGAATCAAGGCAGA
The DNA here is from genome assembly GCA_039657385.1 of Citrus x changshan-huyou. Lineage (NCBI taxonomy): Eukaryota > Viridiplantae > Streptophyta > Magnoliopsida > Sapindales > Rutaceae > Citrus > Citrus x changshan-huyou. The sequence goes on from CM077550.1 coordinate 10,762,595, forward strand.
AAATTTTATAATGTTCATTAATTTTGTGAGCAAATAAGTTTTTATCCATGTTTAATCCATACCCTAGTAACAAATCCCATCCTTTAGAATTTGCTCGATTTTATATTTGCTTTTATTTAACCTAGCCTCATTAACTTTAGGAGTAGGTCTTGTCTTAATGCAATCAATTTAGAGCGCATTGGGCCAAGCAGCATTTGAATTTAAAATGGGGGTTTGCGTTCCCAAGATGCATTTTCTCAAGTTATCTACCTAAACCCAAATCGTTGCATCTTGCTTTATTTAAACTACGAAACTTCCATTCCTTCTCATCGTTATTTTTTTTCTCACTTTCCTTCAGTTGCTCTCATTTTTCAGAAGGTAAAATCTCAAACAAAGGAAAATCGTGCCATCTTCATCGTTCTTTCAACAATTTCTGGTTTGTCTTCGGGTACTACTCCTTGAACACCCCTTAGTTGTTGTTATTTTTATTTGGATTTGTTGGGTGTTTTGTTAATGTTACTATCTTAGCTTCTTAGATTCCGATCCTAGGTTTATTTGGAAAAATTGTCAAAGGGCAAAGGGAAATTGAATTGAGGTCAGTGATGATGAGGAACATGTTTTTTTTGCCCGAATTACTCAAAGGTTTTACTTAAGTGATGCCCTTAGAGAACGTAAGTGATGCCATTGTTAGAAGTAGTGCAGGAAGGATATCCCTTGATGTTTCTATCCCATATGAAAGAAATACATTGAACAATAAGGATGCTAGCAAAGATTCAAGTTCTAATCGAACGCTTAGTGAAAATCAAAGGGAAAGTGTTGGTGAAGATGATGGTGATGAAGAAACAACACCAAAGAAAACTCGACCAACCATAAAGAGGAAAGTAGGCGGCATGTCTTAGGCTAAATATCATCCAATCGATAAGATTACGTGTATTACAAGGGAAAGTGATCTAGATTGGCTTAGAAAATTTTAAAATATACCTGAGGACATAGGTTTTAGGGTTACTGGTGCTAAGGATACACCAAGCCATCCCCACAAAGGATATGTTACCTCATATTTAGAGTATGTCTTAAAATGAGTGTTAGGCTCCCACTTCAGCCCTACTCTGTTCAAGTATTGCATAGCATGAACTTAACCCCTGGTCAGTTAAGCCCAAATAGGTGGAGTGTGCTCGCTAGTCTGTTCATTTTATAGGTGTAGGTCCCATACTTCCGAGGCACTAAACTACGCCATGTGTCTATAAGAGAAGAAACTATTCTAAGGGAATAACATCCAACTAATTCTGAGGGAATAATACTCAAGGTAAAATTTCCCAGGAGCTTATGAAAACGAAAAGAGAAGGAAAATTTATTCTGATCCTGAATTCCATGGTCTAAGAAAACCAAATCCCAAGTCATAACAATAAGAAAGCACGTAGGCACAAAATAAATAACGTAAGTATGGAATAAATATGTTTATTTCCCTATGATCAAATTCACATCCACGTGCACAATAATGATGGGTGATATGTCTCATTAGAATGAGAACTCAAGGCAAAACCTTAAATCTATGTCACTCATTGTTGGGTGATTTCAATTGCTATAAGTGTGAATGCGCAAGTGTGCACAACAAGTAAGATACTGATGAGTATTTAGATCGTCTCCAAATGGATTGATGTTATTAGAGTTGTTACAGCAATCTTAACAGTGTAGTTTTGTTCTAAATTAAAATAAGACGATTAGTGAAATTAATGAATGAATTAAAATAAAAATGCAATAAATAAAATGTAATAGGGAAATTTTTCATGTCAAACACAATAATGTAATCAATGGGAAAGTAGTAGTTGAGTGATTAAACTCACTTAATGGCATTGACAATTTTTTCAATTACAGTATCGTTGCTGCAACATCTACTTCAGCACTAGATAGAATCCCTCATGCATCCTCAATTGTCGCCTGTTGAATATCTTATACAGAATGCAACCTAACAATGACCAATTGTTATGCTAACATTAGATATAACATTAAACGTTCTGGGTTCCATTTACCCTACAAGGTGAATCCCTGTATTTAGTTCTTCACTAATTTTAGATCAAGCATGTCCTTATTCAAATCGAGATTAATTCAACTTGGGAAACCCAATCTAAAACTAAGTATTGTCTTAATTTTTTCCACTAAGTCAAGCCTTTTTTAGGCTCTTTCTTAGTTAATATTGTCTAAATCAATGGTCAACCAAAATAGAAAATTGCAATAAGTGAAATTAAGACAAAATGATATAGCAAATACAAAATAACACACATACACTAGTCAAACATCCATTAAGATTGTTTATCACTCAACTACAATAGAATTCAATTCATGATTTGTGATAGAACAGTAAATAAAATTCTTTTAACCATCAAATACATTCCCATGAATAAATAGAAATCAAGAAAACAAGAATAAGAGCTGAAGCCCGCTTAATCTTGCAATCCCTCCTTCTTATTCTTCTGTGAATCATTTGTTGCAGCCCTCAAATCTCTCTTAATTTTTGTTTTCTCCTTATTTTTCTCTGTTATTTTTCCTTGAGTGACGACTCTCTCATTTTCGTTTCATGCGTGCTCCTTTTATAACTTAGAATTAGGGCAACCAAAAGTGTGTGGCGCGTATCCTTCATTTTTGGAAACTTCATATCATAATCCTTTAGTTATTAAGCACGAAATCAAGTATGTCTGTGCTCTAGGATTGTTGCAGCAACGACTACAACATCCTTACTAATTCAGACTTGTTTTAACTCATCTGTAGCCAAATTCTTTTATTATCTCTGCAAGTTTATTGCAACGGCATTCCATCCATCAAACTTGAACTTTTCGGTCATCTACAATCATGCCCATAATCTAAGCACAAAATGGTCTAAAGCAAACTCAATTTATTAAAATAAACTAAAATGGATGGTTATGTAAAATGTAACTAAAATGCAATAAAAACACATTATTTACTCTCTAATTAATATTGATTTAAGTCTAAAAGTGTCATGATAACTCTCATTTCATAAAGTTATCACCCATCATTTATAAATAAAGACTACTTCAATAAAAAAGGGATCTCTTGGCCAAAAAAGATCAAAGAAAGAGAAAGCTCATCATTTGCATCTTTCTACTTTCTTCAAACTTTAATTAAACACTAACTTGGATTTCAGAGTGCCTTTTTCAGATATCTACCTCACTGGAATCAAGGCCAACAAGTGTTACAAGTTCGTCACAAGCTACAAATATGTGTGATGGTAAAAATCTAGCCGCTTCAATTAGTTAGGTGCGAGTGAGGAGAGCCCATACTTGATGAGATAAAGTACTTGTACAAACTAAGGAATAATCCAAAAGATGCAGGCCAGTACTTATTTATGATGAGCACAAAAAAAAGAACAAACCTATAACTGATATCCCAACCTCAGGTAGTAATTGAAGAAGCAAAATTTTTCTTCACTAAGTGTAATAGAGGTCATTGGCTCTTATTGATAATAGGAATCTTTATACTGCTTCTTGTTTTTGTACCCCAAGTTGTTTACTGCTTGCAGTGTCTCGTGTTTGTTCGCTTAGTCTAGCTTGTTCTTTTCTTACTATATTCTTGTTTAGTGTTTCATATTCCTAAAGTGTGGATTATAAAATCAAAAGCAACTTGCTCCAAAGGGTCTAGGTTGGTTTGTCCAACCAGTCTTCGTGCAAGGACCTACTATCTCCTTTCAATTTGGTTAATTCCTATATTGTATATTTAGCAGAAAATATAGATGAAGAAATTATGAGACTTACACAAAAGATGCATCACCACTTTAGTGGTACCTTAGGGACCTCGAGTAGTGCTCTTGTCTATCTAAGAGTTCTGAAGTCCTTCAAGAACTTTCCCCTCAAAGAACCACCTTCTTCCTCATCTTGAGGGAAATGCACCAAAAGTACTTGATGTTGTCTCAAGTCCCTCAATTTCCCCTATTTTGGTCGGTTCATCAAAGTCTCAACCATTTAAGTAAGTATACCATCTTTTTCTATATTACAATGACTATGTTAAACTAGTGAAAAAGAAAGACATTGAGGACCAAAAAGGTCACACTGTCGTTGAGCTGGTGAACACTTTCCGGTTTGGTGCATATCAGCTGAGTTGCATGGCCTCTCATTATAAGGGACGAATTACTTGAAACAACAATAAAGATTGACCTCCAAGTTTTAAGAAAAAAACTAGATAATACGGAGGAGAAATCAACAGACTTTAAGTTGAAGTTACAAAAATCGAGGCGAAATCTTCCCAACTCGAAGGTAAATCTTCCTAGCTCAAGAAGGAGCTTAATGATATAAAGGGAGAGCTCGTAATTCAAAAGTCTTCCTTCGGGTATCAATTGGAATCCTTGCAATCTTAAGTTACCAACCTTCATGATCAGGTTGAAACTTTGGAGAAGGAAGCTAACCACGGTCATAACTCTAGCCTACAATTCTGTTAAATGTATTATGGCCATTCTTGGGAATTAATTCCCAGTGCTAAAGATGGACAAGCTCGCAGTTGTCATTGCTAGGCACATGAAAGAACAGGATGAGAAAGGAAATGATAGGCAAGAAAAGGCCTCTTAAGATAATTGTGATAGTGACTCATTCCTTTATTGGCGGTGATCCTTCATTTACTACAACTGAAAAAGTGAATTTTCCTTCAAGCATTTCCTAAATGCCTTTTTCTTTGTAATAGTTTTTTTTGCCAGGACTTTCATTATAATCCTAAACTCTTATTTCCTTGAATGTTATACATATAGTTTAAACTTACAAATATTTTCACTTCTATATATTTTCCCTTATTTAAGGCTCTTTGTCCCTCCTCGAGCAAGTTTTGAGACTTAAACCCTTAATTACCTTGGAAAAATTTTCATTTATATATCACTGCTCGCCTAAACATGGTCGAGCAAGTGTTGGCAGATTTTTGCTCTTTATCTCACATCGAGGAAGTTTGGAGATTTAACACCTTACTTGCCTTAGAAAAAAAATGCATTTATATATCTCTTGCTTGCCTACCCATGGTTTTTAGTTTTTTGTCTCACCTTGAGTAGGTTTGAAGACTTAAAAGCCTTACTTGCCTTAAAAAAAGTTACATTCATATACTTCTTACTCACCTACTAATGGTCAAGCAAGCATTTGTAGGTTTTGGCTTTTTGCCTTACCTCAAGTAGGTTTGGACACTTAAGTCTTTTGGACACTTAAGTCTTACTTACCTTAGTGTTGTGAAAATTTTAATATACTAGGAAGCGTACGAATCTAGAAATAAAATAGTGGTAACGAGGTCGATCCCACATGGATTGTTATAAATTGAAAAGTCTACTTTAAATGTAAAATTAATATTAATCCTAACCTAGTTGAGAAAATTGAGTTTTAAAAGAAATTAAACTAATTAAACTAAGAAAACAATTAAAGTAAATGAGCTTTTAATAAGACAAAAATTACCAAGGTTTCAAAATCCACCACTATTCAACTAGTAATTATCTAATTATTAATTAATCCCAAATTTTAGAGTGACAACTCGAACTCAATCTATGTCATCTCATGGATATAACAATTAAGCCCAAGTAATTAAATCTAATGTAGGTTCTTTTTCTATTTAATAGTATGATATCTAAGAATCTCATATAAACATATTGAATAACAAAGAGTCAAAGTTTTCATAAGCACTCTATGTAAACAATTTAATGAAAGACATAAAATCAAAAATAATCATGTATAAACTTTATAGATCCAAGCATAGATTTAATCGAATATTAATCCAAACAATCAATAATGCATGACAGAATTGATGAAAAGATTTTAATAACATCTAATTAATTATGTGAAATAAAAATCATAATCATCAAAGAACATCTATAGGGAATTAATTAAATAAAAAGAGATAATTATTTCATTGAATAAAGTTTCATCATTAACCTCAGAATAAGAAAATTAGCTAGACATACTTGAATTAGGAGCAACCCAAGAAATAAAATCAGCCATGGATGCGCAACTGCTGCAGATTTTCTTCTCTTTGTCTCGCGTTTTTCCTCCACTGGCGGCTGCCCTCTAATTCCTTTTATATTGTAACGCCACCACAAAATCCTCAAGTCAAAAGGATTTTCAAACAAGCCAAGCACACCCAACTTTGAGCCCATGCACGTGAAGCCCACTTGAAATTAATGGTCAACGCTTTTCCAACTATTCACGTGAGATGCGCAAGCCAATTATTCTCCTTTAAGCATCCTTTTTCCTCTTTTCTTTTATTCTTCACAAGCGGCAATTATTTCCATAAACTCTAATTTGTTTCCTTTTTAAGCTCCCTTTCATGAATTGCTTCCACAAATTAATTTGATCTTCAATATTGTCCAGTTATTATTCCTTATGCATTTTTCATCCATAATCTCTAATTAATTCCATAATCAATAAAATAACTCAATTAATTAAAAGAAACAAATAAAAATAACTAGTAATTATATAATTAAGGATAAAATATGTATATAAATTATACTCATCACTTAGAAAAATTTATGAAGAAAAAAAAAAAAGAGTGAATGGGTTTTCTTATTGCCTCCATTTTATTCAAAGTCATAGATTACATCTTATTTAACAAGCTAGAAAATGTTGAACCACCTTTTGATGTGACTGGCTTAAAAAGGCTTACTGAAAATACTTCTTGGGGGTGCTCTACATTCCAAGATCTTCTAACTTCTTGACCATCTACATATCCCAGCTTGTATGTCCCTAGTTTGGTTACTCGTAGAACTCTACATGGCCCTTTCCAATTGGGACCAAACATCCCTTGAGTTGGATCCTTTGTGTTTTGATTCATTCTTCTGAGCACTTAATCACCTCTTTTAATGTGTCAAACACCCACATTTTGGTTGTAATAGCGAGCAATTTTCTGCTGATAAGCAGCCGCCCTCTTTAGTGTAAATTCCTACTTTTTTGCTAGTAGATCTAAGTTCTGGCACATTTGCTCATTATTCTTTTCCTCGCTAAAATACTTGGTTCGGTGCGTGCTCATCCCAATCTTTGCTTGTATAGTCTCTTTACAGAAACTCTGAAAGTTTATCCTATATCTGCTTGAGTTCCATTAATTCCATTATTTCGTCCTCTGGTGTTATTGCTCTACAAAACCATTCGGCAAAGTCCCTACACAGTTAATCAAAAGTTTTGATGCTTCACCTCGGTAATCTATGGTACCAATCATGTGCTTGCTCCTCCAATGTCAGTGGAATGCTCTATACCATCAAGCCTTGTACTCCATTCACCTCGTTGAATCATTCTATATGCATCAAAGGGCCACTTTTTTCTGAGTATTTAAGATCCAAGAAATGAAAATCCCTCGGTAATTGTTGTGCCCATGATCTCTTTTGAGAGCGGAGACTCGCTATCTAGCATTATTCTGTACCATGGTGCTTTCACACAACCATCTCAATAATCTGTCCGAGCCTTCGCATCTCTTCTTCCAATTCCCCAGTGCATCCTGCATTCTGTAGTACCACCTACTCACCCTTGTGCTCAGCATTTTGCAAGCACTGTCTTGCCTTTCTTTCTTCGATTTTTTCCACTCTTCTAACACTCACTGGTTCTTGTTCACTACAAAGCAGATCCCCTACACTAGGTGGTATTAAACTATCATCTCCTGATATTCCTACTGTGTACATTCCATTGTTGGATATAAGAATGTTTATATTCTCCACAAAATTTCTCTCATTCAGCCTCCTTTGCCTCTCTCTCAGCTCATGCAATATCGCTACTAGATTCTCCATCTACTTTTATAAAAAAGGCTTTTAGAAAATCAAAGAAGAAGAAAAAGAGTCAACTCCCAATGCTATGTTTGCAGAAAGAGTTTTTGAGGTAGAGAGAGAAAAGATCACTTACCTAGTTCAAATTTTTAGAGGATTTTATAAAGATTAGAGCCCCACACTCCTTGAAATGTGGCACATTCTTCTTAGAAACTCTGCTCTTTTAACCTTAAGATTCTATATTAAATGTGGATATCATCTTATTGGAAAGGATTCTGATCATTCTTCTTTGTAGACATTATTTCAAGGCACGCGAATGTTAACAAATTGTTCTGCAACTTAACCATTAGATTATTCAATGCATAGCTAAGAGAAAAACGTAGTAAAACAAATGATGCTTGTTTATTTGATTTTTCAGAATAGGAAGTGATAGCAAAAGGCAAGCTGAGGGGAGAGTCTCTAACGTGTAAAAATCTTGCCAAGATAAAGTGCACATGGAGAGTAGTAATGGAAACTCAAAGGAGGCTTCCTCCAATCTTTGGTGGCTTCAGAATAGCTTTGAAAGATATCGAGTATGGCGGATACGTTATTCCTAAAGGATGGCAAGTAAGTGAAAACCTTGAACTTTCACTTTCTTTGCAATCTTGTCATCTTTGCCGTTGCTTCTCATTATACATTCAACTGATAATTTGCTGATTCATATTTATATTTTCTGGGTTGCAAGCATGACTCATATGAATGATAGCATTTTCCCAGAACTATAAAATTTTAATACCAGCAAATTTAAGAATCAAGCATCAATCCCACCCTACTGCTATGTTTCATTCGGAGCAGGACCACGGATCTGTCCAGGATATGAATTTGCCAGGATTGAAACCTTTGTTGCAATTTATTAACTGGTTACTCATTTCAAATGGAAGCTCATTTGTTCAGACAATTTTTTTCAGCAGAAATCCAATGTCTTTCCTAGCTAAAGGACTACCTGTTAAAGTTACGCCAAAGAAGATACTGTGGGATTCTAGCCAGCAAGATAGAACTGATCTTATGGGATTGGAGGTAGACCATTGTCAGGTGCAGCTAGTTTATATTTCACTCAATAAAGATGGAGGGACTATTTCATATCAATGCTCAAGGTTGTTCTAACATTAATGTTCTAATAACAACACTGGTTCGTCCTTTCAGTTCTCAGTTCAACATATGAAACTCTTATTCTAAAGAGAATGGCAAACAATTTTGGTACATTCATCTACTATTATTTGCATTATACAACAATTTGATAGGTGATTAAGGTTGAATTCTACTGTCTAATCACCGTATTTACATCAGGCATCAACCAATGTTTCTTTTAGCATATCCCAAACCATTGTATCTCCCAATCACGGTTAGCAACGGGGCTGAACAGGTTGAGATTTGCCAATCCTGATCCTGTCCTGAACAGTAAATCAAGACAAAAATGTGTCCCGATTCCGTTTCGATCGGGATCCCGAACCCCGAACCCCGAATCCCGAATTATCTTGGATGATATGAATTTTTTGTCATAAGCTGCAGAATCTGTTAATAACTGACAAGTCATACATATACTATTAAATAAAACGACTTGTCATACAAACTGACAGCATGTCATATTTATGCGATTCAAGAAGCTGACTTGTTATTTATTTTTAAAAACTCAGATTTTCGGGATCTCAATCAGGATTTTCAAATGTCCTGAATCCAAACCCAGATAGTAAATTAAGATAAAATTTTATCCCAAATCCCGATCAAGATTCAGGGAACTTCGTCAACCCTAGTATGGAAACTATAGTGATTTCAGAAATTCCAGTAAAAGAAAAAGTGCTGTTCAGCAGTTAGCTATCCTTGAGTATCTCGAGGGCATAGATGGATACCTTTCATTCATGTTGGGATACGGGTCCACGACATTATAAACAGGTAACTCCAGTCGATACTTTCCCCAGATCTGGCAGTTAGGTAGCTTCACAGTGTCCGCATCATTGCACCACTTAGGTAGGCGGCTTGAATTGTTCTCAAAAAACCTTACTAAGTATGCATCTTTAATCTGCAGTTGCAACAATAAAAGAATTAGCCAAAATTACCCACAAGACCACAATTTGAATAGATTTGTACCTTTTCATAATTTGTTTATTTTCAATTTCCTAATGCAAGTTAAATAGAAATCATCCATGCCATTTGTAACATTTTTTTAACCTAAGATAAAGTTTAAATTCAACAATTCTGACCACTTAATTTGTGGATTATATTATTACATTCTCTCCTAGGCAAATAATTCAACATCTCCGCCCTTGGATTAAGTGGATTGGGTGGATGCATAGATCCTAAATGTATTATTGTGATAGAAATATATAAATAATATTGTAATCCGACAAACTAGCCTGAAAATGCAGTGCAGAGACTTCATTAAATGAAGTGGGGACGAGTTAATCTTGACAAACTCACCGTAAACTCAGTGGCTCTAATAGAGCTAGCAATTGGATCAAATAATCCTGCCTCCTTGTACATTTCAAGAACAAAGGGTACACAGTACATATGATGTTGACTTCCCATCACTGTAAATCCAATCATCATGCTCAGGAATTGTCAGCAGTTCATCAAAGGATGTACCAAGCCTTTCAGTTTCTTTTAATATATCAGGAAGATCAAGACCCTGCATCAAACAAAACTACATTGATTACTCAATAGTATTGATAACAAATTATATATCAATAATGATCTAGCTTACTTAACATGATTTCCAACAAAAAGAACACTATAATAGTCCAATGATTCTCTAGGCTATGGTTTTCTAATTATAATACCAGAGCCAAGTGGATACCATTAAGCCATATCGTCCGTGTTTGGCTCATGAGGTGTACTTGGTGTAACTCATGAATGACCAGGTGATGAATTTTTCATAAGGTCAGATGAAACGCTTCAGTTACCAAATTCAAGCAGACAAAGTATATGATAGATGCAGATACTATTTCATCAATCACATACAACAGGTCACAAACTGAATTGCATTGTTTTTAATATTTTTTGCAGGGAAACACCATGATTCCCAAACCATATTTCAATCAACTATATCCCCAGAAACATAAAATGAAAAATGGTGAAACATATTGTTTTGGTCCTGAAGCATATTTTTATAGTACCTTTGTTCCAATTTTCTTATTTAAGGCTTCATTTACACATGTTAGCAGCATATGCAGGCTGTATATGGTTCCACATTGTCATACCAGAAGCAACCTGATAGGACCAGAAAGGTAGCAATCCGAACATAAAACCTTAAACTTTCTTCATTGCATCAAAAATAACTGCATCCACACAAGGAACAGATAGCAAAACTAAAATTATATGCACCATCAAACTGGTCAAGTGCAACCTTTAGAAATTCAGGGTGTGAAAAAAATGCAAAGTGCCTTTTTTCTAATTTTACACTAATCAAGTATCACATACCATCAAAATTCGGGCAGTACTAAAACAAAATTTGGGAGAAAGAAACAAAAGGCTGTAGCTTGACCAATTTTAGAGCACCACCCAGGAAAGAAAAATCCAAAGCTAATTTTTTTTTTTTTAAAGAAAACAATGGAAATAAAAAGATTTGCAATAATATCACAACAATGTTAGTGTGGCAAGCTTAGGGAAAATTATAGATAGCATGCAGAGATAATAACTACCAGATGAGCATCCAGGGGTAGTGTCTATCCAGCTAGATGTCATGTTATGATATTCGTATGGTTTTCCATCCCTGCTTAATGCATACTCCCAAGCAGTGGTCTCATTAAGTTTAGCTCTCATTAAGTTTAGCTTGCATATCAGGTTGCAAAGGAAGCAATGCAATATGGGGGTTGGAATCATCCCTGTTCACCTTAAAGTCCCATCAGGCCATCACTCATCCCATGGTGATACAGCATTAATATCTTCTCCCTCCCAAAAAGTAAAACAACAAATAAAGTAAACAGACAAATTGAAGCACAATTTCTGTATTAATTCCAATCATGGTTATACTTGTACAGAACTATAGAGCTAACCCTGTGCTAGATTAATTAGCTCCTCTGATTCCAAATAATCCCAAAACATCTAGTACACTAGAATTTTCCACAAAACAATGCTTAAATCCTATTTAAACCTTAGAATAGGCTGTCCGAGAGTCAAATTATAGTTTTTGATGACAAGAAAATAAGAAAAAGATTTGCAATACTTGTTGTCTCCTAAAAATTGATAGAAATCTCTGGACTATCAGCTCCATATCGTCACAAAAATTTAGCAAGTCGGGGAGCTTTACCTTGTCATTTTCATGTTCTGATTCACCAACCCAAAGCATCCCCTCAGATTCCCTTAAGCAATCAACAGTATAACCAGCATAAGCTCCCGTCAACCACTCCTCCAACATCTCAAAACCACCCCACAGTCCATGGATTTTTTATACTACCAGGAAATCTCCAGAATGAATTGCTTCAACAGTGACATTGGTAACCCAGGGCTCAGGACGTGGTTCGAAGGAAACTCCCATGTGCTTCTTGAGAAACCCAATATTGGGGTTCTCAACCCATCCAGTATTAATAAAAAGAGGAAATGGGAACTCCCTTGTTTTTAACCTTTTTAAAAAAAAAAAAAAAATGAAAATACGGACAGAGAATAATGCGTGCTTCGATAACATCCAATACCTAAGGTAAATCCTGAAATTAAGGAAAGTGGCAACTCACATATTCATACTCAAGTATTTAGCGATGAATATTTCGTAGTCACGAGGAAAAATATGTTTGCAACAAAATTATTTATGGCGACAAAGAAAATCGTTGCACTAGAACTATATATCGTCGCAAAAAATTAATGTTTGGCGACGAAAAGGAAATTCATCGTTAATTTATCTCTTCAATAATAAAAAGAAAAATTATTATTTTATTACCAAAGTTATTATGATATTTCATACCAGTACCATAATTTATCGAAAAATATATTTTACAACCAAATATTTACGCTATTATCAATTCACTACCATTCCGTTAAGAAAAAGTTAATTTTTAATAGAAATTGAGTTAAAAGTCGATTTTAGCCCCAAGAGTTTGGTAGTAAAATGATAATTCTCTTAAAAATTTGGTAGTAAAATAATAATTCTCCTAAAACCTTACATTAGTAAATTTTTAACGTTTTTAACGGAATTGTAGTGAATTGATAACGACGCAAACGTTTGGTAGTAAAATACATTTTTCGGCAAACCATAGTACTGACATGAAATGTCAGAATAACTTTGATAGTAAAATGATAATATTCCTAATAAAAAAATCATTGCTAAAAACTTGAAATAATAATTATTTTTTTTCTTATATATTTGGCAATCAAATACTTTCTTCATCACTAAAACATACAGTAGGTGACGAAAATAATTTGGTCACTAAAAACTTGATCACTTAAGGCTTGAATTCTTGTAGTGCTATATGAACTTCACATGTTTCTTCAAGTTAAAAGTTTGAATATATTTAAGAATATTTAAAATAATAATAAATTTGAAAAATGGATATTATTCTAATGTCATATTTTTTAACATCATATTTATAAAATTTAAAGTCCTTACTTTTAGAGACAAAGGCACTCAGATTTGTTTAAATGGTCATGTTAAAGCCTTTAGTTTTAAAAATGATCATCTAAACTATTTTTTTATTATTTTACCTTTTGACTATAGTTAAAAATTTTATAATAAATAAAATATAAAAATATAAAATATATATAATTAAAAAAATAACATTTATATTATGAAAATTATTTTCAATATTAAATTATCATTTTGTCTTCACAAATTTAATTAATACTGTAAGGACATGTTTGGTGTGTGATATTGCATAGCATTAGGTGTGGGCTCATCATTAAATTAAACCAATCACATGTTTGGAAATTGATTGAGACTCATTGAGATTGGTCTTGGAAAGTGTGCTAATGCGACAGTTGCCACATTAGCTTGTCTTTTTTTTTTCTTTGTTTTTACTTTTACTTTCTAATAATAATAATAAACAAATAAATTTAAATTTTTAATTTAACATAATAGTAATTTTTATTTTTTATTTTACATTATAAGTAATAAATTAATAATTTATTATTTAATAATATTATATTATATTTTAATTTATAATATAATATTATTTTTTATTTTACATTATAATTAATTTTAAAATTATAATTTGATATGATTAATAATAAATACTTAAATATTATATAAAATATAATATAATATTGCATTATTTAATTATTGTGATATTTTTTAATATTTACAAAAAAAATTGTTAAATTTCTAAAATTTAAGACTTCTATATTTAATTTTTTTAAGTACTAATAAATATTATTTTTTAAATATATATTTTAAACTAATCACAAAAAATTAATACAGTACAATGCAACACCAAACATAGTATAATTAAAAACTAATACAATACAGTGTAGAACCAAATATTGTACGACATTATTATAATACAATGTTAATATAATACAACATAATACAATACACCTGCATTAAAATAATGCAATACTGAAATAATATCTAAGCTCAATGATAAAAATTCAAAGCAATAATAAATAAATCAACCAAAATATACAAAGATAAGGGAAGAGAGATTCAAACACAAAGATTTTTACGTGGTTCGTCCAACCTTGCCTACGTCCACGGCTCCTCCGAGCTTGAGGATTCCACTAGTCAAGGCTTCAAGGTTTCAAGAAAACTTACAATTGACTTCTTAGGTGTCAATCAACTTTTACATCCAGAAATTATCTCCAATCTCTTAACTCAAGTGTATCACAACACTTACAATCACTTAAAAAAAATATTACAAATTTGTTTTTCTTTCACACAATATATAAGAATACAAATCAATGCTTAATGTGTGAATAAATGAACAAGAATGAATTTTAAGCTCGATGAATGTTGTATTCTCGATTATAAGCTCAATGATAACGTTATGATCAATCATTATTTGAATTTGATTGAGCTTATTTATAGTTAGGGCTGAAAAATAGCCGTTGTTGACTTTCTGCCCGAAATCGGATCGCCGTTAACCAATATCGGTTAACCGTTTTGACTGGTCCAAATGACCGTTGAGCTGAATTTCAAATAAACGGTTTGACTGTTTGTCACTATCGGTTTGCTGTTAATTTCTAGAAACCTACAAAACAAATTTCTACGATTATCCGTTCTTGCTAAACGGTTGAAGGTTAACATGGAATGACATTCTGGAAATTATCGATTAGCCGTTTGAAGTTAATGGTTCATCGTTTAATTCCAGTAACCTGCAAAACTCATTTCCTCAATCGTTTTTGCTAACCGGTTCAAGTTGATCAGGGGGATAAACATCATTAAGCATCTGATCATCTTCCAAAGCAACCAAAGTGTCTTGGTTCTTGGAGTTGCAGGTCTTGAGCCATTCGTCGTTCTTTCGAGAAAAGCCAATACTAGTCATAGCTTCCGGACCAATCCGTTTGGTCTCCTTATACACGACATCCCAAAAAGGCACTTGAAAGTGCCGCAATATCTTAGAGATGATACTGTCATAAGGAAGTAGGCGGTGGTTAACCGAAGGGGTACTCAGCATGCGTCGCAAAATGACATACCCAAGGTTAATAGGTCTCCCCGTAAAAAGACTATCCAATAACCCGACATCCAACCTCGTGATCTCATCTTAATGACCCTTCCTAGGAGTGATAATGTGTTGTAAAATGATGTGAAGAATTCGAACTTGTAGAGGCAATAATTGCGACCAAAAAAAAAGAGCACAAATATCACTAGTAAGATCCCAACGCCGAAAAATATTATGTACACCCTCACAATGAGCAAAGCTGTCAAATGACAAAGCTTTCCGAGATGTATAAATCCTATGTCCAGCATTCGGAATTCCTAGGATGTTGTTTAAGTTCTCAACATCAAATTCAATGGGAATACCCCCAACATAAGTAACTATCCTATCTAATCGAGCTGTGGAAATTTCCATGTTCGAATAGAAAATATGGACTAGATTAGGACATACTCTATCCTCAAAATCCATACCCAACTCCCAAGTTAGTAGCATATTCCTAACACTTCTACCACAAACAATCAACTCTCTAAAGTCTTCTATATCCACAAAATAATAATCAAGTACCTTTCGTCCCATGAAGTGCTTAGCCAACGGGGCTGTGGGGAAATAAATTGTTTCGAATTTAGAGGTTTCCCATGGAGGTATAGGAGTCTTACCGGGAGCAGCTTTTCGCTTCTGAGTTCGACGAGATGAGTCAGCCATAGATACACTGAAGGAAGTGAGGAAAATTTAAAAAAGATAAAAATGGAGAAAATGGAACCGATTTAAGGGTTAAGAGAGAGTAGAGGAAGTGATTTGAAGTTTCAATTTGGCCAAAAGAGGACAAAAATCTGGCCAAATTCAAAGAAACCTGTTCGGCTGCCCTTAGGGTTTT
Source organism: Citrus x changshan-huyou (assembly GCA_039657385.1). Classification (NCBI taxonomy): domain Eukaryota; kingdom Viridiplantae; phylum Streptophyta; class Magnoliopsida; order Sapindales; family Rutaceae; genus Citrus; species Citrus x changshan-huyou. The sequence continues at coordinate 10,778,721 of CM077550.1, forward strand.
GATTTGGGAATTTTGAATTGGGGCTTAATTTGATGTTTTGAATTGGTGAAAGTGGTCTAATGATGACTAGAAATGATTCTAACAGAGTGATTTGCTAAGAAAATGCAAGAAAAATGATGGATTGGAGAGAAAGAAAGATTTAGTTTCGCGTCTATGGAGAAAAAGTGAGAGGGTAATGAAGATGAGGAAGAAAACCCTAGGAACAATTTATATCGCACGAAAACGTCAAGCCGTTTTCTGCAATCGGCGAACTGATAAATTCCAGAGAGCACTTAATAGAAAACTGTTAACGGGTAGTCATTAGCGGTGAAGGAGTAAATTCCAGTGAGCTCTTTGTTTTTAATCGGTTTACCGTTTTTAACAAACGGTTTGCCGATAATTTGCAGATATCATATCCTAGTTTCTGGATTTAAACGGTACACCGTTTATGGAGAAACGGTTATCCGTTTATTTTATCTATGATTTCGCACATTTGTTTTATTTTTTGCTAATAAATAATGCATTACAAGATCAATTCATTGATCCAAAATGTTTTAAGGGCCAATTTAATGCATGATTCATGAACTCATATGTATTCAAATAATCAATTCATATAAACATTCAAAAATTTATAATACAAACACATCACTTATATATTATCCTTAAACATTTCTTAGACATCAACAATCACCAATCAATCAATTTTAATAGACTCAATAACATGAGTAGAAATGTTAATGCAAAAATTTCATCATCCCAAGTTCATGCCGAAATTTTGAACATTGATCTTCATAAAGAGGTTTTATAAAAATATCGGCAAGTTGTTTTTCCGTAGAAATAAACTTCAATGCAATATCTCCCTTTTGAACATGATCTCTCAAGAAATAATGTCTAATCTCTATATGTTTGGTTCTATAGTGCTGAATGGGATTCTTTGAAAGATTTATAGTACTAGTATTATCACACTTGATAGGAATTTGTTCAAGATTAACACCATAATCTCTAAGTGTTTGTTTTATACAAAGGGCTACTGTACAACAACTACCTGCGGCAATGTATTCAGCCTCAGTAGTTGAGAGTGCAACCAAATTTTGTTTCTTACTAAACCATGAAACAAGTGAGTGACCTAGTAAATGGCAAGTTCCACTAGTACCTTTCCTATCGACTTTATAACCAGCAAAATCTGCATCCGAATAACAAGTTAAATTTATGTGAGCTCATCTAGGATACCAAAGTCCAAGACCTATGGTTCCACTTAAATAACGAAAAATTCTTTATACAACAAGCAGATGAGATTCCTTAGGACATGATTGAAATCTTGCACACAAACATACACTAAACATGATAGTGGGTCTACTTGCGGTTAAGTAAAGTAAAGAGCCGATCATACCTCGATACATTTTGATATCAATTTCTTTGCCTTTTTCATCTTTGTCAAGCTTGGTTGTTGTGCTCATTGGAGTGCTTTTGGTCTTTGAGTCATCAATGCCAAATCTCTTGAGTAGGTCTTTCACATACTTGGCTTGATTTAAGAAAATTCCTTCCTTATTTTGTTTTATTTGCAGCCCAATGAAGTACTTCAACTTAGCATCATACTCATTTCAAATTCCTTACTCATACAAGATGAAAACTCCTTACACAAAAACTCATTAGTAGAACCAAAGATAATATCATTAATATAAATTTGAACAACAAGTATATCTCAGTTCTTATGCTTAATAAAGAGAGTAGTATCAGCTTTACCCATCGAAAAACCATTATCCAATAAGAAATTCTTAAGCCTATCATACCATGCTCGAGGTGCTTTCTTTAATCCATACAACGCTTTTGACAACTTGTAAACATGATTTGGAAACTTTTCATTTTCAAAATCAGGGGGTTGTTTCACATAAACTTCCTCCATAATATAACCATTTAAGAAAGCACTCTTGACATCCATTTGAAATAAAATGAAATCTTTATGACATGCAAATGATAAGAACATCCTAATGGATTCTAGTTCAGATACAGGTGCAAATGTTTCATGAAAATCAATTCCTTATTCTTGGTTGTAACCTTGAGCCACTAATCCAGCTTTATTCCTTACAACCACACCGAATTCATCCATTTTGTTTCTATATACCCATTTAGTGCCTATAATGGATTGATGTTTCGATTTAGGAACTAATTCCCACACATTGTTTCTCTCAAATTGATTTAACTCCTCTTGCATTGCCATAATCCAAGATTCATCATTTTCCGCATCCGCAAAAGATTTTGATTCAATTTGAGATATGAATGCAGCATGCTCACAAGTATTTCTAAATGAAGATCTAATTGTTATGCCACATGAGGGATCTCCTAAAATCAAGTATTTAGGATGAGAAGAAACATACCTACACTTCTTAGGGAGTGATTGAGGAATACCTTCATGTTGCTCTCCATTTGTTTCTTCATGATGTTCCTCCTGATTTTCATGTGGTGTATCCTTTTGGTTATCATTAAAGGTTATAATGCCGTACCATAAATATATAAGCAACTGGTCATTGTTAGTAGATTTAAAGGTATGAGATTTCTAACATGCGATAGCTGCGGATGCAGATTTATTCTACCCATTGCTGCAGCACTTATTATAACAACTGGTGCTAATTTGGTAAACAACAGTCACCCCATTAGGAGAGTTTGATCATTCAACTACTATATTCTCAATTGAATCTTAGACACATTTAACTTAGTTTATTTCATTACAGTATTGTTTTATTTCCATCACTCATAATTATTAGTTACGATAGAATTATTTGACAATTGTTTGTTTCGATCTTTAGTTGAATTCCACTATTGTGATTGCTTTAGCATTTTGGAGTAACATCAATCCATGTGGAGACGATCTTGAATATTCATCACTTTATTACTTGTTGTGTATACTTGCACATTGGCATTGATAATAATTGATTATAGAAATCAATCAACAAGTTTTTGGCGCCGTTGCCCGGGATAGATTGTTTATTTTTGAAGTGTGAAGTAAATCTTGATAGCACCAAATTTGATTTGATTAATTCTATTTATTGGCAGATCGGTACATGCATGCGCAAAGACAGATCTGTGGCATTCCAATTCGATCCTGAGATTGAAAGGATGTCAGGAGACTACGAAGAGAACAAAGAAATTCAGAAATTGCCTCAAGCATGAATAATTTATAGGATGTGCAAAATTTGAATCCTCACGGCCCCCTACAACCAGTCAACATTCAAGGAGAGCAGAATGAACATGCCAACGGGAGACAGCCAGGCAACAACAATATTATTTACATGGCTGATGACAGAGAAAGAGCTATAAGAGATTAAGTTGTACTAACCCCGTAAGTTGTACACCCTGGAATCATCAGACCTGAGGTAGAAGCAGCAAATTTTGAGTTGAAACCAGTGATGTTTCAAATGTTACAAACAGTGGGACAATTCAATAGATTGCCTAATGAAGATCCTCATATCCATCTTAAATTGTTCTTGGAAGTAAGTGATGCTTTCAAGATTGCTGGAGCAACACAAGATGCCTTAAGGCTGAGGCTCTTCCCTTATTCCTTAAGAGATCGAGCAAGAGCATGGTTAAATTCGTTACCCTCTGATTCCATCACTACATGGAATGAATTGGCTGATAAATTCCTAATGAAATATTTCCCACCAACAAAAAATTCAAAACTATGGAATGAGATTACTTCCTTCCATCAACTTGAAGATGAAACTTTGTACGAGGCGTGGGAAAGATTCAAGGAATTGCTCAGAAGGTGTCCTCATCATGGTATCCCTTGTTGCATTCAATTGGAAACTTTCTACAATGGGTTGAATCTGAGTACAAGGTTAATGGTGGATGCTTCAGCAAATGGAGCTCTGTTATCCAAATCTTACACTGAAGCTTATGAAATTCTGGAAAGAATTGCCAACAATAATTACGAGTGGCCTTCAGCCAGGCAACCAGCAGCAAGAGAATCAGCAGGGGTACATAACATTGATGCAATTACAGCCTTATCAGCATAAGTAACCTCATTGACTAACATGGTAAAAGCCATGACAGCTGCTCCAGCAACAGTAAAGCAAGTTACTGAACTTTCTTGTGTCTATTGTGGTGAAGAACATGATTTTGATAATTGTCCTGGAAATCCAGCTTCAGTAAACTATGTGGGTAACTTCAATCGACAACCTCAGAACAACCCATATTCAAATACTTACAACTCAAGCTGGAAACAACACCGAAATTTCTGATGGAACAGTAAATGCTCCAGCATTGAATGGACTGAGTAGAAACACACAACCAACTGGTTTTCATCAACAAAGTCAAGGGAAAAATCATATTAGTCAGAATCCAATCACTTCACTGGAAGCATTGATCAAGGAGTATATTGCAAAGAATGAAGCAATTGTGCAGAGTCAAGCTGTGTCCTTGAGAAACCTTGAGAACCAAATGGGACAACTAGCTACAGCAATGAGCAGCATAACTCAAGGAAGCCTACCTAGCAACACAAAAGACCCTAGGAGAGAGAGCAAAGAACACTGTAAAGTAATTAGTTTGAGATCTGGAAAGAATGTTGATATCCCAGTTGAGGTGACCAAAAATGGGATGGAATACAATTCAGCACAAAAACCAACTCAAAAGGGAAGCCTGTTACAGCAAACTCCTCTTCAAGACACTGGCTACATGGGCCAAGCTACAACAACTGCAGAGGAAATTCAACCAGAACATGCTGAAAAAGAAGTCACAACACCAATAGTTACAACTTGCACCAAATCAAACAAACAAAGTTTGATATCTCCTGAAGCTACCCAGCAGTTTAGACATCCACCACCTTTCCCACAAAGGTTCCAGAAGCAAAAATAAGATAAGCAGTTCAGCAAATTTCTAGAAGTGCTGAAGCAACTGCACATAAATATACCTTTTGTAGAAGCTTTGGAGCAAATGTCAAATTATGTGAAATTTCTAAAAGATATCTTGGCACGAAAAAGAAGGCTGGGAGAATTTGAAACTGTTGCTTTAACACAGGAAAGCAGTCATATGCTCCAGAGTAAAATTCCCACAAAATTGAAAGATCTAGGGAGTTTTACAATACCATGTTCTATAGGGACTAGGTATGCTGGCAGAGCACTTTGTGACTTGGGAGCTAGTATTAATTTGATGCCATTATCTGTATTTAAGCAGCTGGGAGTAGGGGAGTGCAGACCAACAATAGTCACTCTGCAATTAGCTAACATATCTCATGCATACCCTGAAGGAAAGATAGAGGATGTATTGGTGAAGGTTGACAAATTCATCTTTCTAGTGGATTTCATTGTGCTGGACTTTGAAGATGACAAAGAGGTACCCATTATACTTGGAAGACCTTTTCTAGCAACTGGAAAAACTTTGATAGATGTGCAGAAAGGAGAGCTCACCATGAGAGTGAATGATCAGCAAGTCACATTTAATGTACTAGAGGCTATGAGGAACCCTGATGAAGTAGAAGATTACAATTTCCTAAGTGTAGTGGATCTTGTTGTAGCAGACAGAATAGACAGATGCTGCAGTAATGTACTTGACAAAGTCACCACCTTTGAGGATGTTGAAGAGGAAGATGTTGCAGCAATCCAAACAGATTGGATGGACAAACAACAATCTGATAGGCACAACAGGTTTATTGAACACCTGAATCTTTCAGGCAGGGAAGTAAAAATAACTTTACCATCTATTGAATCACCTCCTAGTTTTGAATTAAAATTGTTACCTTCACATTTAAAGTATGCTTATCTTGGTCAAAACAACACACTCCCTGTAATCATTTCTTCTACTTTGGATGTAGGTCAAGAACAGAGTCTAGTAGATTTGCTGAGAAAATACAGAAGAGCAATTGGATGGACCATGGCAGATATAAAGGGGATAAGCCCATCCATATGTATGCATAAAATCCTGTTAGAGAATTGTTCCAGCAATTTGGTGGAGCACCAGAGAAGGCTGAATCCTATTATGAAAAAAGTGGTAAAGAAGGAAATCATCAAATGGTTAGATGCTGGAGTCATATACCCAATATCAGACAGTTCATGGGTAAGCCCAGTTCAATGTGTTCCAAAGAAATGAGGGATAACAGTAATGGCTAATGAGAATAATGAACTTATTCCTACAAGGACAGTGACTGTATGGAGAGTGTGTATGGATTACAGGAAGCTCAACAAAGCCACAAGGAAATACCATTTCCCACTTCCATTCATAGATCAGATGTTGGACAGACTTGCTGGAAAACAGTACTACTGCTTCTTAAATGGGTATTCAGGCTACAACCAGATTGCTATAGCTCCAGAGGATTAAGAGAAGACTACATTTACTTGTCCCTATGGAACATTTACCTTCAGAAGAATGTCATTTCGGCTATGCAATGCTTCAGCAACTTTTCAGAGATGCATGATGTCTATATTTTCTGATATGGTAGAGCAGACTTTGGAAGTTTTCATAGATAACTTCTCAGTTTTTGGGGAAACATACAATGATTGTTTACACAACTTGGAAAAAATTCTTAAAAGATGTGAGATGACCAACTTAGCACTCAATTGGAAAAAGTGTCATTTCATGGTGCAAGAAGGAATAGTGCTGGGTCACAAGATATCCAAGGATGGTATTGAGGTAGACAAAGCCAAGATAGAGATAATAGATAAATTGTCACCTCTAACTTCAGTAAAGGGTATTATGAGTTTTTTGGGTCATGTTGGATTCTACAGAAGATTCATTAAGGATTTTTCCAAAGTAGCTAAGCCTCTGTGTTCATTGCTGGAGCATGACAAACCATTTCACTTTGACAAAGAGTGCCTTCAAGCATTTGGAGAATTAAAGAAAGCTCTGATCACTGCTCCAGTAGTTATATCTCCAGATTGGACTTTACCATTTGAATTGATGTGTGATGCTAGTGATCATTCTGTGGGAGCAATGTTAGGGCAAAGAAAGGATAAGGTTTTTCATTCCATATACTATGCAAGCAAAACGTTCACTCCAACTCAGATCAATTACACCACTACAGAGAAAAAGTTGCTAGCAGTAGTTTTTGCTCTTGAAAAATTCAGAGCTTACCTGGTGGGTACTAAAGTAACTGTTTACACAGATCATGCAGCCATCAAATATTTAATTTCAAAGAAGGATGCCAAACCAAGATTAATCAGATGGATCTTATTGCTTCAAGAATTTGATATGGAAATTAAAGATAGAAAGGGGACTGAGAATCAAGTGGTAGACCACTTGTCACGACTGGAAGCAGACACTAGTACATTGACAAGGAAGGGCATCACCGAAACATTTCCTGATGAACAGCTGTTGGTAATACAACAAGCACAGATGCTGCAGCAGTCAGAATCTCCATGCTATGCAGACTTTGCTAACTACTTAGTAAGTGGGTTGCTACCACCTGAGCTGAAGTTTCAAGAGAAAAAGAAATTTCTTCATGATGTTAGAAGTTATCAGTGGGATGACCCACATTTATATAAGCTATGCTCAGATCAAGTAATAAGAAGATGTGTTGCAGCAGAAGAAATACCTCATATACTGGAGTCATGTCATGCTACAGCATATGGAGGACATTTTGGTGGTCACAGAACAGCTGTCAAAGTTATACAATCAGGTTATTATTGGCCCACTATTTTTAAAGATGCTTATGAATTTGTTAAATGTTGTGACAGGTGTCAAAGGACAGGGAACATAACTAGCAGACATGAGATGCCATTGACTAACATACTGGAAGTGAAAGTTTTTTATGTTTGGGGAATAGATTTCATGGGACCTTTTCCCCCATCCTTCGGGAACTTATATATCCTTGTTGTTGTGGATTATGTCTCCAAGTTGGTAGAAACTGCAGCATTCCCTACCAATGATGCTAAAACCGTAGTGGCTTTTTTTCAGAAAAAATGTTTTTCCAAGGTTTGACACTCCTAGAGCAATTATCAGTGATGAAGGCACACATTTTTGCAACAAAATCTTTGCTGCAGCAATGATAAAATATGGAGTCAGACACAAGATAGCAATAGCATATCACCCACAATCCAATGGTCAGGCTGAAGTGTCCAACAGAGAAATTAAAAAGATCTTAGAAAAAGTGGTGAACCTAACAAGGAAGGATTGGTCTTTACATTTGCATGACTCTCTATGGGCCTACAGAACAACATACAAAACTCCACTCGGCATGTCTCCTTACCGAATTGTTTATGGAAAAGCGTGTCATTTGCCACTAGAACTCGAGCATAAAGCACATTGGGCACTGAAGAAATTAAATTGGGACATGCATACTGCAGCAGAGCAAAAGAAACTTCAACTTTGTGAGCTTGATGAATTACCGCTATTTTCATATGAAAATGCAAGAATCTATAAAGAGAGAACAAAATACTGGCACGACAAATATATTCAACACAAGAAATTCACCCCTGGTCAATTAGTGTTGCTCCACAATACATACTAAGATTATTTCCGGGAAAGCTCAAGTCACGATGGTCTGGCCCGTTTAAGCTGTTAAAATCTTACCCTCATGGAGCTGTTGATCTTCTAGATGGACAAACAGGGCACGAGTTCAAGGTTAATGGACATAGGGTTAAACATTACATAAATCCAGCAGCAGAATGTTCAAAGCAGGTGTTACTTCTTAAAGAACCCAGCTATTGAACAAAGAAAGAAGGTCAGGCTGAAAGACCTTAAATCAAGTGCTTCATGGGAGGCAGCCCATTGAGGAGATAGCCACTTCAAACCAATTTTGATATCCTTTGGTTTTGTAAACAACTCTTCTTCTTTTACATTTTATTTAATCCTGTTTTTCCATATTAACCATTTATTTTTATCCTTTTCCATTATTGCATACTTTATTTGCACTTTAATTTGATATATCTATTTCTTTTAATAATTTTAGACTTAATTTCAGTAAGTGTGACAATTGAATTCCATATTGACATGTGAGAGTGTATGGTGGCAAAATTCAGGGGTGAACCACGCGTCAGAAGCTTTCGTGGGGAGTATGTATCCGTTGTTAGAATAAGCGAATGGATGCTGCAGTAGCTAATTTTACCGTTACAGTAAATTAAAAGCTGGAGCCTTTCACTTACCGTGGAGATAAAATCGTGATAGATGGACGCATGGATCTGGATAGAAATTGCGGAAACAAATCTCCGAAATTAAAGCTTTAAATTCACTGGTCGATGATTTTGGGATATGCACATTTAATTCAAAATATTTTATTCCCTCAATTATTTCAAGTTACCGTATTTATCTCCAATTAAAAGTCCACTATAAAAATGAGTCACTGTGCTTAGTACTCGACGCCATTATTCCCCATCTCCTTCACAAATCCAACTCTCCTTGGTGCATTAAGCACACTGGACAATCTGGACAGCATGTGTATCTCGAATTCAAACCTTTATTTTCTGAATGATTTTTCTTAATAACTTTATATTTCTGAAAACTAGACATGTAAAGCTTATTGATTAAATTTTGTTTCATAAGATTTGATTTTGTTTTTCAATTTTATATGGATTTTCGAAACTGACACTAATGCACTGGAAAACTGCGATTCCAGCAAAGCAATCAGATTCCAAAAATTATTTGTACTACCAAATGAACTCGAAAAATACTGAACTTTTATATAGAAGTTGATACATGTGTCTAGTATTTTTATTTTTAATTTCATAATTTTTGGATTAGTATATGATTTTATAAAAATCTCAGAACTCGTTCTGTTCGGTTAAGGTACAGTGAAACAGTTTTGAATTTGTCAAGTAATAAATAGTTTTGAAAATGTTTTTGGCCGGATTCTCTTGAAATTTTTTAATGAGGTACCCATGGATGTCCAGAATGGTTCCATATAATATTATGTCATTTTGATTTTTAGATGAAGAGTTAAAATTCTGAGAATCGGACTAGTATGGGTATGAATTAGAAAATCAGATTCTTAGGATAAATTATTGATAGTTATATCTTATATTTGTTAAGGTGTTGGAGGTGATTGAGGCTTTTAGAGGCTTAGAGGTGTGTTAGTTCAAATTCTTTTATCGAGGTAAGTAACTTCATTCCTAATGTACTGGATAAGTATAATTATTTCGATACTAATATATGTACATGTGTTTTTATAGTTTATTTGAAAAATCAATTGCTTTTCATTACAAGATTAGTTTATGTAAATGTTTTCAAATCTAAATTCTTTTAGCAAAATATTTTATAAATGCTTTTAAATAAGCGATTTATTTTGTTATATGATTATATTTTATGATTTTGTTTATAAAATATTTTGCAAGCCTAAATTTTTCGTTATGGACTTTTATGAATCTGCTACGAATGTTTTGTGCCCATGTATGATTTCAATTTTTTATGATTGTATGGGGTCCACCTCTTGAAACTATATGGGGGCCACCTCTTGAGGGCTAGAGCGTCGTAAAGTGGCATATATAGTGCAAAGTGCCACATACAAATCATTACATATAAAAAGTTAGTTTGAATGCTTTGGCTCATTGTCTATAGTTATTCTGATTTTGATTTTGATCGTATTATACGATATATATATATGTTCTGGACCAGTACTGGGTTTCTGTTCTGAGTGCGCACATGATATTCTGATTCTGATTCTGATTCTGTTTCTGGCCGAGTCACCGGGACTATGGGTGACACTATGTGACATGAGCTAACTATCTTCTTTCTGTGTATGTGTTATATGATTTGCTTTCATAATTGATTATTCTTTTGATATTCTGAATTACCATGAATTTATGCCATCTTATTGAAATATATTGTTTTATGAAATTTATGAATTATAATATATGTTTTAAATAAAAGAAGGCTTGCAATATTTTTGGTAACGATGGGCCTAATGTGTTAGAAATTGTTTTACTTACTGAGTTGACGGCTCACCCCTCGTCATTACTTTTTTGCAGATTAAGTTTCTTTTCGAGAGGTGTGCTTAGGTTGGTGATAGAGATTTTATTTCCTTTTTCTATTTGAATAAGAGGATGAATAGACTTATGTTTCTTTTTAGTATATTTCCGTTATGAACTTGTAATTTGGAGTTTTGAGATTTCTGTTATTTTTTTTATGCTTCAGGAGAGATTATTTAGTGTTAGACGTATGAATTTATAGATTTACTTGAATAAGAATTTGAGGTATTTCAGTTTGGAATTTATGACTAAGGATTATGATTTGTAAGTAACCTCCTTTTTCACGTGCTCCGCGCGTGTTAGATTTGGGGTGTTACATTTCTTGTCAACATTAAATCAACAGCATGGCATTACCAGTTTTATTCCTGGCATATCCCTTTGCGACCATACAAATGCCTGTTGATTTTTTTTTTGTAGTTGAAGCCTTGTAGTTCAATCTTGAGGCATTCCCTTTGGCCACACATTATTTGATTGTTGTTTGGCAATGTCCTCTACCTTAGGGAACTTGTTCTATTAGGGGCTCACTTTGTTTCTTCTTCTTTCTTTGATTTTCTTAAGACAATTGTAGAGATTGGCAAGTTATACAATCAACTTGAGCAACCTCTCCCAAGATCACCAGACCAGAATTACAAGATGAATTAAAGAAGATCCGAAAGTTACAATGATCAGAAACAACTCAACAGCACCACAAATTAACAGTAAACTATCAAAGAAAACTCAAAGAAACCAAGAATGAACTTAGACACAGCAAGTAACATGGTTCAGTCAATTCAACATCGACCTACATCCACGGAGGAACAAATTAACCAGCTTTATTGATTTAACCAAGTCTCTTTTACAGTAAGATTTACAGAGCCCTAATCAAGGAACAAGAGACCTTTGTTTTCACAAGCTCTCTCTCTCCAGAATCCTCTTAAACCCCCTCTGTTTGTTACACCAGAATTAGCTCCAGCTGCTGAGTTTATAACAACCCAGAAGAATTTCCCAGCTAGACACGTGAGCAGCAGATGACTCTAATGGCTTTTAATTGCCTTCACACGTCATTTAAAATGTCACGTGCGTTGGTCGTGATTCTTATAACCAAAACGATAGAACCATAAGTCATTTTGCAAAGATACATAAAGGTAGCATGAAACACAGATTACTATGTTGTTTTACTTTGTTATTTGCGGAGCCAAAACGCCAAGCTTCCTGTCGTTTCCTTAACCTTTTTGATTTGTTTCATTTTGGTCCAACATAACTCCACCTTGAAGCAAATCAACCATGATCAATTTTCTCCTCATCCCTCTATATCCTCAGAGGCTATTAACACCAGCCATGTTCAAGCAAGCTTTGAACTTAACTGTAGGAATAACTTTAGTAAGTATATATGTTGGATTATCATCTGTGTGAACCTTTACCATTTTGATTACTCCTTTGGACACTTCATTTCTTATAAAGTGTAGTTTGACATCAATATGCTTGGTTCTTTCATGATGAGCTGGGTTTTTACTCAGGTAAATGACACTTGAGCTATCATAGTGGACTTTAACTGTTTTTTGGCTCACCCCCAATTCTTCGATCATCCCTTTGAGCCATAGAGCTTCTTTAACAGCCTCTGTGGCTGCTGTGTATTCAGCCTCTGTGGTTGATAAGGCAACCACATGTTGGAGCCTTGCCTTCCAGCTGATGATGCATCCATTTAGCATAAACAAGTACCCTGTTAATGATCTCCTTCTGTCATTGTCTCCAGCAAAATCTGAGTCTACATAACCCCACAAACCACCACTTCTTCCTTCTGATCTTTCATATAGCAGTCCAAGTTTCTCAGTACGATTCAGATACCTTAGTATCCACTTGACTGCTTGCCAGTGCTCTTTCCTAGGTGTTGCCATGTATTTGCTGACTATGCTTAAAGCATAAGAAATATCAGGTCTTGTTAAGACCATGGCATACATCATACACCCTACAACATTAGCATATGGAAACTTTACCATTTCATGTCTCTCATCATCTATCTTAGCACATTGCAGATTGGAGAGCTTGAAATGGGAGGCCAGTGGTGTCATTACAGACTCACAGGTTGACATGCCAAATGTCTTCACTATCTTCTTCACATAGCTCCCTTGTGACAGAAACATAGTGCTTTCCTTCTTGTTCCTCCTTATATCCATGCCTAAGATCTTCTTGGCATGTCCTAGATCCTTCATATCAAATTCTGAACTCAGCAGCTTTTTCAATGCTTCAATCTCATCCTTTATCTTACAAGCAATTAACATATCATCTACATACAGCAACAAGTATATGTAGTGATGTGCCTTAAGCAGCTTGTAATAGACACAACAATCGAAACTGCATCTTTTGAATCCATTTGATGTAATGAACTCGTCAAACCTGAGGTACCACTGCATTGGGGACTGTTTTAAGCCATACAATGATTTCTTAAGTAAACACACATGTGTTGGTCTCTCTGGATCCACATACCCCTCTTAAATTTCTTCTTGTAGTATTCCATGAAGGAATGCAGTTTTGACATCGAGTTGATCAAGCTCCATGTCATAAACTGCAGTCATAGCTAGCACTACTCTGATTGAAGTATGTTTAACTACTGGTGAAAAAACTTCTTTAAAGTCAACCCATTCCTTTTGAGTGTAGCCCTTAGCCACTAACCTAACTTTAAATCTCCTAGGTTCTGAAGCTGTCAGGCCATCCTTAATTCTGTAGATCCATTTGCAACCAATAAGTTTTCTTTTTTCAGGTTTCATTACCAGCTCCCAGGTGTTGTTTTTATAGGGAGATGACATTTCTTCATTCATTGCCTGCTGCCAGTCAGTTTTGTATGAGCTTTGCATTGCTTCTTTATAGCTCTTTGGTTTTTCTTCATCAATCTCTCGTGACGCGGCAAGTGCATATGCAATAAGGTCTGCATAGCCAAATCTCTTTGGAGGTCTTATTACTCTCCTTTCTCTGTCTTTAGCTAGATGATAATCTTCTGTATAGGGCCTTGGGTGTTCTAAGCTTGTATCCCCATCACCAGTAATTTCTTCATCTGAATCTGAAGCATCTCCAGACATTTTCATTGCTGGATGCTCCACCTCAAACTGTATAACATCATCAGTTTTGTTCTGAGGTTCAGCATTCTCAACAGGTTTCTCCTCACTATGCACCATTCGCTCATTAAACACTACATCTCTGCTGACTATACATTTTGGAGGGGACAAGTCTGTGCACCAAATTTTATAGCTTTTTACTCCTTCTGGATAACCTATAAACAGCCCCTTTAGAACTCTTGGTGCTAGCTTTCCTTGGTTTGCATGTGCATAGGTAGTGCAGCCAAACACTTTCAGCTTGCTGTAGTCTGCTGGTTTACCACACCACTTCTCATGTGGTGTTTTGAAGTCTAAGGCTGAGGAAGGGCTCAAATTAACCAGCATGCAAGCAGTCAGCAGTGTTTCTGCCCATAGCCCTTTAGGTAGCTCTGATTGTATCATCATGCATCTAACATTCTCCATTAGAGTCCTGTTCATTCTTTCAGCTAGGCCATTCTGTTGTGGTGTTAGCCTCACTGTTCTGTGTCTAGCAATGCCTTCTTTTGAGCAGAATTCATCAAACATCTTATTACAGTACTCTAGTCCATTGTCAGTTCTTAGAACTTTCAGCTTCTTCCCTGTTTGGTTTTCAACAAGTGCTTTCCACTCTTTAAACCTCTCAAACACCTGATCTTTGGTTCTAAGTACATACACCCAAACCTTCCTAGAATAATCATCTATTAAGGACATAAAGAATCTATTCCCACCCAAAGATGGAACCTGTGAAGGTCCCCACAGATCTGAATGCACATAGTCCAGGATATTTTTGGTCTTATGGACAGATTTCTTAAAGCTAGCTCGAGTGGATTTCCCTAGAACACAATCCTCACAGAAATATAGTTCCTCAATCTTGTCAGCCCCCAAAACTCCCTGTTTTGCTAATTCTTTAAGACCCTTTAGGCTTATGTGTCCCAACCTCAGATGCCAAAGTCTGGTGTTATCAGCATTGGCCTTTACAGACACACTGGATAAACCCCATTCTTCCTTTTGCCTTTCATAATCAGTGTTGAGCCATTCAGGATTTTTAGTTCCCCACACTCTAATTTTATACTACATCCAATTTAATCAAGCATCCCTAGAGAGATTAAATTCCTCTTAAGGTCTGGTACATGCCTGACTTGTTTTATTAGCCTCACAGTCCTATCATGTAGTTTTAGATGTATGTTTCCCATCCCAGTGACCTTACACAATGCATTATTTCTCATCATTACCCTTCCCCCATCATATTCATGGTAATCAGAAAAATAACTTTTTACAGGACTCATATGAAAGGTGCAGCATAAATCAAGGATCCACTTACCTCTTTGTACTTCATTAGTTGCCACACACACTCCAGCGGATTCATATCCCTCATCTTCAACTATTGTTACATCTCCATTCTATTCTTTTTTCTTTTGTTTCTTCTCAGGGCAGTCTTTCTTGAAGTGTCCTTCCTTGTGGCACTGGAAACACTTCAGGTTCTTGTTTTTATTCTTTCCATTTCCCTACTTCTTTTTCTTTCCCTCATTTCTGTCATTTTTGCCTCTCACAATCAAACCCTCTCCACTCTCCATGTTAACTTGCTTTTCTTGCAAACCTCTGGTATTTAATGCAGCCTTAACCTCATCCAGAGACAAGGTTTGTCTGCCATACATCAAAGCATCCATAAAGTTGGAGTATGACTGTGGTAATGAGCTTATTAGAAGTAGAGCTTTACCTTCATCATTCAGACCCTCATCAATGGTCTCCAAAGTGTCACACACTTTGTTGAACTCATTGATATGTTCCTCAAGAGAGGATCCCTCAGCCATCTTTAATGAAAACATCATCTTCTTGATATAGAGCCTGTTTGCCAGTGACTTTGTCATGTACAGATTCTCAAGCTTAGCCCATAGCTCTACCACTGTTCTCTCCTTAGCCACTTCTCTGATAACCGAGTCACTCAAACTCATAATAATTGTGCTTCTTGCTTTCTTGTCGATCTCAGCAGCTATTTCTGGAGATTTTGATGAAGGCCCCCCATACCCTTCTTTCTTGGTTGTTGGTTCTAATGCTTCACCCAAGCCTTGTGTAATTAACAATGCCTCTATTTTCACCTTCCACATATTAAAGTCATTCTTCCCATTAAACTTTTCAGGATCAACTTTAGGAGCAATCATACTTGTATCTGATCAAGAAATCTAGCTCTTATACCAATTGTAGAGATTGGCAAGTTATACAATCAACTTGAGCAACCTCTCCCAAGATCACCAGACCAGAATTACAAGATGAATTAAAGAAGATCCAAAAGTTACAATGATCAGAAACAACTCAACAGCACCACAAATTAACAGTAAACTATCAAAGAAAACTCAAAGAAACCAAGAATGAACTCAGACACAGCAAGTAACGTGGTTCAGTCAATTCAACATCGACCTACATCCGCGGAGGAACAAATTAACCAACTTTATTGATTTAACCAAGTCTCTTTTACAGTAAGATTTACAGAGCCTTAATCAAGGAACAAGAGACCTCTATTTTCACAAGCTCTCTCTCTCCAGAATCCTCTTAAACCCCCTCTGTTTGTTACACTAGAATCAACTCCAGCTGCTGAGTTTATAACAACCCAAAAGCATTTCCCAGCTAGGCACGTGAGCAGCAGATGACTCTAACGGCTTTTAACAGCCTTCACACGTCATTTAAAATGTCACGTCCATTGCTCGTGATTCTTATAACCAAAACGATAGAACCATAAGTCGTTTTGCAAAGATACATAAATGTAGCATGAAACACATATTACTGTGTCGTTTTGCTTTGTTATTTGCGGAGCCAAAACGCCAAGCTTCATGTCGTTTCCTTAACCTTTTTTATTTGTTTCATTTTGGTCCGAGGGGGGGATTGTTGAGTTGTGTCTCACATTGGCTAGTAAATGGGAGATACTTGGGTTTATAAGGTGGTATGTCACTCCACCTAAAAGGCTAGTCTTTTTGGTTGGATACCTAGAAATTTTATGCTAAGTCCACCCTAGTAGCCGGAATGTGGTAGTGTAACAACTCAGGTGTGTCAGACGAAAGGACCGGAGTCCGGCGGTGGTTTCGTCCGAGGGGGGAATTGTTGAGTTGTGTCCCACATTGGCTAGTAAAGGGGAGATACTTGAGTTTATAAGGTGGTAGGTCACTCCACCTAATAGGCTAGTCTTTTGGGTTGGATATCTAGAAATCTTATGCTAAGTCCCCTAACAACAGTTGTGTGGATATTCCTGGAGGTCATCTGGGTGGTAATGGACCTCTCTTTATTCTAGATGTTCCTCCTCAGAAAAAATTCTAAAGTACAGAAGAGGTATCATATAGTCATATAACAAGCAAATGATGTTATGACATGTGTGTATTTATTTTAAAAAACCGTCATGCAAGTGGTGGTTATATTAAATTTAATTACACACATTATGCATGCATCAATTGATTGTAATATCTCTTGAAGATACTTCACAGAAACTAGATTTTCTATGATTAAAGCCGTATAATGCTGTTGTAATGCCTCATCCTCTTCCAGGCAGACGTATTGCTCAGACTTGAGGTAGATCCATTGACAAATAGTTTTACTTGATCAAGTGCTTTCCATACTTCGTGTCTATCCCCACCGCTATCTGGTATGCTTAGGCAGCTACTTGGTATCATACTTTCGAATCATGGTTAGTTCTTAATGAAATCAAGCTAGAAAATCCAAGATTCTCTGATTATGTGCTATTTTAAGGAAAGCAAAGATGAGGTGGATTTCTACTATCTTCGATTTTAATTATATATATTGTGCTATGAATTGTGCACAAAGCCCTTTAAAGCAATGGATTGAGTTCGGTTGTAAGCTATAAAACTGGGATAGCGCTATTCCGTTGAGGCTCGTAGGAAAAGCCTTGCACATCAATGCTTCATCATCCATTTCGAAAGTCATTTTCTGTTTATAATAATCTGCAGGGTTTGTTCTGCCATCAAACTATTTCAATATCGAAACCAACAATTTTGCCAGTTTTGGTACTAAAAGAATCCTTTGGAAAATGGTTTAATGGATATTTTGAGCAATCAGTATTGCATCTTTAGTTATGGATGTTTTTTGGAGAGTCTTTTCGAATTCCCCTAACACCTTCTCAATCCCTGTTGTAATCTTTCTTGAAAATTTCTTTCTTTATCATCTAGTCCTGCATCTATTTCCAAGGGCGGTGACACTTTTAGGCTAGGCGCTTTCTCTAGAGTGATATGATGTTTCATATTTTGAGCTTTAAATGCTTGCAGCTTCATTCTCAGCATCTGGTTTTGTTTCTCGGTCTTCTCAACTGGCTTCAATATTTGTTGAAGCAATTTTGACTGGTTTGGCATGGCTGAATCGGAACGGCCATCCATATCATCTTAATCAAGCATTAAATATATGCATTTTCCTTCATATTGGTCTATGGGTCTATGGGGCTCTTATTTTTTGTGGCCCAACCATTTTTCCTGTTTGTTTTAAGATCGATGCTCTTAATTCATCTGGGTAACATTCATTAAACAAATTCCAAATAATATGTATTTTATTCATGTTGTTGAATAATGTAATATTGGATATCTTTGATCCGGATGTCGAGTTACATTGATGATTATTTGTTTGTCATTGATTTGTCAATTAATATTCTATCTGTTCGGATCCGATTTTCTAGCATAAGAATTTCGAACCATGATGCCTATAAGTTGGTTTTAAAACCATTTAAAATAAGTTTTGTTGTTCATTTAAATTCGTTCACCATTTGACAGACACGAAAGTCAAGATCCATTTATCAGATCAGTTGATTTTGCTAATTTTTCACGTGATATGCAAGTTATAGCCAGTTTTTATCAATATTTACCATTCAAATATTCTGATTAATATTTCAAGTAAAGAATAATATTAATGTCAAGTATTTCACCTATGGTTTCATTGTTTTATACATTCTATCAGCGAAACTTTATTAGATCTCAGAGATTTTTTTCCCAATTAATTTTACAATTCGACCAACTCAACAAGTGAAGTCATTCGTCCATGTTTCGATGTTATGGCCTTTTGTCCAATTTTCCATAGACAGCACCAATTGAAAGTTAAAATTACCTTTAAAAGCCCAGATAGATTTAAGTAAAGAAGATTGAACTAGAGATTATACTTGTTCCTGCTATTTAGTCGAGTTTTTTCTTATTTAATTCTTGAAAATCTTCACAAATGAGACTCAAGCACATACCTGTGAAGGCACTTTGATTTTTTGTCAGTATTTATTTTATCAATTTTTACGAATGTGAGATCGAGATTGGTGGGAGATTTAGGCCCTGTTTGGGATTGTTTTTGGGAGAGTTAAAAGTGATTTTAAAAATTTAAAAGCTAATTTTGGTGTTTGGTAAAAAAAATTTAAAATCACTTTTGCCAGAATCAGCTGCTCCTACAGCTAATTTTGAAAAGCAGGGAAGAAGTAACTTTTAGATTTTGATTTTGAGAATCAATTTTATCATTTAATATAATTCCATAAATATCCTTACAATTATTACTTAAACCCGAAGTTATCCTTATTTAAATTGAAAACAAAATCAATATTTTAATAATTTTTTATTGTAATTAACGCCTTTCGTTTACCCTATTTCTTCATATTTTGTGTTCTATCAAAACTTCTCTACTGCAACAAAGCAACATCCAGTACGTGTTCCATCACCATATTCAATAACAGTAAGTGATTCATCACCCTTTTCATGCCTATTCAATGTAATTTTTATTATAATATTTAGTGTTTGTCTTATTTGGGTTTGTTTATATATAAACAATTCTATGCCTATGTAATTTTTATTATAATATTCATTGTTTGTCTTATTTGAATTTTTTATTATAAACGATTCTATGGCTATGCAATTTTTATTATTATAATCTTTGTTATTTGTCTTACTTGCGTTTGTTTTCATATAATTTTCGGTGGCTGGTTGGTTTTTAAAGTTTGTTGCATAATGAAAAAGACGAAAATGTTATCTTTCACGTGGTGCAGTTGTTTAATTTGTTTCGAATGCTTCCTCTGTTTTGTTTTTTCATTTAAAATCATTTACAAGCGGATGTTGCTAAAAATATTTTGATGTATTAATATCGCATTATTAGTTTCGTCCTGGAATTGATTCATGGAGACTTTTTTTGGCTTGAATTTGTTTGAAAATTTTACAGGAACATGTTCACGTGATCTCCCTTCAGAGTTCACGTTATTACTTGTTCAGAGAAAGGGAAGGAGAAGGGTCTTCGCTTGATCACATTTCAGGTACCATCAACTTTTGATTATCTTTTTGTATATGCAATTACTTCAACTTTGCTTCACTTGCAATATATGTCAGTAGTGATGCTATGCTCCATGAAAGTTCTTTTGCATTCACTTGCCTTGCTTTTGTAATTTCACTTCTCATAATAAGGAAAAAGAATTTCATGCTTATGCAATTGCAATGTTTTTGTTTCTAAGAGATTTAATGCATATGCAAGTAAAAGAAGATTCTAGTTTATTGCCCAACTTTATTATTTGTTTATGCCGCCAGTTGATGTTCATCAAGCTTTACTGTCAGTTAGGGGTGGGCATTTTCCGGTTCGGGCTCCGAACCGAACCAAACCGGAACCAATCGGTTCTTAAAAATTCAAACCAAACACGAACCGAATTTTAGAACCGAACCGAACCGAACCGAAATATTTTGGTTCGGTTCGGTTCGGTTCTAAAATTCGGTTCGGTTTGGTTTGGTTCGGTTCGTACATATACATGTATTTTACAATTTTAACCAAATGTCTTACTGTATTTTATAATTTTCACATAATCTCACTACATTTTACAATTTTCACTTACATTTTACAGAATATAAGTTCACAACAAGAAAAATAAAAAGTCTTGTATACTAATATTTGTGATTTAGCATTTTATATTTTTGATTTTGAATTTTTATTAAATTAATTTATAAATAATTGGACTGAACCGATCGGTTCTTCGGTTCAGTTCGGTTTTGAACCGAACCGAATGTAAACCAATCGGTTCTTGTAATTTCAAACCATTCGGTTTTTTACGTTAGAACCGAACCGAACCGAATTAAGTTATTTCGGTTCGGTTCGGTTCGGTTCGGAAAAAACCGAACCGTTTGCCCAGCCCTACTGCCAGTAGCGTAGTATGAAGCCAGTAGCGTAGTATGAATGTCTGTGATTTTCAATTTTCCCGCCTTTCATTTTCTTTTTGTTCATTATAATTTTTAAAGCAGTGCTTGTGTTAAAATATATTTACAATGATGTAGATGGACAGAGACAAGAAAATTGTCAATCAAGTTGAAACTAATAATGTACCACGAGGTAAGGCTATGTGGGACAATGAGACTGTTTCAATCTTTTGTAATTTATGTATCGTAGAGGTAGAGGAAGGACATCGACTTGGGACTAATTTTACTAAAATAGGATGGGAAAATTTGGTCAAAAACTTTTGTAAGGCGACAGAAAGGGAGTATAGTAAATTACAATTAAAAAATAAATGGGATGCACTAAAAAACGACTGGAAATTATGGAAGGATCTTATTGGAAAGGAAACTGGTCTTGGATGGAATATACAAAAGAAAACAATCGATGCATCTCCAAAATGGTGGCAGAGTAAATTGAAGGTATGGTACATTAGTTGATAGCTTTTAATATAATTTGGTTAATATTTTTGCAATTCATCTAAATATGATTTATTACATGCAGGCAAATCCTAAAGTAGAAAAATTCCGCAAAGAGGGCATTGATAAAGAATTAGAGGGAAAGTTAGATAGGATGTTCATGAACATCACAGCTACTGGCAATAAAGCTTGGACACCTTCTTCTGGGGTAATTCCACTTGATGATTATGAGGATTCCAATAATGATACAATATTTCCAGTTGAAGAAAATAGTGATTCTGACAAGGATATGCAAGTTCAATATACTTACCAATGTGCTAAAGAGAAAAAAGATGAAAAAGTAGTTGGACTACATAGCACACAGGCCAAAAAAATTAAGAAAGGAAAAAAAGTTGATCACGCAGGGAGGAAGGTTGGAGGTGCTACAAAAATATCACAACAAATTGAACGTCTTGTTGAAGCAGTTGAGAATAGAAGTTCTACATTAATAAACTTACAAAAAGAAATGAATGGCTGCAGTATTGCCGAAGCAATGAATATAGTTGAATCTATTCCTGAGGTTGAGATTGGGGGCAACATATGGCTATTTGCTACTCAACTTCTTATTTGTAAAGAGAAAAGGGAGATGCTTGCAACCATGAAAGAACCTCAAATTATGCTTAACTAGCTTTATTATGAGCAATCACAATATTTGCAATCTTAAGTTTTTTGTTGTTATTACTCTTCTATTCTAGTATTAATAAGGGATTATCCTTTTTTTTGATTTTTTATATAATATTTTAAGGTACAATTGGCTATTTGAATATATGACAATTAGTTGTTATTTTGAATGTTTGTCAGATATTTTTTATTTTTTATTATTATTTTTTTTGTTCATGCTAGATAATATGGGTTTAAATTATTGATTACAGGTTTTGTTTATAATATGGACATGCTAGATGATGAGCAGGAGTTTGATAGCATCATATCCACTTTTACGATTGTCGTTGATTATTATTATAGGACGTATATTCATAAACAACCTTGCATGAATTCTTCAGAAACAGGTAATGTCTGGTTGATGCGAGTATTAGAAGAGAATGAAACTCGGTGTCAGAGGATGTTTAGAATGGAGAAAGATGTATTTTTTAGATTATGTAATGAATTGGAAATAAATTACGGGCTAAAAGGCTCAAGAAGAGTGAGCACTATTGAGGTATTAGGAATGTTCTTGCATACTATAGGACATGGTGTGGGTAATAGATTGGCACAAGAACGATTCCAACACTCTGGAGAGACGGTGAGTAGATATTTTGGTGAAGCACTGGATGCTATCTGTCGCTTATCTATAGATTTAATAAAGCCATTTGATCCTGAGTTTAAAGATATTCCTGAAGAAATCTTGAGAGATGCTAGATATTTGCCACACTTTAAGGTAAATGATTATCAATTAAACTTTTACACTTTATAAAGTTGTAATTAGTTTTTACATATATAATTTTATATTGTTGTTTTAGGATTGTATCGGTGCTATAGATGGCACACATGTTCATGTCTCTATACCTCCTGAGGATCAAATACCATACATTGGTCGGAAAGGCATACCAACTCAGAACATAATGACTGCATGCAACTTTGATATGCAGTTTATATTTGCAATTGCAGGTTGGGAAGGAAGCGCTCATGATACAAGGATATTTTTATCAACTCTACGTAATCCTACTTTAAATTTTCCTAAACCACCTAGAGGTTTGTCATTTTTACATAATTTTTCTTTTTCTTTTTTATCAATTTTTTTTCCAATAACTTTCTTAAGTTTAATTCTATATAATATTATTAAAATTATATTTTAAATGTTTAGGAAAATATTATTTAGTGGATGCGGGGTACCCACAAATAGGATTGTATCGGTGCTATAGATGGCACACATGTTCATGTCTCTATACCTCCTGAGGATCAAATACCATACATTGGTCGGAAAGGCATACCAACTCAGAACATAATGACTGCATGCAACTTTGATATGCAGTTTATATTTGCAATTGCAGGTTGGGAAGGAAGCGCTCATGATACAAGGATATTTTTATCAACTCTACGTAATCCTACTTTAAATTTTCCTAAACCACCTAGAGGTTTGTCATTTTTACATAATTTTTCTTTTTCTTTTTTATCAATTTTTTTCCAATAACTTTCTTAAGTTTAATTCTATATAATATTATTAAAATTATATTTTAAATGTTTAGGAAAATATTATTTAGTGGATGCGGGGTACCCACAAATAAAGGATTTTTTGGGGCCATATAAAGGTGAAAGATATCCACTACAAGAAAAAGGACCTACTATGACAGGTAAAACTGTCATAGTAGGGGGTGGACGACGGTTGTTCATACCGTCATTGTAGCCAACGTCAAGAATTGATGATAGAACAATACCCGTCACAGCCTATGATGGATATAACCAGTCACACAACTATCATAACTTTATTTAAAGGGAAATATAATAATTTTGAATTTGAACCCTTTTTTTTTCATTTCGCATGCTATATTTTAAATTTTTAGCGGGAAATCTTAAATTTGGCGCGAAAATGAAAATTATAACTAATTGAATTGTTTTTACAATTAATTCTGAAATTAAATTTATAATTAATAAAAATGGTTGTTTTGTTACTACCATGAAATGCTTGTCATTTTAATAAAAATCTTGCAATTGATTTAGAAATTAAAATTTCATAATTTAGTTAATTAATTCGATTGTTAAAATGAATATTGCAATTAAAAATTCACTAACAAAGAAAATGAAATGAATAACACTGAATAATTATCGATAATTGTCAACAAACATAATTTAACCAAATACAAATGACAAGTCCAACATAAATAGAAGAGTATTGTAACAACATAAAAACCAAATTTCAGCGACATGTAGAAGACTAGCAGTTTTGAGACTAATGAACCATGATCAGTTCGTTTCCAGCAACACAACAAAGCCAACAACACTGATCAGACCAAAAAAAAAAAAATTCATTCTAGCAGTTTTAGTGAAGCATACAGCAAATACCAATCTAAGAAGAAGCTAAAAATGTGCAAAGATGCACCAATACTCAGGACCTGTTTTTGTGTCAAAGAAAAAGATGGCCAACTCCAGCAATACCCACCATCTTCATCAAATTCCAACATAGCAAGTGTAACAAGCTAGGTAACTGCACAAGTAAATATAACATCATCAAAACATGGTGGGGAAAATGATCTTAAAACATCTCTCTTGCAATTACCACAGACTTTTTTGAAAGCTCACTGATGTGATGCGATGGAGCTTCTTTTATGATATGCATAGCTTTTTGGTTTGGCTTTAAGCACAATCAAAATCCAAAGATATCAGTGAAGCAAGCAAACATGCAGCTGGCCGCTCTAATTGCATGCACGTGTGCTACACTAACTATTGAATCCAAGTAATACATAGTAGAGGTTGTCATATCAATTATAAGAATTCCATAAGGTCTAAACAAAAGTGTAAGTATATAAGGCTGCATTAAAAAGAATTGAATGAGATTTTGGTGTTTTGAAAATAAGACTTGAGTACCTAAAGTGATTTTGAGGCAATGTATGATATAATTAATTCTAAGTGTAAGCAAGTGATAAAAGTAAATTAGTAAATTCATCAAAGAAATGAAGTTCACGCCTTTCCTCATGGAAAGCTTTTCAAGCAATCTTAACTCCTACGTGCTTGAATGGAGAATGAAACACTGCAAATCAGATGAAAGATTTGACTGCTAACTATAAGCAAAGGCACAGACTAAACTAAATTTCTTTAGTAATGAAAGTATTGATGTGTATGTTGACTACTTAAGTATAAGACTAGAATAGCAACAAATTTTAAGATGCTGATATGCAAATCAAAAGTAATATAGGGAAATCAAAGTAATTCTAAAACAAAGCAAAAAGGTTACTATCATTGTGAAAGGTGACTTTTTCATATGTTTACAATGATCTGATAAAAGTAAATCATATTATTGAATAAAAATTTTGATGGATGAAAATATGCAAATATACTACAATGAAACATCTGAAAATTGCATCAAACAATTCCTCGCAAGCCCTAATTTTTGCAGCTTTATATGATACCTAAAGTGTCTATTTGTATGCAAGAATGACAAACTATCAATGCAGACAAACTATCAATACAGTTAACACTTATTTTGGACAATCAACAAGTCTGGAAGCTACAACTACAATTATCTAGTTGTAGGATCATTATTAAAATGCTACAAAATAGGAGTAGAGAAAGTACGATTAACCATATCCTCTTTAGAGCAGCCCTTAGTCCATTGTATAAGATCTCATGATGCCATTGATGTTTGCTAATAGAAAATGAAAAGGTAAAACCCAACTCTCTGTCCACCGAGTGAAAAATAAAATCATCGCATTGAGTAGCAGGAAATATGATTAAAATGCAAAACCATTCTTGGCATAAGGCTCTGGAGCATAGATTGATAAGTAAATCATAGGAATTGAAAAGAAACGTTGCAAAAAACATAGCTAATAGATAGAGTTTTAATAATATATCCAGGTTGGTCAGAAAGGTAAAATAAATTCTTGCACATCCTACAGCCAGCTTCAAAAACTCATTAAAATTTCAATATTGAAGCTATTCATACGATACCAATTGCAAATGAAAGATTAATAATATATAATATGGATTGGAACGACATTTTGCAAAAACCCATAGCCAATCGACGTAGTCTTTATATCCAAGTTGGTCAGAAAGGTGAACTAATATGGATTGGAAAGAAATTTTGCAAAAAACCACAGCCAAATTAAAAAAATTATAACTAATTGAGTAAGCAAAACTAAGCTAAGCAGTAAGGCCTTTGCAACAAAAATTGTACAGTAACTAAATGCATACAAAAACAGAGCATCAAAGTCATGCTAACCTCAGAAGTAGCATTATTATCTACTAAAGTCTTTGCTCCAACAAATGTCCATGAAGCAGACATGTTACTTTTCCTCAAAGAATCAAGTATTAAAAGACCCAAATCGACTGTGCTGCTGCGATAACATCAATGGAAGCATAGGTGCAAAGCCCTCGGCCAACAAAGAAGATCGACCGCACAAGAACTGAGAAGAAAATAATTGGATCCCCAATTTGAAGACTGAACAAAATGTTAAGGTGATTAGCCGCACAAGAACAAAACCGAAATCATTCTATAGGTTCAGATTTCGTTCATTTCAACAAACTAGTACATTTGAGCACAAAAGGAAAAATTCCATTTTTCTAACACAGTGAACAAATTTGAGATAAACCTTTAGTGCTTAGAACTACACCTTTAGTGTTGAAATTGGCAAAAAATTTTAATTAAATTGACATGCAAGAGAAAATAAGGAGAATAATTACCTGTGTTAATAAAAAAAATTGAGCTTAATCAATGGTGGGTTTTCAGTTAGGGTTTTGAAATGCAACGATAGCAGCACACGTTCAGTGGGTTCCTCATGTGGATCTCGATGATGGCCAAATCGATAGCGGGGGACAAGGCAAAATCGATGCCGGGACATGAGACAAAATCAACGCTGTTACTAATGTAAGGGTTTGAGGCAATAGGTTGTTACGAGAGTGAAACCGTGTAAGGGTGAAAGATGTTTGAGTTTTGGATGAACACTTGGGGAAAAAAAAACCGATATGAAGTGTTTTGTGTTTATTCATTGTTATTTACTTTTTCTCTAAACGCTACCGTTTCCTTTTTTTTCAGTTTTGATTTATCTTTTTTGACAAAATCATTTTAAAATTTTAAGTCAAATCTTTGAAAATAAAGTCAAAATAAAAATTTATTTCAAATTTCAAAATTTAAGTCAAATCACTATCATAGACTAGTCATTAATTTATGATAATCTAAATATTTATCACAAATCAGTCTTATTATTATGATAGAACAAATTTTTATCACAATTTTATCGTATTTTATTGACATAAATTTTTTTTATCACAAGTCTGTCATATTTTTGTAAAAAAAGAGACTTAGGCTAACAACCGTCACACATGTACCTGTCATCGTAGGTCATTTTTCTTGTAGTGATCACCTTCCAGATTTTCGTAGAGGCAGCCACCCAACAGGTTATCAAGAGGTATTCAATCATTCACACTCTTCACTTAGAAGTGTAATAGAACGCACTTTTGGTGTATGGAAAAAACGATGGAAGATTTTGAGTGACATGCCTAGCTATCCATTCAATAAACAAGTAAAGATAATTATTGCAACCATGGCATTACATAACTATATAAGAAGACATGCCCGACATGACAAACATTTTGAGAATGAAGAAAATGAACACAATGATTACACCGATGAAGAGACAAGGAGAGAGGTCAATGATGGACAAGAAGGACAAGAAGAAGAATATATCAACAATGGACCTGGAGCACGAGAAATGGAAGTTCTAATAAATAATATTGCTGCAAGTTTAATGCGAATATGATATTGCATGACAATCTATTATTTGTTTTCGTTTTGAGTGTTTGTAGCTCATTACATTTTTTTATGTTTATTCTTGGAATACCTAGTTATACTTTACTTGATGTTATTTAATGAAAATTGTAGTTGATTTTTTAAATATCAATTGTTTTAAGATTTAAAAAAATCACTATAGCATAAATTTTATTTTTAGTTAAAATTATTATAATACACAATTATTTAAAAAAAAATTGTTTGATTCAACGAGATATTGTACGTGTACATTTTTATATGTATAAGTAAATTTCATCTTACATTATGCACATTTTAGTCATTTATTTTTTTACAGCAGTTTAACAATAAGATT
Organism: Citrus x changshan-huyou; assembly: GCA_039657385.1. NCBI lineage: Eukaryota > Viridiplantae > Streptophyta > Magnoliopsida > Sapindales > Rutaceae > Citrus > Citrus x changshan-huyou. The sequence continues at coordinate 10,807,043 of CM077550.1, forward strand.
TACCAAACACCTATAACTGCTTTCAAAATTCATAGTACTTTTGAAAATAAATTTATCAAACACTAAACTGATTCTCTTCACAGCAGATTATTTCTACAGCACAGCTAACAACAATTATTTTAAAAGCTACAGCATTACCAAACTGACCCTTAATTCCACATCAAAATCTCTACCTTTCATCATTTTACTTCATTTTATGCTATTGCATTTGTTAACTATTTTTGTCCATATATGAACTGTTGACACGTCATTTTGTTAGTAATCATGCATTGCAAACAAGTAACTTTTCTGGATTTAATTCATAATATTTTCGGGTTTAATATAAGTTGTCATGTAAGTGGCCCAATATAAGCGGTTGTATTTTTTGACACTTATAATTTCTAATCTTCAAATCCGGCTTGGGTACATTTTTTAAATAGTTAAAAGAAAAGAAAAAATAAAAAGATAATTGTTAGAGTTTGGATTTAGAGTTTATTTTTACTGATAAGATAGGTGCAATTCCAATTGTTTGTGGGTGAATCTAGAAAAGGTGCCCAATTGCAGATTTGATGCCCGGACCGGCCCTCTAAATACCGGACCGTTCAGGCTCTTTTGTCGAAGCGTGTCGTTTTGCTCTTCTTACAAAAATCCCGTCACTCGGCAGTTGGCAAAGAGAGTAGTGGAGCTCTGTCTTTGAAGTAATGGCGGAAAAACCGCAGCCGGTTCGCGTACTGTACTGTGCGGTGTGCAGTTTACCGGCGGAGTACTGTGAATTCGGACCCGATCTCGAGAAATGCAAGCCCTGGCTAATTCAAAACGCACCGGACCTTTACCCCGATCTTGCCGAAGGTTTCCCCTTTTAATCACATCATTACGCAGAATCCTTTATGTTAGTTTTTTATTTCTTACTAATATAATGATTTAATTATTTACAGAGTTAAATTCGAAGGAAGCCGATAAAGTCGGCGAGCAGTTACAATCAACTGGCATTTCCTCTCCTGCTTCTTCAGGTTAGCATTTGTTATAATCTGTAGTGTTTCTCTGATTCTTAGAAATTTTTATTGGTGCTTTTTTAAAAAATTTTGTTACATTTACCGTTAAAAATATATAAAGCTGAAATTGAATATTGGTAGATATTTTCTTGCAGACACTGGTTAGTTTACAAATATTTCTCTCACAATACTGTGATATTAAGAATAGTATTTTTGCTTCAAAATCTTGGATAGTTTCTAGAGATTGGTGAGGGGTTGTTCTTCATTTCGAGTGTTAGAAAGAGGAGAACCAAAGTGGGTAAAAGAATAGCAGCCATTCTTAGAAGTACAGATTCTTTGATCTTGTCCATCTCGACAGAAAACAAAAAAAATGATAGCAGCTTCTTATTTTTGCTTTGATTGGATTGAAAATTTTAGAGTAGAATAATTTATTAAGAAAATCAATTGACACAAACACAAAGCATGCATGATATGCAGAGGATGCCCTCCCGTATTCAAATTCAAAACTTAAAGCGTAGCTCGAGCAAGCCCTGGCACAAAGAGGGGATAAAGGATGGTTATGATTAGCATTGAGATTGAACCTGTAGTCTCTCATGTATAATTGTTCTAAATATACCATAGAGAACTAACATGTAAACCGAAGCTTGCTATCCTTAAGAATGAGTGAAGTTGGGAATTCTATTAATGGTATCATGGGTTACTTCGTTTGATAGGATGCAGTCATACTCACCCAATAAGCTGGAAGTCATATTTACTATGCAGAAACGTGCCATGTAGGGATGGTAACATACAATATGTTAGTTGCTGTACCATTACTTACAATAAAAGTTTGATGTACACTATCTCAAATAGAATTTTTTTTGTATGTTATACAATAAAGACTGTTCAGATTGTTGTTTTCCTATTTGAAAATTTGCTTGAAATATTCACCTGTTATACATAAAAAGGAAAATATGCAACTGCTTTACCATGTTGTTACAGTCAAACAGTCCTTTACATGGGGTTGAAAGAGTTAACATGGTTTTTCTACACTCCAGATATGTCAAACTTGTATTTTACTTTATATTGCTTTGTCCTATTGTTTGTGCTGTTATGTTGGTCGCTGGTTATTAGGTTTTGGATGATGTATTTTCTCCATGGTGATATTTAAATAGCATCACTTTTTGCTTCTGTTCTACTTGAAAATCAATGGAATGATGATACATTTTATTGTATCTTTTCGTCTGGGCTGCTGGTGCTACTTCAGCTCCTAAGGCAGAAGAAGTTAAACGCCTTCCTGGTGGAAAGATAAAGAAAAAGGTAAAAGTTACAAGATCCTTTTTGTTTGTTGCATACACTCATTTTGTGCATGCAGCATTTAAATTTTTGAATGAGTCTATCAGAATTGAATTTTCATTAAATTCTTTTCTTAGGATAAGAAAGAAGTTGTTATCGAAAAGGTTGTTCGTAACAAACGGAAATGTATCACTACAGTTAAAGGCCTGGAACTTTTTGGTGAGCTATGTGCTACTTTGACTCTTATTTTTTTATATTTTGATTTTGAAGCATTAGTCCCAAAGTGTTAAGTGACTCAGTTTCTAGGATTACATCTCAGGTGTTAAACTTAGTGATGCTTCAAAGAAACTTGGGAAAAAGTTTGCTACAGGAGCCTCTGTTGTTAAGGTGTGTTTTGTTTTTCTACAGTTAATATACATTTATTTTTCCCCTTCTAAAAACGCTAATCATGTGTTTTGTTTTATGAATGAATGGTTTCAGGGACCAACTGAGAAGGAGCAAATTGATGTCCAAGGAGACATATCATACGACATCGTGGAGTTTATAACAGATACCTGGCCTGATGTAACATACTCTTTTCCTATCTCTCCTCTTCACTGTTATATGCTGAGTTAATAGTGTCATTGATTTTGATGTTTTTAAATTAAAAATTAGCAATCAATTTCTTCAATCACTTGCCATACTATGGGGTAGTCCATACCTCTGCATATCAAGAGCCTTTGCATATCGTAGTTGCAACAAACGTGAAACCAAGCATACTAATATGTTTATGTATAAAGTTTATCCAAGTTATTCTAGTTCTTAGATTAACACAGATAGCAGTCACTATAATTTTGATAACTATTATAAGAATTGCAGCACAAGTACCTTGACTCTTCAGTTTTTCTGTTCCTGATTTATATTCATTCTTCATTAACTTGGTTCATGATTTTCTCTGACTAAATTCTTTTTGTACTATTTTACTGCTGGAAGAAACAGAGAAAAATTATTGTTCTTTTTCCTGTCGGAAGTTAAGTACATGAGTGACTATGGCCTTTTCATGTCTATCAAAATCTTGATGTGATGACGTTGCATGGGCTAGCAGTAATTATGCATTTCTTAAACATTTAGTTGTAATGAGAGTATTCAGGGTTTATACTTCTTGCCGACAACCTGAAAATGATTTTGTGGTCAATTTTCTTTGTATTGTGGTTACGGAGAAATTGGAGAATTTTAAAAGATTTTTTAGGGGAAGAGGATCAAGACGTTTGGGACTGGGTGAAGTTTTTGGCATTTATATGGACTTGTCACTTCCATATTTAGCGATGTCCCTTTCTTCTTCATTCTTAAAAATTGGGAAGCAGTGGTGTCTATAATAGATAAGGATGCTTTGTTCTTAAAGCTTCCTGTCTATGGTTCTAGACTAGCTAAACTTTTGTTTAGTTGTTTGCTCGCTTTGACAAGCGGCAGATAGATTGTCTCTATTTTTTTTTTTTTTTTTTTTTTTTTAAACACTTTATATTTATGAATACTTTCTGGTTCTTGTGGGGAGTGGGGTGGAGGGTGGAAACCTATCTGCGCAAGATTGAGCTGGTAAAAGAAGCTGGAAACAATTTTAAAACTACCACGGCTCAAACCTGTTTTAAGCATATTTCAACCAAAATTGGAAGTTTTAAATATCGATTTTCATCACTTTGGACTTAGGATAAATTATTGAAAATAGGAGGCAAAGACTTTCACTGAAACAGTACATCTAGGTACTTTTTTCTTTTTTTGTCAGTCAATGTATAGTTGTAAATACAGTTTTGGAACTTTGATCATGGAATTATGCTGTTCATACTTCATAGTAGCTGTCCAGAATTGCACATCTTATGTATATCTTTATATCATTTGTTCTTGAAAGAGTAATTGTTATAACACGATTGATCTACTTTTCAGTTTTTAACATATACATTTTATATGTTAAAGTATTTGGACATGGAGTCTGGTCAAGTCAACAATTTTTTTAACCCTCTCTCCCTTTTTAGGTTCCTGAAACTGCAATCTTCTTCATCGAAGATGGAAAGAAAGTGCCTGCTGTTTGATTGAAATAGTAGCTCATGGAAAAATGGAATATGGTATCTTGCTTCCTCTTCACAAGTCTCTCACAAGATTTTTATACGTAGTCACAAAGTAAAGGCTGCTTGACGGATTTCATGGCTTGTGAGACTTTTCACCTCTTATTTGGTCCTGTGTTGCTTTGTTACCAAAATAGTTAATTTTTGTTTGAAATATGTATTAAAGTTAATGGTATGATTATATAGTGACTATATTGGTGGTGTTTTCTTTTCTTTTCTCATTGAAGCATTACATGTAATTTCAGTTTCTGTTCAGTTGATTTTTTAGAAGTAATAACAAGATTCTCTCAGTATAGCTTAAATTTTTATCCTGGTGACTTAGCTGCTGCGACCTGAAATGTTATGCTTTTGTTGGTGGTTGGGTCTTATGGGCAAGTCAAACATTTGTATGGCCTAAATATTGTGTCAATGAAAATGTATTTATTTACTTGAATGGTATTATATTGTTAATAAAGGAGGTCAAGTGTATACCCAAACAAAGGAACGTCCTAATTTTATTAACCTAGGAAGAGTTTATGTACTTCAACCCTTTAAAACTAAAAATCACTTCCACAATTTGAACTATTTCATGACACCAATTAATAACATCGATATTTTCTTTTGCAACGGCATTTACCAACAAACCAATGTGCTTGCCTCTTATAGCAGTACTTTTTAGTACCGAAATAGGTATAATAGTCAAAATTACATGTAGACATACACCCTGCAACTTCCCAGGATTGGGCCAGTTTTCTATGATTCTATCAAACAAAGTCAATTTCAAGCACCAAATATTTTTACCAAAGGTTTAAACCAGTTAGTCCCTTACCTTTGTTAACATGGAGCATAATATTGGTTTAATGGGGATATTGCTTTATCTTACAGAGTTAACTTATCGTCGCCTCTTTTACCAAACTTTGTGGCATTGGAGTTTGCATTTTTCTTGTCTTTTAGCTTACTCACATTTTTAAAATGGGTTCACCCTCACTTTTATTTGAGAAGTGCTAAGTGTAGAGAAGCACCATAGAAAGACAAGAGAATTTTGTCCTCTCTCTCTCTACCATTTTCTTCTTTATTTCTCTCGTGCTTCTCTTCACCAAGCATTTTCCCTTTTATTTTGTGTGTATGTGTATCTGTATATGCATCCATTAATGGGGGCTGTCCATGTAATTTAGAATAAAATGGGATGACTGTTCTTTTTACTAGAATCTGGAGGGGAGGTCAAGGTGGATATAAGTATTGTGGTTGAGAATCAATTGTACTTTGTGTTATCTAGTCTCAAGGATAATAGTACTATTGGTCCCTTGATAATGGCATGGCTGACAAAATAACTAGTAGAGGTAATGCTAAATGAAGAAGTGATCATTTGTGTCGGTGAGCTACATGCAGGTTTGAAGCGCTAGTGGGGGTCGTGCTCGTGAGGGTTTTTACTTTGTAATGTGGTAAGCCTATTGTGTTGTGATCATAGTATGGGTATGGTTTCTTTTGGTGGCGGCCGGTGTTGGCATCAGTTGTTAGGTTTGTTTGTGATTTGAGCTTTAAATAGAGAGTGGTTTTGGAACTATGGAGAGGTGAATGGCACGTCTAGGATGAAGACAAGGTGAAATGTTAATAGGGTGGCAGAATAGCTCAGAAACTCAAATATTGGTGTGAAGCTATGTTTTGGTATTGTATGGACCTGCGAATAAATTCTTCTTAGTTTATGTAGTGTGTGAATAAATTCTTAGTTCTTCTGTTTAGGACAAATGTTTGTCATGTTCGTCTTCTTAAAGTGCTTGAGAATTAAGAACTTGAACACTAAATTGTCTTTCATGAGTAGAGTTGGTCCATCATCTATGTCTTTCTGTTTTGTCTACAATATGGCATTTGATTTCAGTTTTCCTTGCATGCGTTGGAATTCTACCAGACGAGATGATGTGTGGTCCTGATTGTTCAAGCATCTTTTTGTGGGGTGTCAACCATTCACACCCACTAATTTGCCCGAAAAGCATGTCAATGAAAGTAACTCATGTTTTGCATGTGTCAACACACTTCAGCACGAGCTTCGGCCTCTTGCTCACGTAGCTTGCTTGTGTAGATGGTCATATTTATTAGGTATGAAGTTTTGTCACCCTTTTGGTCACCATTGTGTTCACATCTTCGTTTTTTATGAACTAATTGGTGTGTATTGCATGGCATGTGAAAAATCAAAATTAGGGAAATAAGCAGTTTGTCGGCTTGTATCCGAACATGAGCACAAGAAGCAGAGTAGATTTGTTTTGTTTCTAATTTTCTAGGATTCTGAATCCTGAAATGACAGTACTGTCAGAGGCGTATCTTGTGTATCATGGTTTCAAAAGATTTCAGTGGAAAGCATCAAAGTACATTTTCCATTTTGAATGCCATGACAAATGATCCACAGTAATGATGAAGCAGTATAAAGGATACGCTTCATATTTTACTATCCATCATATGATACATTTATCCATGATAGGGACATTTCATTAATGATGAGGCAGTTCAAAGGATACGCTTCATATTTTACTATCCATCATATGATACAATTACCCATGATAGGGACATTTCATTCATTTTATGTTTCTTTTATTTTGTAAATATGTACAATTTAAAAAAAAAAATCCACTTTACCTAAATAGTTCTTACGGTATATGTGGTAGTTTGGATATTCGGTGCTGCTTTAGTCGATGAAAAAAATTTCTTTAAAACGCATTCATTTTTTTGTCCATGCTTGTGTGAACGTCGGTGCTATGTTCCCATGAGTTTAAATTTTGACGCTTTAAATTACATTCGTTATTGAATATATCTCATAAATTAATTTTTGACTTCATCCCTACTTGTATGGGTCTCATATGAGTCTCGATTGACTCCGAAACATTAATTCGAATATTCGATGCTCAACACAAGTTAAATTGAGCATTGAATTCTTACTCGAATTTACATTCAAATAATTAGAAATTACCTTATTTGCTGTTGAATGAGTGTTTTTCCTCAATTTATGAAATAGATACACGTCTTGTTTTTATGCCGAAGTGAAAAAAGGAAAATTATCTAAAACGAGTGATCTCTGAATCATTTTCCATCAATTCATGCAAGCTCTAATCAAAGAATGAAATTAAAAAGATAAAAAAAATAAAGAAAATTGAATTCATCGATTCAAGAGCATGATTTGATAAACGGTAATAATTTCACACTAGTAAAATGACTCTAGAGATAGAGAAATTTTAAAATATTTTTATTATATTATATTTATTTAATGTGCATTTGATATGTTTGTATGAATTAAAAATAACTATAAATTATATAATTTAAAAAAATAAATAAATACGTACATATTATACATTAAATAGGTGTAGGTACAGCAAAGACGCGCTATAATCTCTTGGAGACTGGACAAACTTAGAACGTCGGTTAATGATGTATTCTCTCAATTCTGAACCCTTTTTGATCAAGTTTGGTGGTAGCTGGATTGCACTCATTTTGCAAAAGTTTCAACTCTGCCATAAGTTTTTCAAAGTTCACATGGATTCATGAGTCAACACATGTCAAATTTTATGTCCACATGTTTCATGTTTGATCCTCCTTGCGATCCTAATTCACTCCTAAATTTTACATTAATGGCAGTCAAGCTTAGTCACCATTTGTCGGCGTCATTTACATTGAGTTGGCAATTTTTTTAAAAAAAATCTATGCTTTAAATCTATTCACGTGAGTGAGGAAGATGTAATGTTACCTTAAGATTAAATGATAACAAAAAAAAAGCACAATCATTATTTAAGTTCTTTAGATAAATCATAAGATAAAATTTGGTGGAAAAAATTACATCAAAATTTTTTTAAAAAATATTGAAACATTTGTAAACACATCTATGGTATTTTATCATGGAATATAGTCGTTTATTTGAGCAAAAAATTATTTTCACATATGCAAACACATCAACAGTATTATATATTAGACTGATACATTATATTCTAATTAAGGATTCAGCTATGTTGCTACAGTAATATAGTATCATTTTTTTGTCTTTTTGTGACCTAACCGTTAGATCCAACGAAAAAATTGCCAAAGTAAAGGCAATGTCAGGATTTATTTATCCTCCTCTCTCCTTCTCATGCAACCAGTGAGTAATCTTTAGATTTTCATTTTTTTTTAATTTCTATCTTAGTTGTTTATTTTATTTCTTTTAGTAAATATTTTTATTTATTGGCTAAGTTATTAAATAATATAAATAAGGAAGATGTAGGGAATTTTGAGAGGGTTTTTATTATTGATATTGGGTAATTATAATACATGATTCAATTGTGCATCCATCGGAGCCACAACCTCTTAAATACAATAAAGTCTATGAACTTTAAGAAGACAAATCCCTTGATTTATTCCACAAATACATCAATATTTTATAATTCTCCAATTATTGCTATTATTTCCATATCCACTTCTATAATTAATTATCTATAATATTGAGAGAAAGTACATAACATTAAAATTGAATAGAAAAATGAATAGGAGTTACTATTTCCTTTGTTTTTATTTTTCTAGTTTTTTAATGGGAACATAATGGAGCTGAGTATTGGTGGAGTAGTATTTTCCTTATCGTTTTATGTATATTTAGTAAAATTTTTGGAGATTTATAATGAGTTTAATAATGATAAAATTCATGCAAAGATTTCTAATAACTTTGTCAATTTGATTTTTATGAACCAAAATGAAAACTGAAAAAGTTTGTTTTTGGGTGAAAGGGATAGAAACAAATAAAGTAAAATTTATCTGATTAGTCAAAACTTAAAAGAGTTACTCAGTATTTAGTTAAGCTTCTTTCATATTAGGCAAGAAATTATGGTTTAAGCTTTTAATAATAATAATACAAGTTGAGATGGGTAAGTTGTTTTAGTGTTTGCATGTATTCAATCAAATTCAAATAAAGGTAGTTAAATCCTAATAAATTTTTAACAAGATTTTCTTTCTAACGTTAATGATCGAAACTTTGTGATTTAAGGTAGTTAAATCAGGATTCTCTCATGATCTAATGTTTTCCAAAAAAAAAAAATCACAAGTAATTGGTAGTTAATGAATTAAAAAATAAAGATAATTATATCCTAATTATGAGTAATGATATAGCCACAAACTCTTGTACAAACTTATTTTGTACAAACTTATTTTGTACAAACTGATGTGGCATGATAAGATTGGTTGAATTAAATATCACTTGGCCCACATGATTTGTTTTTATTATTTTATATTTTCATTCAACCAATGAATTAATGCCACGTCAGTTTGTACAAAATAAATTTGTACAAGAGTTTGTGGCTGTATCATTACTCCCTAATTATATGCTAACACTAAAGGACAAGTGTAACAAGAATTTTAAAATCCTATGATAACTCAGATTTAGTTGGTAAAACTTGATCATTAAACTAATTGATTGTATAAAAAAACTAGCCAAATAAGCTTATAATCTTTAAGATGCTAGTAATTATAATAAAATCAACTTAAAAACAAGAGACCAAATCTAGCCAATATTAGATCAAATCCAATTGATTGATTTGCTTAAAACTCCTCTTATTTTCTTTTCTTTTCTTTTAATAAATCCTCTTATTGTCTTTGAAAATTCAAATATATAAAAATTATCTATGAAATTCTATTAAACAAAAAGAAAGAGAAGAAGAAACCAAATTAAAAAAAAGAAGCGTGGAGAAGAAAAAAAGATAACTAGTATTAATATTAAACCATGGAAAAAAAAAGAGAGAAAAAATAATAAATAATTTTTAAATTAGAGCTTATATGTTAAAATTTCAAAACCTGCAATTTTTATTATTTTTAGAAAACAAGAAGGACTATTGTGTAATAGAGTATTATTGTGGTACGGTACCACGGTTGCAAGATAGTTTTGTCCTCTAATTAAACAAGAGAAAGTCTTAGATACCATAATATTTTTGGTGTTTATTTCTGCCATTAAATTCTTGTCAGTGTATTCCAAATTAATCATGTGAAAGTAAATACATGTGTGTTAAAAATTCAATGGTTGAAGAAATAAACATTATTTAGGAGTACACCAAATTTTGCAATTGTACAATTAAGTATTTATCTTTTAATGCCTATTCCTAATTATTTTGTTACTTCCCAATACTGCAACCAAGGAAAAATTTGTATACACAGAAATAAAAATGTTACTAATAACAAAAAAGGTAATAGTTATTGTATTTTGTTATTTTCTTTAAATTTTTGTAATTTAGAATTATACTAGAATATAAAATTTATTGAGGCACTAGATATAATATTTTTTAAGAATAAATGCTCGTTTAGTTCCTATAATTTGACTTAAATATCCGTTTAGTCCTTATATTTTAAAAGGTACTTCAAAATACCCTACAGTTAAATAGCTTACTCCCAGTTTTTCTTTCCTTTTACTCTAATATTCTTCCAACAATATTCTTGACATTAATTAATTTATTTGTAAAAATAAATTATAACCAATAATTATTTATTCACAAATTAACTAATAAGTATCAGTGTAAAAGAACTAATATTTTTGTATCCATATAACGATCTTACTAATAATTATTCATAAATAAATTATATATCAACCAATTTAAAACAATTTATTCTTATAATAATCTTACTAATAATTATTTTATAAAATATTAATTTACCAAATTAATCTTAAAAGTAAAATAATAATATAAAAATTTGTGTAAATTTTTATGTTACTTTTAAGGTCAAAATTATAAACTATCATTTTTTTTCCTTTTACTAATATCCCTAAGAATATTGTTGTAAAAGAAAATAATAAAGGCAAGAGAGTAAAATTTTCAACAACAAAAATATCTTGAAATAATTTTTTAAATATACAAACTAAACGGTCATTTAACTCAAAATATATAAACTAAAGAATCTGCCAAACATTATAATATTGTTGTAAAAGAAAATAATAAAGGCAAGAGAGTAAAATTTTCAACAACAAAAATATCTTAAAATAATTTTTTAAATATACAAACTAAACGGTCATTTAACTTAAAATATAAAAACTAAAGAATCTGCCAAACATTATAATATTTAGGAGATATGTACCCTGATTTTGTTATCTAATATCCTTTGTTTTTTTAATTATTTATTTTTCAAAAACACTTTTTTTATTCTCTCTCTCTTTTTCCTAGGGCACAGCAAGGTGAAATTGGAGGAACTGACCTGACAATACAACAAATCAACATGTGGATTCACGCATTATGAAGAAGAAAACATGAGACAACGTGGAGATGATGTTCAGAGTATCCAGTCGAATCTCAAGAAAGTGGATACTCTCTTAACTTGTAACTTGGATTTATGGGGAGGAATCAAATCTGCCCTATCGTGAACTTACTCGGGACCCAAGAATCTTGTGTGAGTATGAAAAGTTGATTGATTGAAAATGAACCGTCATTTCAGATAATCACCTACGAAGTAAAAACCTGACCCATGTAGTATGTAATATTGATGACAATGATTAGAATAGAATACGCACTAATACACACACTGACACACACACACACACATAAAGAAAATGTATTGGATTCATTAGGAGTTGAATTTTTGTATTTTATAGTTATAACTATAAATTTATAAGTATTGATCAAAATTCTTTGTTAACTGATAAGGGATATAAAAAAATATACTAATATTCTATTTATACTAATATTCAAAAAAATATATTTATTTTCACAAAAATAAGAGAGAAAACTTAAATTAATACTCTCACGATGAATTATGAATTTAGGCATTTGACATTAAAATTAGTTTGTGTCAGATTTAATATTTAGGTCTTTTTTTTGTTTTTAATTTTTTTTATAACTAAGTGTGAACTTTTATTTTGAAATATTTTATGTGTAACTTATTTTTAATTGATTGGTTGAAAATTGGTTGAAGAGTATAGGCGGTTGGAATTCAATTTAAACACTCAATAACGAGTAAAAGAGCATTTATTATGTGATTGTGATGAACATGGTGAATAATTGATTCTAATGACCTGAGACATCGGGCAACAAGATTGTAAGTTGAACTTCTAATTAAGCGTGCTTCCAGATGATGAGACTAATTAAGGGATATCGATCATTATTCATGGGTCAGGGCTTAGAGAGTCAAAAAGGGACAATCCATAGCTTGTGTGACATGGGATAGGGATAGGGACTTGGACGGCTAAAGAGTAGAACTATTGATTCTCATCTATATGTGTGTGTGTGTCTATATATATATATATATATTAAAATGACAACGAAGGTATCATGATAGGACCTGTCTACGGTACAAATTCTGTAACAAACATCTCCCGTCATCCCACCATTCGATTTTCTATTGTTTAGTTTCTCACTCCACATCCAACCACATCCAACGACTGATGCTGCAGTCTGTAGCTTATAGATTTTGTAAGCTAGTCAAGTCCATCATAATAATAATATTATGGCTCTGGCTAACTTACGCCAGACACAGCAACAATGTATAGTAGTGGGACCGCAACTGTTGTTGTGCCTGGCGTAAGTTACGTTTAACGTAACTTAGCCGGCTCCTAATATTATTATTATTATAAAATCAACTTTTAATCCAATTTCTATTGTTTGCCATGATGAGATGTCTTTACTTTATGTTGCAATTTATGTTTACAATACAATGTACATAATGTGATAATGACCTCTAACCTAGCTATCAAATATTCACACACACGCATATATAATGGATTCGAACAAAGAAAAGAAGCGTAAATATATGTACTCTTTACTTTACACGCGCGGTGCAGAAGGTAATGGCTCGATAGCCAATAAATAATAGGAAGATTCCTCCATCTTGTCCTCTCATAATCTCAGTAAATCATCCTTTGGTGCAGACAGTGACCAAGCAAAAGAGTCCGTGTGAAACTGGACAAGTTGATCCTGCGAGTGGGGTCACTTTGTTTGTTACCTTCTCCCTCACGATTCACGACACAAACCCTAGCCCACCTCCCCCAGGACACTTTGTTATTTAACATATTTTATCTTGTGCTCCAATCTTTTCTACGTCAATCATTTTTTTTTAAAGCTTTATCTCGGTCCCATCTTAATATCAGCTAAAGAAATATTTTGATGTAGAGATTTAAGTTGATAGGTTATGCCTAACAATAATATTAAAAATCGTCTTACCAAATAACTTTACATGAACTAAATCTTGAGACAAAAGGTCGTCGAACTTAAGATTTAATTGAAGACTTCAATTCTTTTATCATGTTAGAGAAATTATTTGACAAAAAAACTTCAGCTTAGTAATTAGTAGGCTCTTACATAAATTCTGTATATGAGTTATTGTCGCGCCTTATTTGCTATGTACATAAATAGATATGTTATGATATGTACATTGAAGAGGACAAGACTATATATGCTTTAATTAATTTAAACTTTTAAGGTAATGACGATGTTTTTTCAGTTTTGAATAACTCTTTCTCTGCTACTTGAAGAGAACAGAAGCTTGTAAATTAATAACGTTTAATTAATATGATTGATGACAGCATATGTACACTTACATAAATTTGTGCTTAGTGATAAGAAAACAGAACACGAGATAGTGATTGTCTTCGTTTTGGTGCTTGACCTCTAAGAAACTTGTTCTAGTAAAATTATCTTTTAGTAATTCCAATAATAAATTATATATATGCACAAGTTTATTAATTAGCTAGGATATTGATCCCTTTCAATCCAATCCAAAGTGCAACCACTCTATTGGGAAAATTACAAACGTTTTGAACGTGAAAACAACAAGTAACCAACAACGAAGGACCTTTCTTGATGATGTACATAAAAAATATTAATTTATTGTTATATGCATATTCTACAGAGACTTTAAGTCAAGTGCGTCAAAACCTATAACAATTATTAACCAATACAATATAATAGGGGAAAGAACCAATAAAATATTTGATAAAAGAAATTCAGGCAAAGAAGTTGAGTCATCATCCTTGCTTGTCATGCAGAGACGATTTACAAGCAATCAAAATGACATATATTTTGACGGTGGGTGGTAATATTTGTTGTTGTTTAAGGACCACGTGATCTTGTGGGTTCAAGTATTCGATCCCCATAAAGATTTTCAATATCTTACAATAATAGTCCCCCACTCGAGGTCCCTACCATATATATGTCTCTCTCCAGTCTTTCTCATGTTCATCATGAAGAAGCTTAGAGCATTATTCATTCAAGAGAAAAAAAATGGAAAAGAAATGCCTAGCTAGCAAGGCAAGTTGTGAGAACTAGTTACTTTTGACGATTGTTTATTAGCTAGTCTTCATTGTCGTCTACATTAAAGAACCATTATTATTGTTGACGATACATACTAGATTTTCAATGCAAAGTTTCATGATCTTGTCTCAGAAGATTTTGATCAAGTCACCATTATAAACATTTTTGTGTAATTATTATTTCATATATATTATGGATATATATTACTTTTCTATCGTAAGATTTAGAATTGATTGTAATTTTGAATAATCAATGGCCATCATCATTTGGAGTAGGGTGCAAGTATGATAGCAAATATTTTATTTGTAGAATAATTAATAATGGCCATAAAAAAAAAAAAATTTGTTACTACTAGATGTTATCATTTAAGATAATTAAAGAATAGAGGTTAAAAGATCTTCCTTAGGAAACCCCTCAAGAGATTAGTGATAAATTACCAACCTTTTCATCCATGTAGATAAGGATTTGAGTCCTCCCATAATGTATTATAGGGATTAATTTTCTTTTAAATATTAGAAGTAGATCTGACATATTCTGGACTTTTAGACATCCAGATTGCGATCAAAAACTGATTTATGAGTTTTTTTTTTAAAAAAAGTTTCGAATGAATTGACGAGCATTAAGTTGAAGCCAGGTGATTGCAAACATAATTAAGAATGCTTTTATGAAGAGACAATGCAATGTTAGATCATATTGAATGCCATTACATTAGTGTAGATTTGAAAAATTCATTTCTACGAGTATAACTAGTATAAGAAGATTATGTCACAGGTTTCGCTCCCTTCAATAGTTCAATTGTTGAGGCCATCAAAAGTGCTTGTGAATGGTTGATAGTTCCAATTATTGTCAGTCTTTTCTCTCTTTTCTCACTTGCGTTAGGTAAAAGACCTAACTATGACTGTTTTGGCATGTGCCAAGGCATGCTTAGTTGTATTCCTGAAGTTTCTTGATGTTAACTTATGAAAATAAAATTTTAAAATGGACTATCTATTTCATGACTGATTTATTATAATTTATTATGGATTATGTGGTTATTTATTGTCTTGCTAGGTGATGGCATGCATTTATTTTGTACAAATAAATGAATGCATGGTTCCACAAGCATGGTGAAAGGTCTGCTATCTGATAAGTCTTTGTACCTGTAAGATCTTTGGGTCAAAGATTTTCATTTGAACGACTGTTTCCGTTTGTCCAACTTTGATCTCCAACCAAATCATTTTGCTTAATTAAGATATTAATGTGTATAGTTCTTGTCATTCTTTGCAACAATTTTTGATAAAAAGATTCTTATATTTGTATAAACAATAAACAGTTAGGTACAATATTATATATAAATTTATGATACGGTTCATTCTTTCCTAATAAAATGTTTGCCTGCGTTAATGCGTACAATGATACAACAGACGGCCAAATTCTTGTGAATGAGCCTCATCATGTTTTAATATATATAGTCTCCCGTGTGCATGGCATGATATTGTTCTTTAGCAATATTTTTTTCCCTTTGCATGCAAGTTGCTTAATGATTATGCACAACCAAATTCATTGTTCATCAACAAATTTTAGTATAGTATATACAAATTGTTTGATACACTGTTAAGAGAAAAATTATAAAACAAAATTGAAAAAAATCTAAAACAACTGGAATTAAAAAGTCGTTTTAATTAATGGGACATGGGTAATTATGGTGTGGAATTGACTTTGCCACTTAAATGTAGCCTCAGATGTGCACACACAAAATCTTGAAAGAAAGAAAATCTGGCTGATGTCTCCCCAATATCTAATTAACAGATCTAATGATAATGAATATCAATAATGCATTGATTCATGAGAATTCTCCTAAGCGCAAAAGAAAAATCCTCGAGGTGCTTTTGATCATTACCTAATTTTGACAACTAATGCATCCTATAATAGGAAACGAAACGAATATTGATTCTTTTTAGACTGCACGTGGAAAAGGAAAAATCCGGTAGGATTCCAAATTGACCCATCTTGACTAATCTTGACCATTAGATCACCATCAAACGGTTTAAATTCATAGTCCAGTTTTCGGATGGGATCCACTATATATGTTGATGGCTATTATTCTTAATGATTATTCAAATACACACATTAATCACGTACTAATTAAGTCTTGAGATGGCTTGGCTTTCTCTTTTCCTTGGTCTTCATTCTTGAGATCGCTTGGCCTGATGTATTAGTAATAATAGAAATCTCAAATTTCATTTTAAATGATGTATCATTCATTAAATGATTGATAATTTTTTATAAAATTGAATAAATTAATTTTATTATCTTATCAATCAATTGATGAATCATTTAAAATAATTTTTAAGATAAAAAATTTGGATGTGTAGCACTACTCTAATAAATTCTTAGTTAATTTTATATTTTAAAATATTTTTCAAAAAATCTATAATGGTTACTCCCACATTTATTTTTTCCTTTTCTGATACAACTTAATATTTAAATGACTCTGACATACAATAAGTAAGAAGTAATAACGAAATTTCAACAAAAGAAAATGTATAATATAAATATTTTAATTAATTTTTAAAAATATAAAATTGGCCAAATAATTTACTCAAAATCTAGAGACTTAAAGTGACGTTATTATCCTATGAAATAAATTATACAGGACTTTGTCATGTCGTTTTTGTTGTCCAAATACCACCATTTCTCATATTATGACAATTTTACCACTCCCTCTATATATAGGTAACAAAACCCCCATTTCCCTTTCACCGCAACCACAGAAATTAATCCAGCTTCTGTTTCTGCTTCTTCTTCTTCTTCTTCTTCTTCATAGACCCAGCTTTATCATTCACACACAAAAATGGCTGAGAAATTTCCAATCCCTACATACATAATAATCATATTAATCATAAGCCGTTTGATTTCAACCATAGGCAATTCAAAGCCATGGAATATTCTGGTCCCACATAAGCTCCTAACACTATACATCGGAGCCAGGCTTCATTTAGATCCGGCTGCAATAAAATCAGCCTCCAGCGACTACGGCAACATCTTCCAAGAAAACCCCGTGGCAGTTCTTTACCCGTCATCAACAGAAGACATTGTGGCTCTAGTAAAAGCCGCGTACAATTCTTCAGTTCCTTTCAAGATAGCAGCAAAAGGCCGGGGCCATTCGGTGAGAGGGCAGGCCATGGCTGATGGTGGAGTAGTTGTCGAAATGATGGCTCTTAAGAATTATCGAAATGGGAATGGCATTACAGTTGGCAGCGGGTTTTATGCGGATGTTGCGGGGGAGCAGCTTTGGATTGATGTGTTAAATGCCACGCTGGAACATGGACTTGCACCGGCTTCTTGGACCGACTATCTTTATCTAACCGTCGGTGGGACACTCTCTAATGCTGGAATTAGCGGCCAAACGTTTCGCTATGGTCCCCAGATCAGCAATGTTTACGAATTGGACGTTGTTACTGGTATCAATTTTTATTAATTAATTTTGTTCTTTTCTTTTTTTAAGAATTTTAAATTCTTTGACAAGATATCATACAACCTGCTGCTGCTGCTGCTGCTGTTGTTTCTTTTATATTATTAATATCGGGGTCCTACTTTTAGGAAGAGGAGTATACTAACGATCGGACGGTGGTTTCTGCCAGACAGTGTTCATTAAAATTGGATTTTTCCCCCCCTTCAGTCAGCCTCTAAGATACAACCAAATAGGGGCTCAAAATTGAGCTCTGTTGTCGTTTTGTATTTATTTATTCTAGTAAGAGGATATAATTAAATGTTAGATGCTGTATATGTAAATACAACATTATAAATACATGCAAATGCATTAATTACTTGAGTTATTAATTACTTACACATGAGGTTTTTGTTTTGTGATTCAGGAAAAGGAGAGCTAATGACTTGCTCAGCCTTGAAGAACTCTGAGCTGTTCTATGCAGCACTAGGAGGTTTTGGCCAGTTTGGGATAATAACCAGAGCGAGAATTGCTCTTGAGCCAGCCCCAAAAAGGGTAGATAAATATAAATATAAAACACGTTGAATTAACAAGCCTATGCTATCCAGACAATGTGAATAATATTCTCATGTATAACCGTTTTGTAGGTTAAGTGGGTACGAATGCTATACAGTGATTTCTCCACTTTTAGTAGAGACCAAGAGTACTTGATTTCAATGAATGGAAGGAGACAAAAGCAAGCACTGGATTATTTGGAAGGCACACTAATAATGGACCAGGGTTCTCTAGATAACTGGAGATCCTCCTTCTTCCCACCGTCTGATCATCCCAAAATTATCTCCCAAGTTAAAACACATGCCATCATTTACTGTCTTGAAGTCGCCAAATATTATGATGACCATACCCAAAATACCCTGCACAAGGTACAAATATATAGCACGATAAAGTTTCTCCTTTATACTTCCGTTGGACGTACAACTAACCAATAAAAACATGACGTGTTTTTATTTTTTTATTTTTAAGGAACTGCAAACATTGTTCAAAGGATTAAGTTATCTTCCAGGATTTATGTTTGAAAAAGATGTCTCCTACGTAGAATTTTTGAATAGGGTTCGAAGTGGGGAGCTGAAACTTGAGTCGCAAGGACTTTGGGAAGTTCCTCATCCATGGCTGAATCTATTTTTACCAAAATCTCGTATCTCCGACTTCAACAAAGGTGTTTTCAGGGACATTGTTCTTAAACGTAACATTACCACAGGGCCTGTACTTGTTTATCCTATGAACAGAAACAAGTAAGTCTTTCTTGGTCACAGAAAAATTTGACTGAATGCCGACAAGAATAGGGTAAAACTAGTGCCGGCCTACAAAATTAGAAAAAAGATAAATCGACTCCGGTTTTACCTTGTTTTTGTCTATCGTTTATCTTAAAATGAACAATTTTTATAATTCATGAATTGCAGATGGGATGATAGGATGTCTGCTGTTATACCAGATGAAGATGTTTTCTACACCGTAGGATTTTTGCATTCAAGCGGATTTGATGAGTGGGAAGCCTTTGATGATCAAAATAAAGAGATACTGAAATTTTGTGAAAATGCTGGCATTAAGGTTAAGCAGTATCTTCCCTATCACAGAAACAAGGAAGAGTGGATCAAGCATTTTGGCTCAAAATGGAACACTTTTGCCCAGAGGAAAGCTCAGTTTGATCCCAAAATGATTTTGTCGCCGGGTCAGAGAATTTTCAATAATATATAAGGCATGGATTAGAGAAGTAGGAAGAATAATATTATTAGTGTTCTTTTCTGGTTGTGGATAGTATGACTGTATATATGAGTTTTGCATATGTACTATTCATATATACAAGTTGAAAAAAAATATGTAGTAGGTTATTAAGGAGAAAATAATGGAAGAAGCCTTTGGGTTAATTTTTTTTTTGTTCAATGATATTTTTTTATCTATCTCTCGTAAATTAGGATTTAAAATATTATTAAAAAGTAAGGAAAATTGAAATATTATATAGGGAGAACGACACTTCTACTCCTATAGTTTGGGTTTGATATCCTCAGTTTTTATAGTGAGTAGTAATAGAACTACAAGCACAACTTGTACAAACAAATATGTACAAATTGACGTGGTATGAAGAGATTAGTTGCATAAAACTATCACTAGTCCACATAATTAAAAAAAATAACTGTTATTATTTTTCAGCCAATCTTCTCATGGCACATCAGTTTGTAAATAATAATTTGTAAAAAATTGTTCATGCTCTATCATTGTTGTTGTATGATACTCCATTACTCTAATTTTTTTTCCTTTCTTTGTTAAGATTTTGAAGCCAAGGAGATAACAAAGTATTATAAAACTTTTAACTGAGTAAGTGATAAAACTTAAAAATTTTAAAGAGGAAAACAACAATTTCCCTATTGTTTAAGTTAAAATCTAATTTCCAATTGTCAATTTTCTAATTAACATGTGTATTTGGGAGAAGGATTTTGTTTCGGTACTAATCTAAGTTTTGTGGTGTCATTTCTACAAATTACAATTAGTATTATTGAATAAAACTATATATGCAGTTAAATCTCAATTTGACGCAAGACCTTGTGAATATTGTCATTATTAGAAATAATTAACAATAAGAAATTATTGAATAAAGCTACATATTTAATTAAATCTTAATTGAATTCATAATCTTATAAATGTCATCTAGTTGAGATTGTTAAATCTCTTATGTTAAAATAAGAAGTTTGAGATTCAAACCGTGAAGAGCAAATTGGATTACCATTAGACTAATCATAAGCTCAAATAGATAGGGAGTAAATTTAATTCCCATTAAACTAAATAATAAGCTTACATACATAAGGAGCAAATTGGATTGTCATTAGATAAAATAATAATTTTTACATAAAATTTTTGGAAAAATCAACACAACTCATATATTCAAATTTGTTGGAGAAATAAAATCATTACAAAGTCTAAGGAAATACGCTCAAGTTCCTGGTTTCTTACGCAATTATATTGTGAACTTCTTCCATTATCAGGAAAACGAAAAGTAGACTTTAAATGTATTGAAAATAGATAGACTCGACATTAGGTTGTTATTACTCCCTCTCTTTTCCTTTATCCTCTAGGGCAATAAAAAGTGTAGCATTTGTGGGGAATAGAAGTGATAAATCAATAGTATATTTATGATAAAGCGTCATTTAATTATTTGGTCGATGCATGGTAAAAGTTATAGAAAGGTTGATTAGGGCATTATGCTCACCCCCGCACGGGCACCGCCGCACATAATCATGTTGCTGCCTTGCCTGCCCGTTCGTGCTATCATCATTTTAAATGTTAGGCACTTGCATCTTTAGGCTGACAAGCCATTATTAGATTAATTAGATTTGAGTACTTGACTTTAATTTGTTCTGCTTTATAAAAGTACTTATTTGCTTCTCTCTCCATTCAGCTTAAAAAGGACTAAATTTCAGTTAAAAAAAAAAAGAGTACATATGTCCATACATAGATATCTTCATCATTTTCGCATTCTAAGGTATGCAAAAATACGAGATTTGCAATGATATAGAAGGGTGTTACTTTACTTTATTTTTTTAAAAAATAAAACTAAAGTAATTAATTAAGGGATATAACGAACCTTAGTCTTCAAAGAAAAAACGCGTTAGTAGGGATGGCAATGGGACATATATGGATTGGATTTACTCTACTCCAGATCCAGATCCATAATAAAAATTAAAATCCGTATCTGCTCCATATCCGTCATAAATCCATATTTTTCGCTCCATATCCAGATCCAAAAAAAAAAATAAATATCTATATCTGCTTCAAATCTGAAAAAAAAATTAAAATCCAAATTTGCTTTAGATCCGTCATGAATTCTAAAACTCAGAAATAAAAAAGTAATAATTTTTTAGAATGAAAATTGAAGGCTAAAATGTATTGATAACAATAAATTATATATATACTTTTGAAAAATATAATAAATATTGTAACTTATACTTTTACACTAAAACAACAAATAAGAAAGATAATAAAATATTATTCAAAAGTAATTGCAGGAGTAAGATTAATCTAATATTCTACTGTCTCCTTTATCATTCTAATATCCATGACACACCCACCCTCATTTCTACAACATTAGATAATGACATATAAATTAAATATGATTTATATTTAGTGCTTTTTATTTTTATTATGACCATATTTGACTAAATATATGAATAACTATATTCGTTAAAAATTATTTGGCCAATATAATGAAATAAATTGTCAGGTTGTATTACTTGGCTTGCAATTTGAATATTGCATGTACATGCTTTGGGGCTGGCTGACCTTTAAATTTATAAAACCAACTTTTATGTTTTAAGAGTTTAAATGCATGATAAATACCACTAATATACTATGAATAAAATTTATTATCATTATAATTCCATAATTTTTAAGAAACTTTTAAAATAAAATAAAATTAAAAGATGGGTGGATATGAATATGCATTTAGATATTATGATAGATCCAGACCTGCTCCAGATCCGTCTTAGATCCGTACATCAATATCCAAATTCGATTCAAATTCATTTTAAGCTGACCCAAATATGATCCGATTGGATTTGGATCACATGGATCTTGGGTCAGATCCAATCCATTGCCATCCTTACGTGTTAGTACACCATAATGAGAAGAAAAAAATAAATAATGGAGAATGCAAAAAAAAAATGTAAAAATAAGATGCAACAAGACCTATAGTTAGGGAAACTTATTTCGAAGAATAAATTCCTCTTCAATTTTTACTATTGGTTTAGCATAATTTAAACACAAGTCGACAATTTTGTATTTGAAATACAATTTTGTCAAAACCTCCTTTGTAAAGAAGATATGCGAATAAGCTTAAAGAGAAACTTTTGAGGAAAAGAACACGCGAATCTTTTTCGTTTTTTAATTCAAAAAATAATAGCAAAAAGCATTCAAGTGGAGAACACAACAGATTTTATTAATTGTTTAATGCATTTAATTAAACTCATGTTAGCTAATTAATAGTAATATGAAAGGAAAGAGATGCTTTCGCAGCCAAGAGATGGGCCAAAGGACATAATTCCTTTTCTGAATTTAAAAGACTTTAATCAGAATGTCTGCTGCTCTTATTGCGGCTTGCAGGCAACCAGGAAACATCAATAGTGGCCAGCAGGCTGCCCCCATCATTCTTTTTTGACTTGATGGCTACCGACATTATATTACTTGTTCTTTATGTATCTTGCTGGCACTTCAAATTCAGTATGTCTAAAAATTCCATCGAATGTTGGTTCTATAGGAAGTGAAGTACAGGCTTCAATTAAAAGGTTGGCTGTAATAAGGAGAATAAACTGTGGAAAAGTAAAGTACGATGCTTACAGGTAGATTTTGAATACTTTACAAAGAGAGAGCTACTGGATACAACTTGTTTAACTTAAATTGTTCAGATTCTAACTTTAGGCCTCGGCTACCACGCAGGGCATAAAATCCCTGTATGGTGCAGGGGCCAACCTTGAGCCGTTGGATTCAACTTGTTTTGAATTTGAATCCAATGATTGTGGTTTTAATTTGAAAAAAAAAATGAATAAAAGCAGAAAAAAATAAGGCAACTAGTTGAATCAAAAGCATTTTCTCCCTCCCTCTCTTTCTCCTTTCACCCCCCGTAACATTGAGCAAGAAAACCCTGATCTTTGTCGTTCCCCACACTATCACGGTCTCGTTCTTGGTCACTCTCCCACTCCGGTTCACACTCCCGCTCCTGTTCTTGCTCACACTCAGGCTCCCACTATCGCTGTTGTTGTTGCTGTTGCTCTTGCCCTTTCTTCCAACTCACACTCACGTTCAACCTTCCTCTCACTTTCGCTCTAGCTCCCGGCTCCAACTTTCACTCTTCTCATCAAGGTTACTCAGCTTTAAACTTAGCCTTGTAATTGTTAAAGTGATTTAGATATGTAATTTGTTATATTTGGGGAAAACGATTTGTTAATGATATAGTGTAAAAATATAATGCATACATAATATTTGACAAAATGCCACAAAGAATTATAGAACTATTTGTCGTCTTTTAAGATAATAGGTTAATTTTATTTTTGTTGACAAAATGCTGCAACTGTGTTTTCAATTTTTTTTTAATAATAATTCGATGATGAAAAAAATTAGACTTGGCCATTTGAGTGTGGTACCTTTGTGTGATAGGTTGGCGTATGCATTCGTTTGATGCAACATGCATTTCGGTTGATGCCCATCGAACGTGTGAGGTGTGTTTTGGTGCGATAGGCACCGTTGCACCAAACATGAGTGTGAGAGGCACTAATTGTTGTTTATTAACTGCTTTCTTGTAGCTTTTACAAGAAGACATGAAATCTGTTGATGGTAAGAGGAAAAAATTGAAAGAAAAATCATTATGGCAGGAAAAGTAAGGAGTGAAAAAAAAAAGCATGGATATACTATTTGTAAGTATAATTTAAATGCATTTATGTACCCATTATGTTAAAAGGTTTAATTTTTTTAATTAATGTAACTTAAAATATTGATCACAGTAAGGTAGAAGCAAAACGACTAAGGCTATTAGGGGTAGAAAAGGTGGATAAAATGGTATGTAGCCAAAAAATGACCTACTAAATATTTAATTTTCTTTTACCTAAAATAATATGCCACTGATCGTATATATATTATCATTGTTGTAGGTTAGAGCCGATATTGCATAAAATTAGAAGAAACTAACCCCCGAGGAGAGGCATCAATGGATGGTTAGTAATATGAATGAGATATCTAGCTCAAATAGTGGTGAAAATAGTAGTGCGAGTAAAAATATTGAGGAATCTGATGAGGACAACTTTGATGATGACAACCTTCTATCTCGATGTCATGTAGCTCATTCTTCGAGGTGGTTTCATCTTTTTCAAGTGACCAACAAGCAACAGTGAATGAAACCGGCTTAGGAAGTCTACTTGACCTAAAATGTGGATGCTTACCTAAAATGTGGATGCTTAAGACAAGAGTTATGTACAACAATAATTGAACAATGTGATGTAGGTAGGCAAAGTATAATTCTACATGGGAAAGAATACAATTTAAGCCTTACAACGTTTGCAACTATAATGGGGGTTAGAAATGGAGGCACACGTGTGGACTTAAATGAACAAGCAGTTGATATAATTGATTTGCGTGTAGTGTATAGTAGTGGACCTAGAGGAATTCATATAGCGGAGGTGAAAAAAAGGCTAATGAATAGTTCAACTTATGATGAATTTAAGATAACTTTTAGTCTTTTTGCGTTGGGAACCATATTATGTCCCACAAGTGCAATATACATTAATCCGTTGTATCTTCGTGCACTAAAAGATATAAATTCAATTAGAGAAAAAAATTGGGCTAGTTGGTGCTTTACCTTTTTATGGGAAGGTGTGCAAAAGTTCAAAGAGAATAAAGTGAGCTCCGTTAGCGGCTGTGTTCTTTTCTTAAAGGTTCGTGTTTAATTAAAAAAAAATAAAAATAAATAAAATAATATATATATATATTATATATATATTGTTAGGCTTATAAAGAATTCTGTAAAAAGCATCCCATGTTTATATCTTGCTAACCCTGCATTACAGCTCCGCTACAGTCTACAGTTTAAAGCTCATTTTGTATATAAATCTGGAGGAAGACTTAGACTCCTCAGATTATTCATTTTTGAGTTCTCTCTTCTCTCTCTAGTTTACATTCTCTCTCTATCCCTCTCTCTGGGAATCTGGTAAAATAATATTAAAATCAACCAATCGCGTTGCAAAGCAGATCCATTCTAAGGAATCTAATCATTACTTGGTAAAGCAAACTAAAGTGGTATATCGGCTGGAAAACTTGGACATGCGGAATATTGATCTGTTCTAAGTCAGATCTGGTTCCAAAGGCAGACTAGTCTCTGCATTGACCGAGTCTAACAACGCCACGTACCAATTTAGTTCTAAAATATTGACAAAGCCGTTCCATTTGCATAAATTGTTAATATCAGATTTCTTTATTTTGAGTTCCAACGAAAGCACATCCATCCTTCGATCTGACCATAGGTTTTTACCCATGGACCCTCTACTCTGTAGAACATCATCCTTTTCTAGCTCTTCTTCTGGGAAGACTAGTGATTCAAAGCATGTTGTGAGTTCAGAAGAATTCATTATTGAGAACTTTGATAAGGCAATTGATTGTTGGGAACTTCCAAAAGTTTCTAAAGAAAAGATTTACAAAACAAAAAAGCTTGATTTCTTAAAGAATGATTATGTTATAAAGACCGAAGAACGCGACATAACTCTTTTAGAACCTTTTGAAACAATTCACTTGTTTTCAGAAAAATCTTTAAAGAAATTAAAAGAA
The DNA here is from genome assembly GCA_039657385.1 of Citrus x changshan-huyou. Lineage (NCBI taxonomy): Eukaryota > Viridiplantae > Streptophyta > Magnoliopsida > Sapindales > Rutaceae > Citrus > Citrus x changshan-huyou. The sequence goes on from CM077550.1 coordinate 10,833,381, forward strand.
AAGAATTTTAATTACATTCACATCTGTTTAATCCAAGTTGGAATAAAACCCTTGACCAAAGAAGGCTTGGATACTTCTATCCTTGCTGTCCTTAGAGATGGGCGATTCATCTCTTTTGATGATTCTTTGCTAAGTAGCATTGAATCCAGTCTCTGTAAAGGTCCGATCTCCTTTGATTGTTATCCAAACATAACAATTTTCCTTAAAGACAAAAATATTTTAAAAAGCATGATTTTACAAATTAAAACACATAATTATAATATGATTAAGGGATCTGTCCCAGTTGCCTTAATTTTCAAGATTTCATACAAAGCCATGATTTCTGCATTCAGTACGCAACATAAATTCCAGTCAAAAAGAGATGAGACTCTTCTCTTGCAGACTGATTTGTCTAAAGCCAACACAGTCATTCCAAAACCAATCCAATGGAAAGATGTCCATCTTCCAGAAGAATGGATACTTGAAGGAGTCGCTCCACCAGCGATTCCAAAACAACTTGAGCCAAATACAGAGTTGCAAAATGTGACTCAGTATTCCGATGGTAAAGTTAAACTATCTTTCAGAAGAACTGCTTCATCCAGATTTTATGATAAAGAGTCGTGCTCAAGCATTCCTTCACTAGAAAGAAAATTTACAAAAATCCCCTCTATCATAAATCTTCATTTTCAAAGTCAACCAAGGTTTTCCACTTCAGACATACCTAGTTCTTCTATACGTTCTGTTGATTATACCACTAGTGTCCCTCACCCGATCTACACTAGCAGTCAACATGAACAAAGACAGGAAGAGAAGGATCCTTCTCCTCCAGCTTCTCCGACGTTTTCTGCCATCACAGAAAATGTTATAAATGTTGTTGAAAAGAATTTTGAGCTTAATAAAAATCTTCTCCACAATGATTTTTATTCTGAAACAAATAAAGAAAAAAGACTTTGGTTTTTTAAACATTTTCTAAACCAAAGAAAAGAAATCCAACAAATCTACTATGAATTTGTTAATTTACATCAAGTTCATATATTGTTTTTTGATTGGTTCGAGATATATTTTTCTGAAAACAACATAAAGTATCCTTTCAAGGAGTCAAACCCTATTACTATTAGGAAGAAAATCCCTGAATGGAAACTTTCTGATAATGATAAAACCATTGAATCTGAGCATCCACCTCTCCGGAGCTTAACCGTTGATCACGGTGAACCTCCTGTCCAAATTAGAGCTTCACCTTATAAAATCCCAAAGCCAAATGATTCTGATGCAAATTTGAGTAGTATTATACAACAGAATAATTTCTGTAATACTAACTTAAATACAATTGGAAAGCAATTGGCCCGTATAGAAAACCAATTTCAAACCTCTACCATTGCTGTTTTCCCTGTTTCATCAAAATCGGATTCTGACAAAAAGCTTAAAGAACCTATTTTCAAACTTTTTCAGGTCTCGAAAAATAGTCAGAAGTTGTTCATGAGTCAAAGTCAGATTTTGCTAAAGCCATTAGAGAACAACTAGATAGGATAGAAGCTGCTTCTTCCTCATCTAGCAAGGTTCAAATAGCCCATGACACTCCTCAATCTAGCAAGATTGGAGTATTAGAACATGACCAAATGTCTATAGCCTCTTCTGATCTAGAAACCTTTAAAGAAGAACCTACTCCTAAAGCCAACAAAATCCATTGGGAATTAGCCCTCCCAACTACCAAGTCTCCACCTGATTTGACCATAGACAACAGGCCTAGTGCATTAAATCAATCCCGATATAATGCATCCTCTGTCTATGAGTGGAATATAGATGGAATGTCTGAATACAAAATCCTAGGTGTATTGCAGCAAATGACCATGGCAGCCAATGCCTATAAAACCCAATCGGGAACTTCTGACAAAGCCATTGCAGAAATCCTTATTGCTGGTTTTACTGGTCAACTTAAAGGTTGGTGGTAGGCTTGGCAAAACCCCGGGTCCGGTCCGGGTTTGGTGCAACCCGGGACCGGACCGGATGCCAAAAATTAAAACCCGGACCCGGACAAAACCCGGTTTTTGTATGTCCGGTCCGGGCTTGAGCCCGGCGTGTCCCGGGTCCGGGTTTTGTCTTCCGGGCTTCTAAGCCCGCAAACATATATTTCAAAAAAAAAAGTTTCATTTTTATTAAGGTGTAACAGATTGAAAATAAATTGAAAATAAACAATGGCACCCTTTTAATCAGCAGAGTCATACAACTATCCTAAATTAAATATAAATTTGATTAAGATGTAACAAATTGGTAAAAGTTATCCAATAAATGTCAAAGCATCAGATGGTAAGTGGCATGCACCAAGCAACTTAATTAATTAAACAATAAGCTTAGTCCTCCGTTAATGTGTGTACATGTACACTGCACTCTGCAGTCGGCACAACAACTTGTTATTGACTCGGAAACAACTTTATAATTCACTTGATAAGCTAATGCGGCTGCAGCCAAAATAAATATCACCAAACAAGTGAAACAACAATACAACATGCATGCACATTTCTTGTGTATCATAATACAAGATAAATCTCAAACTTAAGTCAAAGAAAAATTAGAAAAATAGTTAAATACAAACTTATAACATACTAACAATACAAATTTTGCACAAATAATAAATAAAAAATTCATCTAACTTCTAACCTAAACTCATTCAATCTATATATAAAAAAAAAATTAAATTCAATAACACAATAAATCTAAATAACATCCAACATATCATAAGTTCATAATTATGACACCAATTATCAATACAACACATGAAAATCCTAAAATGTTCAACAACTCAAAAAATAGTTCATAAAAGAGTCAAAACACTCCCATGTAAAATAAATAAATAACAAGTTCATGTCTAATTCCAAATAAATAAATAATAAGTTCATGCCTAATTCCAAATAAATAAATAAACGTTCATGTCATGCTACTTGTCGATGCTTGTGGCTCATCATCATCATCCGAAATTACCTCCTCCCCAGTAAAAATCTCATCCTCCGGAACTCCACCTTACAACAAAAATAACACATTAAAATTCAAAGCATTTTAAAGCAAATAAATACTACTAAAATATGATTCAAATAACTTTATACCTCGAAAAGTAGAAGCCCAAATCCAATTTTGAGCACACATTAAGGCTTCTAAAGTGTCAGGAAGAAGTTTACTACGATGCGGACTCAAAAATCTGCCCCCGGCACTAAAAGCTGACTCAGAGGCAACGGTGGATACAAGAATGGCTAAGATATCCTTAGCTAACTCAGCCAAAATAGGATATTGGCTTGTGTGCATCTTCCAAAAAGCTAAAATATCAAAGTCCGGAATGGAATCCAACAATTCCTCATCTAAATACCTATCCAACTCCGACTTAGTTACCTTAGCACGTTTATTTTGGCTTCGAAATGTTTCAAACTCATCTACATCCCAATACTTATTCGAATTCAAACAAGATTCAGAACGAGAAATTTCCAATCCAACATTCTGCCCACCACTCACATGCGCTGCCTTCGATTCATATTCTTTCACTAAATCATAACAAAGCTTATGTGCACACTCAATAAGCTCATCTGCTGTATCACCATATATCTTTGGAAAATAAAAATGAATTAACATCATCTTATATCTTGGGTCAAGCACAACAGCCACAACTAACATTGGATGAATTTCATTCCAATATTTGTCAAATTTATCAGTCATTTTATCAGCCATAATCCTAATAGCAAGGTTATCAGCAGTGCGCCACCTATTAATTGACAATTTCATTTTACATATCAACGGAAAAAACAAATTAGCAGTCGGGTATTTTGTACCCGAAAACATCTCCGTTAACATGTAAAATGATTTCAAATGCTCCACCATTATGACTGCCAAATCCCACTCCTCTTCACTTGGCAAGCTCTTATACTGAGGGTCACGTTGTTGCAACCGAGAAAAAACACTTCTATACATCAATGCTACTTCAAGCATGGCATAAGTAGAGTTCCAACGAGTAGGACAATCCAATTTCAATTTTTTTTTACAATTAATTTGTAATTGTCTAGCAGCTAACTCAAAAGTTTCATATCTTTTTGGTGTTTGTGTCCAATGACTCACACTCTCTCTAATCTTTCCAATCCCACTTTCTATAACTTTCAACCCATCCCGCACAACCAAGTTCAATATATGAGCAGTACATCTCATATGAAAAAATTTACCACTAGAAATTAAGGTATCGGTATCAAACCTTAACAGCAATTTCTCCACCATTGCGTCATTAGTGGTACAATTATCCAATGTCACTGAGGATAACTTTCTATCCACGTTCCAATCCAATAGGCATTGTACTAACTCATTACATAAGGCATCAGCAGTATGGGGACTTGGAACATAGATGAACCTATCAAATATTCAAAAGTCGGTATTAAATACACAAACTTAAAATATATTACAATTTAAACTTGAAAAAAAATCTAATATAAGTAATAATAAACTTAAAAGAAAAATTAAATTAAGCATTCCAAAAAATTATAGACAAATTACCTTAAGATTCGACTATGCAATTTCCAGGAATTATCAATGAAATGGGCCGTCACGACCATATATCCCTTTTTCTGATTACTAGCTGTCCATAAATCCGTAGTAATGGCCACTCTACCATGATTTTTCCCCAATAAATGCAAAGTCTTAACCTTCTCGATTTGATATAACTTCAAGATTTCGCTCTTCAAAGTGTTTCTGCTCATTGGCCTAACCACGGGGTTAGCATGTGCCATCATTTCTCGGAAGCCTATATATTCCACGAATCTAAGTGGAAGCTCATGCATTATAACCATTCTTGCTATCAAACTCCGTAAAACATTTTGATCAAAACTGCCATAACTAATGCCACAAGTTCCATCCTCTCTTTTAATCACTTTAAGGCTTCCTTGAAGTGCTTCTTCTATGTTTGGTTGATTCTGCTTAAAACACATTGCCACGTGCCTATTCAAAGTTGAAGTCCCAGATTGGTATTTTGCTTTTAAAATTGCACTACAATGCATGCACTTTGCCTTTTGTTCTCCATTTACCATTATTTTTGTAAAGTGCTCCCAAGCTTCGGAGACTTTCTTCTTTTTTCTAGTTTCTTCCTTACTTTTCTTATCATTCACGGTTGACACTGAAATTTCCTCAACCTCATTATCAATTTTATCTTCAACATTACGAGATAAATCTGGAGCACTCGAAGAATTGATTTCTACGTTGTCCGACATTGCAATACTCTGCTGTTACAATAGCAAAGATATACTAAATTTCAGATTTTAGTGTGGAAATGAAAAAGTGAACAGAAAAGAGAGACATAGACATAAAACTAACAGGCTCACAGCAAGTCAGCAACATAAAATTAAAAAAGGCAAAAGGATTTGGCCCAAAAAAAAGAGCAACAGTTACAGTAATCACAGGCTCACAGCAAGTCAGCAACCATATACTTAACAATAAATGTGAGAGTATGAGCTGGAAGTAAAATGACTGAAACAGGGAAATGGCATACAAATTTGTATTATTTGATGATATCATTTTTGGATTCAACATAAAAATTAAAATATTGTCTGGTTTTGCTTTGTTGTCAAATCAAATCAAGCTGGGCAGAGAGGTTCACATAGCCAACAGAAGCAAAATCATACAAATAAGTGAATAACCAGTTGTGTGCGTTTGCTGATGCATTTTAGGGCCAGATTATTCAGACTCTTGAAATTGAAGAGTGATGACTGCTTGACTGGTGATGGCTCAAATAAATTTTACACTATATACAAACCAGTGAACCTTATTACCTTATCTAGCTAGCTTTCATCCCGTGCAGCTAAAATGCAAAATGATAGATGTGCAGAGGTAGTGAGATGTTACTTGTCTATATTCACTGTAGATTGGTTTTAGATGAAATGGAATTGGCCGGGATGGAGAAAAAAAGAAATGGAGAAATTAAAAAAATGCTGGACGTATACAAATCATAAAAATTACGTATTACACGAGCAGGAAATAAGGATCCCTCACAAAATTGGCCATATTTTCCTCATATTCTATGGTCAAAACCACTTAGCCTCACAGCAACAGCAAGTCAGCAACCATGCACAAAATTGACCGAAAATAAACACGAATAGCAACAGCCAACACCAACAGAGAAGCAATCGGCAAAAATGCAACTGGGAAGACAAAATATGAAAGGAAAAAAATCAATACCTGCGGCTGGTAGTGGTGGCTGTGATGGCAGAGTGATGGACTGATGGTGGATGACAAAGTGGCAATGGAGAGTTGGAGACGGTGGCACTGACGCTGACGGCGCCGGAGGGGGATGCACTGCGCTGCTGCCGCTGCACGAACGACTCCCGTCACAGCCGCAACTGAGCAAAACCGAGTCAGCAAATGCAAACGAGAAGAGATGATGCCGACTGACGAGTGGCGAGGGGCGACGGTGACGGACTGACGGTGGGTGCTAGCCGACGGTGACGGTGGCAGCGTCGCTGCTCAGCTTATGCCTTTGGGTTGGGTGTTTTGCGATTTGGGGAATTAGGGATTTTCGGATTTGGTTTTTCGATTTGGGTTTAGGTAACTCCGTAACTGGTTTTAGTTTTTTTGTTTTTTTTTTAATTGGGAAAATGGGTCCGGGTCCGGGTTCCAGGTTTTGGGTGCTGAACCCGGACCGTGCCCGGATATGTCCGGGTTTTAAATTCTGAAACCCGGATCCGCTTTTTCTGTATATGCGGTCCGGGTTTTGCCCGGACCGGATTGACCGGGTCCGGGCCGGATCCGGTCCGGGCGGGTTTTTTTGACACCCCTAGTTGGTGGGATCATCTTCTCACCAAGTTGCAGCAATTAGATATCCTAAATTCCATACAAGTAGATGAGAATGGTGCCCCCATTCTTGATGAGCTTAATAATCCAATTCAGGATGCTGTTGCTACCCTGATTTTGATTATATCCCTCCATTTCATAGGTGACCCTTCTCACTTAGAGACAAAAACGCTGAGTTACTACACAATTTGAGGTGTAGAAAACTTAGTGAATTCCAAAGCTATAAAATCACTTTCTTCACCAGACTCTTCCTTAGGGATGATGCTAATCATACAACTTGGAAGGAGAAATTCCTTGCAGGTTTACCAACCCTACTAGGAGAAAAGGTTAGAAATTTCATTAAAGCCCTTTATGATAACCGTATTCCTTACGATAAGCTCACCTATGGTGAACTTGTCAGTTTCATCAATAAGGAAGGCTTAAAGATTTGTCAAGATTTGAAATTACAGAAACGACTTAAATGGAAGCTTAAAAAGTCTAAGCAAGAATTAGGCAGTTTCTGTAAACAATTCAATTATGACCCCTTTAAGACTTCTACTTCTAAAGATTGTAATGGTAAGTGTTCTACAAAACCTTACAAGAAACATTACAAATCTAAATTCCGTAGAAAACCCTTTCAAGACTTTTGAGAACTTCATTATAAGAAACCTTCGAGGCCTTATAAGAAACCTAGTTTCTCTAAAAAGAAAGAGTTTAGAGCCAAACCAAAAACTCCGTTCAAAACCCCGTTTAATTACAAAGAAGCCATATGTCACAAATGTGGTATGAAAGGCCATACTGCAAAGTATTGTAGAATGAGCAGAAAGCTCAATGAGCTAGACCTAGATGAAGAAATCCTCTCCAAAATTGCCTCTCTGCTCATAGAGTCTTCTGACTCTGAGTCTTCCATGTCGGGAGATAGTGACCCTCTCCAGGTCGATGAGTTAATTGACTCAGATGACTCTGCATCTAGCAGTAGTAATTCTGAATCAGATTCTTATTTAAAGAAAATCAATGTTTTGACTAAAGACCAAGAAATCTTTCTTGAACTTGTTAAACATATTTCCGATCCAAATCTTCAAAAAGAATATCTTGATAAACTTTTAAAGACTTTAGATTCAAACAAAACAGAAACTTCTAAAGTTCCTATTGTTAAAAAGAATTCCTACGATCTCATTGAAATTCTGGATAAAAAGAAAACAAAAAAGTCAATTCCTAATATCCAAGACCTTCAGAAAGAAATCAAAGATATCAAACTTGAAATTAAAGAATTAAAAGAAAAACAAAAGAAAGATTCTGAAACTATTCAACTTCTCATACAAAAGCAATTGGAAGAAAACTCAGAAAAAGAAGTTGAATCTGAAAACGATAATGAACAAAATGTTGACAACATTGAATCTGTACCAAATGATTTTCTGTTTGCCTTAAAACAAATCACCACCAGAAAATACTTAATTAAAATCACTTTGATTTTTTCCAAAGACTTTGCTATTGATGCCATTGCCCTTTTTGACATTGGTGCCGATCTAAATTGTACAAGAGAGGACATTGTCCCCAAAAGATTCCATGAAAAAACAAGAGAAAGGCTTTCTGCTGCCAATAATTCAAAACTTAAAGTCAATTCTAAAGTTGAAGCCTCAATCCATAACAATGGTTTTGAATTTAAAACTTCTTTTCTTCTTACAAATGACATTCACCACACTGTCATTTTAGGAACCCCATTCATAAACTTAATTACCCCATATGCTGTCAATTATGATAGTATATCTTTTAAAGCAAAATCCAAAAAGCTTGTTTTCCCTTTTATTGAGAAGCCAAAAACAAGAAATCTAAATATTGTTAAAGCTTGTTCTGTTTACCAGAATCAAATCAACGCCATGCTTAAATCTAAACAAAATGACTTGTTTTGTTTAAAAAAGGATTTAAATTTACAAAGAATTGAAAGCCAATTACAAAATGATTTTATACAAAAGAAAATTTCTGATTTTAAAACCCTTATTGAAAAAGAAATTTGTGCTGATCTTCCATCTGCCTTTTGGAATAGAAAACAATATTTGGTTGAGTTGCCTTATGAAAACTCTTTTGATAAAAAAAAAATACCTACCAAAGCCCGCCCAATTCAAATGAACATGGAATTGGAAAAACACTGCAAAGAAGAAATAAACGATTTAATTGTCAAGTCAAGATCCCCCTGGTCTTGCGCTGCTTTTTATGTCAACAAAAATTCTGAGATTGAAAGGGGAACACCTAGACTTGTCATTAACTACAAACCCCTTAATAAAACCTTAAAATGGATTAGGTATCTCATACCTAATAAAAAGGATTTGCTCCAAAAACTACATTCTGCATTAATATTTTCAAAATTTGACATGAAATCTGGTTTTTGGCAAATTCAAATCCATCCTAATGACTGTTATAAAACCGCTTTCATTGTTCCATTCGGATAGTATGAATGGACTGTTATGCCATTTGGTTTAAAAAATGCACCTTCGAAATTCCAAAGAATCATGAATGATATTTATAACCCTTTTTCTGAATTCTGCATTGTTTATATAGATGATGTTTTGATTTTTTCTCAAACCATCGACCAACATTTCAAACATTTAAAGACTTTTTATCTTGTCACTAGAAAGGCTGGATTAGCCATTTCTAGTTCCAAAGTCTCTTTGTTTCAAACAAAAATCAGGTTCCTAGGTCATCACATTTCCAAAGGAACCATCACCCCTATTGAGCGTTCTCTTGTCTTTGCTGATAAATTCCCAGACAAAATCCTTGATAAGACTCAATTACAGAGATTTCTAGGAAGCCTAAACTATGTTCTTGATTTTTGTCCAAATGTCAATAGGTTATCCAAACTTTGCATGATAGGTTAAAGAAAAATCCTGTTGCATGGTCTGATGAGCATACTAAAATTGTTAGGCTTATAAAGAATTCTGTAAAAAGCATCCCATGTTTATATCTTGCTAACCCTGCATTACCTAAAATTGTTGAAACTGATGCATCTGATTTAGGTTATGGAGGTATATTAAAACAAAAAGAAAATGATAAAGAACAGATAGTACAATATGTTTCTGCACATTGGAATGAATGCCAGAAAAATTATTCTACTATAAAAAAAGAAATTCTTTCTATTGTTTTATGCATATCTAAATTTCAAAGTGATTTATTAAATCAAAAATTTTTACTTAGAATTGATTGCAAAGCTGCAAAATATGTTTTGGAAAAAGATGTTCAAAATATTGCTTCAAAACAAATTTTTGCAAGATGGCAAGCCATTTTAAGTGTTTTAATCGTTTATTTATTCTTTGCAGTGTTTTTCCAATTCCATGTTCATTTGAATTGGGCGGGCTTTGGTAGGTATTTGCTTTTCATCAAAAGCGTTTTCATAAGGCAAATCAACCAAATGTTGTTTTCTATTCCAAAAGGCAGATGGAAGATCAGCACAAATTTCTTTTTCAATAAGGGTTTTAAAATCAGAAATTTTCTTTTGTATAAAATCATTTTGTAATTGGCTTTCAATTCTTTGTAAATTTAAATCCTTTTTTAAACAAAACAAGTTATTTTATTTAGATTTAAGCATGGCGTTGATTTGATTATGGTAAACAGAACAAGCTTTAACAATATTTAGATTTCTTGTTTTTGGTTTCTCAATAAAAGGGAAAACAAGCTTTTTGGATTTTGCTTTAAAAGATATACTATCATAATTGACAGCATATGGGGTAATTAAGTTTATGAATGGGGTTCCTAAAATGACAGTGTGGTGAATGTCATTTGTAAGAAGAAAAGAAGTTTTAAATTCAAAACCATTGTTATGGATTGAGGCTTCAACTTTAGAATTGACTTTAAGTTTTGAATTATTGGCGGCAGAAAGTCTTTCTCTTGTTTTTTCATGGAATCTTTTGGGGACAATGTCCTCTCTTATACAATTTAGATCGGCGCCAGTGTCAAAAAGGGCAATGGCGTCAATAGCAAAGTCTTTGGAAAAAATCAAAGTGATTTTAATTAAGTATTTTCTGGTGGTGATTTGTTTTAAGACAAACAGAAAATCATTTGGTACAGATTCAATGTTGTCAACATTTTGTTCATTATCGTTTTCAAATTCAACTTCTTTTTCTGAGTTTTCTTCCAATTGCTTTTGTATGAGAAGTTGAATAGTTTCAGAATCTTTCTTTTGTTTTTCTTTTAATTCTTTAATTTCAAGTTTGATATCTTTGATTTCTTTATGAAGGTCTTGGATATTAGGAATTGACTTTTTTGTTTTCTTTTTATCCAGAATTTCAGTGAGATCGTAGGAATTCTTTTTAACAATAGGAACTTTAGAAGTTTCTATTTTGTTTGAATCTAAAGTCTTTAAAAGTTTATCAAGATATTCTTTTTGAAGATTTGGATCGGAAATATGTTTGACAAGTTCAAGAAAGATTTCTTGGTCTTTAGTCAAAACATTGATTTTCTTTAAATAAGAATCTGATTCAGAATTACTATTGCTAGATGCAGAGTCATCTGAGTCAATTAACTCATCGACCTGGAGAGGGTCACTATCTCCCGACATGGAAGACTCAGAGTCAGAAGACTCTATGAGCAGAGAGGTAATTTTGGAGAGGGTTTCTTCATCTAGGTCTAGCTCATGGAGCTTTCTGCTCATTCTGCAATACTTTGCAGTATGGCATTTCATACCACATTTGTGACATATGGCTTCTTTGTAATTAAACGGGGTTTTGAACGGAGTTTTTGGTTTGGCTCTAAACTTTTTCTTTTTAGAGAAACTAGGTTTCTTATAAGGCCTCGAAGGTTTCTTATAATGAAGTTCTCTAAAGTCTTGAAAGGGTTTTCTACGGAATTTAGATTTGTAATGTTTCTTGTAAGGTTTTGTAGAATACTTACCATTACAATCTTTGGAAGTAGAAGTCTTAAAGGGGTCATAATTGAATTGTTTACAGAAACTGCCTAATTCTTGCTTAGACCTTTTAAGCTCCCATTTAAGTCGTTTCTGTAATTTCAAATCTTGACAAATCTTTAAGCCTTCCTTATTGACGAAACTGACAAGTTCACCATAGGTGAGCTCATCATAAGGAATACGGTTGTCATAAAGGGCTTTAATGGAATTTCTAACCTTTTCTCCTAGTAAGGTTGGTAAACCTGCAAGGAATTTCTCCTTCCAAGTTGTATGATTAGCATCATCCCTAAGGAAAAGTCTAGTGAAGAAAGAGGTTTTATAGCTTTGGAATTCACTAAGTTTTCTACACCTCAAATTGTGTAGTAACTCAGCGTTTTTGTCTCTAAGGTGAGAAGGGTCACCTATGAAATGGAGGGATATAGTCAAAATCAGGGTAGCAACAACGTCCTGAATTAGATTATTAAGCTCATCAAGAATGGGGGCACCATTCTTATCTACTTGTATGGAATTTAGGATATCTAATTGCTGCAACTTGGTGAGAAGATGATCCAATTTAGGATATCTAATTGCTGCAACTTGGTGAGAAGATGATCCCACCAACCTTTAAGTTGACCAATAAAACCAGCAATAAGGATTTCTGTAATAGCTTTGTCAGAAGTTCCCGATTGGGTTTTGTAGGCATTGGCTGCCATGGTCATTTGCTGCAATACACCTAGGATATTGTACTCAGACATTCCATCTATATTCCACTCATAGACAGAGGATGCATTATATCGGGATTGATTTAATGCACTAGGCCTGTTGTCTATGGTCAAATCAGGTGGAGACTTGGTAGTTGGGAGGGCTAATTCCCAATGGATTTTGTTGGCTTTAGGAGTAGGTTCTTCTTTAAAGGCTTCTAGATCAGAAGAGGCTATAGACATTTGGTCATGTTCTAATACTCCAATCTTGCTAGATTGAGGATATCTAATTGCGCTGCTTTTGGTATCAGAGCCAAGGGGAGGATTGTGTAATATTGTTTAGAGTTTTTGTGTTTAAAAACTTGTGTTTTATTTTGAAGTTTTGTTGTGTGGTGAATTTTTACTGGTAGTAAGTCCCGCCATAGGATCAGGATTCCGAAGCAAACTAAAGTGGTATATCGGCTGGAAAACTTGGACATGCGGAATATTGATCTGTTCTAAGTCAGATCTGGTTCCAAAGGCAGACTAGTCTCTGCATTGACCGAGTCTAACAACGCCACGTACCAATTTAGTTCTAAAATATTGACAAAGCCGTTCCATTTGCATAAATTGTTAATATCAGATTTCTTTATTTTGAGTTCCAACGAAAGCACATCCATCCTTCTCTTTGTTTGAAACAAAGAGACTTTGGAACTAGAAATGGCTAATCCAGCCTTTCTAGTGACAAGATAAAAAGTCTTTAAATGTTTGAAATGTTGGTCGATGATTTGAGAAAAAATCAAAACATCATCTATATAAACAATGCAGAATTTAGAAAAAGGGTTATAAATATCATTCATGATTCTTTGGAATTCCGAAGGTGCATTTTTTAAACCAAATGGCATAACAGTCCATTCATACTGTCCGAATGGAACAGTGAAAGCGGTTTTATAACGGTTATTAGGATGGATTTGAATTTGCCAAAAACCAGATTTCATGTCAAATTTTGAAAATATGAATGCAGAATGTAGTTTTTGGAGTATATATATATATATTGTTACTTGTTTCTTGTATTTTGGTTATTTCGGTCCATAACATACGTACTTTGCCATTGATGGACAACTGTTATACTTTTCCTCTGTTGTATATGATCGACCTTCTATTGATAGAACAGTGTGTCCTATCAGTATGTGGAATAATGATGAGATTCGAAGATTCTTGAAATGGCAAAAGGCTTGGTGACATCAAAAGCAATAAGGTATAGAATACGTGCATACTATTTTAATGAAATCAATTTACCATATTTTTAGACTAACTTATTATTATTTTATGAATTATTTTAGGTTTCGATGCATGACCTTGATCGGCTTCATAAGCCTCAACAAGCAGAACCTCCTGGGTGGAACAATGCGAATAATGATGCTTTTCAGTTATTAATGGAAAGGTTTGGGTCATTCGTCGCCCAAAACAAAAAGTCATTCCAAACCCTTGAACGGAGATTGGAAAACATAGAAAAAATATTGGGAGAGTTGACATTAAAGTATCATGGAGGATCAACCAAACAACCGGTTGCTTCCGATCCACCTTCAAATTTGAAAAGTCAAAATCGTACATCTCCGAATGGAAAAACAATGTCAAAAATTGAAGGGAAAATGATTTTGGTTAGTGATGATGACACTGTGATCGTAGAGTGAAAGCAAGTTTACAAGCCTTTGATGCCATGTTGGGCTGTATTGGGACTACTGCACATACTAGTGAAACTTCGCTCGATTCATTTCAATTTGATAAAGGACATGCTCTCGATCTAACGCCAATACCTCGAGAGGAGGGAGAGGTTTGTCTAAGCGATCTTTAGTTGCAATTTGGTTTTAATGATAATGAATTAATTTTGACCCTGGACATATATAGAATTTGGCTGAACCACTTGACACTAAGCAAGAGTTCCAGACCTCCACTAGCATGAGTGTACCAACAACATGACCAGCACGGAACAGAAGGTCGGGACGATACCAACTCTCTCCTTATGATAAAGTGTCTCGGGGAGCGAAGGCTAAGTTTAAAGCTGGTCATTTCTATTTAAATAACCCACTTTCTCTTGACCAATTGAAGTTCATTCAATATGCATTTGATAAAGATGGTAATGGAAGGTACTTGTGGTTTATAGGGCTTTGTATTTTTTATTCCCCTGTACATATATATTGATTAGCTAACACTTTATTATTTGTTTATGTTTTCAGTGAAATCATTGTCTCTATTGATGATCAATTTATCTCCAGGCATAATTTCATGAGCCTTTTGCCTAACACGGCTCTGAGTGGAGAGGTTTGTGGTGTATTGGCACTCATATTATCTTACTATATGTTTAGATGGCTTATTGCAAAATAGAATACTAAGTTGTCACTTATTGACCACTGTTTTAGATTCTCACCATGATAGCACATCACCTCACACTATGTGAACGGGCTAAACACAGTGATGCACTAATAAACTGAAATACAAGTTATGCAACTCAAGAGGGGGGTGAATTGAGATTTTAAAACTTAAGTTAACCAAACCACACAACAATTGAATCTAATGCCTTATTAGAATCGAAAACAATAAATTCAATAAATCACAATAATGAAAGAGTAAGGGAAGAGAAAACAAACACAAGAATTTTTACGTAGTTTGGCAATCCCCGCCTACGTCCACGCCTCCAAGCACACTGGGCTTGAGGATTTCACTATCCAAGCTTCCCAAGGCTTCAAATGCTTACAATTGACTTCCAAGGTGTCAATGAACCTTTACAACAAGAGATTATCTCCCCAATCTCTTAACCACAAGTGTTTCTCACACTTGTACACTCACGAATTTATGAGGAAATGAAGATTACAACAAAAACTCTCTTAAAGAGTAGATATACAAATTGAAGTACAAAGATAATTCAAAGTATGATGATTTGTAAAATGAGAGCTCAATATATGTTGTGTGCTTTTTGTTTTTGCTTGCTAGATTGCTTGAAAATGAATTGAATTTGAGTTTATATAGTTTGAGCCCAAAAACAAACCGTAATGTGTTTTATGATGATAACCGGTTTGCCACTTTCGAAATCCGGTTAGCCTCTTTTATGTTACCGTTACAACAAATATTTGAATTTTAGAATATCTGGTATGCCGCTTTCGAAATCTGAATAACTGCTTTTATTCCAGTAAGCTACTGCCCAAAATTTGGTCTTCCACTTGTCAAATCCAGTTAGTCGCTTGCTACAGTAACTGCTACAGTGAATTATTTTTTAAAATTATAGTTTGACTCAAAACTTTATAAAACTATATTATGAGCCAAAACGTTATGAAAGTTTTCAAATAGGTCCAATTTGGAATTTTCTAAATAATACTGTCAATCCCAAAACTTTCTAAAATTATGATATGGCCTAAAATATGTGAAATTATAAAATGACCCAAAATATTTAAATATTTTCAAATAGGTCCAAATTCGAAATTCAAAACAATATTTATTAGAAACAAAGATGGAAAAAATCTTTCACTTTAGTCCATATCTTGAAAAACAATCTAATAGCATAAAAATCATTTTCTTGTTATAAAATCACAATATGTAAATATTTGTTTATTCAAAACATGTGGTTTGTTATCATCAAAATCAACATTTATAGCCATATAGGCTAACAATCTCTCCCTTTTTAATGATGACAAAACACATTATAAAAATTTGATTTAGTTATGAAAAGCTCTCCCTTAATCAATACAAGATTAAAAATTAATTTGAAAATGATTTAAAAGACTCCCCCTGCATAAATGCATATGAATATTTTTCATAACAACCATGTCTACCATATCTCCCCCTTCCATATTATATCTCTCCCTTCATCATCAAAAAGAGTAAAAACACCCCCTATCAATCATCAAAATCTCAAGACAAGCACATTAGTTCAAAAGTATCCAGAAAAATATAATAATTCAACCTAACAATCATCCATAAAATCTAAATGAAAATAAAAGAACATAAAGCAGTAAATGAAATATTGGTATGTCCAAATACAAACATAAGAGACTACTGAGGTAGTGAGGATGGTGGTGATAGAGGTGGATACGGATATGGAATGCCGAAGTGCTCAAAGAGAAAGCGCTATCCATGAATGAGCTGCTGATGCTGTTGTGAAAAGTGCTGGTGCTTTGCAAGTATGTGCTACTCAAAGTCGGTCTGCTGCACGGAAAAGGTTCTCACCTCATCCAAAATCTGCTGAAGAGTAACCTCTTCAGAGGCTGAAGGCTCTAGAGGTGATAAAGCAGATGCAGAGGCATCAAGAATAGAGGCAGACACTAGAGGGTCTCGGCGTCTACGCTGGCCTCGAAATAAAAGTGAGAAATCAGGAAGTTGATTTTTGATGACTGTTTGGTTTGTTGAACCAGTTCTTTGCCTTTTCCTCGAACCGGCCGCAAGCTTGACATAATGATTTTGAGTAATTTAAAGTGAAATGAGGCAATAAGAAGGGAGATGATGAGGATTGAAAGAGATTTTGAGGTGCAATTTCAGTTCAAAAATGAATTAAGGGGAAGAAATCTAGAGAGAGAAAATTAATTGGAAACCCTAGGTTTGATTTCGGATCTAGTGAGTTTGATGTGGAAAATGAATTTGAAAGATGATTTTGGTCATAAGAATAGATGGGGAATAAGATTTATGAATCGATTTGAATCGAAAACGAGTGGAAAAGATGGATTTTGGAGTGAAAAAGAATGAAGGAAGAAACAATTTTTAAAGAGAGAATGGTATCCAGTTTGCCGAAAGAGGGAAGAAGAAGAACAACTTTTATATTCACGAATCCAGCTATCGGGCTAACATTAACCGGTTATTCAGTTGTTGGACAGTGAGTTAGTTACGCGAATCTAAATTTCGGGATAGAGGAACCGGCTGTCCAGTTTTGAGGCAGAAAAGGGGTTTGCAAATTCGGCTTCCGGATTAGATAACCAGCTATCCGGTTGTGATGCAGTGAGTTCAAAAACTGAAACCGATTTTCCGAATTCCCTAACCGGTTGACCAGATATTTTCTAGAAATTTTTTGAAAGTAATTCGGCTTACCATTTTGAAGAATCGGCTGTTCGGTTTTGAGGCAGAAAAGAAACTTTGCAAATCTGGCTTTCCGGTTTGTGTCCAGTAAGTTCCAAACCGAATTCGAATTTCTGGATTTCATAACTGGTTAACCGGTTTCTTTCCAGGGATGAGTCATTCAGAAACGGCTTCCCGGTTTTCCAATCTGGTTATCTGGATGTTGACCCGAGATCAAGCAAACCTCATCCGGCTTACCGGTTTTCTGAATCCAGTTATCCGAATGTGATCCAAAGAATAATCATTAAGAAAAATGGTTTTCCAGTTGATAGACGGTTAATCTTTAGAAATCATTTTGACTCTTATTGAATTTTGGTAAGCTCTTAGACTTGTATTATACACACCAATTTATTTTTGGCTTAAAAATTGATCAATTTTAAATTATTTTGTGATTCAAAACTTTTCAATAAGCCATTTAAAATTAAATGAAACATAAATGCATACAAGAACAAACACATCAGCTTAATCAACAATTCATAATTCAATATGTAACATTCATCATTCCAAGCTCATGTCTTATCTTTATAAAATGCTCTTCACTAAGAGGTTTTGTAAAGATATCCACAAGTTGATTTTCAATGGAAACAAATTTAATCACATCATCTCCTTTTTGAACATGATCTCTAAGAAAATAATGCCTAATTTCTATATGCTTGGTCCTAGAATGTTGAATGGGATTCTTGGATAGATTAATAGCACTAGTATTGTCACATAAGATAGGTATTTGATCGAGTTTAATACCATAGTCTCTAAAGGTTTGTTTCATCCAAAGAATTTATGCACAACAACTACCTGCGGCAATATATTCTGCCTCGGTGGTTGAAAGTGCAACCGAGTTTTGTTTCTTACTACACCAAGAGACAAGTGAATGACCTAGGAAATGACATGTTCCACTAGTACTTTTTCTATCAACCTTATATCCGGCAAAGTCGGCATCCGAATAACAAGTTAAGTCAATATGAGTTCCCCTAGGATACTAAAGGCCAAGATTAATTATGCCAATCAAATATCGAAAAATTCGTTTGACAGCAAGCATGTGTGACTCTTTATGGCAAGATTGAAATCTAGCACACAAGTATACACTAAACATAATATCATGTTTACCAGTATTCAAGTAGAGTAAGGATCCGATCATACCTCGATAAGTCTTGATGTCAACTTCTTTACCTTTCTCATATTTGTCCAGCTTGATGGTAGTACTCATTGGAGTGCTTTTTGTCGTTCCATTATGATAGCCAAATCTTTTGAGTAGATCTTTCACGTACTTGCCTTGATTTATGAAAATTCATTCCTTGTTTTATTTGATTTGGAGTCCAAGGAAATACTTCAACTCTCCCATCATACTCATCTCAAATTCTTTGCTCATACATGATGAAAATTATTTACACAACAATTCATTAGTAGAACCAAAGATAACGTCATCAACATATATTTGAACAATAAGTATATCTTGGTTCTTATGCTTAACAAAGAGAGTTGTGTCTGCTTTTCCCATCGAAAAATCGTTATCTAACAAGAAATTTTTAAGCCTATCATACCATGCTCTAGGTGTTTGTTTTAATCCATATAATGCCTTAGACAACTTATACACATGATTTGGAAATTTTTTATTTTCAAAACCAGGAGGTTGTTTCACATAAACTTCCTCCATAATATAACCATTTAAGAAAGCACTCTTGACATCCATTTGATATCAAATAAAATCTTTATGACATGCAAAAGCTAAGAGCATTCTAATAGATTCTAGTCTATCTACAAGTGTAAATGTTTCATCAAAATCAATTCCCTCTTCTTGGTTGTAGTCTTGAGCCACTAATCTAGCTTTATTTCTTACAACCATACCAGATTCATCCATTTTGTTTCTAAATACCCATTTGGTACCTATAATGGATTGATGTTCCGGTTTAGGAACTAATTCCCACACATTATTTCTCTCAAATTGATTCAACTCCTCTTGCATTGCCATAATCCAAGATTCATCATTTTCCGCATCCGCAAAGGTTTTTGTTCAATTTGAGATATAAATACAGCATGGTCACATGTATTCCTAAGTGACGGCCTAGTAGTTATACCTTGTGATGGATCTCCTAAGATTAAGTCCTTAGGGTGAGAAGAAACATACCTCCACTCCTTGGGGAGTGTTTGAAAAATACCTTCTTGTTGCTCTATATTTGTTTGTTCTTATTGTCTATCCTCTTGATTTTCTTGTGGTGCATTCGCTTGTTTATCTTTTGATGATTCTTCTTGTAACTCTCCATCTGCATCATCATTAACAACTCCTTTCTCCTCAGAGGGGTTAGATTCATCAAATGTAACATGCATGGATTCTTCCACAACTAAAGTTCTTTTGTCATAAACTCTATAAGCTTTGCTTGAGTTTGAATACTCGAGAAAGATGCCAACATCAAATTTTGGATCAAGTTTACCAAGATTATCTTTTGTATTCAAAATAAAATATTTACATCCAAAAACTTTGAAATAACCAATGTTGGGTTTTCTATTTTTCCAAAGCTCATAGGAAGTTTTATTGAGATGAGGTTTAATCAACATCTGATTTAAAACATAATAAACATTGTTGACAGCTTCGGCCCAAAAATATTTTGGTAATGCATTTTCATTCAACATGGTCCTAGCCATCTCTTGAATAGACCTATTCTTTCTCTCAACAACTCCATTTTGTTGTGGAGTCCTAAGTGATGAAAATTGGTGCTTAATGGCAAAATCCTTACAAAAATTTTCAAATGCATGATTTTCAAACTCTCCACCATGATCACTTCTAATACAAGTAATAGAATAACCTTTTTTATTTTGAACTTTCTTACAAAATACTTTAAAAACATCAAGAGCATCATCCTTATTAGATAAGAATAATACCCATGTGTATCTTGAAAAATCATCAACAATTACAAAGGCATAATACTTTCCACTTAGACTAGCATATCTTGAAGGTCCAAATTAATCTATATGAAGTAGTTGAAGAGGTTTGGAAGTGGAAATATGATTTTTGCTTTTGAACGAGGTTTTGATTTGTTTACCAAATTGGCATGCTTAACAAATTCTATCTTTTTGAAAACCAATTTTTGGAAGACCTTTAACTAGATTATTTTGGAAATCTTCGAAATTAAATTCATGCTTGCATGTCCTAATCTTCTATGCCACAGCCAACCATCATCATGCAATGTCGAAAAACATTTATTATGAGTTGATGCACATTCTATGTCAATGATATAAACATTACCACATCTATTTCTAACAAATAAAATCTTGCCATCACATGCATTCTCAATAACACATATAGATTTATCAAAAACAACTTTATAACCTTGTCACATAATTGACTAATGCTAATCAAATTGTGTTTCAAACTTTCAACCAAACACACATTTTCAATTAGAGTTGAGGAAACTTTACTGACATTTCTAATTCCGAGAATTTTTCCTTTTGAGTTGTCTCCAAATGATACATCTCGACCATTTTCGATTTTGGTAAAACTTGAGAACCATGCATAGTTTCCGGTCATATGCCTAGAACAACCGCTATCCAAGTACCATTTATTTTTCTTCTTCTTCAACCCCTGCAGAGAAAATCTCAAGTTTTAGGTACCCAAACCTTTTTGGGTCCTTGAGAGTTAGCAATGGTTCCTTTTGGAACCCAAACACATTTCATACCATAATATGCATTTCTCTTCACTGGACATCTATTTTTCATATGACCATCTTGATTGTAATAATGACATACAACTTGATTGTTAATAGATGTATTCTTCACAAAGTAGTTCTTATAATATTTTTGTTTCAAATTAGGCTTATAGCCAAGTCGTCCTTTATCAAACACACATTTTTGTGAATTAAGCAAATTATCCAACATATTTTGCCCATTTGTAAATCTTAAAACAATCTCATTTAATTCATTGCTCTTTTTTTTAAGCATTTCATTTTTCAAGTTATCTATGTGTGATTCTAGATGCTCATGTGATGTACTAAGTTTCTCATTTGATAATGCAACTTTATCATTCAATGCTTTATTCTCTAATTCTAGGCATGTAATCTTTGTACTTAGAGATTCATTTTCATCTTTGAGCTCTACCATTTTCTTTTTAAGGCATACATTCTTTTTACCAATTTTTATCCATTCATCATGCAATTCTTTGAAGGCATTATGTAACTCATCATATGTAGGAGGATCATTTACCTTATCAAGTTCATCATATGATTCTTCCCTAAAAGCCATGAGGGCTAAATTTGTCATCTCTTGTTGCTCTTCATCATCGCTTGTTTCCTCATCGCTTTCATCCCACGTGGCCACCATAGCTTTCTTCTTGAGTTTGTTGAGGAGAGGACATTCCAGTTGTATGTGTCCAGACTTCTTGCATTCATAGCAAGTAATTGGCTCTTTCTTCTCCCATTTATTTTTGTAGTTTCTGAACTTTCCCCGCTCATTAGTCTTATTGTAAAACTTTCTAAATCTTTTAGCCAACACAGCCAACTCCTCATCATCCAGCTCGCTTTCCTCATCACTCTCATGTTTCGAGGCTTTGAGAGCAATGCTTTTCTTCTTTTCCTCATGCCCTTTTTCTGCTGCCAAATTTTCTTCATATGAAATTAGAGCCAATTAAATCATCAATAGGTAAGATATTTAAATCTTTGGCTTCCTCAATGGCAGTCCTTTTTTGTTTCTATTCCTTAGGTAGCGACCTAATGATTTTCTTAACTTTCTCGCTATTCGAAAAGGTCTTTCCCAGAGCTCCTCGAGTCTTCACTATTTCTGTAAATCTAGTGTACATAGAATACACACTCTCGTTTTGTTCCATTTGGAGCAATTCATATTGTCGAGTGTACCTACTAATTTTAGACTCTTTCACTTGATTCGTGCCTTCATAAACAACTTCAAGTTTGTGCCAAATTTCATTAGCACTTTCACAATTAGACACTATGAAACTCTTTCTAATCTAGTGCACAAAACAAGGCATTCATAGCTTTAGAATTTAGAGAAACTTTTTTTTTCCAATTCATTCCATTTCCGTAAAGGTTTTGGAATATCTTCCCCTACTTCATTCTTAGTCATAGGCGTAAATGGATCATTACATACAACTTTCCAAATTTCATAATCTAGTGCTTGCAAATAAATTCTCATTCTAGTTTTTCAATAAGGGTAGTCATTTCCATCGAAAAATGGAGGTCTAATGGTTGATTGTCCTTCCCTAAATGTGGAATCATTTTGAGTTGCCATTGATCTTTAGCTCTGGATGGTTAAGTCTAAACAAGAGCACCTCGCTCTGATACCAAATTAAATACAAGTTATGCAACCCAAGAGGGGGTGAATTGGGATTTTAAAACTTAAGTTAAGTAAACCAGACAACAATTGAATCTAATGCCTTAATAGAATCGAAAACAATAAATTCAATAAATCACAATAATAAAACAGTAGGGGAAGAGAAAAAAAACACAAGAATTTTTACGTGGTTCGGCAATCCCCGCCTACGTCCACGCCTCCAAGCACACTAGGCTTGAGGATTTCACTATCCAAGTCTCCCAAGGCTTCAAATGCTTACAATTGACTTCCAAGGTGTCTATGAACCTTTACAACAAGAGATTATCTCTCTAATCTCTTAACCACAAGTGTTTCTCACACTTGTACACTCACAAATTTATGAGGAAATGAAGATTACAACAAAAACTCTCTTAAAGAGTAGTATACAAATTGAAGTACAAAGATAATTCAAAGTATGATGATTTACGAAATGAGAGCTCAATATATGTTGTGTGCTTTTTGTTTTTGCTTGCTAGAGTGCTTGAAAATGAATTGAATTTGAGTTTATATAGCTTGAGCCCAAAAACTAGCCGTTATATATTTTCTGATGATAATCGGCTTGCTGCTTTCGGAATCCGGTTAGCTGTTTTTATGTTACCGTTACAGCAAATATTTGAATTTTAGAACATCCGGATAACCGCTTTCATTCCAGTAAGCTACTGCCCAAAATTTGGTCTTCCGCTTGTCAAATCTGGTTAGCCGCTTGCTACAGTAACTGCTATAGGGAACTATTTTCCAAAATTATAGTTTGATCTCAAAACTTTATAAAACTGTATTATGACCCAAAATGTTATGAAAGTTTTCAAATAGGTTCCATTTCAGAATTTCTAAATAATGCTTTGTCAATCCCAAAACTTTTTAAAATTATGATATGCCCCAAAATATGTGAAATTAGAGAATGATCTAAAATATTTAAATATTTTCAAATAGGTCCAAATCCGAAATTCAAAACAATATTTATTGGAAACAAAGATGGCAAAAATCTTTCACTTTAGTCCATATCTTGAAAAACAATCTAATAACATAAAAATCATTTTCCTGTTGTAAAAGCACAATATTTAAATATTTTTTTATGCAAAACATGTGGTTTGTTATCATCAAAATAAACATTTATAGTCCTACAGGCTAACATAAACTGGTATTTACCGACAATATATGCAGTAAGTATCCAGCACTATTATTTCTATGTGAATTGAAGTTGTTGTTTATCTATAATAATTTTTCAAACATTACTCTATACAATAAGGTTTTTTCAATCTGTTATTTATTGAAATATCACTTGTTTACTTATTGTTCTTTTGTAGCAATCAGCACTTATTGTTGGAGCCAACGTTGATGGTTTTGCACAAGCAGCAAGTGTCGGAAAACCTTTCATGCCAGACTTTCAAAGGTGCCAAAAAGTTACTTTCTAAACTCTCAACTTATTACTTTTTTACTTTTTGTAAAACAACTTCTATGAGAAAGATACTGATTTTTGTTTGTAAGATTTATGTTCCAATTATTGATGGTGACTGATTTTTTTTGGTTAGATTTATGTTCCAATTACCGATGGTGCCTTTCATTAGTTCTTGTTCATCGTGAATGTCAAAGAAGGCTATGGTGAGGTTTGGGACCCTCTCCTGATGGTCGAAGTAATCGAAAACGTGAGCAACAAGCAGAACGCATAGTATGTTACATGTGTATATGCCGTTCCTCAATTTCGTGTAGGTTTTTATTGTTTAATAATATAATATGCCATTTTGTTTTGAACTTCGCAGTTACATTCTCTTGATTCCATTTTTCATTTTAAGTTACCTCCAAATGCCAAGCCATCAACACGATTCATTTGGTTCCCTATTGGGTCTGGTGAGGGGGTTCCGAAACAACCAAATGAGTTTGATTGTGGAATTTATGTCATCAAATTCATGGAGACTCCAGGGCTCATTCCTAACAAATCATATATGGTAACAATTAAAAATTTTAATAGAGATATTTTAACTCTTGTCTCTTTACTGTATTGATCAATTAAAATAACTTATTCTAAAATATTCTTCTGTATAGCATGATTCCCAAGATGTTCGTGGAAGACTAGCAGTTCAACTTATCGACTCGGCCTTTAATGAAGCACGAGATGGATTGTTTGCTCAAGCAAATGTAACATTTGATGAGCATGCTGCCCAGGCAAGGGCCATATCGTCTACGCAGAAGTCAAACACATATAGAATAGGCACGAAAGCTCTAGGGAAAAGCCAAAAAAAACCCGAAAAGATTACGACCATAAATGTTAGGTCTTCTTCATGGGGTTCGTGTGAAATTCCACATTTTGTTATAGGTTTAGCTATGGAATCATAATTGTTTATTTTACGCATTGACTTTTGTAGGTTTACCACTAACATTGTTATGATGAGTGAATTCAAATTATTTTTTGTCATGAACACTGCTTCGAAAGCACACATTCTATTTGTATAATATATTTTTTAGGATGACAAAGCACATACTAAAATTGTGACGGGAATGATTGATTCCCCTTAATATTGCAGGATTAAAAACTAATTGCAAAAATTTAAAAAGCTCCCACTATCAATCATCAAAATCTCAAGACATGACATGAAACATGTGTCGACATAGGATTCCAGCATAATCCATCATTTGACAAGAGCAATCGATTTTGTTAGTGGGTTTATTATAGACCACTGTCTACTTTATGTGTACGTTCACAAATTGTGTCAGTGTGTAGTAGTTAGTATCAGTACAGTTCAAGGCTTCAAACTGAATCAAAGTGGCTTCTTGACGAATTTCTTCCCTAATCCAATGAAATACCCTAATTGGGAAAACATCTATAGCATGCTTTTCTAGGCCGCGTAGGTGTGTGGTCGGAGTACTAAATTTTTTTTTAAACTCATCGTCAACTTCGGTGGTCCGAATGTTGCGGAGTGCATGATCAATTTGTAGCACAAATTCCTATAATTTTAACCTGTACTGCAGAAACAATTGAGATAACAGTGCATACTTTCACACCGTTGAGTACTTCGCATACCAGTAAAAAATGTTCCTTTAAGAAAAGCTTCGGCCCATTTATGTCACTTTGCGCAAACATTGTTTTAACCCAACCATGTTTGTGTAGCTTGAACTCGTCAACTAAAGTAAACCACCGCTGGTCAAATTCAACTGGACTTATGCCTGTCAACATAAAATCACGAAATTTACAAGTGAAGTCTTCGTTTTTAATATTTGCTTGTGCATTTCTCTTTAAATATCAGTAACAAAGACGGTGAGTAGCTCCAACAAAAACTGTCTTAATTGCCTTTGACATTGCTTTATCGCCATCAGTTATTACGGACTTCGGCTTCCGATTACCCGTAGCAGACAAAAAAGTTTGGAGTAACCATATATATGATTCAACGGTCTCATCTCCCAGTAGGGCAAATCCAAACACTGTAGTCCTACGATGATGGTTAGTGCCAACAAGGGTCACAAGTGGTTTCTGATATGCATTAGTTTTGTATGTCGCATCAAATGCCAAAATATCACCGAAGCATTCATAATCATACCGTGCCATGTAGTCGGTCCAAAACAAGTTTCTTAGCCTATTCTCATCATCTAATGTGTACTCATGATATAGACCAGGATCATTATCAGATTTTGACGTGAAATATGCTATAGCTGCCATAAAATCAGTATTGCCAATTTTAGCACGTCTATCAGCATCTAATATATTTTGTAAATCCTTACGCTTGAACTTGAGATTATGTGAACCCCCAACTTGATCACCCATGTAATCCACAACTTGGCACATCTTCACGTCAACATGCCTCAATGCCTTAGCTTGAGCAAGATCTCATTCATTAACATGTTGATGTGAACGAATGAGATGTACTTCATTCGAAGAAGTCAACGGATGATTGTGCTCAGTTCTAAATTCTGTCACAGTATACTTCCACTAGAATTGTCGTAATTCACTCGAAACGATGCTTTACAACCGGTATGTGTTATTGGTCGTGGTTCCCGCACTCTATTATCATTTGCCAAATATTTTTCAACCCTATATCCTTCCAAATTACAAACCCACCAATGGATCGTAGTTCGTCCAGGCTTGGAACGACGAAACTCATTTTTTCTAACACTAAAACCAACCAATCTTGAATAGTTCATGTACCATGCATCTGCATCTTCTATTGAATCAAATTGAGCTCCAAGTACATTGGTCCAAGGTAACTCAAGATTATCAGAGGATTTACTCATCTTTAAATCGTGAAAGGTAATAGCATGAAATTTGACAATAAAAATAAAATACAGTGATCAAAATTCAATGACAATGGGTATATTTTAAAAAATCAATCCACATTTATCCAACACCATTTTAATGTCATTCATATATTTAAAAAATAAAAACAAAATTGAGATAAGACAAGTATTTAAGTCATAAACACTTACTTGAGGAACAACACAAATTTTTTGCAACAACTGAAATTTGCACATGCAGTAGTTATGCAGGCAAAAGAAAATCTTTATCCGAGGTGAGTGAGTTATGGTGGGAAGGTGGCATTTAAAATGGAAAAAAAATTATATATACATAGGGGTCAATAAATTAACCTCCACTATAATACAAGGACTTTTAGTCCCTGCATCATAACCATCCCCCTAACTTTATTATTCCGTCGCCACCTTGTTGAATCTACATCCTAATGAATTTTTAGCCTCCACTTCTCTTTTGATTGTTTGATTTGCCTACAAGAAATCTTTGTCGTGTATATAAAAAATCCATCTATTATGACAAACAACCTTCCCTGAAGGGACCAAGTATATAAAACTTAACGAAATGGAAATATTATAGAATTTAATTAAAAGAAGAAACTAGATTTCTGAATAATGAAAAATCTTATTGAAAATATGAATGAATAAACTAGTGTTTTGAGACTTTTTATATCAAACCTAAATATCGCGAATTTACCAAAATAGGCAAATCCAAAATATAATATGACAATTAAATTCTACTAATAAAAATCAAAAAAGGAAAACAAACGGCACTCAAATTCGATTCTAGAAAAAAAGACAAAAATACTAGAAGAATCAAGAAAAATAGGAAAAAATCTTAAAATTAGGAAATGACTAGGAAAGAAGTGTAATTTCCGGCTCAACCATGAGGCAATGAAGCTTAAGCCATTGTATATTTTGTTTTTCTCGTCATAAGCTTTGAAACAGTATATTATACACCGAAAAGAAATACTTGCAGCCCAAGTTATAGCTTCCAGAATTTAAAGGCATGGTAAATACCACTAATATGATATGAATAAAATTTATTATCATTATAATTCCACAATTTTTAAGAAACTTTTAAAATAAAATAAAATTAAAAGATAGGTGGATATGGATATGGATTTAGATATTATGATAGATCTAGACCTGCTCTAGATCCGTCTTAGATCCGCACATCAATATCCAAATTCGATCCAAATTCATTTTAAGCTGACCCAAATCCGATCCGATTGGATTTGGATCACGTGGATCTTGGGTCATATCCAATCCATTGCCATCCCTACCTTCGTCTTGAATGCAGTCTTCCACTCATCTCTAGGGCTAATATGAATCTGATGATACCCACTTCGCAAGTCTATCTTTGTGAAAAACCGAGCACCGTCAAGCGGATCTAGTAAATCCCGAAATGTAGGAATAGAAAATTGATATTTCATTATAATTTGATTAATCCGCCTACTGTCCACACACATACGCCAACTTCCATATTTTCTTTGGCACCAACAAGGCTGGTACAACATATGGACTCATGCTCTGGCGAATGAATCTCTTCTGTAATAATTCATGAACCTATCCTTATGAAATCGCATGCTCATAATGATTAATGCGATAATAGAGTAAGTTAGGTAAACTTGTGCCAGAGACTAGGTTTATATGATGCTAGATATCTCGTGAATGTGGCAGCTCATCTGGCATCTCTGATTGTGTAATGTCAGCGAACTCAGCTAATAATGGTTGTACCTCTTCAGGAATAGAATTCACCTCGAACTCATCTTTCTTATGCAACTTCTTGCAACCATCACAATTTTCTTCCAAATGTCCCTTCACAATAGCTAGAAAATTCTTCCTTTTAACCTTAGGATTTTTCTTCTTGTTCGTTAAAGGCGCTAATGAGCCTTCTTACTATTTTACCAAAACTCGTACACATTATCCATTCCTTTAAGCACTACGTCCATATCAAACTACCAAGGTCTACCTAATAACAGATGGCATACATCCATATCTACTACATCATACACCACATCACTCTTATAAATCTTCTCGATGGAGAAAGAAACACGATATACTTATGTCATACGCGTTTTTGTCCCTTTCTTTATCCACCATATTCTGTAATGTGCAGGATGCTTCTCCGTCGAAAGTCTTATCACATCAATTAGTGCCTTAGAAACTATGTTCTCACTGCTACCACTATCGATTATTATATTATACGTCTTATCATTGATGGTGCCACGTGTTCTGAAAATCTTATGGCGCTGGTTATCCTCTTCAAATTTTGGTGCCAATAAAATGTTTTGCACAATACAATTCAGCAACTCTCCCTCATCTACTTCCATTTCCAAGGCCTCTTAGTCATCCTCATCCTCAACATCATTAACCTCTGCTTTACTGACTTCTACCTCTACTAAGTTTAAATTTTTAGGACAACGTTCATTAGATCTATGCCCTGGTTCTCCACACTTCAAACACTTATTCAACATAGGCTTTGCATAGGGATTGTTTTACTGCCTAGGTGGTTGTTGTCTTAACTGTTGTTGCAATGGCTATTGCACCTGACTACTACTAGCCTATGTTTTATACTTGCTTTCAATCCCAATACTGCTTGGTCTATCTTACACGCCAGTAAATTACTTCTGCTGAACTCTAGAAACAGTCGTTGCTTTGGTTCTTTTAACTTCTTCTCCCTAGCAACCACTGTACCCATATCCCAAATCGCATCTACAATTTTATCTTCCAACTCTTGTTTCAATCCGCCAAGATATTTTGTTATTGTTTGAAACTCGGGCTCATCCATGTTATTCCTTGTGTGCAGACTATAAAATTCTTTCGTATACTCATCAATGCTGCGATTTCCTTGCCTACAATTCTAATACTTCATGTACAATTGTTGCTGATAATCTACTAGGAGGAAATACTCTTTCATCATCCTTTACATCTTAGGCACGACTTGATCAATGGTTTTCCCCCATCTCTTCTCCGATTTTGGACGTTTTGCCACCATGTGGATGCTGCAACCTTCAACTTAACTGCCACAATTTTAACCTGCTTATCATGCGGAATCTCCATATGTGAAAGAAATTTTCTACATTTGTTATCCAGACTAAAAATTCCTTAACATGCATCCTACTATAAAAATTTGCAATATCTATATTAATCTCAAAATCCTCAGCGTCTTTTGCTTCTTAATCATTGCCTAACTCTTCATGTATGTGTGGCTGCACTCGCCTTGTGAGTTCCAAGTTTGGAGTTACTACTTTGTGATTAAAATCTACAAGCGTTTCACCAAGATTGGCTCCCTAAATTTCTTCCTTGCGATCAACCCTTTGCAATTGTCACCTCTCTCGATCTTCATTCATGGAAAGTCTAAGACTCTCAATTGCCCACTCCATCGCCACCAATCTCGGGTTATAGATGTGTTCCATCACTTGTAAGGCTACTTCTACAGCTGCTTGTCTGGCAGCCTCTACGGACCGTGCCTACATCTCTTGATCATCGTCGTTGAGATGGTTATTCCTTTGTTCGTGCGGTCGTACCATGATGACAAGCGAACTCGCTCTGATACCAACCAATAAAACGAAATCATTATAAAACTTCCTTCAAAGAAGAAACTAGATTTCTGAATAATAAGAAATCTTATTGAAAGTCTAAATGATCAAATTAGGGTTTTGTGACCCCTTTTTATAACAAGCTTAAATATCGTAAATTTACCAAAATAGGAAAATTCAAAAT
The DNA here is from genome assembly GCA_039657385.1 of Citrus x changshan-huyou. Classification (NCBI taxonomy): domain Eukaryota; kingdom Viridiplantae; phylum Streptophyta; class Magnoliopsida; order Sapindales; family Rutaceae; genus Citrus; species Citrus x changshan-huyou. The sequence goes on from CM077550.1 coordinate 10,864,071, forward strand.
ACAAAATGGCAATTAAATTCTAAGAATCAACATAAGAAAAGGAAAACAAACAACACTCAAATCTGAGTTCTAGACAAAAAGAAAAAAATCTTAAAAGAATCAAGAAAAAAAAGAAAAAAATCTTAAAACTAGGAAACGACTAGGAAAGAATCAAAATTTTTGGCTCGATCAAGGGCCAGAATGGCTTAGACCATTTTACATTTTGTTCGTCTCGTCGTAATTTTTAAAACAACATATTATACACAAAAAATGGACACTCATAGCCCAAGTTATGGCCTCCGAAAGGTACCATATGTTGAGTGTTAGAAAATGTATATTTATAAAGGAGAAAATTGTCATTTTACACTTCAAGTTCCACTAACATTCCTATTTTTATGTATTTAAATCTCTTGTCATTTAATTATGTGTGTTGTATTATAATTAAGTATTTTATGTATTTTAGGGACATCATAGTCATTTCACAATGAACGAGAGATTAGACGGCAAAACGGACATCACTTTTGAACTCAGGACAATCGAAAACCTTAGAAGAAGCATAAAAGGAAAAATGTCACTGTTCACATGTACGGTATTGTCCATGTTACTGTTCACGAACTGTTCACATATACGGAACGATGACGTGGCATTGACCGATGACGTGGCATTGACCGATGATGTAGCATTGACTGATGAGGTGTCACGATTCCATTGGAGAAAATTCCTATGCATTGTTGATCGGTGACGTGGCAGCATGTTAATGGACTAAAAATTACGCGTACGGTACATGCATATACACATGATTATTTTCAACCAAACCGCGTCACTGTTCAAGCCGGTTGACTGTTCAAACCGCGTGGTCAAACCGTGTCACTGTTCAAACCGCGTGGTCAAACTGCGTATTGTTGACTGATGACGTGGCGCAGTCCTGAGCGTCCAAACTATTTTTAATCCGATGGACATGATTTACTCAATGTATCTATAAAAGGGGGCCTCCCCCCTAATTTGGCATCTCTGAATTCATTTTTGAGCTCCATTTTCTGTAATTCCTTCTCCATCTTGTATTTTCTACATATTTTAATAAATTCTTATTTTACCTCTAGTTCCATTATGAGTAGCTAATTTTTTTTCAAGCTTGGATTGAAGGTGAAGTCTCAACATGTGTCATGGGCTTTATTTGGTAAATTTATTTTCTCTTCCCCTCTAGTTTTTGTGGATGTTTTGACTTCTCACCGACAAATAATAATAATCTTGTCTAGATATAGCCCTGGTTTCACCGGCTTCCTAGTACAAGATTATTATTATTTGGCACGATAAGCCCTTAGCACCATATTGATTAGAGTGTGGTTCATGAGGTGTGGATCCCCCCCTCATGATTTAATTGACACTAATAAGGAATATTTAGCCCATAGTTCATGTTGATGTGGATCCAGATACCCAAGCGCTTCAATTATAAAAGTTTTCTCTTCAATTTATTCTCGCCATTTGAAGTTAAATTTTAGGATAATTTAAATCACTTCCACAACAAATCCAACCATTCTTATAGAAAATTAATTCTACATATAATTAAAATCCACCTCCTCGTGGGATCGACACTTGTGACCATTGATCTATTCAACAATAGATTCGTGCACTTGCGAGTTCAATAAATTTTGTACAATACCATACTCGCAACACACAACACCCTATTTCAAAACTTACCCAGGGGATATACTTAAAAGATGAAAACCAAAAGACTACTTCGTCATAACAAATTGTAACAACACATACAACAAAAACTGATTTTTTGTAATTTCTCCCATGTAGTCTTACTATTCCATGCATGAAAACCCTCCCTACATAGATAAGCACACACCCTAAATAGTCCACCTCCCATGAGGAACTTAAATCACTTGAAGAGCAAGCATTAAATAATCAGTAGACATAAAGTAATGAAGAATGAAAGACTAATTCTTCATAACAAAGTTGTGCCAAATACAAATAATAAAGACTAATTTTTGCGATATCTCCTGTGTATGTTTTTTGCGATATCTCCTGTGTATGCCTGAAAACACTCCCTATCTATAGATCAGGTACACACCTAAACAAGGTAAAGACTCATCGGGATTCTATATTATGCTTTAATGAGTCCAACTTCTATAAGGAACTTGATCACTTAAAGAACAAATAATCAACCAATATTAGAACTGTTAATACTTGCGTTATCAAGATATCATATCAATTCAATCTCTTGAAGATCACACAAACCCGAGGAACATTATCTCTGTAGATTATGCCATCATTAATAATAAAGTCTTCAAAATCATCCCAACTTTATTAATATGGTTCCCTTCAAAATCAAGTCAGCTATGTTCTCTCTTTAATAGGCCTTGCGGTTCGTAAATGTGATACATACCCAGGCAGCCAAGCCTTATTTTCACTGCGGTCTGTAAATGTGAAACACTAGCCGCACTTGCATGCAACAAAATCTTTTTATGCGTGCAAGTAATGTGAATATATATAATAACTTCAAGCAGAACCAAGATTCTTGGCAGCTATAGTTACCACAAATATTAATTACAACAAATATTGCAAGAATTTATATTTATAAACTCTAATCAGAGACAAGTCAGGCTAGCTCTTAATAGCTTTAATTATAATAAAATGCATAATGAGTTACATGAAAAATAATTATCCTAACACTAGATCTTGTGAATATAATGCCAACACAATTTCTACCAATATAAGTGTTTCTACTACATGGTTTTTGTTGTGAATCAGATATCTGCTTGTCAATTATCACTACTAGAAAAATTGGCTTTTACTGACACTCGTCTTCTGACACTTTTCTAAAAAGTATCAGTAGTTACATATATTTGGGTCATTTTCCGTGTTTAACAGACAAGTGTCACAAGTTACTAATTCTATAGTGTTTGTAGATTAAACATCAGAGATTATCGACACTATGGTATCAGAAACAACAACAAAAAAAGTCTATTTTTGTTTTAATTGCTACTCGAACCTAAGACCTCAAAACTGGAGTGCTTTATGTTCAAACAACAAACCACCAGGCCAAATTCGTATTTTAGTTTATGTTGAAAATGTTCAAATTATCATATTAAAATAACAACAATATAAAGCAAAAGCAAAAAACCCTAAAATCAACATAAACATAAAATTCTCTAACTTCTAATTCTATGGCCAGCCGCCTCATCTCTTTGGCAAGATCCTTCTTTTTCTTCGTACCTCTAAAAATTCTCCCCTTCGAGCCCTAAAATTCAAGGGTCCATGCCATGGGAAATCCTAACAACATTGCTCAAATTCTAAGACCCATACCATACGAAACCCTAACGAGCTACATGAGGTTGCGAAACATCCACCATGCCACTAAAGACCCATATATATATATATATTTTTTTTCATCTCGCAAGTCACCTGCGACTGAGTCTCACTGTCTCACGCGTTGATTAATGGCGGCCTCCGTTGCGCGATCACAGCTGACCCCACTTTCGTGACAGATCACTGCTAAACCCTCTCAGTCGGATCAAACACCAAAATGCATCGTCAGATTCCGTCCGCTTAACATCCCACGGCGGTTTAACGTTACCGTTAAGGCCTCTATTAACAGAAACGATGAGAAAATCGGCTGTAACAATAACAAAACCGCTCCGGCGCTTCACCCGCAGAGCATTCTCGATGATGATGAAGAGGACGCCGCTTCGAAGGATTCGTTGAATTCGCTTCCCCGTATGAGAAATATCCATCTTGTCCTTCTCCTTTATTCGCTTTTATTTGATTTTATTCTCTCTCGCTCTCTTTCTTTTTTTAATTATTGTATAGGTTTGGTTTGTGTTTCAGGGCCTTTGTCTTCGGCTCAGTTTTCAAATTTTGTATCCGACGGGTCCCGCCTTCGAGTTGCGTACCAGGTATTTGTTTCATTTCCGCAAAACCGCAGCTACTTATGTATAATTTTGAAAATTTTATGATTTGATGAGATTTTGTAAATATTTGATTGATAATTATAATTGAAGGGAGTTCGTGGAGCTTACAGCTACTTCAGTGTGTTTCCTTGCTTATGCTGGTATCTTTTTTTTCCCCCTTGATGGTAAGTTGGTTAACTGGGTGTTAAGAAATAAGAAGTATATTTATGTTTTTTTCTTTCTAATATTATTTTTTTAGAAGCTCTCTTTATTCTCTTTCACTTTGGAAAAATCAATCAATGATCTTTAGAACTAACATAGATGGGTTTTCATGGGCTCTTTCCATGGGAAGCGCAAGTTTGTTTTTTGGTTGCAAGATCTGTCAATGGAATATTTGTAGAGATGCATGTGGTACAGTTAAAATGTTACATGCCCTCACTTCCTGATAGCTTTATCATTATGTTGGTGGTGCTGTTAAGGATTTAGGCATAGCTACTTGAATTTTGATTTTGGAGGCTGTTATGTTAATATTTTGGTTTAGTTAATTATTGAAATTTAGACTACCATGAAAAGAAGTTGAATTGTATTACATAACTTACTCAAGTCTGTAACATTGCCATGGCTAAATAGAAATTTCACTTTCCTTGCCAAGTGAAAGAAAGGAGGAATTTTGATGTAATCAATGCTTGGTAAGGTCTAGATAGTAGTATCAATCATACTTCCTATGTAAAAAATTTTCTTCACTTGGTGTTGGAAGCAATTGTTATTGTTGCAGTCCTGTTTTATTTATACATAGAGCAAGTTCAGGATTGAGATGTTGTTAATATTTTGGTTTAGTTAATTATTGAAATTCATATTCTTGTCTTAAGGACCAGTTTCAATGACTTTGTTTGAATGTTCAAATATTTGTGCAGGGTGGTATGCGAGTTTAAATTTTTGAGCATGACACATCACCACCAGGTATCCGTATGCTCTAAACCTTCTGTATATATTTCTCAACTTTTGATGAGCTTACAAAGCATGGACTCTGTATTCTGATTGCTGCATGTTTCTACTCTTTCTTCCTTTGTTTTAAAGCATGAACTCTGTATTCTGATTGCTGCATGTTTCTACTCTTTCTTCCATGTGCAAAGGAAGGATTATAAGCCAATATTCATAAAAATAACCATTCCATAGTCAGATTATAAGTTATAAAGTTTAAGTAAATAGATTTCACAATAATTTGTATGCAACCGTAACTGCAATTGTGGGAAATAAATTAGGATAAATATCATCTCAACCATAACTGCCATTGGATTAATTATAGTCATATTATAAGTTATAAAGTTCAATTTAATAGTAATTACGTCATTTTTTTATTTTTGTTAAATCAAGTTTTTTTTTTTTTTAATGTTTGAGTTTTGTGTTGTGAATTTGATAAAAGTTTATTTCTGTTAACCATTGTTTCTCTCACATGGTTGGAAATTAACAGGCAATTTTTTTTCCCTTTTCCATGTATTCATTTGCAGATTTGATCAATGTGTTTGAAGTTTCTTTTTTCTCAACTTCACTTGTATTCTAACCCATCCACTATTGAATGGAGAATGGAGAAGCTACTGTTGTGTTAACGTAATTGCACTACTTATGTTCAAATAGTGGAGGCAATCATCCTTTTCATTTTAGCTTCTAGAAACGTTAAATTTAGCCACAACTAGTAGGCATCTAATTGGATGTGGCAGAAATTTTTATGTATGTAATTTAGATTATTCAGTTATGAGAGTGAGATTTCTCATCTCTTGTTTGTTGGAGTGTTGGAATTTGTAATGTGTACTAATAATATTTAAATATGAAATGAAAGATTTTATAATATAAATTAAGTTTTTTTGGTTACTTTGTGGTGTTTTTTAATTTCACCAATAAATCAATACGCAATGAGCTAATTCAAATTTTTATTTTTTTAAATAAATTAAATAGTGATACTATAGTAACAGTAATTATAGACACTAATGTGATATCAATAATTACTAATACTATGGTGTTATGATTTTAGTGATACTATAGTAATAGTAATCACTGACACCACTTACAAGTGTCACGATTTTTCTGACTCCCAGATTACTGACACAATTAATAAGTGTCACTAAAAGTAATTACTGACACCATTCTAATGTCAGTAAAGACCATTTTTCTAGTAGTGTATATCAAGTTATTGAAGTCCCATTTTGACAGTTGTATTACAACTTGCCAATACATAACTGAATTGCAACCATTACTTATAAACAATTATTGTAAAAAAAAAAAGTGGTAGTAGCGTTATGTGGCTGTCATATGTGTAGAATTTCATGGGAAAGAAATAAATTAAATTATAGAATATACTTGTGTCAGCCATAGAACACTGTGTTATAAGATTTTAGGATTTAAATTGCTTAGAAATTTTTGAAATTTTCTCATTTAGTTATAATCAAATTAGGTATGTGTTTTGGTCGTTTATTTGTATTTTAATTGTAATTTAGATTTCCTATTTGAGTTAACTTGTGGAAGTATGCTTACATTATTATAAATAGGAAGATATTGTCATTGTCATAAATAGTTTAGCTATTCAATACAGACAAATTGCTAGTTTTTTCTCATTGAGATTAATGTATGCATATTACCCCCACCTATTTCTATAATAGTCAATAACCCCTTGACATAAAAACTTTAGAGGAAAATAAGGGTAAAAGGATTATTTACTTGATATTTTATCTTGGGAATAGAAAATAAATATTAATTATAAGGGAAGATGTTTAAAAATAACAAAAGTATAAGAAAAATATCTTATTAATTTTTTTGATTCGAACGAAAACTTATATTCTTATTTTTAGTAATCAAATTTTTTTTATTTTAATCAATTTAATTAATAAAAAGTACGATTAAAGGTATATTTAAAAATAAGAATAATACTATAAAATTATGGTGATAGGAGGGTAATTGGCTGGGCAATAGTTTGGTTCGGTTTCAAATTAAACTAAATTGACAATTGTTTTAGAAATAATGATGTTGAACTGAATTGGCTCGGTTATCGGTTGCTTATTTTTTTTCGATTTTAAACCATAGTTTCCTTTGTAGTTCCTAACTTTGTTGGCTTCAATTTTTTCTCATATAAACTTATTATTTTTTAATTTTAAAAATCAAACCAAATTCATTTTTTTGTGGGTAACCCTTTTTTTTGCCTACCCCTATTAGCTATTATGGAAACAGAAAGGAGATAAGTGACATATATTGATTTGAGTAAGACAAAACTAGCAATCTCCTTTCTATAAAATTATCCACCTTTGTTTGCCCTATGGTTTTTATCTACGACCTTAGGTTATTGAATGTTAATATGTTATTTTAAAAAAACAAAAAAAAAATCACATTGTTGATTTGTTTGGATTAGAATAATATCTAAGCTCATTTTGATTAGAGTGTCATCTAATTGCATTTGCCTTATGCCATTCATAGAACAATATCCTGATAAGCATAGGTGTTAGCTTAATAAAGTATTCATTATTGAACAAATTTTATTGTATTCGCAAGTGCACGAATCTATTGTAGTATAGATTTATGGTGACGAGTGTCGATCCCACAAGGAGGTAGATTTAATTGTGTGTAGGGTTATTTTTCTACATGTGTATGTGAATTTGTTGGAGATGATTTTTTAGCAATACTAAGATTTAAAATAAAAATAAAAATACTAAATTAAAGATGAAAATAATTCAAATAAAGCACTTGAGTCTTCAGATTCACACTTAACACTTCACCTTGGGCTTAATATTCATTTTTAGTTCCAAATAAGTTATGAAGGGGCATTTCCACTCCTCATAAGCTTTACTCTGATAAATATGGTGTCAATCGCTTAGTGTGCCAGAAGGTAATGATCTTCCACTAAGTGTGGAGTCAAATACACATTGTGCCAGACGGTAATAATCCTTCTGTCGACAATGTGGCAAGACAGTCCACTAAATAACTTAGATGCACTCTTTGTCAATACTAAGTTAAGATGATCCACAAAAACCATAAGGGAGTCTCTTTCTAATAAATAGTGTGTAAAGTGCTTATTATGCCAAACAATGGCAATCTTTCACTAAGGAGTCGATATATCGTGCAAAACCTAGAGAAGATACCTGTCAACATTGAGTCAAAACAACCATATAAATCAGAGAGAAAAAGAAAATAAACTTACCAAATTAAGCCATAGATCATATTAAGGCTTCACCTAAAACTCCAACTTAAATTAGCCACTCATTATTAAACTAAGGAAAAACGATAATATTATTAAAACACGTAGAGAGTAAAATGGAGCTCAAATTTAGATCTAGAGTTGTCAAATTAGGATAGGGAGCCCCCTATTTATAAATACAATGAGTAAATCATGGCCAACAGATAAAAAACATTTCGATGCTTCGGATTACGCCACATGGCAAGATCTAATTGGTTGACACATCATTAGGTCCAATAATATGCTAGCACATCATTAGTCAATGGCACATCAATATTTTTCAGTCCAACAGAATACTGCCACGTCATCAGTCCATGCCATATCATCGGCCAACCCCACATCATTGGTTAATGTCACATCATCATTTTTTGGTCTAACAGGATGCTGCGACGTCAGCTGGGCCCACCAAAATTATAAAATTATGAATTTTCCTTTATACCCTTCTTAAGGTTTTTAACTATTTTGAGCTAAAAAATGATATGTGTTTTGCTATCCGACTTCTTGTTAATCATGAAATGACCAAAATACTAGTGAAATACATAAAATACTCAAATTATAACAAAACACGCACAATCAAAGTTTAAAGGACTTAAACACATAAAAATAGAAATGTTAATATGACTTGGAGTGCAAAGTGACAAATTTTCTGTTTATAAATATGCATTCTTTAGTGCTCAACACACATTTACCTCATCAAATCTACTTTCACTGTCCTGTTGCATCATAGAGTTCGTACAACAGTTTATACGAACATCATTTTTCATTGCCAGTGCTATAAAAAAAAGAGAAGGGATCGTCCTCAAATATACATGAATGATAGATAAAAGCTCTCATTTTTATAAATATTTGCACTCTTTTTCTTCCCTTTTTAGCATTGCTTAAATTACTCTTTTAGAAATTACTTCTTACGTTATTGACATCTTATATAGCATGATATCAACATTGTTGACATATGTATCCATAACATTGATTTTGATGATAATAAACTAGACTGAGAATGTTGGAGTTGTTAAAATTGGATAATTTCTTAGGCCAAATGATTAGGGGTGGGTATCAGTTCAATTCGGTTCAATATCAGTTTTTGGTTTGGTTTTAATTTTTCGGTAATGGTTTGCTTAATTGTTCGGATTAACAAATCGATTTTTCAATTCACCTTAACTTGCACACAAGACCTACTATAATCAATGTATAATAAACAAAAATAAAATAATTCACAAATTTGTATTTAAAAAAATGCAAGAATTTTAGACTAAAATAAAGAATTTTCAGAATCTGTTAGAGTGTAATTTATGCACTAGTTTTGCATTGTTTACTTCCCTTAATATCGATGTTTTGCACTTAATAATAGTGATTTACTTGTGTTTTACTTTTGTAGGTGCAATTCTATTGATTGGTGATAAAATTGAGCTACAAGATGATATTTAAGGATGATTGTTCTCTTGGAGAAATTATGAGCGTCAGAAGAACTTTGTTGATAAGGCGTGGGCGCGTGCTGTCAACTGCGGACCTGCAATTTTTAGTTTAACGTGTTTTGTATTTTTGGTTATTTTTGTAATTACGAATTTAATATTTCAGATATTAGTATTTTATTTTAAATAGAATTCTAGAGGAGAAGAGAGAGAGAGTATTGAAGAGAGGAATCTATTGTGAAAATTGGGACTTTTGGAAAAGAGAAAGAAACCCTAGATCTAAACTTTTCTCTTCTCTCTATGAAGAACTAAACCTATTTTTCTGGTTGAAGGATAATGAAGCTTTGATTCATCACTACTGTGAGATCTATTTTATGCTTTAATTGTTTTATTACTTTTTGGGTATTTGTTTATTCTCTGAATTATTTTCATGATTATGTTTGTTAATTAGGTAATTGGCCACTATTTAATTATCAACTTAATCTATTGTTAATTAAAGGATTCATCGTATGAAGAATTTAATGTTTGTGACAAATAACATAGCAGAGAGTTGTGTTGTGAGAATAAACAATCTAATTTAAATGAATCATCGTATGTGTTGATTAGGATTTGGGTCTCTCTGGTTTTTCAGGCTGTCAATTGATTAAATCCTATGATCGTATCTAGGGTTGTCTATTGATTAGGGAAATAACCAACGGTCGTACCTTGGTTATCGACTAGTTAAGGAGAGATTGGCTATTAGAGGGTCTCAGTAGCTATAACCGGTCTATTCATAAGTAATAATAATCTATATTTGAATCAATGATCAGTAGTCGAATCAAGCTGAGTTAATTCCTTCAACCAGAGCTTTCTCTAATTTGAATTACAACTTTAATTTGCATTCTTGTTATTTTAATTTGATTTTTATTATTGTCAACAATTCCCCCATTTTACGTTTTACGTTTCAAAAGGATTTAAATAATTATCGATCTCTGTGGACACGACCTTGCTCAATCACTATACACAATTTATTTAGAGTAGGAATTTATTTTTGTTGGCTTCGACAACCATCAAATTTTGGCGCCGTTGCCGGGGATTGGTGTCATTTATTTAATCCTTTTTACGTTTTACTTGGTGTATGGTTCGTTCTTCTCGTACAGGTCCACTTTCGTTTGATCCTAAAATTGAGAAGACAGCTCGCCAGCTGAGACAGCAGACGAAGCAAGCTAAGCAACGATCCTCGTTGCCTTTGCTTTCTGAAACAGATACAGTGCCTGATTTAGTTGAATCATCTAGCGATTCAGAAGAACAAGTGATTGATAGACCTGCACCTGTAGAAAGAACTCTTAGAGAGTTAGCTGAACCAGACTTGAATCAACAACCACTCTGCATTCAATATGTAGACTTGGAGGTAAATTTTGAATTAAAGTCTGGTCTTATTCATTTATTACCCAAGTTTCATGGTTTTGCAGGTGAAGATCCTCATAAACATCTTAAGGAGTTTCATGTTGTGTGTTCAAGTATGAGACCACAAAGCGTGACTGAAGAGTAGATTAAGCTGCGTGTTTTTCCTTTCTCTTTAGATGGACTAGCTAAAGACTAGTTGTACTACTTGCCTCCTGGATCAATTACAAAATGGAATGGTTTGAAGAAGCAGTTCCTCGAGAAGTACTTTCCTGCTTCAAGAGCTGCTAACATCAGAAAATACATTTGTGGGATCAGATAACTTCCTGGGGAGACTTTGTATGAGTATTGGGAGCGATTCAAACAATTGTGTGCTAGCTGTCCTCAGCATCAGATTTCTGATCAACTTCTTATTCAATATTTTTACGAAGGACTGTCATTGATGGATAGAAGTATGATAGATGCTGCTAGTGGAGGCGTGTTGGTGAACAAGACCCCTACTCAAGCAAGGGAGCTGATATCAAATATGGCTGCCAACGCACAACAATTTGGCAGCAGGCAAGATCTCACTTCAAGGAAGGTGAATGAGGTAAATATTTCTTCTGTTGAACAACGTTTAGATAAACTTACTTCTCTTGTGGAAAAGTTTGTTGTAGGTAATGTGCAACAGGTGAAGGCTTGTGGCATTTGTTACAATATGGGTCATTCAACTGATATGTGTCATACACTTCAAGAAGAACCCGTTGAACAAGCCAATGCAGTTGGAGGATTTCCAGGCATGCCTCAGAGGAGGTATGATCCTTATGCACAAACATACAATCCGGGATGGAAGGATCATCCCAACTTTAGCTATGGAGTTAGGCCGTCAGGATTCCCACAACAGTATCCACCAAGACAACCAGCACCTCCACAGTCAAACTCCAAGTCAGGTATATCTCTTGAATAAATTGTTAAATCGCTTGCGACTAACACTCAACAATTTCAGCAGGCAACTACAGCAAGCATTCAGAACTTGGAGAACCAAATGAGTCAATTGGCGACTACAGTGAGTCGTCTGGAGTCTCAAGTATTATAGAGATTGCCTTCACAATCTAAGGTGAATCCAAAGCAAAACGTTAGTGCTGTCATCCTTAGAAGTGGGAAGGAGTTGCAAGAGCCTAGTAAGAAAGTGACAAAGCATGTAGAAGATGAGCTTGAGAAGAATGAATTGATGCCTAAATCTCAAGATGCGCAGCCCACCAGAGCGAAACCCCTTCCTATTGTGATACCTCCTCCTTTTCCAAGCCGGTTTGCAAAATCCAAGAATGAGGAACAAGAGAAAGACATCCTTGAGACATTTCGCAAGGTTGAGGTAAATATTCCTTTATTAGATGCTATAAAACAAATGCCTCGATATGCTAAAGTCCTTAAGGAACTGTGCACCTCCAAGAGAAAATTAAGAGGAGATGAAAAAGTTCACATGGGAGAGAATGTTTCAGCAGTTCTCCAAAAGAAACTACCTCCTAAGTGCAAGGATCCAGGTATGTTTACTATCCCTTGTAAAATTGGTAGTGTTAGAGTTGAAAAGGCTATGTTAGATCTAGGAGCTTCTATTAATGTCATGCCTCGTTCCATTTATTCATCTTTGAATGTTGATCCATTAAAAAAAACTGGCGTGATAATTCAACTAGCTGATAGGTCTAATGCATATCCTGATGGGGTATTAGAAGATGTCTTAGTACAAGTTAATGAGTTAGTTTTTCCTGCTGATTTTTATGTACTTGATATGGAAGATGATAACTCCTCTAATTCTGTCCCAATTTTACTAGGAAGACCTTTTCTTAAGACTGCTAGGACTAAGATGGATGTACATAAAGGGACTCTCACTATGGAGTTTGATGGAGAGGTTATAGAATTCAATATGAATGATGCCATGAAATATCCTAGTGAGGAACATTCAGTATTTTCTATGGATGTTATTAACCCTATAGTGCAGGAAGTTTTTTACAAGAAAAAGACGAAGACATTTTATGATAGAATGATTTTGAGAAAGGATTTCTCTGTTGGTCAAAAAGTTCTTCTTTTTCATTCTAAGTTTAAACTTTTTCCGGGTAAATTACGTTCTTGCTGGGTTTGACCTTTTATTGTTACTAATGTTTTTCCTCATGGTGCAGTTGATATTCGGTGTCCGACCTCTGACAAAGTTTTTAAGGTTAATGGTCATCGCTTAAAACCTTTTTATGAAGATTTTTCGGTGAATATTATGGAGGATGTGGCTCTCGAGAGTCCCAATTATGGAGATTGATGCATAAATGTGTCTAGCCAAAGACATAAAACAAAGGCGCTTTTTGGGAGGCAACCCAAATGATTTATTTATTTTGGTTTTTGTTATATCTTCTTTTAATTTTGATTCATATTTTTTTAAAAAAATAATGTATTTGCTTATTTTGGTAAGAAGAAATTTTTTGATAAGGCGTGCCCACATCTTAACTAATAAGTACTTCTGTGATATTTAACGTAAAATGGTTTTAAGGCGTGCCCACGTGCTTATTAGAAAAGTACTTCTGAAATTTTTTTTGTGTCTCAAAGTGGTTCATCATTAAAAAAAAAATAAATTATTTATTTATTTAATTGAAAATAAAAAAAAATGAAAAAAAAAACTTTTTTTTCCTTTTTTTTCTTTCTTTTTTATATATATATTTTTTTATTTGAAAAAAAAACGAAAAAAAAAATTTACTGTTCACAAAATCCCTAATTCACAGAATTGGTTTTCTTCTCCAGCCTTCACCGAGCAGCCACGCAGCACCAGCAATCCATCATCACGAACTAGCCCATGCAGCAGCAGCAGCAGCCGTGTGTGCAACCAGCTCCATCCCATGCGCGCCCTGTATTCCAGCCTGGTGAATCGAAATCCGTGAGTGAAATTATTGTAACAATGCCGAAGAGGAAAGCATCAACTTTCAAGTCATCTAAAAAGACACCCGTCGCAAAGAAATCCAAGATTGCCGCTCCCACTACGGTTCCATGGAACACAGTTTCAGATTCACGCCAAGCCGTGAGACAAAGATCGAAACATGGAAAAGGCATGAGTGTTTTGCCACTTGCGGAATCCAATCTCGGAGGGTGCCTCGCATTCACGACTCAACAAGAGAAAGAAAGAAGCTCTATGCTAGAAGTGGTGCTACCTCTGATGACGAGTTTGACGAAGACACTGCTGCCCCGCCGACTATTCCTTCTACATCCGCACCACCTTTGAGCATTCAGTTAGAGAAAATGGAGCACAAGCTGAACAAGATGGAGCAGAATTTGGCCGCATGCTTCGAGAGTGTGGGATTTATCCCACCATTTCCGCCAAGCCCATAGACATTATGAGGATCAAAGCTCACAATTCAGGGAAGTTTTTACCATTAATCTTTTATCCTTACGCTTTAATTTTTATGTGAGCTTTGATTATCTTACATTAGGGACAATGTAAGTTCTTGGTGTGGGGGAGGGATTTTTGTATTATTGATGTCTGCAATTATTATTTTCACTCTACTCATCCTTAAATGATTTTAGAGTTAGTACGCTTCATATATTATTAACTTTCTTTTCCTTTCTCTCTCACTACTCTTTTCCCATCTATCTCAAATTATTTACATCTTTTTTTTTTTTCTATCATACTCTTTCATCACTCACATTTTATCTTTCATTTTTTTACTACATACATCTTTCTCGCTTATTATTTTTTTTACCTTTCCTTTTATATCTCACTCATACCTTCTTCTCATTCTACACCACTATTGATGGTTGATTCATTTGAAGAGTGTACATGATTTGATGGCAAATTTACCAACTTTGTGAGGATTTGAGCCTATGAGCAACCACTTTGCTCTAATTATTTTTGCTATGTGAATATCAATCCTAGTTTGTTTATTCTAGAACTTGCTTTGTTATGCATGTTGAAGCCACATTACGGGATTTTATGCATTAAAATGATAAGGGAAAACCATTTACCATTTTTCTATTCTCGCATTTTCCTTTTTCTCTACCTGAAGACCTTTATTTGCTACCTTTGTTTGAGCCTTAACCATTACCCATCTAATTCTCTCCGTCTACTTAACCATTTTTCTTCTTTTTGAGCCTCAATTTAAGGAGATTTTTGGACTCATTGTGTGAATATATTTTGTTGCTTTTTCTACCTTGTATTAAAGTTTCTCAATTAGATCAACAAGCATTATGCTTCAATTAAATTGTGCAAGGTTCGTTTCTTTTGTTTGATTAAAAAAAAAAAGAAAAAGAAAAAAAAAAGAAAAAGAAAAATCGAAAAAAAAATTCGAAAAAAAAAGTTTACATTCTTGGTGACTTGAGTAGAAATAAGCATTTTGATATCATAAGTTCATTCAATGAGTTCATTCTTCTCATTTTGATCTCTTTTTCTTTCGTAGACCTTTCTTTTTCATTTAACTTATTTAACCCCATTACAACCCTTTTAAGACCCTTAGATTTTTGCATTTAATTCATGTTTTGTGGATTGAGATATGATATATAAGCAAGCTTATGGTAATAGCATTCTTTGATTTGATTTGAGTGCATAAATGACACCCTAAACACTTTGAGTGCATGGAGTGAAGTCAATGAGAGGGCTATTAAATATTGTTGCACTTGATTTTTGAATGGATTTTCTTGGTGGTTGGATGTTTTTCTTTTATTCTATCTTATGAGATTCTATGCTTTAAAATCCTTGTCTCTCGAATGTTGATCGACTTAATTTCTTAAGGTATGCTTGCTTGAAATTATTTTTGGATGAGTTGAGATGAGAATTGAGTGGAGATTTGGGATTAGTCTTGAGTTATATGCTTGAGGACAAGCATCATCTTGGTGTGGGGGAATTTGTTAGAGTGCAATTTATGCACTAGTTTTGCATTGTTTACTTCCCTTAATATCGATGTTTTGCACTTAATAATAGTGATTTACTTGTGTTTTACTTTTGTAGGTGCAATTCTATTGATTGATGATAAAATTGAGCTACAAGATGATATTTAAGGATGATTGTTCTCTTGGAGAAATTATGAGCGTCAGAAGAACTTTGTTGATAAGGCGTGGGTGCGTGCTGTCAACTGCGGACATGCAATTTTTAGTTTAACGTGTTTTGTATTTTTGGTTATTTTTGTAATTACGAATTTCATATTTCAGATATTAGTATTTTATTTTAAATAGAATTCTAGTGGAGAAGAGAGAGAGAGTATTGAAGAGAGGAATCTATTGTGAAAATTGGGACTTTTGGAGAAGAGAAAGAAACCCTAGATCTAAACTTTTCTCTTCTCTCTATGAAGAACTAAACCTATTTTTCTGGTTGAAGGATAATGAAGCTTTGATTCATCACTACTGTGAGATCTATTTTATGCTTTAATTGTTTTATTGCTTTTTGGGTATTTGTTTATTCTCTGAATTATTTTCATGATTATGTTTGTTAATTAGGTAATTGGCCACTATTTAATTATCAACTTAATCTATTGTTAATTAAAGGATTCATCGTATGAAGAATTTAATGTTTGTGACAAATAACATAGCAGAGAGTTGTGTTGTGAGAATAAACAATCTAATTTAAATGAATCATCGTATGTGTTGACTAGGATTTGGGTCTCTCTAGTTTTTCAGGCTGTCAATTGATTAAATCCTATGATCGTATCTAGGGTTGTCTATTGATTAGGGAAATAACCAACGGTCGTACCTTGGTTATCGACTAGTTAAGGAGAGATTGGCTATTAGAGGGTCTTAGTAGCTATAACCGGTCTATTCATAAGTAATAATAATCTATATTTGAATCAATGATCAGTAGTTGAATCAAGCTGAGTTAATTCCTTCAACCAGAGCTTTCTCTAATTTGAATTACAACTTTAATTTGCATTCTTGTTATTTTAATTTGATTTTTATTATTGTCAACAATTCCCCCATTTTACGTTTTACGTTTCAAAAGGATTTAAATAATTACCGATCTCTGTGGACACGACCCTACTCAATCACTATACACAATTTATTTAGAGTAGGAATTTATTTTAGTTGGCTTCGACAACCATCAGAATCATTATTGTTATTTTTAATATCAAAACTTTTAGCCCAAAATGTAAATAAATAAAATAAGCTTTTGCACCATAATATAATTTACTAAAACATAAAGATCAAAATAATATCTTGTCCTATTGACTTTTGATCAAGGACCTTTTGAAAAATTTGCAAAAAATATTAGGCCATAATAGAATTTATGTATGCAAACATTTCCTAAATATTGGGCCATACTAAAATTTTATAAATGATAAAGATTTAAATGATATTATCGGTCCGGTTCAGGTTTTCTAACTTTTGATCCGAAAACCAAATCGAACCGCATAGTTCGGTTCGGTTTTTCTATATTTGACTTTTTGGCTTCAAAACAACCGAACTGAAACTAAAAAAATCAAACTGAACTAGATTTATTTTGTTTCGGTTTGGTTTTGCCCACCTCTACATCTGATGTTTTAAAAAAAATTATATGTAAACGAAAAACCGTTATGTACAAATGACAAGCGGATTTCGAACAAGGGAGCTTCTAACGGTAAATTGACAATGACAAACAGTGATCCAACTTCGTTAAATGAACTCTCTAGAATTAGACGATAAACCGACTATTCTAAACAGTGAGCTAACAATTCAAATTTTAACATAATGGTTACTTGGCACAAGTCAAAACGGCAAATCGACAAAGGTTAACACTAATTCAATTTTGCCAAGAAAGTCAAGAACGACTAGTTTTCTTATCCAACTATAAAAATACTCAAACAAATTCAAAATATAAAGAATTATACGATTATCATTAAGATTCTTATTGAGTATTCAACCTCTCTTTTGCTTATAACTTGTTATTCTTTCGCCAAATGTCATTTTTGGTTTTTATTTGTAAAAATATACAATGTGTGAGGAAAAATGGTGTAATCTTCATTTAAATATCAAAATTGAGTGTTTGTAAGTGTGGGAAACACTTTGGGAAAGTGGTGTGGGATCATCTCTATTTGTAAAGGTTTATTGACACATTGGAAGTCAATTATAAAGATCTTGAAGCCTTGAGTGATAAAGGCTTGGATAGTGGAATCCTCAAGCTCGGTTGGCTCGGAGGCATGGAGATAGGTGGAGTTTTTCGAACCCTGTAAAAATATTGTGTTTGCTCTCTTCTTCCTTATCTCTTTATATTTGTTTATTTTTAAATTTATCATTATTGAATTCTCTAAGACATTAGTTCAAATTGTTTTGTCATTTTATTTTCTTAAGTTTTTAAAACCCAATTCACCCCCTCTTTTGGGTTTCTTAGTTGGAATTTCATTTAGTATCAAAGCAATCTTCTCCTGTTAGGACTTAACCATTTAGAGTAAAAGATTCATGGCAACCTAAAATGATTCTAACTTCAGGGAAGGTCAGTCTGCTACTAGACCACCATTCTTTGATGGAAATGATTATCCATATTGGAAAACTAAGAAGAGAATTAATTTGCAAGCATTGTTATGGAGTTTTTTGTAATGGTCCATTCATGCCCACTATTAAAAATGAAGAGGGGGAAGAAATTCCAAAACCTTCACGAGAATGGAATGAGTTAGAAAAAATAAAAGCTTTTTTAATTCCAAAACCATAAATGCTCTGTTTTGTTCCTTAGGAAAGAAAGAATTCCACAGAGTTCCAATGCTTATGAAATTTGGAAGAAACTTAAAGTTGTTTATGAAGGTATAAATCAAGTCAAAGAGTTTGAAATCAGTAAATATACTAGGCAATATGAATTGTTTCAAATAGAATAAAATGAGAGTGTTCATTCCATGTACACTAGATTTATGGATATTGTAAATACTCTAGGAGCTCTAGGAAAAACCTTTTCAAATAACGAGAAAGTTAAAAGAATCATTAGGAGTTTACCAAAAAAAGGAGGCCCAAGAGAACTGCCATTGACGAAGGAAATGGTTTAAATACTTTATCTATTGATAATTTAATTGGCTCCCTTATTTCCTGTGAAGAGGACTTGGTAGTTGAAAAAGGTAATCATGACAAAAAGAAAACGAGAAAGCTTGAAGATCAGAAAGTGACAAAAAAAGTGAATTCGAAGATGAAGATATGGCTATGATAGCTAGAAAATTCAATAAGTTTTTCAAGAAATCTAGTAAGCGAAGAAAGTTCAAGTACATCAAACACCAAAAGAAAAATAAGGAAGCAATCAAGCACTTTAAATACAAGAAGTATCGACCCATAAAATTAGAATGTCCTTTCCTCAACAAAGTGAAGAAGAAAGCCATGGTGGTAACATTGGATGACAATGAAGAGGAGACCTTAGATGAGAAGGAATCAGATGAAGTGTCAAACCTAACTCTTAAGGCAATAGGACAAGAACTTGATGAGATAAAAAAAATTCCCTCTTATGATGAGTTGTTTGAAGTATTTTCTGAATTGCATAATGACCAAAAGAAAATGGGAATGAAAAATGCTTCTCTTGAAAAGAAAAATGTAAAACTTTCAAATGAGAATTACTTTGAATGAAAAAATTAAATGCCCAGAAGTAGAAAACAAAAGTTTGCACGAAAGAATTGCATTTAAAAAAAAAAAAGAAAAACAAGTTGTTTCATTTAGGATTAAAGGTTACTTGTAAATGATTTGAAAAAGGAAAATGAAATGCTTAGGAAAAAGAGTGATGAGATTAATGATATTGTCTTAAAATTTACAAATGGACAAAAGATTTTAGATAACTTGCTTAGCTCACAAAAATGTGCTTTTAATAAAGGAGGCATTGACTATAAGCCAAATTTGAAACAAAAATATTACAAGAATTACTTTGCGAAATCCACCTTCATTAATGATCAAATTGTATGTCATTATTGCAATAAAAATGGACAAATGAGTTATAAATGTCCAATTAAAAAAAATGTATATTATTGAATCAAATATATTTAGGTTCCAAAAGGAATCATTGCTGAGTTATAAAAGCTTTAGGTGCTGAGATTTCTCCTACTGGGATTGATTAGTATTAAAAATTGTCTAATTATCAAGCGATAATAATATTATTTTGTGCTTATGTTGTAATTTATATTTGTGTTTATGCAATATATTAGGAATTATTAATTATGTTTTAAATATATCTAATTTTGTGTATTTTTGTGTGTTTATTAGGTAAAATATTAATTTCATGTAATTCAAGGCTCCAAACAAATAAACGGAGGTCAAATTTGGATTTCGGAGGTCCGAAAACCTTAAGATCAGTCAAGATCGGCTTAAAATTGGTCTTGTGTAAAAAGAGTTGACTTTTCCTGTTGACCGAGCACTGATTGGATGATGAAATGAGCTTACAATAGATATGAGTACATGGGATAGCTAGCAATTTTGACTAAATCTCAACCGTTCATGATTCCATGGCCATGATTGTGCCACGTGGCAATGGTTGGTGAAGCAAGTTGTAGGATCCGAATCTTTGTATTCGGGTCAACCCGATCCACCCATTAACCCGCCAAATCTCAACCGTTCTTTGGGCAAATCGGACGAGTCAAACGATGCCACGTGTGATGTTGACTTTTAAAGTTTGACCAGCCATTGGATCTTGATCTAAAGGTTGTGAGGAGCACATGCATGAAGCTTATGATGGATCGCAACACACTGGATTATGAATTTATTTTTCTATAAATAGAGCATCATTTTATGTTTTTAATCATCTCTCTACAACTCTCTTCTTCTCAAATTCTCTCCATCTCCTTGTAATCTTGATTTCCAAGTGTGTTTTTAATATTTTGTATAATTATTTTTATAAATAAAATTAGTTTTATTTCCAATTTTAGTTGTTTTTATTACTTTTAATTATAAGTAATTCAATTTTACTACTTCTTTTTATTTTAATTATGCTTAACTAAATAATTTTAGTTAGGGGAAGGTGAAACTCTTAGGAAATAAATATGATTTAAGAAAATTCTATTTTTAATTTTATAAATTAAATTATTTTCTATTTAATTTTATACATATTTTATATTTTGAAATTTTGATTTATTGTAGACAAACAAATGAATTTGGCACAATAAATTCTTAATATCTTAATATAAGGTATGGTAAAATGGTATTTTGACTTATTGTAGACAAATTAAATTTTGGCACAATAAATACTTAATCCATCATAAAATTAAAGGGAAAATAATAATAATTTATATAATTAATCTTTTGGGCAATAAATCTAAAAAAAAAAGGCAAAAAAAATTTATTAAGTTTTATTTACTTCTAAGAGTGGATTCATAACCCTAACTAGCTCAATTTCATAGTTTCATTTAAATTAAGTTGTTTATATTTAAGTTTTAATTTCAATTTTTAGTTAAAATAAAATAAACAAATTAAATCTTTTCTCTGTGGATCGACCTCAGACTCACCGAGTTATAATACAACAAGACACTCTTATATTTGGGAGTTAAAAAAATTACTTTTAAGTTGTGTCAAGTTTTTGGCACTGTTGCCGGGGGAAAGTTTTTTATTTGGTTTGTTTTTCCATTTTTTTTATTTTTCTCTTCTATGTAAAATTTCGTTTGCCCCCTTTTCCTTTTCTTAAATTCTCTTTTATCCCCACATCTTTCATAATTCTAGTTTCACCCCAACAATTCTCGTTTCCAGCTCATTCTTCTCGTAATTATGTTCTGACCCCAACATCTTTCAGCCATTTCACTTTCATCCAAAAAGGCTCAATTCTAAACTTCTAAAAATTACAGTGTGGCCATAAAATTAAAAATAATTTACAATAGGATCCCTAGACGAAATTCCTCAAAATAATCAAGACTTGGACTTACATTTTGGACATAATTTGGACTTAATTTGGACCAAACTAACTCTAACTACTAACTCTTAACTTACTAACTACTAACTCCTAACTTTTTTTTTTCAGTTATTTAATTTTCTGCATTTATTTTATTTCGTTTTTTTTTTTTGCTTAATTGGTGGGTTCAACCACCATTTTTTTAGTTATTTTATTATTTTGCATTTTTTTTTTGCTTAATTGGTGGGTTCAACCACCAAAATTGTTATTTAATTTTAATTTTCTTTTGTACACTTATATTATTTTTTTATTTTGTTATTAATTGGTTGGTCTCGATCTTCAAGTGGCAGGTTAATTCGTAGATCTCAATCTCCACCACCAATCATGGATGAGAACCAAGATGAAAACTTTGTGCACGAACCTAATCCTCAAATTGATCAGGGAGACAATAATTCTCAACATGGGCATGATCAGAATCAACCAAGAACTCTGAGAGACTACATGAATCCAACCAGAATCGGAGCACCGTCGTGTATAGTATTCCCTCCAGAAGCATCTCGATTAAACTTTAAATCAGGTATTATTCAACTTTTACCAACATTTTGTAGTTTAGAATATGAGAATCCGTACTTGCATTTAAGAGATTTTGAGGAAGTTTGTAATACATACACAGACCAAAATTGTAGTATGAATATAATTAGATTAAAGTTTTTTTCTTTTTCATTAAAAGATAAAGTTAAAACTTGGCTACAAAACCTTAGATCTGGATCAGTAAGAACTTGGAATAACATGCAAGAACAGTTTTTGAAAAAATTCTTTCCACCTTTACTTAAGTTTTGATGATAAAGAATGTGCTTTGATGATTACATTATATTTGATGAAGTTTGATCTTATGCAATCTATAATTGGTGAATGGATGCATTTTTTGTACTTTATCGATGTATTGTTGAATATGCATTACTTGTCTTAAATGATATCGAACAAGGGAAAAATACATATACTTCGAGAATTTTAAGCATATAAGATATTTTAAGTTATATTGAAATGTCATATTAGATCATTGATGGAGTTGTTGGTTTGTTATAATTGTTTAAGCTTATATGGAAGTGTTTTTAACCATGTTGTGTATTTTAGGATTTGCTTATATTTAAGGGGAGATTTTGCCGAAATTTTTGCTCGCACAAAATGGATAATATTTTCATTGAATTATTTTTGACGATCTTGTTTCGATTGCATCTATCTATTTTTTTAATGATGAAGTGAGAGATAAATATGATATGTTTTTAGATAAAATCATTTTGGTTAAAATTTTAAATTGGCCATATATTTAGGGGGAGCATACAATATGATTTTTGTTAATATATGGGAGACAAAGTAATATATCATTTCAATTTTGTCAAACAGAGGAGAATAATATGCACTTTTAGTATTGTTTTGATGATTGATATGTGATTATGGTGATGATTTTGATGGATTTGATGTATAATGATGATTTGATTACATGGTTGTTTTATATGATGATTTTATGTTATAAGTTGCTAATTTGGTAATTGATAAAATGATGGTTCATGATTTTTTTTTTGGTTGATGGATTATGTGATGATTTGTGTATGGAGTTAGTTTGTATGATGATTTATGATATTTTGAAAGTGATATTACTAAACTTGTATTTGAGGTGATGCTTGTTGTTAAGGAGAGATTCTAGCGAAATTTCTACTAGGACAATATGGGTAACAAATTTGCTACTCTTATTCTTTTCCTTTAAGTTTTCTTTTTGATGATGAAGGGGGAGAAGAATACATGTTTTTAAATTTATAAAAATTTGCTACTCTTTTTCTTTGCCAATTAAGTTTTCTTTTTTATGATGAAAGGGGAGAAAAATGCATGTATTTAAATATGTTATTTTAGCTAATTGGAAAATTGTAAGAGAAGCTTACATTTAGGAGGAGTAATTTGTGGAATCATTCTTTAAATACATGTAAGGTTTGTCATCATCAAAAAAGGGGAGATTGTTAGCATATATGTATCAATAATATTGATTTTGATGATAACAAATAAGATTAAGAATGATTAAGGTTTTAAAATCTCAAAATAGTTTTCATATACTTTAAATCATCATTCTCACTTTATAAATGCTTTATATTATATGAAAACTATTTTTATAAAATTGGTTATTCTCATGTTGATGGTTTCAATTGAAAAATCTTTGAGAATTTTGATAAATTCTAAGTATTGCTTAAAATCCTGAAAATGGACCTATTTGATAAGTTTCATAAAATTTTGAGCCATAGTATATTTTTATAAAGTTTTTGGGCTGAACTATAATTTTACAAAATAGTTCACTGTAGCAGTCACTGTAGAAAATGGTGATCCGACATCTCGATAACGGCGATCCGACATTGAGCAGAATTGAAGAGTAGCCTTTGGACACTAACAGCGATCCGACATCTAGATAACGGCGATCCGACAATTTGAAAATCCAGCCCAACGGTCATATTGATCAGTCAAACGGTGATCCGACATCTAGTTAACGGTGATCCGACAGTGAGCAGAAAGTCAATAACGGCTAGTTTTCAGCTCCAACTATAAATAAGCTCAATCCAATTCAAACAAAGATAGATCCAAGAGTTATCATTGAGCTTGCAGCATGCTATTGAGCATAAAACTATTATTGAGCTTTGAACTTGTTTTTGTTTTTTTGATTCACACATTGAGCATTCATTTGTAATCAAACACATTGTGTGAGAGAAAATTCATTTGTAGACTTTATCCTTGAGAGGTTGTAAGTGTTGGGATACACTTGGGTTAAGAGATTGGGGATAATCTCTTGTTGTAAAGGTCCATTGACACCTTGGAAGTCAATTGTAAGCGTTTGAAGCCTTGGGAGGCTTGCTTAGTGAAATCCTCAAGCCCGGTGAGCTTGGAGGCTTGGACGTAGGCGGGGGTTGCCGAACTACGTAAAAATGATTGTGTTTGTTTTCTCTTCCCTTACTCTTTTATTATTGTGGTTTATTGAATTTATTATTTTCGATTCCATTAAGGCATTAGATTGAATTATTGTGTGGTTTACTTACCTTAATTTTTAAAATCTCAATTCACCCCCCCTCTTGGGTTGCCTAGTTAGTATTTCATACACATCAAGAATCACACAATAGATAGTTTAGTAGTCTTGATATCACACAAAGATATGCTAATGTGAAAATTTATCATCCCAAGTTCATGTCAAATTTTGACAAACTGATCCTCACTAAGGGGTTTTGTGAAGATATCCGCAAGTTATCTTTTGGTTGAAATGAATTCTAATACTACATCCCCTTTATTAACATGATCTCTCAAGAAATGATGTCTAATAACTATATGTTTGGTCTTAGAATGTTGAATAATATTCTTTGACAGATTTATAGCATTAGTATTGTCACACATGATAGGTATATGATCAAGATAAATCGCATAGTCTCTAAGGGTTTGTTCATTCAAATGGCTTGTGCCCAACAACTACCAGCAGCAATATATTCAGAATCAATGGTTAAAAGAGCAACTGAATTTTGTTTCTTACTAAAATAAAAGACAAGTGACTTAAAAAGTGAATTCCTTGGGACATAATTGAAATCTTGCACATAAACATACACTAAACATGATATCAAGTCTACTAGCAGTAAGTAATGTTAAAATGCAATCATACCTTGATATGTTTTGACATTAACTTATTTACCTTTTTCATCTTTGTCAAACTTGATTGTTGATCTCATTGGAGTACTTTTACTCTTTCCATTTTCAAATCCAAATCTTTTAAGTAAATCTTTTAAATAGTTGTCTCGATTGATGAAGATTCATTATTCACTTTGTTTTATTTGTAGTACAAGGAAATACTCCAATTCTCCCATCATGTTTATCTCAAATTCTTTGCTCGTACAAGATGAAAATTCTTTACAAAAAGACTCATTAGTGGAACCAAAAATAACATCATCAACATAAATTTGAACAATGAGTATATCTTCATTTTTATGCTTAATAAAAAGTTCAATATCTGCTTTTTCCATTGAAAACTATTTTCCAAAAGAAATTTATTAAACATTTTATACCACGCTCTAGGTGTTTGTTTTAAACCATATAAAGCTTTAGAAAACTTGTGAACATGATTTGGAAATTTTTGTTTTTCAAAACCACAGGATTGTTTCACATAAACTTCTTCCATAATATAACCATTCACAAAAACACTTTTATCATCCATTTGATACAAAATGAAATCTTTACGACATGGAAATGCTAAGAGCATCCTAATGGATTCTAATCTTGCTACAAGTGCAAAGGTTTCATCAAAATCAATTCCTTCTTCTTGATTGTATCCTTAAGCTACTAATATGTCTTTTTTTCTTACAACTACACCGGATTCATCCACTTGTTCCTAAACACCCTTTTGTACCTATACCATATTGATATTCTGGTTTAGGAAAAAGTTTCCATACATTATAACATATTAACTTTTCTTGAATTGCCATAATCGAAGATTCATCATTTTTTGCATCCGAAAAGATTTTGGTTTAATTTGAGATATGAATACAGTATGTTCACATGTATTTCTAAGTAATGATTTAGTAGTTATACCTCATGAAGGAAATAGAAAGAGTTTAGAAGACAGTATATAAACACTGCAACAGAAAATATTTACAGACGAAGAGTTAAATCTAATTCGCACTTCTTATTATTGCTACTGTGACCGCTACCATCATCAATCGACCAATTCAGTGCAAAAGTCTTTGGATCTGGCTCTGGTGTATAAGCTTGTAAAAGATCAAGTAACTCGTTAGCAGTAGAAGCAGAGATAAAAAGTTTTTTTTACAGAATATGGAACAAAATGATTCTTTATTGCATGGTTAATAAAAGTTAGCAAGCCACCATAAAAATTATTAACATTTAACAAACCGATGGGTTTTTTAATGAATATTCAAGTGGGCCCAAGATGCAAATGTAATCAGTGCCTCAAAAGTTGCAAGATCTCCTGGCAAGAAAATAAAAGCATCAGCATGATTCATCATTTCAGATATTCTCTCTTGCATACTTGATACCACTAATTCTTCTCCAATTGGTGGGCCAGACATGCACACTAGTGGTTTCATGGCTTTTGGGATAATGCCTAGTACTTGGCTTCTTCTAGTAAAAACAGCTTCTGAGACAAGTCTTGATAACCCTCGTTCACCTCCTTCATATACAAGATGCAGTTTCCTATCTGCTATGACACGACCAAGATCTACTGCTGCCTGAACAAACTCTTTGTACTTTCCATAGTGAAACCCAGAAAACACACAAATGTTTTTGAATTGTTTACTCGAAGATGCTGCCATTGGACTAATTTTTCAAAAACAAGTTGTAAGTGTTTGAAAAACGAGCTCATATTTAAAGATCTTGGTGACATAAATAATGAGAAACAACTGTAAATGGGTTGGCATATTTGTCAAATGACGAGTAAAGCTCGTGGCTCAATAATTCAAAACCAAACAGTAAAAAGAAAATAATGATTAGAAAAAGCAAACAGTAAAAGAAAACAAATATTTATTAAATACAAAATCACACCGCTAAATGTAATAATGCAAATGATAAAATAACAGTAAAGTAAAATAACAGTGAAGTAAAAGGATATTTACTGGTAGTTGTGATTGTGGCTCACATCTTTCTCTGGTTTTACGTCCAGTAACGGCTTGAACGCCCTCTATGGGCCGAGGATTGGCTTCCCATCCAGTTTTCTTATAAACTGGCAAACATGGTCTTTTTGAGTCAGATTCCCAAGACTAAACTGTGCACTTTCTTTTTGGATTAGTATCCACAAATTATAAATCTCACATTGCACAAATCCGCTTCGATTCGTCTCAAGAGATCGTAAGATATCATTCAACGATTCTTTACTCATGCCATCTTTAACGAATTTAATTTTATCTTCACGAGTATCAAAAACCATTCTTAAAGATTTCAATCCGGTCGTTTGCAACCAACCCTTACACAGTTATGACATTTTGAGCCAAGTCGTTTAGCTCTCCTTTTCTTAGCAGACGTACTTTTACCAAAACCAGGCATGTAAGAAACAAATGGATCAGAAAACTCACCTGCTAATCATACCTTTACTTCAATTAACCAACGAATGTCAGAAGGAATGCCATTGATCATTAACAAACGCAGTCGTTCACAACGAGCTTTGTAAATTTTCCTGAGGGCATTCTGAGGGAGAGAGGGAAAATGCTTATGCAGGTTATGTTGTGTTTCTTCCATGTTTGATTTTGGGGTTTCAGTTATTGTGGGAAACTGAAGATACCGACTTAAGAAGTCACGGAGTACCGTTATCTATCATTTATACGGGAAAATAAATCAAAACACACCAAAATCAAATCACACGTTAAAGCGAGCAAAAAGAAACACACAATATAAAAGGAAAAATGAATTTACATTCGTTCTCTCATTGAGTTAACCTCAAGCTTCAATTGAAATTCATATATGCCATGCTCTATTTCTCTAAGCTGTATTTTCAGATCCTCAACATAGGACACAAATTCTGGTGGTTGCAGATCTCAAAGTGGATGTGATTTACAGCTTTGTATCAGGCCTCTTAAGTGAAATTTCACACATAAATCTTTTAAGATGTGTGAACAGGAATTTTCTCATTGAGGTACTCATGATGTAAAATGAAAATTGATGAGAGAATGTACAACTGTCAAACTAACACACTTGCACAAGAAAATATAATGTTAAAAAAAATATGTACAGTGCATCAATCTAGAAAAAAAATCAAACAATGAAATGGCAAAATAATAGTAAAACAAAACAAAACAAAAATCAATCATTAAAGACTTAATATAAAAACTGGTGGGTCACCCAAATTAATTTCGATGTCTTCGTCACGTGCGTGATGTTCCAGATATGGTTTTAATCTTTGACCATTAACTTTAAATGTGACACCGTTCTTTGGATTCTCAATTTCTATGGCCCCATATGAATATACATTTTTTTACAACAAATGAGCCACTCCATTTTGACTTTAACTTCCTTGGAAATAAATGAAGATGAGAATTATAAAGCAACATTTTTTGACCAATCTCAAATGTTTTTCGAAAAATTCTTTTATCATGAAATACTTTTATTCTTGCCTTAATAATTCTTGAATTTTCATATGCATCATTCCTTAATTCCTCAAGTTCATTTAATTGTAATTTTCGCACATTACTAGCATCATCTAAATTTGAATTAAAAGCTTTAATAGCCCAAAGTGATTTATGTTCAAGTTCAACAGGTAAATGACAAGGTTTACCATAAACTAACCGATAGGGTGACATTCCTAATGACGTTTTAAATGCAGTACGGTGAGCCCAAAGTGCATCATTAAGTCTAAGAGACCAATCTTTTCGGTTTGGGTTAACCGTTTTTTCCAAAATTTGTTTTATCTCCCTATTTGCTAATTCAACTTGACCATTTGTTTGAGGATGATAAGGGGTAGCAACTTTATGTGTAATTCCATATTTCTTCATTAAAGAGTCAAATGACTTATTACAAAAATGCTTACCTCCATCACTGATAATGGCTCGAGGGATTCCAAATCGACTTAAAATATTTTCTCTTAAAAATTTAACCACAGTTTTACTATCATTATTTCGACAAGAAATTGCTTCAATCCATTTTGAGACATAATCAATTGCAACTAATATATACACAAATCCAAAAGATGATGAAAATGGACCCATGAAATCAATTCCCCAACAGTCAAATATTTCAATTTCAAGTATGGGATTTAAGGGCATCATGTTCCCTTTTGTAATTGATCCCAATTTTTGACATTTTTCACAACTTTTGCAAAATTCATGTGTGTCTTTGAACATGGTAGGCCAATAAAATCCACACTGCAAAATTTTATCAGTAGTTTTTCTTGAAGAAAAATGTCCACCACATGCTTCAGAATGACAAAAATTAATGACACTACTTACCTCATTATCAGGAATACATCGTCGAAAAATTTGATCTTGGCAATATTTGAACAAGGGTCATCCCAATAAAATTTCTTTACTTCAACAAAAAATTTCTTCTTCTCTTGAGCATTCCATTGCAAAGGCATTTTACCTGTAACAAGAAAATTAACAATGTTAGCATACCATGGCATTGAAGTAACAGAAAATAAAAATTCATTAGGGAAAGAATCATTGATGGGTGTTATATCATTGCAGAATTCGGATGTGAGTCTTGATAGATGATCAGCAACGACATTTTCAGCACCCTTTTTATCTTTGATGGTAAGGTCAAATTCTTGAAGTAACAAAATCCAACGAATTAGTCTCGGTTTGGCATCCTATTTACTCATCAAATATCTCACAACAGCGTGGTCAGTAAACACAACAGATTTAGAGCCAAGCAAATATGAACGGAATTTGTTTAATGCAAATACCACAGCAAGTAATTCTTTTTCAGTTGTAGAATAATTCATTTGAGCACTATCCAAAGTCTTACTCGCATAATAAATCACAAAAGGCTTACCATCCCTTCTTTGTCCTAAAACAGCACCAACAGCAAAATCACTTGCATCACACATTAATTCAAAGGGCAAAGACCAATCAGGAGATTGCATAATAGGTGCAGATGTTAAAAGACAAATTATTTTCTCAAAAGCCTTTTGGCAATCATCATTCCATTCAAACGGTGCATCTTTTAATAAGAGGTTACAAAGTGGTTTAGATATGGCACTAAAGTTTTTTATAAACCTCCTATAAAATCCTACATGTCCTAAAAAGAATCGCACATCTCTAACTATTTTTGGTTGTGGCAATTTAGATATAACTTCAATTTTTGCTTTGTCAATTTTAATTCCTTTAACAGAAACAACATGACCCAAAACAATTCCAGAAGTAACCATGTAGTGACATTTTTCCTAATTCAACACGAGTTCTTTTTCAACACATCTTTTTAAAACTTTCTCCAAATTATCAAGGCAATCATCAAAAGAATTCCCAAACACAGTCAAATCATCCATAAAGACCTCCAAACAATGTTCAACTATATCACAAAAAATGCTTAACATACATCTTTGAAATGTTGCAGAAGCATTACAAAGCCCAAATGGCATTATTTTAAATGCAAATGTTCCAAAGGGACATGAAAATGTGGTCTTTTCTTGGTCCTCAAGTGCTATAGGAATTTGATAATAACGTGAATATCCATCTAAAAAACAGTAGTAGGGATGTCCTTCTACTCTTTCTAAGATTTGGTCAAGGAATGGTAATGGAAAATGATCTTTTCTAGTGGCTTCATTTAACTTTCTATAATCAATGCACATGCGCCAACTAGATGTAATTCGTGTTGGAATTAATTCACCTTTTTCATTTTTAACAACAGTGATTCCAGATTTTTTAGGCACTACTTATGTAGGACTTACCCACTTACTATCAAAAATAGGGTAGATAATTCCCACATCAAGCAATTTAAGGACTTCTGTTTTGACTACCTCTTTCATGTGTGAAATTAATCTTCTTTGAGGTTGTTGACATGTTTTAGCATTTTCTTCCAAATTAATTCTATGTGTGCAGATTAAGGGATTAATGCCTTTAATATCATTTAAAGTCCATCCATTTGCATTTTTATGCTTTTTAAGAATAGTTAGTAACTTACCTTCTTGGTCGCTTGTTAAAGTAGAAGAAATCACAACAGGATAAGTTTGTTCTTCTCTAAGAAAAGCATACTTCAATCCTTCAGGCAAAGGTTTCAATTCCAGTTTAGGTGTTTCTTGTTGTTCTGTCTTTTCAATACTTCCAAGCTCCTCAAATTTTGGCTTGTCATTATAATTTTGTGAAGTTTGCACAGAATCAAGCAACGAATTTATATTAGAAATATCAAGTTCAAGTTGCTTATTTGACTCAATTGAATTAACTAAACAAACATTAGAAAGTTCAGAAAAATCCCCTTTTTGAATATTTTCCTCGAAACAAGATTCAAACAATTCCTTTTGTTCATTAGTATCATCTTCATTCTCATTTTCTTCATTAGGTTGCCTCCACATGTTGAAAACATTCAATTCCAAAGTCATATTCCCAAATGATAAATTCATTAAACCATTCCTACAATTAATCAAAGCATTAACAGTTGCTAAAAATGGTTGACCTAAAATTACAGGAATTGGTTTGTAATTATTCACAATAGGTTCAGTTTCCAAGACAATAAAATCCACAGGGTATATGAATTTATTAACTTGTACTAAAACATCTTCCACTATTCCTTTTGGTACTTTAACTGATCTATCGGCAAGCAAAAGTGTAGTTGAAGTTGATTTTAACTCACCAAGATTAAGTTGAAGTTGATTTTAACTCACCAAGATTAAGTTGAAGATAAACTGAAAATGGAAGCAAATTAACACTAGCACCAAGATCTAGTAAAGCATGCTCAGTTATGTGATTACCAATAATATAAGAAATGGTAGGACAACTAGGATCTTTATATTTCAACTTATTATTAGTAGACAGAATTGTACTTACCTGTTCAGCCATGAAAGCACTCTTTCTTACCTTCAATTTCCTCTTAACAGTGCACAAGTCCTTTAAAAATTTGGCAAATGAAGGTACCTGCTTGATTGCATCTAATAGAGGAATGTTAACTTTCACTTGCTTAAAGATTTCATAAATTTCAGAAGAGTGGTTTGATTTCCTTGGTTTATTCAATGCATGCGAAAATGGTGGTTCAGGTGGAACACTAGTTATTTCTTCACTAGGTGTAAGTTTATTTAGTCCTTCCTTATCCTTTGAATTTTCATCATTTTCACAAGGTTCAGGCATAGGTCTATCAACAACCTTACCACTACGAAGAGTTATAACTGACTTGACTTGGTCTGTGGGTAGATTTTGTTGAATCTTAGGATTTGGTTGTGGTTGGGCTGGAAATTTTCCTTTTTCTTGAATTGTGAGTGCAGAGCAATTTTAGCAAGAGTATCTTTCAAATCAGAAAAAGTTTGTGCATTTTGATTGTTAATAACATCTTGCTTTCTGATGAATGAGTGCATTATGTCTTCCAGATTTTTCCATGGTGGTGGAACATATGGTGCAAAAGGCTGAGCATTTTGGAAATTTTGTGGAGGTGGTGCTTGTGAAGATTGTGCATTATTATTATTCCTCCAACTGAAATTTGGATGATTTCTCCAACCAGGATTATAAGTATGTGAATATGGGTTTGGTTTATTAAAGGTGTTAATGGCATTAGCTTGATCATTCAGACATTCTTTAAGTGCAGGCAGAGTGGGACAATCTTGAGTGAAATGATCATTTGAACTACATATGTTACATGCAATTTCTTGAACAGATTTTACTTGATCACTCTTTTTATGCTCCAAAGCTTCAATCTTCCTAACTAGGGATGCAAATTTTGCTTGTAAATCATGATCTTCCCTAAGGTTATGGATTCCTCCACTAGATGGAGATGGTTGTTGCTTATTTGTCAATTCAAAAGTTCCAACAGTATCCTAATGCTGTGCATTTTCAGCTAATTGGTCAAGATAATATAGTGCATCCTCAGGATTTTTATCCCTAAATTCACCATTACACATCATTTCAACAACCTGTCTACTTTGGGGTATTAAGCCCTCGTAGAAGTAGGTGACCAATAGCCAAGTTTCAAAACCATGATGTGGACATATGTTGAGCAACTCTTTAAACCTATCCCAATATTGGTATAATGTTTCTCCATTTTTTTGAGTGAAAGAAGTGATCTGTCTTTTAAAAGAATTTGTTCTATCATAAGTACATAATGACAATATATACATTATCAAAATCAACATATGGCAATATATAAATCATCAAAATCAACATCGCTATTAAGAAAAGTCATCATATATATTTATCCATGCATCATGATTATACACAATAATAATTCAGTTATGTAAACATACTAGCATACTTTCGCAAATTCAAGTTACTATCCATCCATCATGATCCATTCAACAAAATCAATATGATAAGAATTGTTACCAAAACAATTAAATCATTTTCTCTTAGATCATGATCAAGTGATTATTCTCACAAACTTTCATTGAGGAACTCTCCACCATTTCTTGATTATGGTACCTACAAAAAAAAATTCAAGTTGTGCCTTTTGATATCCAAATACTCTTGGGTCCTTGAGTGTTAGCAATGATTCCTTTTGGAACCCAAATACATTTTGCTCCATAATATGCATTTCTTTTAATTGGACATTTATTCTTCATGTGACCATCTTGATTGCAATGATGACAAACAATCTTATGATCACTTGTGGAGGTAGCTTTAACAAAACAATTCTTATAATACTTTTGCTTCAAGTTAGGTTTATACCGAAGTCCTCCTTTATCAAATACACTTTTTTTAGAGTTAAGCATATTATCTAACATCTTTTGCCCGTTTGTAAATTTTAAAACAATCTCATTTAACTCATTACTCTTCTTCTTAAGCATTTCATTTTCATTTTTCAAGTCATCTATGTGTGATTCTAGATGCTCGTGTGAAGTGCTAGGTTTCTCATTTGATAATGCAACTCTATCATGTAATGTTTTATTCTCTAATTCTAGGCATGTAATCTTTGCACTTAGAGATTCATTTTCATTTTTGAGCTCTACCATTTTCTTTTTAAGACATACATTCTTTTTGCCAATTTTCATCCACTCATCATGTAATTCTTTAAAAGCATCATATAATTCATCATAGGTAGGATCTCTTACCTCATCGAGATCATCATTATCATCTCCTATTGCCATAAATGCTAGGTTTGACACTTCTTGTGAATCTTCTTCATCACTCGATTCTTCATCGCTATCATCCCAAGTAGTCACCATGGCTTTCTTCTTGAGTTTGTTGAGAAGTGGACACTCCGATCTTATATGGCCATGCTTTTTGTATTCAAAACAAAAAATTGCCTCCTTCTTTCCTTTCTCTACCTTAAGGTTTTTACTCATGAGTTCTTGAAAGTTTCTTCTCTTGATTTACTTCTTAAAGATCCTTCTAAACTTTCTAGCAATCATCTCAATGCCTTCATCTTCAAAGTCACTTCCATCATCATCACTTTCAACTATAGAAGATTTAAAAGCAAAGCTTTTCTTTTTTTTTTTTTATCTTCATCAATTCTTTCATTAGCTATATCTTCTTCATATGAAATAAGTGAACCAAGAAGATCATCAAGTGATAAAGTATTAAGATTTTTTGCTTCTTCTATGGCCGTTCTCTTTGGTCTCCACTCTTTAGGCAATGATCTAATAATTTTCTTCACTTTTTCACAATTACTAAATGTCTTTCCTAGTGCTTTAAGAGAATTGACAATATTAGTAAATCTAGTGTACATATCATGAATACTCTCATATGATTCCATTTGAAACATCTCATATTGCCTAGTGAATCTACTAATTTTACACTCCTTGACTTGATTTGTTCCTTCATATTCATATACAATAATTCAATCTAATGCCTTAATGGAATCGAAAATAATAAATTCAATAAACCACAATAATAAAAGAGTAAGGGAAGATAAAAGAAACACAATGATTTTTACGTGGTTTAGCAACCCCCGCCTACGTCCACGCCTCCAAGCTCACCGGGCTTGAGGATTTCACTAAGCAAGCCTCCCAAGGCTTCAAACGCTTACAATTGACTTCCAAGGTGTCAATGGACCTTTACAACAAGAGATTATCCCCAATCTCTTAACCCAAGTGTATCCCAACACTTACAACCGCTCAAGGATAAAGATTACAAATGAATTTTCTCTCACACAATGTGTTTGATTACAAATGAATGCTCAATGTGTGAATCAAAGAAACAAAAACAAGTTCAAAGCTCAATAATAGTTTTATGCTCAATAGCAAGCTCCATGATAACTCTTGGATCTATCCTTGTTTGAATTTGATTGAGCTTATTTATAGTTGAAGCTGAAAACTAGCCGTTATTGACTTTCTGCTCACTGTCGGATCGTCGTTAACTAGATGTCGGATCACCGTTTGACTGGTCAATATGACCGTTGGGCTGGATTTTTAAATTGTCGGATCGCCGTTATCTAGATGTCGGGTCAGTGACTGCTATAGTGACTGCTATAATGACTGTTACAGTGAATTATTTTATAAAATTATAGTTTGGCCTGAAAACTTTATAAAAATATACTATGACCCAAAACTTTATGAAATTTATGAAATAGGTCCATTTTCAGGATTTTAAGCAATACTTGTTATTTATCAAAATTCACAAAGCTTTTTCAATTGAAACCATTAACATGAGAATAACCAATTTTATAAAAATAGTTTTCATATAATATAAAGCCTTTATAAAATGAGAATGATGATTTAAAATCATATGAAAACTATTTTGAGATTTTAAAACCTTAATCATTCTTAATCTTGTTTGTTATCATCAAAATCAACATTATGGATACATATATGCTGACAATGTATATATGTTAATGTTGAATGATTTGTTTCATATTTGCATTCATTTTTCATGCATTAAAAATGGCTTTTTAAGATGTTTCGGGTTCTTGAAATGAAACAATTATTGGTCATAAATCAAAATAGATGTGCGAAATTATAGTTAAAGTAAACGGATTACTGT
The DNA here is from genome assembly GCA_039657385.1 of Citrus x changshan-huyou. NCBI lineage: Eukaryota > Viridiplantae > Streptophyta > Magnoliopsida > Sapindales > Rutaceae > Citrus > Citrus x changshan-huyou. Next base: position 10,900,280 of record CM077550.1, read on the forward strand.
TTATAAATAAATGGTTTACCATTTAAAAATAGAAAGTAGGAATGAAATCTGCAAGTCATCGATTAACTAATTAAAAATAAACGATATACCAATTAGAAGTAGAAAGGTTTTTTGTGATAACGGATAACGAATTGGGGTAAATAGATGATTGTTTAAGTGAAGGAAACATTCTGTTTTTTTATCATTTAACTGATTACGCATTTAGTGGTAACTAGAAATTATCGGCTCACTGTAATATGAAAATGGTTCACCAATTTCATTTGATAAACTATTGTTTTAGGTTTTCTTCTTTATGTTTCTTTAAGCCTTAACTGTTTCTCTCTCTACTGACGGCACTACCCTACATCTCCCTAAATATTCGTCAATTTCCTTGTGTTTTCTAGCCAAATTGAAACCATAAAATCATTTCTAATCACTCGAGGAACAATTTTAACCGATCAAAGCAACATTTCAAACCGAAATTAAAAAATTCCTATGCCCTCTGTCTTCATTTTAAATGGTTCAATTTCTCCCAAAATACCAAATTTTCCAAATTCCCAAATTTAGCATACATGGTCGGTGCTGAGTGTTCAAGGACTAGAGCAAGATGAAAACCAACAGCAAGGAGGAATCCAAAACCTCCCAGGGAGGTCCCGGAGTTCAAAAGAACCCATTTCCTCATTGTCCCCATGACTAGACATTTCCAAACCATTTTATGAAATGCAAGGTAACTGATTCTAACTTTGTGGATTTGGATGATTTTGAGGAGCTAGTTGGTAGTGTCGTTAGTGCACCAAATTTAAAACTTTACTAATAATATAAACAACTAATACAAAGCGAGTAAGGATCGATCCCACGAAGACTATGCTAGTCATATTTATTATCAACTCTAAAGAAAGAATAAAATAATAACAGTAGTCGTAGTAGTAATAGAAATTAATTTAACTAAAGAAAACGCCAATTATACATAAAAATGGGGGATTTATGAAATTTTAACTAAAAAACAAGAAATAAAGAAATTAAAACTATGAAAGCAATAATTTAATAAAAACTCTAATTAAAGGATAAAGAAATAATAATGATGAAAACTTTAATTAAAGGATCATTCGGTACCACTAAACATGCACATAATATATCAATTCTATCATCAATTTCTATTGAAACTATCAACCGCAGACAACAATAAGCATTGTTAGTCTCAATCTTTCCTTAGTGTGTCGTTAGGCAAAACAAGCTCTTCACCTAATTTCTAACCATTAAATAATTTAAAATGAACTAGGCAATAAATACTCAAGCTCATATTATTTAACCTAAGTTATGTTCTCCAATTAAAATCACTGACTCCAACCTGCTACTAATGTTTAAAATATCAAGACAATTACAGATCAAGTATTTTAATCTAACAATAGAATTTTTCAAGTCCTATCTAATTGGCAACTCAAATAAGACAAGAATAAAATTATAAACATTAATTATAAAAAACTATTAACAACCTCAATTAAATAAATTGAATAATAGAAATTGAACATTAATCATATGACATATTGGGGGTTTTGAATTATGTTAGCCTAAAGGACTACACATAATGTAATTTTGATGATAACAAACATGTGTCTTAAGTGATTTAATAAATATTTATTTCACATTTTCACTAGTTTTTGAAGGATAATATTTATACAAGTGAATCAAGTGAAATCAAGCTCAAGACACTCAACGAACAACGGCAAAATCAAGAATAAAGTTTAGAGGTCAACGGACAAATTATTGCGATAAATTCTTGTAAAGCCGGTATGATTTAATTGATGTATGATTTAGCATTTGAGAAGCTCAAGAGATTAATTTAAATAATTACTTTTCATAAATTAAAAGGTCTTATTTTTATAAGATAGAGTATTTTGTGGATTTGAGTAATTTGGACTTAAATGAAAAGTTTTGCAATCTTTGAATTTAATAAGTATTATTTTGAATTCCGAAGTTGGATCTTTTTGCAAACATTTGAAATATTTTGGACTAAATTGAAAGGTTTGAGAACTTTGAAAAATATGGGTATTATGTTAAATTTTAAAAAAGACGTCTTTGAAAAATAATAATATATTTGGGGCCATATCATAATTTCAAAAAAATTTGGAATGATAGTTATTATTTAAAAATTCTGAAATTGGACTTATTTGTAAAATTTTATAGTATTTTGGGCCATAGTATAATTATAGAAAGTTTTAGGCTAAAGTGTAATTTTAGTAAATAGTGTTACTCTAGCAAATTCAAATTTAACGGTAATATCACTGTTATGAGCGGGTAGCCGGATAAATCAAGCAGCTAACCGCTTGGTTGCGGGAATTTGTCTATAATGGCTAGTTTTTGGGCTATAACTATAAAAACTCAACTCCAACTTCATTTTAAGGACTAATGAAAGCATAAACAAGATCTTATAACATATATTGAGCTTCCAAATCATAAAATCATCATAGGTTGAATCATCATTGAGCTATATTTGTTTATTCACTCTTAAAGAGAGTTTCATTGTTGTAATTTTCATTTCTCATCAAATTGTGAGTGTAAAAGTGTGAGAAACACTTGGGGTAAAGAGATTGGGGAGATAATCTCTTGATTGTAAAGGTCCATTGACACCTTAGAAGTCAATTGTAAACATTTGAAGCCTTGGGAAGCTTAGATAGTGAAATCCTCAAGCCGGATGGGCTTGGAGGCGTGGACGTAGGTGGGGATTGCCGAACCACGTAAAAATCCTTGTGTTTGTTTTCTCTTCCCTTACTCTTTTATTATTGTGCTATATTGAATTTATTGTTTTTGAATTCTATTAAGGCATTAAATTGAATTGTTGCGCGAATTGTTTAGCATAATTTTTAAAATCCCAATTCATCCCCCTCTTGGGTTGCGTAACTTGCATTTCAAATTCATCCTCAATGAAATAGAAAATATAGCCTAACATAATTGAATTGGGAATAAGAGTATTGATAAAACCAGTTATGGAGATTAATCTAAATGGCTTACTTCACGTATACGGTACTATTCATATATACAGTACTATTCACATATACAAAACAATGATGTGACATTGACCGATGTTGTGGCAGCATCCTATTGGACCAATGATGTGGCATTGACTGATTATGTGGTGTTAATTAATGATGTGGCATTAACTGATGATGTGTATTGGATAAAAATACTGATGTGTCAGCATCTTATTAGACCGAAATACTCATGTGGTGTTGACTGATGATCTGTTACAACCAATCAAAGCTTGCTACGTGGCGTAATCCTGAGCGTTCAAATTATTTTCATCCGATGGCCATGATTTATCAATCGTATGTATAAATAGAGGGCTCCCCCCTTATTTGACAGCCCCGAGTCCATTTTTTATCTCATTTTCTGTAATTCTCCCCCCATCTTGTATTTTCTACTTATTTTGGTAAAATTATCGTTTTACCCCTAGTTCAATTATGAGTGGCTAGTTTTGTTTTAAGGTTGGGGTTGAAAGTGAAGCCTCAATATGTCGACAGAAGAATTATTATGGTCTGGCACAACATGTTTTTTACACTACACTTAGTGGAAGATCATTACTTCTGGCACATTGAGCGCTTGATACCATTTTTGTTAGATTGAGGATTATGAGGAGTGGAAATACCCCCTCATGAATTAATTGGAATTGAAAAAGAAATATTAAGCCCATGGTAAATGTTAAATGTGAATCGAGAGACTCAAGCATTTCATTTGCATTGGTTTTATCTTCAATTCATTCCCGTCATTTTATTTTAAATCTTAAGACAAAAAAAAAATCACTTCCAACCAACTCACATTTACACTTAGAAAATTAACCTTACGCATAATTAAATCTACCTCTTAATGGGATCGACACTCGTCATCACAAAATCTATTCTACAATAAATTCGTGTACTTGTGAGTACAATAAAATTTGCACAACAAGTTTTTGGCGTCGTTGCCGGAAAGGTAAGTTATTTTAATTTGTAGAGTTAATTTTCTTTATAAATATTGTTTAAATAATTGTGTCTGCAGGTTTTAAGTGTGTTTTCATAATAAGTGTGTAGCAGCGTGATAAGGTCAGTATTGTAACTTTTCTCATCTTTCTTTTTTTTTTCATCTATTTTGTTTTTAATTTTTACGTGCTCTTTGCCTGCATGGTCGAAGGTCACAGTCACCTAATCTAGAACTTGTAAACGACTGGTGTGTGCAATCTCTAATACTATAGGTGTCAATATGCAAGTGTACACAACAAGTAATATACTGATGAGTATTCAAATTAGCTCCACAGGGATTGATGTTATCAAATTTGTTACGGCAATCTTCAATAGTGAAATTTTGTTTTAATTGAAAATAAAGCAACTAATAAACAAATTAAAATAAAAATGCAATAAAGAAAAATACAATAAAGAAAATTCTCACATCAAACACAAGGATAAAACTAATGAGAATTGAGTAGTTGAGTGAATAAACTCATTTAATGGCTTTGACTATTTTTTAATTACAGTACCATTGCTACAGCATCTACTACAGCACTGGGCAAAATCCCTCATACATCCTCAGCTGTCGCATGTTGGATATTTTTTATATCTAATGCAACCTAACAGTGACTAATTGTTACGCCAACGTTAAATATAGCATTAATCGATCTAGCTTCTATTTACCCTACAAGGTGAATTCATATCTCTACTTCATCACTAATTTTAGATCAAGCATGACCCTATTCAAATTGAGATTCCTTGAACTTGGGAAACCCAATTTAAAAGCAAGTATTGTCTTAATGAGATCAACTAAATCAGACCTTTTTGAGACTCTTTTTTAGCTAGTATCCCTAAATGAGTAGTCAGCCAAAATAGAGAATTAAAAGAAATTCAAGTAAGAGAAAATACTATAGCAAACACAGAGCAACACACATATATTAGTCAATCATCTATTAAGATCGTTTATCACTCAACTACAATAAAATTAGTTCATGATTTGTGATAGACAAATAAAAAAAAGGGTTTCAGCCATCATATTCATACCCATAATAAAATAGAAAACAAGAAAATAAGAAGAATAATTGATTTTTATTTTACTTTTCGATTTCTCCTCTTGAATTTTTTCTCTCTCTTGAATTTTTTTTTCTTGTTGTTTCTTTATGGTTATTCCTTTGGTTGACGACTCTCCCTTTCTTCTTTCCGTGTGTGCTCTTTTTATAGATTAAAATTAAGGCAATCGGAAGTTTAGGGCGCGTATCTTTCAGTTTTGGAACCTCTAGATTGCAATCTTCTAAGTATCTCGTGTGAAATCTTCTCTATCATGCTTTAGGATTGCCACAACAACAGTGCTATAGCAATGGCTACTGCATCTTACTTGTTTCAATTCTTCTGTAGCCAAGTTCTTTCCTTATCTTTGCAAGTCTTTGGTAGTAAAATGCACGTTTTGGCAAACCTTGGTACTGACATGATATGTCAGTAAAACTTTAGTAGTAAAATGATAATATCCCTTAAATAATCAATTCAAAATGTCAAAATCCATAAAGAAAATCATGCAAAATTAGACTTAATGAAAAACTGAAATAACTCCCTAATCATTGGGTTGCCTCCCAATTAGTGCTTGATTTTAGGTCCTTTAGTTTGACCATCCTTAATTGCTCATGATATTGGATCCCTCAGGAACAAGTCCTCCTTTGGGTGAGTCACAACAACTCCCATGTAATGTTTTACTCTATGCCCATTAACCTTAAATTCTTGACCCGTTCTTTCATCTAAGAGGTCAACGGCCCCATGATGATATACTTTAAGAAGCTTGAAAGGTCCTGACCATCTAGATTTGAATTTTCCAAGAAAGAGCCTTAATCTTGAGTTGTGAAGCAGAACTTGATTGCCTGGGATGAGATCCATTTGCTAGATTCTTTGGTCATGCCATTATTTAGTCTTCTCCTTATAAATTATTGCATTTTCGTAGGAAAATAACCTGAACTCCTCTAACTCATAAAGTTGTAATTTATGTTGCTCTGCTGCAGCAGTCATGTCCATATTCAATTACTTGACTACCCAATATGCTTTATGTTCTAACTCTAATGGCAAGTGACATGCTTTTCCATAAACAATTCTATATGGTGACATGCCAATTGGAGTTTTATAGGCTATTTTATAAGCCCATATGCAGCCATTTAATCTAAGTGACTAATCCTTTTTGTTGGGACTTACAACTTTCTCTAAAATCTTCTTTATCTCCCTGTTGGATACCTCTACCTGTCCACTTGTTTGCCGATAAGATGTTGTAGCAACCTTATGTTTGATTCTATATTTGGCCAATGTTGCAGCAAATGTTCGATTGCAAAAATGTGTTCCTTCATCACTAATTATAGCTCTTGGAGTGCCGAATGTAGAGAAGATGTTCTTTTGAAGGAACTTCACCACTGCCTTGGCATCATTAGTTGGTAATGCTACAGCTTCCACCCATTTGGAGACATAGTCTACAGCCACTAGGATGTATAGGTTGCCGAAAGAGGGTGGGATAGTCCCATAATATCTATCCCTAATACATCAAAAATCTCTACTTCCAAAATATTAGTGAGTGGCATCTCATGTTTTTGAGAGATATTTCCTGCCATTTGATACCTGTCACAACATTTAACAAACTCATAAGCATATTTAAAAATAGAGGGCCAATAATAACCTGATTGTAGGACTTTTGCTGCTGTCTTATGCCCTCTAAAGTGTCTTCCATATGCTGCAACATGACAAGATTGCAGGATGTCTAAAATATTTTCATCTAGTACATTGATCACATGGTCTGAACACATATTGTATAAATAAGATCCATTGGTAACTTTTTATATCATGAAGAAACCTCTTTTTTTGTTGGTAACTCAAATCTGGCGGTAATAGTCCACTCACTAAATTATTAGCAAAGTCTGCATACCATGGGAATCTTGACTGCTGGAGCATCTGAGAGTGCTGTAACATCACCAATTGCTCATCCAGAAATGTTTCTGTGATATCTTTCTTTGTTGGAGTGCTTTCATTTGCTTCCAGCCTTGAAAAGTGATATGCTACTTGATTCTCAGTGCATTTTCTGTCCTTAATCTCCAAGTCAAACTCTTGTAGCAATAGGATCCACCTAATCAACCTTGGTTTGACATCCTTCCTCGAAATCAAATACTTTATAGTCGAGTGATCTGTGTAAATAGTCACTTTGGTGCCAATCAAATAAGCTCTAAATTTGTCAAAGGTAAAAACAACCACCAACAAATCTTTTTTAATAGTAGTATAGTTGAGTTGTGCATTAGCTAAGGTCTTGCTGACATAACAAATGAAGTGAAACATCTTGTCTTTCCTTTGCCCTAACACTGCTCCAATAGAATGGTCACTGACATCACATATCAACTTAAAAGGCATACTCCAATTTGGTGCTATAACCATTGGTGCTGTTACAAGAGCTTTCTTCAGTGCAACAAAAGCCTTTTAATAATCTTCATATCAAAATTGAAAAGTCTGTCATGTTCCAGCAACATGCATAAAGGTTTAGCTATTTTGGAAAAGTCTTTAATGAACATTCGATAGAACCCAGCATGTCCTAGGAAACTCCTAATACCTTTTACTTAAATAGGTGGCGGAAGTTTATCAATCACTTCTATTTTTGCCTTGTCCACCCCTATTCCCTTTCTAGAAACTTTATGGCTTATGACTATCCCTTCTTGTACCATAAAATAGTACTTTTCCCAATTTAGCACCAAATTAGTCTTCTTACATCTCTTAAGCACATTTTCTAAGTTATGCAAACAATCATCATATGATTCCCCAAAAACTGAGAAGTCACCCATGAATACCTCAAGTGTTTGCTCAACCATGTCTGAAAAAATAGACATCATGAACCTCTGGAAAGTTGTGGAGCATTGCATAGCCCAAAAGGCATCCTTCTAAAGGCAAAGGTACCATAAAGACAAGTGAATGTTGTCTTCTCCCGATCCTTCGGTGCTTAGCAATCTGGTTGTAGCCCGAGTATCCATCTAAGAAACAATAGTTTTCTTTTCCAGCAAGTCTGTCCAGCACCTTATCTATTAAAGGCAATGGGAAGTGATCATTTCTCGCGGCCTTGTTTAGCTTCCTATAATTCATGTAAATTCTCTATCCGGTCACTGTTCTTGTAGGAGTAAGCTCCTTCTTCTCATTTACTACAATAGTCACTCCACATTTCTTTGGAACACATTGTACTGGACTTACCCATAAACTATATGATATTGAGTAAACAATTCCAGCATCAATCCACTAAATGATCTCCTTTTTCATAACTTCTTTTATGATGGGATTCAATCGTCTCTGTTGCTCCATAGAATTACTATAGTATTCTTCCAACGAAATCTTGTGCATGCATATGGATGGGTTGATCCCTTTAATATCTACCATGGTCCATCCAGTAGCCTTCTTATATCTCCTCAATTGATCTTCTATTGATCTACATTCAAAGAAAATGAAATAATTACCGGGAGTGTATTATTGTCACCAAGATAAACATATTTTAAATGTGAAGGTAAAAGCTTTAATTCTAAAGTAAGAGGTGACATAATAGATGGAAGAAATGGTTTTACTTCCCTGTTTGAGAGGTCTAAAGATTCAAAATGTCTGTCAGCCCTCACGGGTTGCTTCTCTTCTAATCATGCTATGTTACCTACTTGAGGATCTTCATCTTCAAGTTCTTCAAATGTTACAACATTGATTTCCTCCTTACTACAACAACTGTTTAACCTTTCTGTTATAACAAAGTTCACAACACTGGTAAAATTGCAGTCTTCAACCTCATCGGGATTATTCATAGCATCCAGCACATTGAATGTAACTTGCTGATCATTCACCCGCATAATCAACTCTCCTTTTTGCACATCAATTAGAGTCTTTCCCGTAACTAAGAAAAGTCGTCCTATAATGATTGGTACTTCTTTGTCTGCTTCAAAGTTTAGCACTATGAAATCCACTAAAAAAATAAATTTATCCACCTTCACCAATACATCTTCAATCTTCCCTTCTAGATAAGAATGAGATCTGTTTACCGGGTCACTATTGTTGGCCTAACCTCACCAACTCTCAATTGCTTGAACATTGATAATGCCATAAGATTGATGCTAGCCCCTGTTGTGTAAATTTTATTGAACTCACAAGTGCACGAATCTATTGTAGAATTTATCAATGGTGACGAGTTTTGATCCCACGAGAAGGTAGATTTTAATTGTGTGTAGAGTTAATTTTCTAAGTGGGTGGTTAGATTTGTAGTGAAAGTGATTTAGACTATCCTAAAATTTAAATTAAAATGGCAGGAATAAATTAAAGTTAAAACTATTGTAATGAAGCGCTTAGGTCTCTGGAGCTCCACTCAACATGCACCATGGGCTTAATATTCCTTATTAGTGCCAATTAAATTATGAACCTTACTTCAATAAATGTGGTGCTAAGTTCTTATCTTGCTAAATAGTAATAACCTTGCACTAGGAAGACAATTATATCAGTGTAATATCTAGACAAGATTATTACTATCTGTCGATGAAAGGTCAAAACATCCACAAATATTAGAGGGAAGAGAAAGTAAATTTACCAAATTAAGCCCATGGAACATGTTCGGACTTCACTTTTAACTCAAACTTCAAAGAAAATTAGCTACTCATAATTGAACTATGGGTAAAATGGAAATTTATTAAAATATATAGAAAATACAAGATAGAGAAGGAATTACATAAAATAGGATTAAAAAATAGATTCAGGGGTGTCAAATTAGGTGGGGGAGCCCCTTATTTATAGATACAATGAGTAAATCATGGCAATCAGATTAAAACAATTTCGACACTCAGGATTGCGACATGTGGCAAGTTCTAATTGGATAGAACACATCATCAGGGCTGTCATTCCGTGCATATGCATGTATCATACGCACATTTTTTCAGTCCACTAACATACTGCCACATCACCAGTCAACGCCACATCATCATTTTACTCCAATAGAATCGTGACACATCATTGGTCAAGTCATGTCATCAGTCAATGCCACATCATTTGTCCAATTGAATGCTGCCACATCATCAGTTAGTGCCACATCAGCGATCAATGCCATGTCATCGTATCGTATATGTGAACAGCATCGTGAACATTATCATGCACAGTACCATATATGTGAACAATGTCGTTTATCCTTTTATACTCCTCGTAAGGGTTTTTATTGTCCTGAGTTTAAAATTGTTGTCTGTTTTGCTATATGATCTCTTGTTCATTGTAAAATGACCATGATGGCCCCTAAAATACATAAAATACTTAATTATAATAAAACACACATAATTAAATCACAAAGGACTTAAATACACAAAAGTATGGATGTTAGTGAGACTTGGAGTGTAAAATGACGATTTTCTCTTTTATAAATATACACTTTCTAGCACTCAACACACCCCCTAACCAGCTTGTTGTTAGTCCCTAGCAAATTAAGCGATAACACAATTCAAACCCAAAATGATTTTTTTTTAATGGGAAATTATCTACCGTCCATCCGTTTTTTCTAACTTTTTTAAAAATAGACAATTCTTTTTTTTTTTGCTGGAATCCACCTGAAATTATATTTCTTTTCACTTTTCCACTTACGTTTGGAGACCGTTAAGAAAACTAACGAAATATTGTTTAAATGATTTTTTTACCCTCAAATGTAAAAGAAAATTTATCCACGGACTACCTGTTTTTTTTCTTATTTTTTCAGAAATACACAATTCTTAATTTTTTTTTGCTGAACTCCACTTGAAGTTATATTGTTTTGCACTTATCCACCACTTAGTCGTTGTGAAATGAAGATTTTACCCTTATGATGTTAGAAAGTTATAACGGTCTCCAAACAGAAGTCGAAAAGTGAAAAGAAATGTAACTTCAAGTGGATTCCAGCAAAAAAAAAAAAGATTTGTGTATTTTTGAAAAACGGTGAAAAAACGGGTGGATGGTGGATAATTTCTCCTTTTTAATTAAACAATCATGTTTATTCAATCAGACTAATGATAGCAATTAAAAAAAAGTATAAGCATTATCTCTAGCCTAAAAAAATATCACCCCGACATCAACCATCCACATGAATGAGTCTAATAGACTTTGTCACAGCTACAGTAATCAAGTCACTTTCAAGAATGACATGTCAAACCCCAAAATCTTACCGATAGTAGTGACACTCTCACAAGAAAATTAAACCCAATAAAAATAGTCACTCCAATGAATGGTAAATTGAGAGAAAATAATAAAGAAGTAATATCACACACTCTCACCTAGATGAAAGAAATATGCCCACAGCTTAGAAATAATACAATCTTAAGTCAAACAAAATGCTAGTCAAACCAATGTTTTTTTTTTTTGGCACCACCACATTTTTTTAACCCATATAACTAGCTTCTACTTTAGACTATAGTTCCCTAAAATCAAGGACTTTTATTAGGACTGTTGTGGAAATATTATTGAACTCACAAGCGCACGAATCTATTGTAGAATAGACTAATGGTGACGAGTGTCGATTCCACGAGGATGTGGATTTTAATTGTGTGTAGAATTAATTTTGTAAATGGGTGGTTGGATTTGTGGTGAAAATGATTTGGATTATCCTAAAATTCGAATTAAGATGGCAAGAATAAATTGAAGTAAAAATCTATTAAATTGACGTACTTGGGTATCCTGATCTGCATCAACATGCACCATGGGCTAAATATTCGTTATTAATGCCAATTAAATCATGAGGGGGGAATCCACACCTCATGAACCACACTCTAATCAATATGGTGCTAAGGGCTTATCGTGCCAAGTAATAATAACCTTGTACTAGGGAGCCGGTGAAACCAGGGCAGTATCTAGACAAGCTTATTATTATTTGTCGACGAGAAGTCAAAACATCCACAAAAACTAGAGGGGAAGAGAAAATAAATCTACCAAATAAAGCCCATGACACATGTTGAGACTTCACCTTCAACCCAAGCTTGAAAGAAAATTAGCTACTCATAATTAAACTAGGGGCAAAATGGAAATTTATTAAAATACATAGAAAATACAAGATGGAGAAAGAATTACAGAAAATGGATCCCAAAAATAGATTCAGAGATATCAAATTTGGAGGGGAGGCCCCCTTTTTATAGATACATTGAGTAAATCATGGCCATCAGATTAAAAACAGTTTGGACGCTCCGGATTGTGCCACGTCATCAGTCAACAGTATGCGGTTTGACCACGCGGTTTGAACAGTAACACTGTTTGACCCGGCTTGAACAGTGACATGGTTTTGTTCAAAATAATCCTGTGTAATACATGTACCGTACGCGAGATTTTTGGTCCACTGATATGCTGCCACGTCACCATCAACAATACATAAGAAGTTTAGTCCAACAGGATCGTGACACCTCATCAGTCAATGCCACATCATCGGTCAATGCTGCCACGTCACCATCAACAATACATAAGAAGTTTAGTCCAACAGGATCGTGACACGTCAGGATTGTGCCACGTCATCAGTCAACAGTATGCGGTTTGACCACGCGGTTTGAACAGTAACACTGTTTGACCCGGCTTGAACAGTGACATGGTTTTGTTCAAAATAATCCTGTGTAATACATGTACCGTACACGAGATTTTTGGTCCACTGATATGCTGCCACGTCACCATCAACAATACATAAGAAGTTTAGTCCAACAGGATCGTGACACCTCATCAGTCAATGCCACATCATCGGTCAATGCCACGTCATCGATCCGTCAATGTGAACAATGTCGTGAACAGTAACGTAGACAGTACCGTACATGTGAACAGTGTCATTTTTCATTTTATGTTTCTCCTAAGGTTTTCGATCGTCCTGAGTTCAAAAGTGATGTCCATTTTGCCGTCTGATCTCTCGTTCATTGTGAAATGACTATGATGCCCCTAAAATACATAAAATACTTAATTATAATACAATACACATAATTAAATGACAAGAAATTTAAATACATAAAAGTAGGAATGTTAGTGGAACTTGAAGTGTAAAATGACAATTTTCTCCTTTATAAATATACATTTTCTAACACTCAACACACCCCCCAACCAGCTTATTGCTAGTCCCTAGCAAATAAAGCGAAAACAAAATTCAAAATCCAAAATGATTTTTTTTTTTTAACAATCATGTTTATTCAATCAAACTAATGATAGTAATCAAATAAATGTATAAGCATTATCTCCAGTATAAAGAAACATCACACCCACATCAACCATCCACATGAATCAGACCAGTAGACTTTGTTACAGCTACTTTCAAGAATGACATGTTAAACCCCAAAATCTTACTGGATATAGTGACACTCTCACAAAGAAATTATACCCAATAAAAATAGTCACTGCAATGAATGGTAATTGAGAGAAAATAATAAAGAAATGATATCACATGCTCTCACTAAGATGAAAGAAATATGCCCTCAGCTTAGAAATAATACGATCTCAAGTCAAACAAAAATGCTAGTCAACCCACTTTATTTATCTTTTTTTTTTTATTATGCATCACTACATCTTTTTAGCCCATATAACTAGCTTCTACTTCAGACTATAGTTCCCTAAAATCAAGAAGGACTTTTATTAGGACATAACCTAGGTTAGGGACATGGCTAACAAAGAAGGGAAATAAGGAAAACAAAGTGTATGTTTGAGAAAAATACAGAGGAAATTTTTTTTTTTTTTGGAAGTTGCAAGGTGGATTTCGCCTATTATTGTTATTTTTTTCTTATTTTTTTTTAAACAACAATTTTTTTTTTGCTTTTGTTGGGCATAACTTCACGATACAAAATATTTATTTACATTTTTCTCAAACATAAATAGGTGATGGAACTTGTAAGATATTGGGTAATACTCCAAATCAGAGTGGGTCAAGATGATAAGTTTGACAAAGAAAAGTGTTTTTTTTTTTTTTTAAGGCTCAAAAGGGTTAACTATGGATATTTGATAAAAGGGATGGCTAGAAAGGCTCAAACGGATCAAAGATGACCCTTCTATCGTCTTTTAGGGCTCTAAATAATCTTCCATATCTACTAGTTAGATGGGCCTCCATATGTAGCAACACACATTATTTTTTCTTTTTTTTTTAATTTTACAATTTTTTTTAAGGGTTAACTCAAAAGAAATCTAGAGATCGTGTATACAATAATAAACTACTAAGCTGTATAAAGAATAGGCAAAAGGGTTACTCTCCAAGAAAAATGATAGGCTAAAAAACTCACTTGGTACTTATTATGACATGTTCATTCCTTCAAGCAACTCATATTTGTCTCCGACATCAACATGTAATACAAATACTAAAATTTGAAATTAATCATGTCATCCAATGTTAAAACAAATCACACAATTTTTTTTTTAAACAACATCCTACCCCCCAACCTATTCTAAACATGAAAGGAAAATATGCATGCAGAAATGTCAACAGCAACCAATATGTATTGATGGCCAAAAGAAGGGGGAAAGGGTCCCATGAAGTCGATACCCCATACGTCAAAAATCTCATCCACTAAAATTGGATTTAGTGGCATCATGTTCCTTCGTGTAATGCTCCACATTCGTTGACACCTATCACATGAAGAACAGAAAGTGTAAGCGTCTCGAAATATAGTTGGCCAATAGAAACTACATTGTAAAACTTTAGTAGCTGTTATCCCAAAAGAAATTCTTTATTTCTGCAAAGAATTTAGCCTTGTCTTGCTTGGTCCAATGCTCTGGAAGTTGACCTATAACAAGATAATTAACGATATCAGCATACCATGGTAATACTTCTACACTCATCAATTGTTCATCTGGGAATGACTCATTCAATGTTAATGGCTCTGTAATTGTGTCAAAATGGAGACGAGGGAGATGGTCTGCCACAACATTTTCTGTGCCTTTCTTATCCTTAAATTGCAAGTCAAATTCCTGCAAAAGTAACACCCAACGAATTAGTCTAGCTTTTACATCTTTCTTCGTGAGAAGATATTTAAGAGCAGCATGATCTGTGAACACAATTATTTTACAACCAATGAGATAAGATCGAAATTTTTCTAATGCAAACACTATTGCTAGCATTTCTTTTTCAGTAGTTGAATAGTTCAACTATGCATCATTCAATGTCATACTAGCATAATAAATAACATGGGGAATTCGATCAACTCTTTGTCCTAATACTACTCCTACTGCATAATCAGATGCATCACACATGAGTTCAAATGGTAAGCTCTAGTTTGGGGGCTGAATGATGGGTGATGATGTCAACAACTGCTTTAATTTTTCAAACGCCATAAGACATGAATCATTAAAGATAAAAGGTACATCCTTAGCAAGTAAATTGCATAAGGGTCTAGAAACTTTGCTAAAATCTTTAATGAAACGTCTATAGAAACCAGCATGCCCAAGGAAAGATCTTACTTCTCTGACTGTTTTGGGTGGAAAAAAATTAGAAATGAGATCCACCTTGGCTTTGTCAAACTCAATACCTTTGCTCGAAATGATGTGACCGAGAACAATACCTTGTTTTACCATAAAATGACACTTCTCCCAATTTAAAACCAAGTTCTTCTCGATGCATCTTTGCAGAACCAGTGTTAGATGATGCAAACATTGATCAAACGAGTCACCAAAGACAGAAAAAATCATCCATAAAGACTTCAAGGATTCGTTCAACCATATCAGAAAAAATGCTTAACATGCATCGTTGAAATGTAGCAGGTGCATTACATAATCCAAATGGCATCCTCTTATATGCAAAAGTGCCAAAAGGGCAAGTGAAAGTGGTTTTCTCTTGATCTTTTGGTGCTATGGGAATCTGATTATATCCTGAGTAGCCATCTAGAAAGCAATAAAATTCATGGCCTACTAATCTATCAAGTATTTGATCGATAAATGGTAAAGGAAAATGGTCTTTACGTGTGACAGAATTCAACTTTCTATAATCAATGCATACATGCCATCCTATAGTTACTCTAGTGGGTATCAATTCATTATCGGCATTCGTAACTACTGTGACTCCTGACCTTTTGGGGACAACTTGCACAAGACTGACCCATGAACTATTAGAGATTGGGTAAATGATACATGCGTCTAATAACTTAAGGACTTCAGTTCTAACAACTTCTTTCATATTAGGATTTAACCGACGTTGCATTTCCCTAGTAGATTTAGTATTTTCATCAAGGTGAATGTAATGCATGCAGTCTACCGGGTTTATACCTTTGATGTCTACTATGGTCTATCCTAATGCTCCTTTGTGCTCTTTTAAAACATCCAACAACTTACTTTTTTGTTCGTCATTTAGGGATGATGAGATGATTACTGGTAGAGTGCTTTCTTATCCCAAAAACGCATATTCCAATGTGTTGGGTAATGGTTTGAGCTCGAGTGTCAGTGGTGATTCTGATGATGGGATGAGTTTCTTCTCTGATGGTGATAATTGCTCAACTCTTGACTTCCATTTATTAGTGTCCATGGATGGTGCTGAGTCAAGTAGGGCGTTGACCTCATCGACTGATCTGTCAATATCAAAATCCAAACCAAAGTGAGTTAAACATGTTTGTAAAGGATCATCACTAAGGTTTGAAATAAAAGTATTATCAACTAATGCTTCTATTAAATCCACATCAACAATTCCATCATCTGTATTGTGAGGTTGTTTGACAATGTTGAAAATGTTTAGCTCCATAGTCATGTTGCCGAAGGACAACTGCATATTTCCAGTCCTGCATTGAATGTGAGCATCCGCAGTTGCCAAGAAAGGTCGGCCTAGAATAATGGGGATGTGCTTCCTTGAATCTTGTATTGGTTGAGTGTCAATTACAATGAAATCAACAGGAAAATAAAACTTGTCTACCTGGATAAGCACGTCCTCCACAATACCACGAGGTATTTTTATGGACCAATCTGCAAGCTGTAACACCACTGGAGTTGGGTGTAATTCTCCAAGTCTAAGTTTCACAAATACTAAATAAGGCAACAGATTTACACTAGCTCTTAAATCCAACAAAGCATTTTCAATTATGTGGTTCCCTATACTACATGAGATAGTGGGGGAGCCTGAGTCTTTGTATTTTAGAGGAATTTTCTGTTGGAGTATAGAATTAACGTTTTCTGTTAAAAATGCCTTCTTTTGAACATGAATGTTTCTCTTTTTAGTTCAAAGGTCTTTAAGAAACTTGGCATAAGATGGAACTTATTTTATAGCATCAAGTAAAGGGATGTTAACATTTACCTGTTTGAAGATTTCAAGAATCTCACATGTGGATTTTCCTTTCTTTCCTTTAGCTAACCTCTGAGGAAAAGGAGCTTTAGGAACGTATTCTCATGGGTTAGTTTCTTTTTTCTCCTCCGGTGGTGTGTCCTCAACATTCACAGGTACAATTTGATTTTCTTTTGTCACCGGCATCTCCACTTTGTTGTCGACTTCTTTTCCTTTTCGCAAGATCATGACAACTTTGACCTCTCCATGCTGCTGTGGTGAACTGGTACTTGCTTCATGCACTCCTTTAGGATTAGGCACTGGTTGACTTGGAAACTTGCCTTTCTCAACAGTCATTGCCAAGGTCTGAACTGAAGAAGCAAGTTGTCCCATCATCTTCTCAAGGCTTGAAACTGATTGGGCTTGTGAGTTGAAGCCTGCTCTCAACTCATTTCGTAGTCCATCAATGGTGCTATTCTGTTGCTCAATCGTAGAGTGAGTAACATTCTTGAAATTCTGGAATGCATTCTCCCATGGTCTGGGTTGAGAGTAGTTTTGGTTATGATTGTATGGTCTAAATGGTGGCTGAGAGGCTTGAGGAATTTGAGGAATTGGTTGCATTGATGGAGCTGCTGGTCCATTCTGTTGGAATCCTTGAGACCATGAAAAATTGGGGTGGTCTCTCCATCCAGGGTTATATGTGTTGGAGTATGGGTTGTAATTCGATGGTTTTCTCATTACACCTATGGCATTAGCAGTCGTTAACGATGCTATTTGTCGAGAGAGGCCTTCAATTATCTCCTTGACTTTTTTAATTTCTGAACTTGACTCGCCAATGTGAACCTCATTTACTCCCTTAATTCTTCTAGTATTCCTGAGTGATCGACTCCGTTGCTGGGAATTATCCGCTTGTCGCTGGAAGAATTCCCAAATTTCTGATGCACTTTTTGACATTAGCTCTCCTCCACTTGTTGCCATTAGTCATTCTTGCACATTCGGCAATAATCCCTCCAAAAAGTATTGGCATTGGTGCCATTTCTCGTACCCATGATGTGGACACTTCAAGAGTAGCCCATTGAATCTCTCCCATGTTTCGAAAAACTGCTCGTCTTCTCTCTGGGTAAACTATGAAATTTCCCTACGAATAGCATTGGTTTTATGCACTGGGAAATATTTATTCAACAATTTTGTAACCATTTGTTCCCATGATGTAATGCTGTTAGCAGGCAATGTATTGAGTCATGAACGAGCTCTATCCTTTAAAGAAAATGAGAATAGTCTAAGTTTAACATCATCATCTGAAAAATTCTCATATCTAAATGTTTGACAAACAGCATGAAAATCATTCAAATGATTATATGGGTCCTCATTTTCTAAGCCATAGAATGTGGGGAGACAAATTAGCACACTAGGTTTTAGTTCAAAACTCCTAGCAGCAATATTTGGGCATCTTATACATGATAAGCTCAAATTAGCTAAAAGACTAAAATAGTCCTTAAATGGCCTCTCCTGTGGTGCTTGTAAATCCATTCCAAATTTATTTTTAACGTGCTTGTGTGTGCGAAGTATTTTTTTTAGTTCAAGGTCTATAGGTTCAAGACTAGGTAATAATGATCTACGACCATGCATGCAAAGAACAAAAAATAAATAGAAACAAAACGAATAAAAATAAAGAAAAATGAGAAATTACGATACTAACCTTATCACGCTGTTACAACATTTCTACAAAAAAAAACACTTAAAAAAAATATGTGAAATAAATTAAATAAAAATAAATTAATAAGATAAACAAAAAAAATACAAAGAAAATTAAATTGAAAATTAAATTACAGAATTTTAAAGAAGAGAAAAAGAAAAGAAATTCTTACCTCTAAATGTAGATTCACTTTTTTTTTTCTTTTTCTTTTTTTTAATAAAAAAATTACAAGAAAACAATTAAAAGAAATTATTCACAAAAATTAATTCTACGAATTAAAATAACTTACCTCCCCGGCAGCGGCGCCAAAAACTTGTTGTGCAAATTTTATTGAACTCGCAAGCGCACGAATCTATTGTAGAATAGACTAATGGTGACGAGTGTTGATCCCACGAGGAGGTGGATTTTAATTGTGTAGAATTAATTTTGTAAATGGGTGGTTGGATTTGTGGTGAAAATGATTTGGATTATCCTAAAATTCGAATTAAGATGGCAAGAATAAATTGAAGTGAAAATCCATTAAATTGACGTACTTGGGTATCTGGATCCGCATCAACATGCACCATGGGCTAACTATTCGTTATTAATGCCAATTAAATCATTAGGGGGGAATCCACATCTCATGAACCACACTCTAATCAATATGGTGCTAAAGGCTTATCGTGCCAAATAATAATAACCTTGTACTAGGGAGCCGGTGAAACCAGGGCGGTATCTAGACAAGCTTATTATTATTTGTCGATGAGAAGTCAAAACATCCACAAAAACTAGAGGGAAAGAGAAAATAAATCTACCAAATAAAGCCCATGACACATGTTGAGACTTCACCTTCAACCCAAGCTTGAAAGAAAATTAGCTACTCATAATTGAACTAGGGGCAAAATGGAAATTTATTAAAATACGTAGAAAATACAAGATGGAGAAAGAATTACAGAAAATGGATCCCAAAAATGGATTTAGAGATATCAGATTAGGGGGGGAGGCCCCCTTTTTATAGATACATTGAGTAAACCATGGCCATCGGATTAAAAACAGTTTGGATGCTCAGGATTGCGCCACGTCATCAGTCAACAGTACGCGGTTTGATCACGCAGTTTAGTTGAAAATAATCCTGTGTAATGCATGTACCGTAAGTGAGATTTTTGGTCCACTGATATGCTGCCACGTCACCATCAACAGTACATAAGAATTTTAATCCAACAGGATCGTGACACCTCATCAGTCAATGCCACATCATCGATCCGTCAATGTGACAATAACGTAGACAGTACCGTACATGTGAATAGTACCGTACATGTGAACAGTGGCATTTTTTCTTTTATGTTCCTCCTAAGGTTTTCGACCGTCCTGAGTTCAAAAGTAATGTCCGTTTTGCCGTCTGATCTCTCGTTCAATGTGAAATGTCTATGATGCCCCTAAAATACATAAAATACTTAATTATAATACAACACACATAATTAAATGACAAGAAATTTAAATACATAAAAGTAGGAATGTTAGTGGAACTTGAAGTGTAAAATGACAATTTTCTCCTTTATAAATATACATTTTCCAACACTCAACAAGGATGTAACGTAGGATAGGGACATGGCTAACAAAAGAGGGGAAATAAGAAAAAAATAAAATATATGTTCAAGAAAAAGTAGAGATCTTTAGAAATTACAAGGTACATTTCGTTTATTTATTATTATTATTATTATTTTTCTTTCTTTTTCATTTTTTTCTTCACTTTTTTTTTTCTTTTTTTTTTAAATTTTTTTTTAGTATGGCACAACTTTACTGAACAAAATAATTATTTACATTTTTCTCAAACATGAATAGGTGATGAACTTGTAAGATATAGGGTAATATTCCAAATCGGAGTGGGTCAAGATGATAAGTTGACAAAGAAAAGTATATTTATTTATTATTATTATTTTATATAAAAAGATGAAAAGGGTTAACTATAGATATTTCACAAAAGGGATGGCTAGAAAGGCTCAAACAAGTTAAAGATAGTTTTTCCATCGTCTTTTAAGGATCTAAATAATCTTCCATATCTACTAGTTAGATAGAACTTTGGATGTAGCAACACACTTTTTTTTTTTTAGGGTTGACTTAAAGGAAATCTAGACATCATGTATAAAATGATAAACTGCTAAGCTGTATGAAAAATGGGCAAAAAGTTACTCCAAGAAAAATGACAGGCTCAAAAACTCACTTGGAATTTATTATGACATGTGCATTCCTTCAAGCAACTCATATTTGTCTCCGACATCAATATGTAGAGTAGCAAACATGGTGTAACATAGCTCAAGACCAAAAATAATACAAATACTAAAATTTTAAAGTCATCATGTCTTCCAATGTTAAAATATCACCCAAAATAATTTTTTTTAATTTTAAATGACATTCTACCCCCAAACCTATTCTAAACATGAAAAATATGCATGCAGAAATGTGAAAATGATGTAGAAAAACTAATTGGTAAAAGAAGAAGTTAGAAAGATCACACTTAAAATGACTGTCAAAGCTTAATAATAAGATAACAAAGAAAAAAAAATGTCCGGAAAGTAAAATTTTTAAAAAATTAAATTTTTTTTTTAACTTCCAAACTAAGAAGATGCGTTTCTAGAGTCATTACACTCCATATTCAGCCATTTTCGACTAAAAAATTTAGCTACGGTTAGTCTCTACAACAAAAATCAGTAAAAACTTCACCAGGATTGAGACATTTGATAACTCTATGAAATGAGAGTTATCATAACACTTTTAGACTTAAATTAATATTACTTAGAGAGTAAATAATGTGTTTCTATTGCATTTTTGTTACATTTTGCATAAATATTCATTTTAGCTTAGTCTTAATGAGTTTTGCTTAATTTAAAGTAATTTGTGCTTAAATTGTGTGCATAATTGTAGGTTTCCATAAGCTTGTAATTCATGGAGGGAATGCTGATGCAATAGGCTTGCAAAAATGAGGAAGAACTTAGCTACAAAAGAATTGAAACAAATCTAGAACAGTGTAGTTGTTGTAGCCGTTGCTGTAGTAACATTGCTGTAGCCGTTGCTGTAGCAATCCTGGAACAACGACAGAGAAAATTCTGCGCGGGATAACTGCATAATTGCGATCTGCAGTTTCCTAATCTGACTTATGCGCGACCTAGGCTTCTGTTTACCCTAATTTTCAACTATAAAAGAAGCACACATCATAAGGAATAGAGGAGCCGTCACCCAAGGAGAAAAACACAAAGAACCGAAAGAAAAAAAAAGATTCAACAGAGAGACTGAAGGCTACACAAGAGGAAAAATTGCAGAGATCAATTGGGAGCTCAATCCTTCTTATGATTCTCTTGTTTTCGTGTTTCTATTTATTCATGGGGATGTGTTTCATAGTTGAAACTTTGTTCTTTATTTTTCTTTTGCAAACCATGAACTAAATTTATTTGTGGTTGAGTGATAAACAATCTTGATGGTTTATTAACTGAATATATGTGTTGCTGGATGTTTGCTGTAGCAGTTTGTTTTGATAGTATTTATTTTTATTCATTATTTCGGTTGATCACCCATTTAATGATACAAGTTAGGAGAGAGTCGCAAAAGGGCCTATCTTAGTGGAATATATCAGAGCAATACTTGGTTTTAGATTGGGTTTCCTGGATTGAGTTTAACTTATCCCAAAAGGGCCATGCTTAATCTAAAATTAGTGATGAACTAGACATAAGGATTCACCTTGTAGGGTAAATAGAATCTAAGCATGTAATGCTATATCTTATGTTGGCATAACAATTTATCACTGTTAGGTTACATATAAATATAAGATATCCAACATGCAACGGCTAAGGATGCATAAAGATTCTGCCCAGTACTGTAGCAGATACTACAACAACCGAGCCAATCATTAGAAAATAGTCAAGACCATTAGGAGAGTTTATTCGCTCAACTACTTTATATTCCCATTGATTTTATCCTTGAGATTGACGTGATAATTTACTTTGTTGCATTTTATTTATTACGTTTTTATTTTAATTAGTATATTAGTTTCATTAATTATTTTATTTTATTTTAGCACAAAATCTACATTGTTAAGATTGTTGTAGCAAATTTGATAACATCAATCCCTGTGGAGACGATCTTGAATACTCATCACTTTATTACTTGTTGTGTACACTTGCACATTGACACCAATAGCATTAGTATTTATACACCAACAACATTCCACAATTGTCAACTTTTGCCTTCGACCAAGATCTATGGTTGCCTCAACGAACTCTTTATATTTGGCATAATTAAACCCAGAGAGCACACAAATTGTGGGTGCTTTAAAAAAATCATATTTAAGGATCTTGGTGACAATGGTTCACAGCTGTGTATGAGGTAGCATGTCTGTGTCAATTAACGCGTAAAGTACATGACTCGAGAGTCAAAAAATGAAATAGTAAAAAGAGAAAGCAAACAATGATAAAATAAAACTATTAAATACAAGAATGCAAATGATAAAACAATAATGAAATAAAAGGATATTTACAGTTAGTTGTGACAGTGGCTCACATCTTCCTCTGGTTTTACGTCCAGAAATGGCTTGAACACCCTTTATGGGTCAAAGATAGGCTTCCCATCTAGTTTTCTTATAAACTAGCAAATATGGTCGTTTATAGTCAGATTCACGAGACTATATCTTGCACGCTCTTTCTGGAACAATGGCCATAACTGGAGAATTGCTCTTTGTACGTATCCACTGGGATGCGTTTCAATAGACAAAAGGATACCATCCAATGACTCTTTATTCAAGTCATCCCTAATGAATTGAATCTTGTCTTCTCTGTTATTAGAAACAATTCCTAAAGAACATGAATTTTTATCGCATCTCATTCTAGCATACTTATGACAAGCAACAGAAAGTTTTCGAGCTCTTTGTTTTCTTTAGTAATTTTCTTTACCACAACCAGACATGTATGCAATAAATTTGGGAGGCAACTCACCTGCCAATCGTACTTTGGCCTCGATTAACCAACGGATGTTAGTATGGATGTTATTCCTCATAAGCAATCGCATGTGTTTAGACAGAGCTTTATAAATTGTAAGGAGGGCATTCTGAGGAAGTGAATGATATCGATTGTGAAGATTTGCTAAAATTGCATTTATGTCCATACCTTCGTCTCAGAATATCAATTATTATGGGAAACGAAAGTAACCGACTTTGATTGTCACGGAGTACCATTATTTGCCACTTAACTGGGGTAACAAACTAAAGCACACAAAGAAAATTAATTTCACAATCGTCCTCTTGTTGAATTTATCTCAAGCTCTAATTAGATGTCGTAGATACGTCCCTCAATTTCTCTGAGTTGTCTTTCCAAAGCCTCAACATGGGATACTAACTCTGGTGGTTGTAGATCCCAAATATGATGTGTTTTACAAAATCGTATCTGGCCTATGAGATGAGATTTTACACGTTGAAGTCATCTAAAAAGGTTCAAGAGGATTTGTTTAGTTGAGGAACACATGATTAAAAGTGATAAAAGAAAACTTAATTGTTAAACAAACACACTTATACAAAAATAATTTCAATCAGTAAAAAAAAGTAAAAAGAAAGAAAAAATTAAATCATTGAAAAGAAAGAAAAATTTCAGTTTAAATTTAGTGTGTCACTCAAATTTATTTCGGTGCCCTCTTCATGTGATTGGTACTTTAGGTATGGCTTCAATATTTGACCATTAACTTTAAAGGGGACACCATTCTTTGGATCCTTAATTTCAATTACTCCATGTGGAAAAACTGTGTGAACAATAAAGAGTCCAAACCATCAAGAGCATAACTTACTTGGGAATAGGTGCAAGTGATAATTGAATAAAAGTACTTTCTGACCTGGGGTGAAAGATTTTATCATAGTCTGCTTGTCCTGAAAGACTTTCATTCGCTGCTTCTAAATCTTGGCATTTTCGTGTGCATCGTTGCCAATTTCTTTAAGTTCTGCCAGTTGTCAAAGTTGAATTTCTTGATGGCCCAGTACGCACGATGTTCGAGTTCTACAGGTAGGTGGCAAGCTTTTCCATGCACTAGCTTATAGGGTGACATCCCAATCAGGGTCTTGAAAGCCATTCTATATGCCCATAATGCATCATCGAGTCTCAATGACTAATCTTTTCTATCTGGTCTCACCATTATTTCCAATATGTGTTTTATTTCTCGATTAGAGATCTCAACTTGGCCACTGGTTTGGGGATGATATGGGGTCGCCATTTTGTGAGTGATGGAAGACTTTGTCAAAAGAGCTTTGAATGATTTATTACAAAAAAGGGCACCATCATCACTGATTATTGCTAGTGGGAATCCAAAGCGTGAAACAATGTTGCTTTTCAAAAACCTATCACTGCCTTGTGATCATTGGTTCTACATGGAATTGCTTCTACCCATTTCGATACATAGTCAACAGCAACCAATGGGAAATGGTCACATGAAGTCAATATCTCATACATAAAAAATTTCAACCACTAAAATTGGGTTTAGTGGCATCATATTCCTTCGTGTAACGCTCCCGATTCGTCGACACATATCACATGAAGAGAAAAAAGTGTAAGCATCTCGAAATACAGTTGGCCAATAAAAACTACATTGTAAAACTTTAGTGGTTGTTTTCTTAGCGCGGAAATGACCTTCACAAGCTTGCTCATGGCAGAATGAAAGGATATTTTGAAATTAACTTTTTGGGACACATCGTCTGACAATTTGATCTGCACAATACTTGAACAGATAAGGGTCATCCCTAAATAAATTCTTTATTTCTGCAAAAGTTGACTTGTAATAAGATAGTTAACTATATAAGCATACCATGGTACTACTTCCGCACTCAACAATTGTCCATTTGGAAATGATTCATACAATGGTGGTGGTTCTGTAATTGTGTTAAAATTGAGACGAGAAAGATAGTCTGTCACAACATTTTATGTGTTTTTCTTACCATTGATTTCAAAGTCAAATTCATATAAAAGTAACACCCAATGAGTTAGTCTAGCTTTTGTATCTTTCTTTGTGAGAAGATATTTAAGAGCAGCATGATCTGTGAACACAATTATTTTACAACCAATGAAATAATATCAAAATTTCTCTAATGCAAACAATACTGCTAGCATTTCTTTTTCAGTGGTTGAATAGTTCAACTATGCATCATTCAATGTCATACTAGCATAGTAAATGGCCTGGGGAATTCGATCAACTCTTTGTCCTAATACTGCTCCTACTGCATAATCAGATGCATCACACATGAGCTCAAATGATAAGTTCCAGTTTGGGGGCTGAATAATGGGTGATGATGTCAACAACTGCTTTAGTTTTTCAAATGCTAAAAGACATGAATCATCAAAGAAAAAATGTACATCCTTAGCAAGTAGATTGCATAAGGGTCTAGAAACGTTGCTAAAATCTTTAATGAAACGTCTATAAAAACCAACATGACTAAAGAAATATCCTACTTCTCTGACTGTTTTAGGTGGAGAAAGATTGGAAATGAGACTCACCTTGACTTTATCAACCTCAATACCTTTACTTGAAATGATGTGACCGAGAACATTACCTTATTTTACCATAAAATGACACTTCTCCCAATTTAAGACAAATTTCTTCTCTATACATCTCTACAGAACTAGTGTTAATTGATGTAAACATTGATCGAATCAATCACCAAAGACAGAAAAGTCATCCATAAAAACTTCAAGAAATCATTCAACTATATCAGAAAAATACTTAACATGCATCATTGAAATATAGTAGGTGCATTACATAATCCAAATGACATCCTTTTATATGAAAAAGTGTCAAAAGGGCAAGTGAAAGTGGTCTTCTCTTGATCTTTTAGTGCTATGGGAATATCCTGAGTAGCCATCTAGAAAGCAATAAAATTCATGACCTGCTAATCTATCAAGCATTTGATTGATAAATGGTAAAAGAAAATGGTCTTTATGTGTGACAAAATTCAACTTTCTATAATCAATGCTTACGCGCCACCTTATAGTCACTCTAGTGGCTATCAATTCATTATCAGCATTGGTAACTACTGTGACTTCTGACTTTTTGGGGACAACTTTCACATGACTGACCCATAAACTATAAAAAATGGGGTAAATGATACTTGTGTCTAATAGTTTAAGGACTTCAGTTTTAACGACTTCTTTCATGTTAGGGTTCAACCGACGTTGTATTTTCCTGGCAGGTTTAGCATTTTCATCAAGGTGAATGTAATGTATGTAGTCTACTGGGTTTATACCTTTTATGTCGGCTATAGTCCATCCTAATGCTCTTTTGTGCTCTTTTAAAACTTCCAACAACTTACCTTTTTGTTCGTCATTTAGGGATGATGAAATGATTACTGGCAGAGTGTTTTCTTCTCCCAAGAACGCATATTCCAAAGTGTTGGGCAATGGTTTGAGCTTGAGTTTTGGTGGTGATTTTGATGATGGGCTGAGTTTCTTCTCTGATGGTGCTAGTTGATCAACTCTTGACTTCCATTTATTAATGTCCATGGATGGTGTTGAATCAAGTAAGACGTTGACCTCATCGACTGATCTGTCAATGTCAAAATCTAAACCAAAGTGAGTTAAACATGTTTGTAAAGAGTCATCACTAAAGTTTGAAAGAAATCAACTAATTTTTCTATTAAATCCACTTCAACAATTCCATCATCTACATTGTGAGGTTGTTTGACAATGTTGAAGATATTTAGCTTAATAGTCATATTGTCAAAGGACAACTGCATATTTCCAGTTCTGCATTGAATGTGAGCATTGGCAGTTGGCAAGAAAGGTCGACCTACGATAATGCGGATGTTTTTGTTTAATCTTGGACTGGTTGAATGTCAATTACAATGAAATCAACAGAAAAATAAAAGTTATCTACCTGGATAAGCACGTCCTCCACAATATCGCGAGGTATTTTCATTGACCGATCTACAAGCTGTAACACCACTGGAGTTGGGTGTAATTCTCACAGTCCAAGTTTCACAAATACTGAGTAAGGCAACAAATTTGCACGAGCTCCTAAATCCAACAAAGCATTATCAATTGTGTGGTTCCCTATGCTACACGAGATAGTGGGGGAGCTTGGGTCTTTGTATTTTAGAGGAATTTTGTATTAAAGTATAGAGCTAACATTTTTTGTTAAAAAGGACTTCTTTTGAACGTGAATGTTTCTTTTTTAGTACAAAGATTTTTAAGAAACTTGGCATAAGATGGCACTTATTTTATAGCATCAAGCAAAGAGATGTTAACACTTACCTATTTAAAGATCTAAAAGTCTCACTTGTGGATTTTCCCTTCTTTCCTTTAGCTAACCTATGAGGAAATGGAGCTTTAGGAATATATTCTCGTGGGTTGGTTTCTTCTTTCTCCTCCGATGATGAGTTCTCAGCATTTACAAGTACAATTTGAGTTGTTTTTGTCACCGGCATCTCTACTTTGTTGTCTGCTTTTTTTTTTCTTTTCGCAAGGTCATGACAACTTTGACCTCTCAATGCTGCTAAGGTGAACTGGTACTTGCTTCATGCGCTCCTTTAGGATTAGGCACTGATTGACTTGGGAATTTTCCTTTCTCAATAGTCATTGCCAAGGTTTGAACTGAAGAGGCAAGCTGTCCTACCATCTTTTCGAGGTTTGAAACAAATTGGGTTTGTGAGTTGAAGCTTGCTCTCATCTCATTTCGTAGTTCATCAATGGTGCGGTTTTGTTGCTAAGATTCTTAAAATTCTGGACTGTATCCTCCCCTGGTCTGGGTTGAGAGTAGTTCGAGTTCTGATTTTATAGTCTAAATGGTGACCGATAGGCTTGAGGAAATTGAGAAATTGATTGCATTGGTGGAGTTAGAGTGGCCGGTCCATTTTGTTGGAACTCTTGAGACCATGAAAAATTAGGATGGTCTCTCCATCCAGGATTATATGTGTTGGAGTAGGGGTTGTAGTTTGATAGGTTTCTCATTACACTTATGGCATTGGCTTGATCTGGGTATGAGTCATGGTCATGTGGCTCTATTGATTTAACAGCCCCTAACGATGCTATTTGTCGGGAAAGACCTTCAATCATCTCTTTGACTTCTTTAATTTCTGAACTTAACTCGCCAATGTGAACCTCATTCACTCCTTTAATTCTTTTAATATTCCTGAGTGATTGACTCCATTGTTGAGAATTATCCGCTTGTACTTGGAAATCCCAAATCTATGATGCACTTTTTGACATTAGCTCTCCTCCACTTGTTGCCATTAGTCATTCTTGCACATGAGGCAATAATTCCTCCAAAAGGTATTGGCATTGATGCCATTTCTCGTACCCATGATGTGGACACTTCAAGAGTAGCCCATTGAATCGCTCCCATGCTTCGAAAAACTGCTTGTCTTCTCTCTGGGTAAACTCTGAAATTTCCCTGTGAATAGCATTGGTTTTATGCACTAGGAAGTATTTATTCAAAAATTTTGTTACCATGATGTAATGCTATTAGCAGACATTGTATTGAACCATGAACAACCTCTATCATTTAAAGAAAATGGGAATAATCTAAGTTTAACATCATCATCATCTAAAAAAGTCTAATATTTAAAAGTTCGACAAATAACATGAAAATCATTCAGATAATTATACGGGTCTTCATTTTCTAGGTCATAGAATGTTAGAAGACAATTTAACACATTAGGTTTTAACTCAAAACTCCTAGCAGCTACATTTCGGTATCCTATGCATGATGTGCTCAAGTTAACTAAGGGACTAAAGTAGTCCTTAAATGACCTCTCTTGTAGTGCTGGTTGTTGCAAATCCATTTCAATTTTATTTTTAATTGCAACACGTTTGTGTGTGCGGAGTATTTTTTCCAATTCAAAGTCTATAGCCTCAAGATTAGGAAATTATGACCTTCGACCATGCATACAATGAACACAAAAAAAAAAAAGAACAAAACTAATAAAAATAAAAAAGAAGGAGAAATTATGATACTAACATTATCACGTTGTTACAACCTTACTATGAAAACACACTCAAGTGCTAAAAAAATTACGTGAAATAAATTAACTAAAATTAAAATAAATTAATAGACGGTTGAACCGGCCAAATTAACAATATAAACGAAAAATTACAAAGAAAAATAACATAAAATTAAATTATAGAAATTTAAAGAAGAGAAAAAGAAAAGAAATAGTTACCTCAAAATGCAGATTCACTTTCTTCTATTTTTTTAATAAGAAATAATTACAAGAAAACAACTAAAAAAGAATATTATTTACAAAAATTACGAATTAAAATAACTTACCTCCTTGTCAACGGCGCCAAAAACTTGTTGTGCAAATTTTATTGAACTCGCAAGTGCACGAATCTATTATAGAATAGATCAACAGTGACGAGTGTCGATACCACCAGAAGGTGGATTTTAATTGCGTGTAGAGTTAATTTTCTAAGTAGGTGGTTAGATTTGTGGTGAAAGTAATTTAGACTATCCTAAAATTTAAATTTAAATGGCAGGAATAAATTAAATCTCATAGCCCTCATTGTAAGACTTAGATAACTAGGCATTGTAAGACTTAGATAACTAGGCCCCATTTGCCAATGCATGCACCATTAATCCAGTGCTCGGATTGAGACCATTATAGAAAGTTTTCAACTGTATGTAGCAAGGAATATCATGATGAAGACATTTCCTAAGTAACTTAAATCTTTCCCATTATTATACAAACTCTCACCTTTAAGTTGATGGAAAGATGTGATCTCGTTCCTCAATTTTGCATTCTTAGTTGGTGGGAAATATTTTATTAAAAATTTCTCAGCCAAGTCATTCCACGTGGTGATGAAGTCAGGTGGTAAAGAATTTAACCATGCTCTTGCTCGATCTCTCAAAGAAAACGGGAAAAGTCTGAGCCTTAATGCTTCTTGCAATGCTCCAACAATTTTAAAAGCATCACTTACTTCTAAAAAATACTTAAGGTGTAGATGAGGATCGTCCGATGACAACCCATTGAATTGCCCCACTGTTTGAAGCATCTGAAACATCACTGGTTTGATCTCAAAATTATCATCTTGCACTTCGGGTCTAACTATGCCAGGGTTTATTGCTTATGGTGTCAACATTGCATAATCTCTAATGGCTCTGTCTCTATCATCCGCCATATGGATAATGTTGTTATTCCCTGATTACCCATAAATAATCTGCCCATTCTGACCTTCTTGATATCCTTGTGCATTAACTGGTTGTATTTCTCCTCAGGAGTTTAAATTCCTCATATCTTGTAAATCATCCATTGCTACAGCAGCTTTTAAATTTCATTGCTCTTTTCTTAATCTCCTCCAGTTCTTTCAATTTTTGGATCAAACTGAAATTCAACAGGTTTATATTTATGCATGCAAGGGTTGCCTATCAACAAAATAAACAAATAAAAATAAAAATAAAAATAGCACCGTTTAAGATTGATTTCACAAATCACAATGAACAATCAATCCCCAGTAACGGCGCCAAGAATTTGGCGTGTGCAATGTGCAAGTGTACACAACAAGTAATATACTAATGATTATTCATATGGTCTCCATAGGGATTGATGTTATAAGATTTGCTATATCAATCTTCAACATTGTAGTTTTGTTTTAATTGAAAATAAAACAACTAATAAAACTAATAAACATGCGATAAATAAAAATGCAACAAAAAAATTCTCAAGTCAAACACAAGGATAAAACCAATGTGAATGAGGTAGTTGAGTGAATAAACTCACTTAATGACATTGACTATTTTTCAATTACAGTATCATTTCTACAACATCTATTACAACACTGGGTAGAATCCTCCATGCATCCTCAACCGTCGCCTGTTGGATATCTTATATCTAATGCAACCTAACAATAACCAATTGTTACTCCAACATTAAGTATAGCATTAATTGATCTAGGTTTTATTTACCCTAGAAGGTGAATCTCTATGTCTAGTTCATCACTAATTTTAGATCAAGTATGGCTTTATTCAAATTGAGATTCACTCAACTTGGGAAACCTAATCTAAAACCAAGTATTGTCTTAATGAGATTCACTAAATCAGACCATTTTTAGGCTCTTTCTTAGTTAGTATCCCTAAATGGGTGTTCAGCCGAAATAGAGAATTAAAATAAATTCGAGCAAGACAAAATGCTAGAGCAAACATAGAGCACCGCGCGTATATCAATCAATGATCCATTAAGATCGTTTATCACTCAACTACAATTAAATCTAGTTCATGATTTGTGATAGAAAATAAACAAAAGAGTTTCAGCCATCAAATACATTCCCATTATGAAATAGAAGACAAGAAAATAAGAAGAAGAACTTATTTCTATTTTATTTCTGCGATTGCTCCTCTGTCAGCCTTCAATCTCTCTCTTGAATTATGTTTTCTTATTGTTTCTTTGCGGTTATTCCTTTGGTTGACAACTCCCCCATTTTTCTTCGCTTGTGTGCTTCTTTTAGAGCTTAAAATGAGGGCAACCGAAAGTCCGGGGCGCGGATCTCTTAGTTTTGGAAACTCCAGATCGCAAATCTTCTATGTATGTTGAGCAAAATCTTCTCTGTCAATGATGTAGGATTGCTACAGCAACAGTGCTACAGCAACGACTACTGCATCTTACTTGTTTCAATTCTTATGTTGCCAAGTTCTTTCCTTATCTTTGCAAGTCTATTGCAGCAACATTCCTTCCTTGAAATTTGAGCTTCCGGTGACCTACAATTATGCATATGATCTAAGTACACAAATTATTTTAAATCAAACAAAATTTATTAAAAAAATTAAAATGGATGTTCACGCAAAATATAACTAAAATGCAATAAAAATATGTCATTTACTCTCTAAGTAATCTTTGTTTAAGTCTAAAAGTGTCATGATAATTCTCATTTCATAAACTTATCAACCATGAATTGAAAAAACACTTCGTACATTAAGACACGTTGCATCAAAGGTCAAAACTAAGGGTAATATTAAAATGGATTTGCAACAATAAGGACAATCACCACAGAAAATGCTATTTAAGGATTACTTCAATACATTAGCTAATTTGGGCACATCATGCATAAGATATCAAAATGTATATGCTAGGAGTTTCAAACTCAAACCTAGTGTGTTAAATTGTCTCCCATTGTTTAATGGCTTGGACAATGAAGACCCATACAATCATTTAAATGATTTTCGTGCCATTTGCCAAACTTTTAAATATGAAAATTTTTTAAATGAAGATGTTAAGCTTATATTGTTTCCATTTTCTCTAAAAGATGAGCATGTTCATGGTTTAATACAATACCTGCTAATAGTATCACATCATGGGAATAGATGGTAACTAACTTTTTAATAAATACTTCCCTGTACATAAAACTAATATTATTCGCAGGAAAATTTCAGAGTTTACTCAAAGAAAAGACGAATAATTCTTTGAACCATAAGAGCGATTCAACGAGCTATTTTTGAAGTGTCTACATCAAGGGTACGAGAAATGACACCAATGTCAATATTTCTTGGAGGGTCTATTGCCACATGTGTAAGAATGGGTAATGGCAACAAGTGGAAGTGAGCTCATGTCTAAAAGCGCATAAGAGATTTGGGATTTCTTCTAGCAACAAGCGGATAATTCCAAATAGTTGATTATCTAGGAATGTGAGAAAAATCAAGGGAGTAAATGAAATCAATGTTAATGAGTCAAGATATGAAATCAAGGAAGTCAAAGCAATAGTTAAAGGACTCTCTCGCCCGATAGCATCGTTGACGACTGCCGAATCAAAAGAGTCATAAGCCTATAACCCATTTGACCATGATTTATACCCAAATCAAGCTAATGCTATAAATATAATAGGAAAGCATGCGAATTACAACCCTTACTCTCATACCTATAATCCTAGATGGAGAGACCATCTCAACTTTTCATTGTCTCAAGGATTCCGAAAAAATGCAACAACAGCTCCAGCTCTACCAATGCAACCAGTTCATCAAGCTCCTCAAGTCTATCAACCAACATTTAGACAGTACAATTAGAATCAGAGCTACTCACAATAAAAACCATGGGAAGAGGCATTCTAGAAATTTAAAAATTTGACTCATTACACCATTAATGAGTTACAGAATGAGATGAGGGCTGACTTCAATTCATAAGCCTAATCAATCTCAAACCTTGAGAAGATGGTGGGCTAACTTGCCTTTTCAGTTTAAATCTTAGCAATGACCGTTGAGAAAGGTAAATTCCCAAGTCAGTCAGTGCCTAATCCTAAAGGAGTGCATGAAGTGAGTACAAGTTCATCTCAGCATCATGAAGAGGTCAAAGTTGTCATAACCTTACGAAAAGGTAAAGAAGTGGACAATAAAGTAAAGATGCCAATGACAAAGACAACTCAAGTTTTACCCTTAGAATCTGAAAACCTATCAACGAAGGAGAAAGAAGATAGCAACCCACAAGAATACATCCCTGAAGCTCCTTTTCCTTAGAGGTTAACTAAAGTAAAGAAGGGAAGTGCCACAAGTGAGATTATAGAGATTTTCAAAGAGGTAAGTATTAATATCCATTTGCTTGATGTGATTAAGCAAGTGCCCTTTTATGTCAAGTTTCTCAAAGACCTTTGCACTAAAAAGAGAAGCATTTATGTCCACAAAAAGGCATTTTAACAGAAAACATAAAATTCCTCCAAAATACAAAGACCCTGGCTGCCCTACCATCTCATGTGGTATAGGGAACCACACATTTGAGAATATTTTGTTAGACTTAGAGGCTAGTGTAAATATTCTACCTTATTTAGTATTTGTGAAACTTGGACTGGGAGAATTTTACCTAACTTCAGTTGTATTGCAACTTGCAGAATGATCTATGAAAATACCTCATAGTATTGTGGAGGATATGCTCATTCAGGTAGACAAATTTTATTTTCCTGTTGATTTCATTATGATAGACACTTAACCAGTGCAAGATTCACAGAATCACATCCTCATTATGCTAGGATAACCTTTCTTAGCAGCTGTCGATGCTCACATCCTATGCAAAATTGAAAATATACAGTTGTCCTTTGGCAAGATGATTATGGAGCTAAATATATTTAACATTACCAAACAACCCCCTAATAAAGATGAATTAGTTGATCATACTTTTCCTGCTATCATAGTGATGACCCTTTATTGACATGATTAACTCACTTTGGTTTGGATTTTAATATTGACAGATTAATTGATGAGGTCAATACCTTACTGGATTCATCACCATGCATGGATATTGACAAATAAAAGTCAATGATAGTGCAATTGGTATAATCAGGGAAAAATCTTATCCTATTGTCGGAATTATAATCAAAGATTAAGCTTAAATCATCACCCAACTCTTTGAAGTATAAATTCCTAGGAGAATAAAATACATTGTCAGAAATTATCTCATCCTCCTCTAACGTCAAACAAAAGAATGCAGATGTCATTTACCCTATCTGTGGTTCAAAAAGAAGATTACAACTGAAAGAACCTGAGAAGATTCGCAATGATAAAAATGCTAAGGACTACAAGAAGCGGATGACATCTTTCATGACAAGTAAATTATGAGAAAATCTTTCACACCAGGTCAGAAATTGCTTTTACTCAATTCTTGTTTGCACGTCTCCCCGAGTAAAATTCACTCTCGATGGTCTGGTCCATTTATTATTAACACTGTTTTTCCACATGGAGCCATTAAACTTAAGAATCCAAAAAATGGAGCAATTTTTAAAGTTAATGGTCAGAGAAGTGAAGTATATCATGAGTACCAACTATATGGAGAAAACAGTGCAATAGATTTACGTGACCCACTAAATTTGGACTGAGACTTTTTCCTATTCTTTTTTTTTTGTGATTTAATTTTTTATTATTTTTTTACCAATTGAATTTACTATTGTTTTAATGTGTGTTGTGTTTTTACTAGATTTATTCTTTTCTTTGGTGTGTTATCGTTTATCACCTCGATTAAGTGAAGGATAACGATACTTTGTGATTATTAAAGTCGGCTCATTCAGTTTCCCATAATAACTGATATTCCCCAGCAATGCTACAAAAAATCATGTACTTCTTTGAGAATGGTGTTCGATAACAAGCAAGATAAGATTAAATTCATAAGGGATGGCTTGAATAATGAGTGATTAGATGATATCCTTTTATCTCTTGAAATGCATCACAGTGGATACGTACAACGAGCAATTTCTCAGTTATGGCCATTATTCTAAAAAGAACATGCACGATACAGTCTCGGGAATCTGACTATAAACGACTTTGTTTGCTAGTTTATAAGAAAACTAGATGGGAACCATATCCTTGGCCCATAAAGGGCATCCAAGTTGTTTCTGAACATAAAACCAGAGGAATATGTGAGCCACAATCACAACTACCAGTACATATCATTTAGATTTAATGTTTGCTTTATTGCTTTTAGTGGTATGATTTCGATCTAATTATTGTTTGTTGCTTTTTATTGTTTGCTTTTAAATAATTGAGCCGTGAGCTTTACGCGTCATTTGACAAACCCAGCCCATTTACAGCTGTGTATCATTATATCTATCACCACGATATTTAAATATCAGTATTTTTTTTCAAGCATTCACAGATGGTTTTTTAGATTTTCCAAATGGTAGCCACTTAGACAACTTAAAAACATTTATGTGCTTTTTGGGTTTCACTAAGGCAAATATAGAGAGTTTGTTCAAGCAACTATAGATCTTAGACGAGTACTAGCAAAGAGAAAGATACAGCTAGTACATGGAGGAGGTGACCAGAGATTAACAAGACTTGTCTCACAAGCTGCTTTTACTGGAGGAAGCCAAGAACTAGGCATAATCCTAAAAGCCCTAAAAACACTGGGATGCTTATCTAGGCCACCAACTGGAGAGGAATTAGTTGTCCGGTATGCAAGAAAGAATAATTGAAATGTTAAAACATGTTGATGCTTTCATTTTCTTACCAAGGGATCTTGTACCTTTAGAGACACTAATTACATTCGCATCTTGGGCACATTTGAATATTCATCAAAAACTCATCGGTTTGTTAAATTTTAATAACTTTTACGATGGCTTGATAGTTTTTATTAACCATGGAATTAAAAATCATTTCATTTCAGTTTTAGCAAAGTAGCTCTTTATTTGTTCTCCTACTGCTAATAAGTTACTTGATCTTTTAGAAGCTTATGGACTGGAGCCGGATCCTAAGACTTTTACATTAGATTGGTCGATTGATGATGGTAGCGGTAGTAATAAGAAATAAAAATTAGATTGGACTCTCCGTTTGTAAATATTTTCCATTACAGTGTCCATTTCTTTCCTTTAAGACATTGAGGACAATGTCTTGTTCTGGTTGGGGGAAGGGAATAATTGACAATTGTGGAATAAATAATAGTTGTGCTATTGTAGGTACTAACCATTTCTAAATTTTTGAGTTTAAGATGGCTGAATATGGAGTTTAACTACTCTAGGAATGCATCTTCCTAGTCTTGGTGTTTATTAAGAAGGAAAAAATCTGAAAGAAAAAAAACCAAATTGTTGAATTTTTTTCCCAATATTATTGACTAACCTTGTTTGTCTACCTTGGCCATCTTGAGGGATTTGCAGACAAGTCTAGACACACACACGACAAGTGATAGTGGTGGTAAGTTGAGATTTTATAATACCTAATCATTTCGTTTTATTTGTGAGCAACAACCAAAGGCAGTGGCCATTATATCCCAAAAAAAGAAAAAAAGAAAAGAAAAATAAGTGACAATCTCACTTATTAACCAGGTCTCTTGCCTTAGTAAGTAGAGAGTATCCTCGTCAAATGGTGAGAAATGGTCAAAATTGTGAGAACTCTTACTTAAAAACCAGGCCTCATTCCTCAACAACCAGAGAGTGTTCGCGTCAAACGGTGAGAGTTTGTTTGTTCAACCCAGCTTTTTCTTAGTAATCGGGCCTCTTGCCTCAGTGAGCAAATAATGTTTGCATAAAATGGATGGAGTTGATTAAAAAAATAATTGGCTAAAGAAATAATATAAATAAATTTGTTACCTATGGAAAGAACTCCGATGAAATGGTAAGAATGAAAGTATTACTTTATTTTGACCGAACCCCATAATCATTATGTCAAATATTGCTAAGCACTAAAGGTGGTCGCTGAATTTTTTATTGATGGTTGAGTAACAAAAAGGGAAAGACATAATTTTTTAGAAACGTTCATTGATTTGGTTAACAGATGTTAATATGAATTTTGTTAGATTTCATCGCTTAATTTGCTAGGGAATAGCAATAAGTTGGTTGGGGGATGTGTTGAGCACTAAAGAATGTATATTTGTACAGGGTAAAGTTGTCATTTTATGCTCTAAGTGTCACTAACATTTTCACTTTTACGTGTTTAAATCATCTAGGCCTTTATTAGGTGTGTGGCAATTTCACGACTAACGAGAAGTTGGACTGCAAAACAGATGGTATTTTTGAACTCAGGACGGTCGAAAACCTTATGAGGAGCGTAAAAGGGTATTTGGTACTTTTCACATATACGATATTGTTGACATATTAAGCACTATTCAAAAGTATGACACTATTCACATAAACGATACTATAACGTGGCATTGACTGATGATGTGGCATTGACTAGTGAGGTGATAGCATTTTATTAGACCAATGATGTGGCATTGACTGATGATGTGGCATTGACTAGTGACGTGGTAGCATTTTATTGGACCAATGATGTGGCATTGACCGATGATATGACAAGATGCTATTGAACAAAAATACTTGTAATGCCCTAATTCTCTTAAATATAGTAGAATTTATTTTTTTAAGTTAACAAGCCCCTTGAGTTTATAATATTTAATTAAAGGAATGATGACGTAAGCATTGACATAAGCGATGATGTAAGAAGAAGTGTAGAAAAAGTTAAGGAATTCTAGAAGTTAGCAAGACATTTATGAAGGATAATCTCATCTTTACTTAGGTATTTAATTCTAAGTAAAGATGACATAATCTATGACATAAGTGATGATGTAAGAGAAGTTGTAGAGATAGATAAGAATTCTAGAAACTAGTAAGGCATTTATGAAGGATAATTTCAACCATTGATCAAGAGTTGGGGTGGCAAAATCCTAGCCATCCATTAGCCTTAAGAAATCCTATAAATACCCCCACCACCTTTCGTTTTCAATCCAACCTAAGATTAAAACATTTGTTTAGGAGAGAATCAAAGCAGTTGGTATTGGAGGTGATTGAGACTTTTAGAGACTTAGAGGTGTGTTAGCTCAAATCCCTTTATCGAGGTAAGTCACTTCAGTCCTAATGTACTAGATATATATATGATTATTTTGATATTATTATAAGTATAACTATTTTTATACTACTTAAAGGATTAATTGATTTTGATAACAAAATTAGTTTTATGTAAATGTTTTCAAACCTAAACTCTTTTTAACAAAGTATTTTATAAATACTTTTTAATATGTAAATTATTTTATGACATCACAACCTTTTATGATTTTATCTTTAAAATATTATGCAAGCCTAAATTATTGATATGGACTTTTATGAATCTGATACGAATGTTTTGTACCCATGTTTGATTTCAATTATTAATGATTGTATGAGATTCCTAATGTTTTGGCTCATTGTCTATAGTTATTCTGATTCTGATTCTGATCGTAATATACGATATATCTGTCTGGACCAGTACTGGGTTTCTGTTCTGAGTGTACACACGATATTCTGAATACTGTTTCTGGCCGAGTCACCGGGAGTGACACTATGTGACATGAGCTAACTATCTATTTTCTGTTAATGTGATCTCTGATTTATTTTCATAAGTAACTATGCTTTTGATAATCTGAGATACAATGAATTTATGTTATTTTATCGTGATATATCGTTTTATGAAATTTATGAATTGTAATATATATGTTTTAAATAAAATAAGGCTTGCAATATTTTTGGTATCGGTTGGGCTAGTGTGTTAGGAATGGTTTTACTTATAGAGTTGACGGCTCACCCCTCGTCATTACTTTTTGTAGATTAAGTTCCGTTGAAAGGTGTGCCTAGCTTTGGAGTTAATGATTTCATTTCCGTTTGCTATTTGAATAAGAAGAGGAATGAACTCATGTTTCTATTTAGTTTATTTCTGTTATGAACTTGTAATTTGGAGTTTGAGACTTTTGGTAATGTTATGTTTTGGGAGAGATTATTTAGTGTTAAACGATGGAATTTATGGGTTTGTTTGAATAAGAATTTGAGGTATTTCAGTTTGAAATTTATGAGTATGGATTACGATTTGTAAGTAACATCATTCTTCACGTGCTCCACACGTGTTAGTTTTGGGGTGTTACAATTGTGGTATCAGAGAGATTCCCAACCAGAAATGTGTGGATGTTTGGGACATCCTACATCGCTTGGGAAGGATTTTGTAAGGATGAATAGAATTAGGTTTATGCCAAACCTTTAGGCTTTGCTATTTTATTTCTAAGAAATATATGATTGAAGTATCAGAGTAGCGCAACGAAAGCGTGATGTGTTTGCTTGAGTCTTTATAAGGATTTATTGGTCATAAGTGATTTTGAGATATGGATTCTTTTGGGCATAACAAAAAAAAAAGGTGAATTTCGAGGACGAAATTCTTTTAAGGGAGGAAGAGTGTAATACCCTAATTCTCTTAAATATAGTATAATTTATTTTTTTTAAGTTAACAAGCCCCTTGAGTTTATCATATTTAATTTAAGGAATGATGATGTAAGCATTGACATAAGCGATGATGTAAGAAGAAGTGTAGAGAAAGTTAAGGAATTCTAGAAGTTAGTAAGACATTTATGAAAGATAAACTCATCTTTACTTAGATATTTAATTCTAAGTAAAGATGACATAATCTATGATATAAGTGATGATGTAAGAGAAGTTGTAGAGATAGATAAGAGTTCTAGAAACTAGTAAGGTATTTATGAAGGATAACTTCAACCATTGATCAAGAGTTATGGAGGCAAAATCCTAGCCATCCATTAGCCTTAAGAAATCCTATAAATACCCCCACCACCTTTCATTTTGAATGCAACTTAGAAATTTCATTCTCTTCAATTCTAAGTCATAATAACAATAGTAGAGAAATCCTTAATTTAGAAAGGTTTAGAGAAATCAAGATCAAGAGGCTGATGGTATCGATGTGCATTTGTTACTCGAGGATACTAGGAGGTATAGATTTCCAAATGAATCACAATAATCACACGCCCAATATATATGTTTGACTTGTGTGAAAAGCCTATTTTGATATGTATGAATATGGATTTCTATGTCTCCGCCCATGTGTTTATGTGATGTGTTGTTATGTATTGGGCGTGTGATTATGTACATAGGCATATGTATGTGTGATGGTTCATTGTCATGAGCATGAAAATGCATTGAGTTTTCTATGAATGAGAAAGTGGATTTTAGCAAATGAGATTTCTATTTTATGAGATTTTGCATTGGGGGTCAGCTCTTGAAGTTGTGTGGGGGCCACCTCTTGAGACTATGCGGGGGCCACCTCTTGAAGGCCTGAGCGCCACAAAATGCCACGCATGGTGCAAAGTGCCACGCACAGCACAAAGTGCCACATTGCAGGATACGTATTTTATTGAAAGGAAATATGAAAGTTTGAAAGCGACAGAGAAAGATTTTGATGAATTTGTTTTACAGTATTTCCAAAAGATCATGACCTATCATCCATTGCATTATGTATAAGTATGTATGTATTTTTGTATAAGAAAAACTAGTTTGCTTACTGGGATTTGTACTCATTATAGTTTATTGTGATTCAGTTTCCAGAAGTCAGGATTGATTCGTGAGGAGTGAGAAGATGAATTTGAATTAAGGATGGTAGATGGTTTGGCTAAATTTTTAAGTTATTCCGTTGGCTTTTTTATTTGAGGCTCGAATTTTATCAGTTGTAAAGAGTTATTTAAATTCATATGTGAGTTGTGGAAATATTTGCCCTTGGATTTCGGACTGAGGCATTACAATACTGATGTGCCATTAACCGATGATGTTGTAGCATCTTATGGGATCAAAATATTGATGTGGTGTTGACTAATGATGTGTTCCAACCAATCAAAGCTTGGCACGTCGTGCAATCCTAAGTGTCCGAATTATTTTCATTTGATGGCCATGATTTATCCATTGTATCTATAAATAGAGGACTCTCCCCTTAATTTGGCACCCTTAAATCTATTTTTGAGCTCTGTTTTCTGTAATTCTTCCTCCATCTTGTATTTTTTACGTATTTAGTAAAATTACCATTTTACCCCTAGTTCAATTATGAGGGGCTAGTTTAGTTTCAAGCTTGGGTTAAAGGTGAAGCCTCAACATGATCTATAAGCTTAGTTAGATAAGTTTATTTTCTTTTTCTCTTTGATTTATATGTTTGTTTTGACTCATTGTTGACAGACAGTGTATCATGTGTAGATTTTGCACGACATACAGGCTCTCTAGTGAAGGATCATTATGTCTGCACAATGAGGACTTAGCACCATTTTAATTAGAGAGAAAATTCCCTTATAGTCTTTTGTGGGTTGTCTTGATTCAGTGTCGACAGATAGGGTATCTAAGCTATTTAGTGGATGGTCTTGCGACGTTGTCGACAAAATGATTATTATCGTCTGGCACAACGTGTTCTTGACACCACACTTAGTGGAAGATCGTTACCTCTGGCGCACTGAGTGTTTGATACCATACTTATTGGAGTGAGGATTATGAGGAGTGGAAATACCCCCTCATGAATTAATTGGAACTGAAAAGGAAATATTAAGCCCATGGTGAATGTTGAGTGTGAATCTAGAGACTCAAGCGTTTCATTTGCATTGGTTTTATCTTTAATTTATTCCCGACATTTTTTTAAAAATTTTAAGACAAAAAAAAAATTCACTTCCAACCAACTCACATTTACACCTAAAAAATTAACCCTACACATAATTAAATCTACCTCCTCATGTGATCTACACCCGTCACCACAAAATCTATTTTACAATAGATCTACGCACTTGCGAGTACAATAAAATTTACACAACAAATCTCCAATTCTCCTCTTAGATGTTGATTGTTTTTGTGTATCAAAAGCCAAAGGTTGGTTTTTATAATGCCCAAGGTTGGCCAAATCCAATTTAGATTCTGATTCCAATTTAAAGCAATTAATTTGGTTCCCTTAATTGCCATGCACATGCCAATTTCAATTTTTTATTTCCTAAGGCATTGTCCACTAAATGCTTAAGCAATTCACGTGCATGCTTAGTTTAATATGGCCATTTCTTTTTTTTTCCAATTTTCTTTCCATATATAATGCCATGCATGTGTAATTGCCAATTGTTATAAGGCCAAAAGGGAAAGCCACCACATTGAATTAGATTCAATTTCTTCTTTAGTCTCCACGTGATGGCCATAATCTTCTGAATGTGCATGAATTAATTTTCTTGGCTTCAGTTTTCTTGGATTAATTCTTCTTTAATCCCAGAATATACCTAAAATAAAAAAAATATCAAAACTAAGATAAAAATTAACATAATAAAGTAATTAGAAAATAACTAAATTAAAAAATTAGTAAAGTAATTAGAATATTTAAGACCAAAACAAGAAAAAGATGGATAAATTAATTAGGAAAATGTAGAGAAAATATGCACTTATCACTAGATGTATGTATGATGGTTATTT
Organism: Citrus x changshan-huyou; assembly: GCA_039657385.1. Classification (NCBI taxonomy): domain Eukaryota; kingdom Viridiplantae; phylum Streptophyta; class Magnoliopsida; order Sapindales; family Rutaceae; genus Citrus; species Citrus x changshan-huyou. Next base: position 10,943,759 of record CM077550.1, read on the forward strand.
ATATGGTTGATATTTGTTTTGATGGCTGATATGTGTGATGGTTTAGTGATGATTTATACATGTTTCTTTCTACGATTTGATAAATTGGGTGTAAACTTGTTACCATGTTTCCTAAGGTAATGTTTTTTGTTAAGGGGAGGTTCTGCCGAAATTTCAACTCGATCAACATGGGTAACAATCTTTTACTTTTCACTGCGTTTCTTTTCTTTAGTCACTAAATTTTCTTTTTAATGATGAAGGGGGAGAAAGATAAATATATTTAAACCTTGCACTTGTTAAACTTGGCTTTTATTTAGGGGGAGCTAATACAAGAAAATGGATGTTTTTGAATTAATTAAAATTAGTATAACTTGTTATATTGGCATCTTTTGATATTTGTAAAATACCTAGGGGGAGCTAATATTTTTTAACCATTCATACTATGAATACATGAAATATTTGTTATCATCATAAAAAAGAGATTGTTGACATAAATCTATCCATAACATTGATTTTGGTGATAACAAACTAGACTAAGAATGTTGGAGTTGTTAAAATTGGATAATTTCGCCGTATGATGTTTTAAACAAATTTATCTGAAAACGGCTAGCCGTTATCTACAAACAGCAAGCTGACTTCGAACAAGTGAGCTTCTAGAATTAAATGGTAAATTAACAATGAAAAACAGTGATCTGACTTCATTCAGTAAACTCTCTAAAATTAGATAGTAAATCGACTATTCTGAACGGTGAGCCGACAATTCAAATTTCAGCATAATGGTTACTTGGCATAAGTCAGAAAGGCAAATTGACTAAGGTTAACAGTGATTTGATTATGCCCAGAAAGCCAACAACTGGTAGTTTTCTTCTCCAACTATAAAAGGGCTCAATCAAATTCAAAATATAGAGAATTGTACAATTATTATTAAGCTTGTTATTGAGTATTCAACCTCTCTTTTGAAATACAAGTGTGCAACCCAAGAGGGGGGTGAATTGGGATTCTAAAAATTATTTGATTCTAAAACAAATTATCATGCAAATCTAAAATGAATTTAATGGAATAACAATTAAATCAATTACAATATAAAAAGATAAGGGAAGAGAGATTCAAACACGAAGATTTTTACGTGGTTCGGCCAACCTCGCCTACGTCCACGCCTCCAAGCTTTCCAGGCTTGAGGATTTCACTAAGCAAGCCTCCAAGACTTCAAATACTTACACTTGACTTCTAAGGTGTCAATGAACCTTTACAACAAGAGATTATCCCCAATCTCTTAACCCAAGTGTATCCCAACACTTACAATCACTCAAAGTAAAAGATTAAAAATTATTTTTCTCTCACACAATATTTAAGATTACACATCAATGCCCAATGTGTGAATATATGATGCAAGAAGGTGTTTTAAAGCTCTATGAAGATGTATTCTCGAATATAAGCTCAATGGTCGTGTTGTGATTAATCTTGTTTGAATTTGAATGAGCTTATTTATAGTTGGAGCTGAAAACTAGCCGTTATAGACTTTCTGCTAACTGTCGGATCGCCGTTAACTAGATGTCAGATCACCGTTTGACTGGTCAATATAACCGTTGAGCTGAATTTTCAAATTGTCGGATCGCCGTTATCTATATGTCGGATCGTCGTTAGTGTCCAGAGACTAATCTTCAATTCTGTTCGATGTCGGCGAGCCGTTATCAAGATGTCGGATCGCCATTTTCTACAGTAACTGCTACAGTGAACTATTTTTGCAAAATTATAATTTGACCCCAAAACTTTATAAAATTATACTATGACCCAAAACTTTATAAAACTTGTCAATTAAGTCCATTTTCAGGATTTTAAGCAATACTTGTTATTATCAAAAATCTCAAAGTTTTTTTTTTCAATTGAAACCATTAACATGAGAATAACAAAAAACATTTTCATAGAATATAAAGCCTTTATAAAGTGAGAATGATGATTTAAAAGTATATGAAAACTATTTTGAGCTTTTAAAAGATTAATAAATCTTAATCAAGTTTGTTATCATCAAAATCAATAATAAATAAATATTTATGTTAACATATTTTGCTTATAAATTGTTATTCTTTTGTCAAAGTACATTTTGGGGTTTTATTTGCAAATATATATATAATGTGAGGAAAATTTGTGTAATCTTCATTTTAATATCAAAATTGAGTGATTGTAAGTATGTGAAACACTTTAGGAAAGAGGTGTGGGATCATCTCTATATATAAAGGTTTATTGACACCTTATAAGTCAATTGTAAATATCTTGAATTTTTGAGTGGTAGAGGCTTGGATAATAGAATTCTCAAGCGCAGTTGGCTTTGAGGTGTGGACGTAAGCAGAGTTTGCCAAACCACATAGAAATATTGTGTTTGCTCTCTTCTCTCTTATCTCTTTATATTTGTTTATTATTAAATTTATCATTATTGAATTCTCTAAGACATTAGTTTTAATTGTTTTGTGATTTTATTTTCTTAAGTTTTTAAAACTCAATTCACCCCCTCTCGGGTTGCTTAGCTAGAATTTCAAACATGACGACTCTCTATTAGTACAATTTTATCTTAGTAACATTTACTTTGAAAAATGATAAAGAGATTGATTGTTGGTGTATTTTTTTTTAAACCACCAAGATAGCGGGGAGTTAGCTCAGGCTGCTATTTGTAACATAAATTAGAAAATCAAAAATAGATAAAGAGGGGATCATGAAACAAAACCTCCAATCATAAAAGAATAAAAAATTGAGGCATATAAGCACAACAATAAATCAAAAAGGATATGCAATACTATTGCCTAACCGGAGGCATTTCCTTCCCATCTAGATGAATAATTCAAGATAAACTAGGTGGATTATCTGAAGGACCTAAGAAGGATTGATGAACCTAATGGCCACACGCCCAATTAGTTTATAAAATCGGTGGTAGAAGTTGCTTCCCAATAAACATGTCTGACAAAGATAGAGGGAGTGGAAGACAAAATGTAAACTCGGTGCAAAGTATAAGCATTATCCCAATGCACAAGGGAGATTGAATCCAAAAGACCACAATGGATGAGTCAAACTTAACCTCGAGCAGAGAGTAACTAAGCGGAATAGAAAATTTTAAATCTTCACAAACTGTCATTAGTTTAGGATAAAGGATTGGTTGATGGCCAAGAAAGGAACCAAAAAAATCGAATAACAAACCCCGGTGCACACGGAGAATACCAACTACAACGGACAACCTAGAATTGCCCTTAGAGCAACCATCCACAATCAACTTTACCTGCTGATAGTCACAATAACCCGCTGATAAGCCTTAGGGTAAGGGTAAATTGTCTGCATCTGATGCTAATGTTTAGGTTAGTGTGGCTCATGCTCCTCAATATGTTGTTGATGTTGTAATCGGCCTCAAAAGCCTAGTGCATAGCCCGTTAATTCAGGGTCAAAGTTTGGGCTCTACTATTTAGCCTAATACTACTGTAAAGACTTAAATTTTGGGGCTTATAGTTACTGGTAAGGCTTTTTTTTGCTACTAGTGCACTTGATCCTTATTGAGTACTGGAGAATGTATTTTTTTATAGGATAAAATTGTCATTTTATCTCTAAGTCTCACTAACATTTTTACTTTTACGTGTTTAAATATTCTAAGTTTTTATTAAGTATGTTTTATTATAATTTAAGTATTTATGTATTTTAGGGATATTTTGGCCATTTCACGATTAACGAGAAGTCGGATAGTGAAACAGATGGCATTTTTTAACACAGGACGGTCGAAAACCTTAAGACGAGCATAAAAGGGTATTTGGTACAACTCACGAATATTATACTATTCACATATACGACACTGTTAATATATATGGTACGATGATGTGGCATTGACCAATGATGTGGCGACATCCTATTGGATCAATGATGTGACATTAACTGATTATATGGCGATAATTGATAATGTAACACTGACCGATGATGTGGCAGGATGCTATTAGACCAAAAAACTGATGTGGTGTTGATCGATGACGTGGTAGCATCTTATTGGATCGAAATACTGATGTGGTATTGACTAATGATGTTTTCCAACCAATCAAAGCTTGTCACGTGGTGCAATCCTAAGTGTCCGAATTGTTTTCATCTGATAGCCATGACTTATACATTGTATCTATAAATAGAGGGCTCTCCACCCCCCACCCCACCCCCCCCCCCCAATTTGACACCCCTGAATCCATTTTTTAGCTCCATTTTCTATAATTCTCCCACTATCTTGTACTTTCCACGTATTTTAGTAAAATAACCATTTTACCGTTATTTCAATAATGATAGGCTAATTTAGTTTCAAGCTTGACTTGAAGGTGAAGCCCCAACATGATCCATGAGCTTAATTAGGTAAGTTTATTTTCTTTTCCTCTCTTTTTTATGTGGTTGTTTTGACTCATTGTCGACAGACAGTATATCTTGTTTAGATTTTGCATGGTATATCGGCTCCCTAGTGAAGGATTGTTACTATTTGGCACACTGAGCACTTACCTCCATATTAATTAGAGAGAAAATTATGTTCTAGTATTTTGTGGGTCTTCTTAACTCAGTCTCGAAAGAGAGTGTATCTAAGCTATTTAATGGCTGGTCTTACCACATTGTCGATAGAAGGATTATTATCGTCTGACACAACGTGTTCTTGACACCACACTTAGTGGAAGATCATTACCTCTGACACACTGACCGCTTGATACCATATTCAGTAGAGTAAGGATTATAAGGAGTTGAAATACCCCTCTCATGAATTAATTGGAACTATAAAAGAAATATTAAGCCTATTGTGAATGTTGAGTGTGAATTCAGAGACTCAAGCGTTTCATTTGCATTGATTTTATCTTTAATTCATTCCTATCATTTTAATTAAAAAAATTCGCTTCCAACCAACTCACATTTACACTTAGAAAATTAATCCTACGCATAATTAAATCTACCTACTCGTGGGATTGATACTCGTCACCACAAAATCTATTCTACAATAGATTTGTGCGCTTATGAGTATAATAAAATTTGCACAACAAGTCTTTGGCGCCGTTGCCGGTGATGTAAGTCATTTTAATTTGTAGAGTTACTTTCTTTGAAAATATTGTGTAAATAATTTTGTATGCAGGTTTTAAGTGTTTTTTTATAGCAAGTGTGCAGCAACGTGATAAGGTTAGTATCGTAACTTCTCCCCTCTCTCTTTGCTTTAATCTGTTTTGTTTTTAATTTTTACGTGTTCTTTGCATACATGGTCGAAGGTTATAGTCACCAAATCCAGATCCTATAAACCTCGAACTGCAAAAAACACTTCGTACATTAAGACACGATACATCAAAGAGTAAATTTGAGGTTCATATTAAAGTGGATTTGCAACAAGCACAAGCACCACAAAAAAGGTCATTTAAGATTATTTCAATCCATTAGCTAATTTTGAGCACATCATGGACATGATACCCAAATATAACTGCTAGGAGTTTCAAGTTAAAACCTAGTGTGCTAAACAGTCTTCCATCATTCTATAGCTTGGAAAATGAGGACACATACAGTCATTTGAATGATTTCATGCCATTTGCCAAACTTTTAAATATGAAAATTTTTCAGATGAAGATATTAAGCTTAGATTGTTTCCATTTTCTCTAAAAGATAGAGCTCGTTCATGGTTTAATACATTGCCTACTAATAGTATCACATCATGGGAACAAATGGTAATTAAGTTTTTCAATAAATACTTCCCGGTACATAAAACTAATGCTATTTTCAAGGAAATTTCAAAATTTATTCAAAGAGAAAATGAGCAATTCTTTAAAGCACGAGAGCGATTCAAGAAGCTACTTTTAAATTGCCTACATCATGATACGAGAAATGGCACCAATGTCAATAATTCTTGGAGGAACTATTGCCACATGTGCAAGAATGACTAATGGCAACAAGTGGAGGCGAGCTCATGTTGAAAAGCGCATCAGAGATTTGGGATTTCTTTCAGGAACAAGTGGATAATTCCTAACAGCAAAGTCGATCATTCAGGAATGGGAGAAAAATCAAGGGAGTAAATGAAATCTATGTTAGCAATTCAAGATCAGAAATCAAGGAAGTCAAAGCAATAGTTGAAGGACTCTCTCGCCAAATAGCATTGTTGACGGCTGCCAAATCAATAGAGCCACAAGCATACAACCAATTTGACCAGGATTCATACCTAGATCAAGCCAATGCCATAAATGTAATGGGAAAGCAGCCTAATTACAACCCTTACTCCAATACATATAATCCTAGATGGAGAGACCATACCAACTTTTCATGGTCTCAAGGATTCCAACAAAATGGAACAACAGCTCCAGCTCCAGCTCCACCAATGCAACAAGTTCATCAATCTCCTCAAATCGCTCAACCATCATTCAGACCATACAATCAGAATTAGAGTTAATCACAACCAAAACCATAGGAAGAGGCATTCCAGAAATTTAAAATTTCGACCCATCACACCATTGATGAGTTACAAAATGAGATGAGGGTTGGCTTCAATTCACAAGCCCAATCAATCTCAAACCTTGAGAAGATGGTGGGCCAACTTGCCTCTTCAATTCAAACATTTGCGATGACTGTTGAGAAAGGTAAATTCCCAAGTCAGTCGGTGCCTGATCCTAAAGGAGTGCATGAAGAGAGTACAACTTCATCCCAGCATCGTGAAGAGGTCAAAGCCGTCATGACCTTGCGAAAAGGCAAAGAATTTGACAACAAAGTGGAGATGCCGGTGACAAAGACAACTCAAGAATTTGAGGATTCATCACCAAAGGAAAAAAAAAGAAAGCAGCCCATAAGAATTAATTCCCAAAGCTCATTTTCCTCAGAGGTTAGCTAAAGTAAAGAAGGAAAGTACCACAAGTGAGATTATGGAAATTTTTAAACAGGTGAGTATTAACATCCCTTTGCTTGATGCGATTAAACAAGTGCCCTCTTATGCCAAATTTCTCAAAGACCTTTGCACTAAAAAGAGAAGTATTCATGTCCAGAAAAAGGCATTTTTATAGAAAACATCAGTTCCACACTCCAACATAAAATTCCTCCAAAATACAAAGACTTAGGCTACCCAACCATCTCATGTAGCATAGGGAACGACATTTGAGAATACTTTGTTAGACATAGGAGCTAGTGTAAATTTATGCCTTATTTAGTGTTTGTAAAACTTGGACAAGGAATATTATACCCAACTTCAATTGTATTGCAACTTGCAGATTGATCCATGAAAATATTGTTGTGCAAATTTTAATGTACTCGCAAGCGCACGAATCTATTGTAGTATAGATCAATGGTGACGAGTGTCGATCCCACGAGGAGGTGGATTTTAATTGTGTGTAGAATTAATTTTGTAAATGGGTGATTGGATTTGTGGTGGAAAAAATTTGGAATATGCTAAAACTTAAATTAAAATGGCGAGAATAAATTCTAAAATTGGAATTAAAATGGCGAGAATAAATTGAAGAGAATTCTATTGAAATGACGTACTTGGGTATCTGGATCCGTATCAACATGCATCATGGGCTAAATATTCCTTATTAATACCAATTAAATCATGAGAGGGGAATCCACACCTCATGAACCACACTCTAATCAATATGGTGCTAAGGGCTTATCGTGCCAAATAATAATAACCTTGTACTAGAGAGCCGGTGTAACCAAGGCGGTATCTAGACAAGATTATTATTATTTGTCAACGAAAAGTCAAATCATCCACAAAAATTAGAGGGGAAAAGAAAATAAATTTACCAAATAAAGCCCATGACACATGTTGAGACTTCACCTTCAACCCAAGCTTGAAAGAAAATTAGCTACTCATAATTGAACTAGGGGCAAAATGGAAATTTATTAAAATACGTAGAAAATACAAGATGGAGAAGGAATTACAGAAAATGGAGTCCAAAAATGGATTTAGAGGTATCAAATTTGGGGGGGGAGGCCTCCTTTTTATAGATACATGGAGTAAATCATGGCCATCGGATTAAAAACAGTTTGGACGCTCCGGATTGCGCCACGTCATCAGTCAACAGTACGCGGTTTGACCACGTGGATGAACAGTAACACGGTTTGACCCGGGTTGAACAGTAACGCGGTTTGGTTGAAAATAATCTTGTGTGATGCATGTACCGTACGCGAGATTTTTTGTCCACTGATATGTTGCCACGTCACCATCAACAGTACATAAGAATTTTAGTCCAACAGGATCGTGACACCTCATCAGTCAATGCCACATCATCGGTCAATGCCACGTCATCATCCGTCTATGTGAACAGTGTCGTGAACAGTAACGTATACAGTACCGTACACGTGAATAGTACCGTACATGTGAACAATGTCATTTTTCCTTTTATGCTCCTGCTAAGGTTTTCGACCGTCCTGAGTTCAAAAGTGATGTCTGTTTTGCCGTCTGATCTCTCGTTTATTGTGAAATGACTATGATGCCCCTAAAATACATAAAATGCTTAATTAAAATAAAACACACGGAATTAAATCAAAAGAAGGTTAAATACATAAAAGTAAGGGTGTTAGTAAAGGTTGTAGTGTAAAATGACGATTTTCTCCTTTATAAATATACATTTTCTAACACTCAACAAATACCTCGTGGTATTTTGGAGGATGTGCTCATTCAGGCAGACAAGTTTTATTTTTCTGTTGATTTCATTGTGATTGACACTCAATCAATGCAGGATTCAAAGAAACACATCCCCATTATCCTAGGCCAACCATTATTGGCAACTGCTAATGCACACTTTCAATACAGGACTATAATATGCAGTTGTCCTTTAGCAACATGACCATAGAGTTAAATATCTTTAACATTGCTAAGCAACCTCTCCATAGAGATGAAGGAATTGTTAGTTTCGATTTAATCGAAGAATTAATTGATCATATTTTTCCTTCTAACCTCAATAATGACCCCTTACAAACATGTTTAACTTACTTTGGGTTGAATTTTGATATTAACAGATCGATTGATGAAGTCAATGCTTTACTCGATTCATTACCATCCATGGATACTAATAAATCGAAGTAAAAAATAGAGCAAGTCACACCATTGGAGAAAAAGCTCAGCCCATCATCAAAATTACCACCAAAGCTCGACTCATACCATTACCTGGCACTTTGGAGTATGTATTCTTGGGAGATGAAAATACTTTGCCAGTAATCATTTCATCTTCTCTTGATGACAAGCATAAAAGCAAGTTGTTGGGCATTTTAAGAGGTCATAAAGAGGCATTAAGATGGACCATAACTGACATAAAAGGTATAAACCCAGTGGATTGCATGCATTACATTCATCTTGACGAAAATGATAAACCTACTAGGGAAACGTAACGTCGACTAAATCCTAACATGAAAGATGTTAAGAGTTAAATTCCTTAAACTATTAGATGCATGTCTCATTTACCTTATTTCTGATAGTTCATGGGTCAATCCTGTGCAAATTGTCCCCAAAAAGTCAGAAGTCACAGTAGTTACCAATGTTGACAATGAATTAATACCCATTAGAGTAACCATAGGGTGGTGCATATGCATTGATTATAGGAAGTTGAATTCTGTCACATGTAAAGACCATTTTCCGTTACCATTTATCGATCAAATACTTGATAGATTAGCAGGTCATGAATTTTATTGTTTTCTAGATAGCTACTCAGGATATAATCAAATCCCCATAACACCGAAAGACCAAGGAAAAACCACTTTCACTTGCCCTTTTGGTACATTTGCATATACAATAATGTCATTTGGATTATGTAACGCACATGCCACATTTTAACGATGCATGTTAAGCATTTTTTCTAATATGGTTAAACACTTCCTTAAAGTTTTTATGGATTACTTTTCTATTTTTAGTGATTCATTTGATCTATATTTACATCATCTAACACTAGTTCTGTAGAGATCCATAGAAAAAAATTTGGTCTTGAATTAGGAGAAGTGTCATTTTATAGTAAGACAATGTATTGTTCTCAGTCATATCATTTCGAGCAAAGGTATTGAGGTTGACAAAGCTAAAGTTGATCTCATTCCAATATTCCTCCACCTAAAACAGTCAGAGACGTAAGATCTTTCCTTGAGCATGCTTCTTTTTATAGATATTTCATTAAGGATTTTAGCAAAATTTCTAGACCCTTATGCAATTTACTTACTGAGGATGTACCTTTTGTCTTTGATGATTCATGTCTTGAGGCATTTGAAAATTTAAAGCAGTTTGTTGACTTCATCACCTATCATTCAACCCTCAAACTGGAATTACCTTTTGATTGAATTTCCCAAAGAGTTGATTGAATTTCCCATGTCATTTACTATGCTAGTATGATATTGAATGATGCACAGTTGAATTACTCAACCACTGAAAAAGAAATGCTAGCAGTAGTGTTTGCATTAGAAAAATTTCGATCTTGTCTTATAGAATGTAAAATAATTATGTTCACAGATCACGTTGTTCTTATATATCTTTTTACAAAGAAAGATGCAAAGGCCAGACTAATTTGTTGGGTGCTACTTTTACAGGAATTTGACCTTGAGTTCAAAGATAAGAAAGCCATAGAAAATGTTGTGGCAGATCATCTCTCTCGCCTCAATTTTGACACAATTTCATAATAATTACCATTCAATGAATCATTTCTAGATGAGCAACTAAAAAGTGTGGAAGTACTACCATGGTATGCTGATATAGTTAACTATCTTGTTACAAGTCAACTTCCAGAGTATTAGACTAAACAGGAAGTTAAATTTTTTGCAGAAATAAAGAATTTTTTTTTAGATGATCCTTACCTTTTCAAATATTGCGCAAATCAAAATTGTCAGACGATGTGTCCCAAAAAGTGAATTTCAAAATATCTTTTCATTCCGTCATAAACAACCTTGTGGATGTTATTTTAGTGCTAAGAAAATAGTTGTTAAAGTTTTACAATGTGGTTTCTATTGGCCGATTTTATTTCAAAATGCTTATACTTTTTGTTCTTCATGTGATAGGTGTCAGCGTATAGGAAGCATTACACGAAGGAACATGATGCCACTAAATCCTATTCTGGTGGTTGAAATTTTTGACGTGTGGGGAATCAATTTCATGGGACCCTTTCCTTCTTCTTTTGGCCATTAATACAAATTGGTTGTTGTTGACTACGTATCCAAGTGGGTAAAAGCAATTCCGTGGAAAATCAACGACCATAAGGTAGTAATAAGATTCTTGAAGAGCAATATTGTCTCACGCTTTGGGTTCCCTCGAGCAATAATCAGTGATGGTAGTACCCATTTCTGCAATAAATCATTCAATGGTCTTTTAGCAAAATACTCTATTACGTACAAAGTTGCTACCCCATATCATCCGAAAACCAATGGCCAAGTCGAGATATCCAATAAAGAAATAAATCACATATTAGAAAAGACGATGAGACCAGATAGAAAATATTTGTTATTCAGACACGATGATGGATTATGGGCATATCAAACGGCCTTCAAAACCCCAATTGGAATGTCACTTTGTAGGCTAGTGTATGGGAAAACTTGTCACCTACTTGTGAAACTAAAGTATCGTGCATACTGGGCCATCAAGAAATTCAACTGACATGCAACAAACTGGTTCGAAAAGAAGATTACAACTAGCAGAACTTGAGAAAATTCGCAATGAGATGTACGAAAATGCCAAGATTTACAAGCAACGAATGAAAGTCTTTCATGACAAGCAAATTACGAGGAGATCTTTTACACCAGGTCATAAAGTTTTTTTATTCAATTCTTATTTGCATCTATTCCTAGGTAAGTTACGTTCCCGATGGTCTGGTCCATTTATTATTCATATTGTTTTTCCACATGGAGCCATTGAAATTAATGATCCAAAGAATGGTGTCACTTTTAAAATTAATGGTCAAAAATTAAAACTATATTTTGAGTATCAACCACACAAAGAAGACACCGAAATAAATTTAGGTGACCACCAAATCTGGACTGAGACTTTTTCCTATTCTTTTTTTTTTTTGGTGATTTAACTTTTTGTTTTTTTAAATAAACTTTACTATGCTTTCACGTGTGTTTTGTTTTTGCTAGATTTATTCTTTTCTTTAGTATTTTATCAATTGTGAATTCGGATAAGGGACGGATAATGGTACTCCGTGACTATTAAAGTTGGTTTCTTCAGCTTCCCACAATAATTGATATTACCCAGCAATGCTACAGAAAGTCAGCACTCTGGGAATGGCGTCCGATAATAGGGAACATAAGATTAAATTCATTAGGGATATCTTGAATAAGGAGTCATTGGATGATATCCTTTTGTCCCCTAAAACGCATCCCAATTGATATGTACAGAGAGGACTTGTACAGAGATCAATTTAATAGTTATGGCCATTATTCCAAAAAGAACGTGTATGATACAGTCTTGGGAATCTAACTATAAACAACTTTGTTTGTCAGTTTATAAGAAAACTAGATGGTAAGCATATTCTCGACCCATAAAGGGTGTTCAAGCCATTTTTAGACGTAAAACCAAAGGAAGATGTGAGCCACAATCACAATTACCAGTACATATCCTTTTAATTTATTGTTTGCTTTATTGCTTTTAGTGGTATGACTTTTATCTAATTATTGTTTGTTTCTTTTTACTGTTTGCTTTTGAATAATTGAGCAATGAGCTTTACACATCATTTGACAAACCCAACACATTTATAATTGTCTATCATTATATCTGTCACCAAAATCTTTAAATATGAGCATTTTTTTCAAGCATTCACATATGATTTTTGAGATTTTCCAAATAGTAGCCACTTCGAGCAGATAATTCAAAAACATTTGTGTGCTTTCTGAGTTTCACTATGGCAAATATAGAGAGTTTATTCAAGCAGTTATAGATCTTGGTGAAGCACTAGCAGAGAGAAAGATACACCTAGTATATGGAGGAGGTGACCGAGGATTATCAAGACTTGCTTCAGAAGCCACTTTTACTAGAGAAAGTCAAGTGCTAGGCATCATCCCAAAAGCCCTAAAAGTTCTGTCTAACTCACCAATTGGAGAAGTGTTAGTTGTCTCAGGTATGCAAGAAACGATAACCGAAATCATGCAACCCTAGTTGTCTCAGGTATGCAAGCCCTAAAAGTTCTGTCTAATGCTTTCATTTTCTTACTAGGAGATCATGCAACCCTAGAGGCACTAATTACCTTTACTTCTTGGGCCTATCTCAACATTCATAAAAAACTCATCGGTTTGTTAAATGTCAACAACTTTTTTGATGGCTTTATAGCATTTATTAATCACGTAATTAAAAATTATTTCATTTCAGTTTCAATGAAGCAACTCTTTATTTGTGCTCCTATTGCTAATAAGTTACTTGATCTTTTAGAAGAATGCAGACGAGAGCTAGATCTCAAGACTCTTACATTGGATTGGTCGACTGATGATGGTAGCAGTAGTAGTAAGATGCACAAATTTGATTTAACTCTCCATTTATAAATATTTTCTGTTGCAGTGTTCAGGTGATGTGTTTTAAACTCTATTTCTTTCCTTCAAGACATTGAGGATAATGTCTCGTTTTGGTTGGGGGGAGGGAATAACTAACAATTGTGGAATAAATTATAGTTGTCCTGTTATAGTTACTAATCATTTCTAAATTTTTGAGTCGAAGATGACTGAATATGCAGTTTAGCTACTTTAGAAACGCATCTTCTCAGTCTTGGTGTTTATTAAAAAGGAAAAAAATAATAAAAAACAAATAGTTGAATTTTTTTCCTGATATTATTGACTAACCCTCTTTGTCTGCCTTGGCTATCTTAAGAGATTTAACATACCAGTCTAGACACACACACCAAACAAGTGATAGTGGTGGTAAGTTGAGATTTTGTAATACCTAATCCTTTCATTTCATTCGTAAGCAACAACTAAAGGCAGTGGTCATTATACCCTAAAAAAAGAAGAAAAAAAAGAAAAAAAGAAAAAGAAAAAGAAAAAAAGACACTCTCACTTAGTAACCGAGTCTCCCGCCTCAATTAGTAGAGAGTATTCGCATCAAACAATGTGAGATGATAAAAATTGTAAGAACTCTTACTTAGTAACTGGGCCTCCAGCCTCAAGAAGCAGAGAGTATTCGCGTCAAACATTGAGAGTTTGATTTGTTCAACCCAGCTCTTTCTTAGTAATTGAGCCTCTTGCCTCAATAAGCAAAGAGTGTTCACGTAAAACAAATGTAGTTGGTTAAAGAAATAATATAAATAAATTTGTTACCTGCAGAAGGAATTCTGATGAGACGATAAGAATAAAAGTATTGTTTTATTTTGACTGAACCCATAATCATTATGTCAAATATTGCTAAGTACTAAAGACGGTCTGCTGAAGTTTTGATTGATGGTTGAGTAGCAAAAGAAAAAGGGCATAATTTTTCGGAAAAGTTCATTGATTTGGTAAAAAGATTTTAATTTGAATTTTGTTAGATTACATTGCTTAATTTGCTAGAGACTAGCAATAAGCTAGTTGGGGGGTGTGTTGAGTATTAGAGAATGTATATTTGTATAGGGTAAAATTGTCATTTTATACCCAAGTCTTACTAACATTTTCACTTTTACATGTTTAAATCTTTTAAGCCTTTGTTAGGTGTGTTTTATTTTAATTTAAGTATTTTATGTGTTTCTGGGATATTTTAGCCATTTCACGACTAACGTGAAGTTAGACAGCGAAACGAATAGCATTTTTTGACTCAGAACGGTCGAAAACCTTATGAGGAGTATAAAAGGATATTTGGCACTATTCACGTATACGGTATTATTCACATATACGATACGATGACGTGGTTGTATCGTATTGGACCAATGATGTGGCATTAACTATGATGTTGCGTTGACCAATGATGTGGCAGGATGCTATTGGACCAAAATGCTGATGTAGCATTCACCGATAATGTGGCAGCATCTTATTGGACCGAAATGCTGATGTGTTGTTAACTGATGATGTGTTCCAACTAATCAAAGCTTGCCGCGTGGTGCAATCCTAAACGTCCGAATTGTTTTCATTTGATGGCCATGATTTATCTATTGTATCTATAAATATCAGGCTCCCCCCGAATGTGATACCCCTGAATCCATTTTTGAGTACCATTTTCTGTAATTCTCCTTCCATCTTGTATTTTCTATGTATTTTAGTAAAATTACCATTTTACCCTAGTTCAATTATGAGTGGCTAATTCAGTTTCAAACTTGGGGTTGAAGGTGAAGTCTCAACATGTCCATTGGCTTAATTAGGTAAGTTTATTTTCTTTTCTTCTTTAATTTATGTGGTTGTTTTGATTCATTGTCGACAGACAGTGTATCCTATCTAGATTTTGCACGGTATACCGGCTCCCTAGTGAAGGATTGTTACTGTCTGGCACAATGAGCACTTAGCACTATATTAATTAGAGAGCAAATTCCCTTATAGTATTTTGTAGGTCGTAATGACTCAGTGTCGACAAAGAGTGTATCTAAGTTATTTATTGGATGGTCTTGCCACATTGTCGACAAAAGGATTATTCTCGTCTGGCACAGTGTGTTCTTGACACTACACTTAGTGGAAGATCATTACCTCTGATACACTAAGCGTTTGATACATTATTTATTAGAGTGAGGATTTTAAAGAGCGGAAATAACCCCCTCATGAATTAATTGGAGCTAAAGAGGAAATATTAAGCCCATGGTCAATGTTGAGTGTGAATCTAGAGACTCAAGCATTTCATTTGCATTGTTTTTATTTTTAATTAATTCCCGCCATTTTATTTTTAATCTTAAGATAAAAAAAATAAAAAAAATTTACTTCAACCGACTCACATTTACACTTAGAAAATTAACCCTACGCATAATTAAATCTACCTGCTCGTGGGATCAATACTCATCACCATAAAATATATTCTACAATAGACTCGTGTACTTGCGAGTACAATAAAATTTGCACAACAATCTCGTTGGCCAAGACTCCTACGTTGACTTGGCATCTTAGATTTAGCTTTATTTACCTGTTGATGATTATGATGTTTTGACTGCTAAGGGTAATTGTCCAAGTGGTGATGGTCATCTAGGTTTACCACTGTTGGATCGAGATGTTGCTTCTAACGAGGATTCGATGATGAGACTAGATTTTTTACTTACTCTATAGAGGTTCAAACACCTTTACCTCCAACGTGCAGTAATTGATAGTATTAATGGCCTACAGATAGCTAGTTGGACTTAGGATTAGTGCATTTATTAGTACAAAAACCACTATTTGTTGGTGTATTATTAGTGCTCTACTTTTTTCTCTAGATTTTCCCTAAAAAGTCATTACTATTTCGATTATTATTTTTTAGACGATTATTTATGAAAGGCCCTATATATTAAGATTTGTCAAAAGCTTGTATAAAAAATCATCAATGATATGTTTAGAGCAAAATAATCATTTTAGTATTTTTGAGTTTTTGGATAGATGAACGGATGTAATTTTTAGATTTCAGAGCATTGAAAACCTTAGGATACGTGATAATTAGGATTAAATTAGAGAGATTTGAAAATGGACAGTGGTAGAGGTTAGGTTTCTATGGTGTTGATGTACAGGGAATTATTGAGCATATCGTTGACCATTAGTTTGACTGAAGCAATTATTGGTTCCTGCAGCAAACTTACTGTATACATGAAGCAGCAGATTGCAGCCCCCAATTTACGTCGATTTGACGGACCCAGAAATGGATCCGTACCTTCCTCCATTGGTTGACCCGACCTAATACCTTGACCTGCACCTTTGAACCGTTGATCACTCTTGATCTAAGTGTTAATTCTACCACATCATAAGATTTTGACCAAATCATCCATTGTTGATCTACTTTGACCAAGCATTTTCTACCACTAGATTTGCCTATTTTGACCACAATCATACCCTCATAAAGCCGCCACATCGCCTGAACTTTGAACCTTTTTTATTCTAGATGATCCAATGGTATAAGTTTATCACAACCAGCCCTAAGAGATAAGTCACTTCTAGGGAATCAAAAGCAAAAAAAGAGGGCTATGCTTTTGAGCTCAAATTGATGACATACACTTATTTTGGCCAACTTACTTTGGGGAAGATTTTAGTGAGTGACTTTAATATTTTTATTCGCAAAATTTATTTTTTAAACCTTAGATTTTAGAGAAATATTTTTAAGGGTTAGAGGCTTTAGTTTAGATTGGAATTTTAGGTGATTGCTTACTAGTTTTATTTTTAAACACCAAGAGTCAAATAAGCCTCAATTTTCTTTTCTCATTTTTTAGCTTAGTCAAGCTCATAGATTAATTATTTTTTTTTCAAACTTGGTCTTGTTAATTTGAGACAATATTTCTACACCCATTTTGCCTTTTTACCCTTATTTCATGAAGAGATTTTAACACTTAATTCACACGGAGGAAAGTTTGTGAGGACCGTAAGGGCTCAAACAATAGGATTTAGATGGGAGGTGCTTAGGAGTGCGATGCTTTGTAAGTATTCATATCATTGTAAACTTACATTATTTTCAAAGTGAATTATTTCATCTACACCTGGACATAATCACATGTCGAGGTTCCCTAGATCATGAGGATCAAATGTTTCCTCATAGAAATTTCCATATTGTGGATAATCATTTATCTTACGTATTTATTTTGTAACACCCCAATTCTACTAACAAGGCACTACGGTAGAATTGAAGTGAAGCTACATTTCATCATTCTCATATCTAAAACTTTCAAAGTAATAATCAATAATAAATGTTCTAAACCTCCAAAAGAATATAAATAAATTCTAAAATAACATATCCTCAAATAAATATCACTCTATAGGAAGCCAAATTGTTCTTAGATTATCAACATAACATTAATCTTCAAAGAAACAAAGCTCTTATTATTCCTTCTAAGACCATGAGCTCACATCATCTAACTCTATCTGTAAAAATGTTGCAACGAGGGGTGAGCCGTCAACTCGGTAAGTAAATTCATGCGCAATACTATAAAAAAAAGCCATTAAAATATAATTTAATAAAACTTTCCCTAAATATACATAATAATAAGAGAAATTACCTTTGTAAATCATCATTTAGCAAAAATAAATCACATCATCATAAAGCCATTTAAATCCTTTAAACATAACAAAACCATTTTAAACACATAAAATGTAATTAGTTCATGTGACATAGTATCACCTGTAGACCCGGTGACCCGGCAATATAACATCATTCAAGGAACTGTATCCCATGGGAATCATTAACATTAACATCATATGTGCACAAAATCCGGCTAGCCTTCCATAATATAACATAACATCACTACAAACAATGAGCCAAAACATATAAAATCATCCTTGAACTCTTAATCATTTGTAAGCTTCCGTAAATTACATTTAAATATTTGATAATTATTTCAAAGTACTTGAATTAAAACAATTTAATAAAAGTTTTCATTTTTAAGACAATTTATCAAACAAGTTTTAAATAAATAAAGTTTTGTTAATGATAATGATGAAATGCATTTCACTTTAATGAGTTTATTTATATTCTTTTGGAGGTTTAGAACATTTATTATTGGTTATTACTTTGAGAGTTTTAGATATGAGAACGATGAAATGCAGTTTCACTTTAATTCTACCGCAGTGCCTTGTTAGTGGAATTGGGGTGTTACATTTGTGGTATCAGAGCGGCTTTGAGTGTTCTCTTGAGCGATGGTGGGACAAACCTCAGTGAGGACGCTGAGTCCCTAATGGGGTGTATGTAACACCCTAAGCAAATCCCACATCGGCAAAGCACGGGAGAGATACTGAGTTTATAAGGGGTGATCCATACCTTAATTGGCGAGATACATTTTGGGGTGTATGGTTGCCTCGGGAACAAAACCGTCTAAGTCTTATTAAGGCGCAAAGCAGATAATATCTTACCAAATTTGGGTTGGGTCATGACATATTTCCATTGCCATAGATTGATTTTTAAATGATTGGTTTAGTTGATGGTGGAAGTTGAATTTGACATATTTTGATATTATTGAAAGTGCATATATTGAATATTTGTTGATTTTTATATGATTGGTTTAATTTATGGCCACTTTCAATAATATCAATGTTGAAAAATATTTAAAAAATATTTAAAGTGCATAGCCGGAGTAGTAACAAACTCTCTCTACACAAATTAATGCAGCGGATAAATGAACTCTTAATTTTCTGTCAATGTTGACTGTGAGTAGACTATCTTTGTGAAAAATATTTAATATATATATATATATATATATTGTTACGCCAAAACTAATATTATGCCTAAATGAAATAAGTCGATGATGGAAATTGAGCCATGCTTATGAAAGCTTCAAGAATAAGAGAAACTAGAAGTTCAAGAAAATGCTCTTACCCAAAGATTTTCATGCAAAGCAAGACAAGGTATTCGAATTAATGGACGAAGTAATTTCTCATTCGTCCACATAAGCCAGCAACTGCAAATGGATTCCTAAGCGAGTGTCGCCTTGCACGAGGGCCAATAAGGAAGGAACAAGTGGACTCCAAGTGAAAGGCATTTAAAAAATCATATCTTTTACAATATTCTTGTCATAGCATTTTGTGGAAATTATTGTGAACCTTCAGGGATAGAAAGCAGAATGTCTGGCCTAGCAGAGCACATAAGGGCCAGGGTTTTACTGTGCGGGCCCATGGGCCTATATTTCTGTTAAAAAATAAGTAAAATCATCGGGACCTCTTCAATGTCATCTTAAATATATCATAAATTCAAAATAATATAAATACCAATTGGCACTCTTAAATTTTAATTCTAAAAATAATCCTCAAGAGATCTCATTGTATTTTAGACCCCAATATGAGCGTGATTCTCACAAACTGTCTTAGATAAATAAATAAATAATTTTTTCTCTACTATTCTCTCATTCAAGTAAAAATGAGTAATTTTTTTCCCAAAAAACATAAATTGAGCAATGGTTATTCTTGATGCTCAAAGATTCATGCTCAAATAAAAAGACTGAAAAAACAAGAAAAAAACCACTGAATTATCATCCCATGAGCCGGGTGCTGAATTTGTTGATTCCTTGCTCTTATCGTTTAATTTCATTAAAATGTTTGTTTAATTTCTCATTAAAAATATTTGCTTATTGATGGTGTAAAAATAGATCTAATTAGCTTGAAGCTTGTCTTGTAAGCTGGAATGTAAATACCATATAATAAACTGCCCAAATTGCAAGGAAACAACAACAAGAACTGTTAACGAAGAAGAACTTGATACACAATTACGGGAACCTTGTTACTCTACAAGATCGTCTTTTAATGTGGTATTTCGGTGGTTTATAAGTTTATTCGATAATGTTTGAGACTCACGTCCCAATAATAAGATGAGATTCAGATTTAGTAGTGCTGAGTTGACCTCTACTTAATTTTTCATAATTTTTTGTCACATGTATATTTAGTGATACACGACCAAGATTTATTATTGGTTTTATATTTCTATCCAATAACTAGTAATTGTATCTTTTTAAAATATTTGCAAAAAGTTGAATGCAGATTCAATCAATATATGCTTTGTCAATAAAAAAGGGATAAAGATAGAATTGATCGCCTTTTTCAAGCCATAAGATCTTTTAAGTTTTGTTAGGTTTATCTTGTCCGCTTATATGATTTCAACTAAGATTACAATTGTCAATATATACAATAAATGTTTTAAGAGGAATTTGGTGTGCCAATGGCTCCACTCTAAAAAAATTATCATCATCATCACCATTATTACACTTCTTAGACTTAACTCTAAACTCAACTAAAATCAGAGCCATATATTAATCACTCGGCTAGAGAAATTCAATTAGCAAAATAATTGTAACAACAGAGAAAGACCAAACAATTTTTTTAATTAAATCATTAATTCTGAACATATTGACCTCTTTTTCTTGGTTCATTTTTTTTAAAATTAACTAAATTACAACAGTAGATGTTAGATAAATATTTTTTTAGGTCATAATCACAAATGAGTTTAACGTTAAAATCTAATTTTTTAAATACTTTTTATTTTTCTCATAACACACACTATTTTTTATTTTTACTATTCACGAAAATTTTAGTTAAGAATATCTAAGCCCATATGCAAAAAATCTCTTACCTATTTATTAGTTCGAACTTTAATTTAAATTAAAAGTAAGTAGAAATTGACTTATATATGTTAGGCTTATGAGCTCACGGGACCCAGGCAGTCAATATCTTAGAATAATACTCCATCCAAGGTACCTACCTAGTGCCCATATAGTGTCGCTATCTGTCATATATTCATCATGAAGAAGCATGGCGTTTGTAATTGATTCTAGGTGAAAGAAAAATTAAAGAAAAAAGAAAGCCCAGCTAGTGATTGGATCTACATTGGAGAATTTCTTGTCGCAGGCAAAATCTTCTAACTACTTTCCTGAAGCCCACTTTTGGGCCTACGCTACAATACCTGCATGTAACACATACATGCGGGTAATAAAAAAATTAAAAAAATATGGCCATTCTTTGGCTGGCACTTGGCAGCCAAACATAAAAAAAAATTTTAGAGCAACCGGTTGCTCCTTAAATGAATATTATATTATAAAATAATGTAATAAATAAATAATAATAAAATAATAATTATTTTAATAATAAAGACAACATAATAATAAAAAAATAATTTTATAATAATTAAAAATTAGTTTCAAGTTTAATGGTAGGTGTTTTATGTTTATTGGTCCATTAATTACATGATTTTTGGGATTACAAGTTAATGATCCTAAGTTCCATGTTCATTGCTCTAAGTTTCAAGTTTCTTTAGTTTCAAGTTTAATGGTCTTAATTTCAAGTTAATGATAGGTGTTTCATGTTTATTGATCCATTAATTGCATGATTTTCGGAGTTGCAAGTTAATGATCCCAAGTTCCATGTTCATTGTGTTGAGTGTTAGAAAATGTATATTTATAAAGGAGAAAATCGTCATTTTACATTTCAAGTCTTACTAATACCCTTACTTTTATGTATTTAACCTTCTTGTGATTTAATTACGTGTGTTTTATTTTAATTAAGTATTTTATGTATTTTAGGGGCATCATGGTCATTTCACAATGAACGAGAGATCAGACGGCAAAACAGACATCACTTCAGGACGGTCGAAAACCTTAGGAGGAGCATAAAAAGAAAAATGGCACTGTTCACATGTACGGTACTATTCACATGCACGGTACTGTCTACGTTACTGTTCACAATACTGTTTACATAGACGGATCGATGACGTGGCATTGACCGATGATGTGGCATTAACTGATGAGGTGTCACGATCCTGTTGGACTAAAATTCTTATGCACTATTGATCGATGACGTGGCAGCATATCAGTGGACCAAAAATCTCGCGTATGGTACATACATTACACAAGATTATTTTCAACCAAACCGCGTCACTGTTCAAGCCGGGTCAAACCGTGTTACTGTTCACCCGCGTGGTCAAACCGCGTACTGTTGACTGATGACGTGACGCAATCCTGAGCGTCCAAACTGTTTTTAATCTAATGGCCATGATTTACTCAATGTATCTATAAAAAGAGGGCCTCCCCCCCTAATTTGATATCTCTGAATCTATTTTTGGACTCTATTTTCTGTAATTCCTTTTCCATCTTGTATTTTCTACGTATTTTAATAAATTCCCATTTTATCCCTAGTTCAATTATAAGTAGCTAATTTTCTTTCAAGCTTGGGTTGAAGGTGAAGTCTCAACATGTGTCATGGGCTTTATTTGGTAAATTTATTTTCTTTTCCCCTCTAGTTTTTGTGGATGTTTTGACTTCTCCTCGACAAATAATAATAATCTTGTCTAGATACCGTCTTGGTTTCACTGGCTCTCTAGTACAAGGTTATTATTATTTGGCACGATAAGCTCTTAGCACCATATTAATTAGAGTGTGGTTCATGAGGTGTGGATTCCCCTCTCATGATTTAATTGACATTAATAAGGAATATTTAGCCCATGATGCATGTTGATACGGATCCAGATACCCAAGTACTTCATTTCAATAGATTTATCTTCAATTTATTCTCGCCATTTTAATTTAAGTTTTAGAATATTCCAAATCAATTTCACCAGAAATCCAACCACCCATTTACAAAATTAATTCTACACAATTAAAATCAACCTCCTCGTGGGATCGACACTAGTCACCATTAGTCTATTCTATAATAGATTCGTGCACTTGCGAGTTCAATAAAATTTGCACAACAACTTTTTAGCGCCGTTGCCAGGGAGGTAAGTAATTTTAATACATAGAATTAATTTTTGTGAATAATTCCATTTAATTGTTTTCTTGTATTTTTTTCTTTAAAAAAAAAGAAAAAAGAAAAAAAAAAGTGAATCTATATTTAAAGGTTAGTATTTCTTTTCTTTTTCTCTTCTTTAAAATTCTGTAATTTAATTTTCAATTTATTTTTCTTTGTTAATTTTTTTTGTTTATCTTATTAATTTATTTTTAGTTAATTTATTTCACATATTATTTTTAGTATTTTTTTTAGAAAGATTATAACAGCGTGATAAGGTTAGTATCGTAATTTCTCTTTTTTCTTTATTTTTTTCGTTTTGTTCCCATATATTTTTTGTTCTTTGCATGCATGATCGTAGGTCATTATTACCTAATCTTGAACCTATAGACCTTGAACCAGAAAAAAATACTTCGCACACACAAGCACGTTAAAAATAAATTTGGAATGGATTTACAAGCACCACAGGAGAGGCCATTTAAGGACTATTTTAGTCCCTTAGCTAATTTGAGTACATCATGCATAAGATACCCAAATGTAGCTGCTAGGAGTTTTGAACTAAAACCTAGTGTGCTAAATTGTCTCCCAACATTCTATGGCCTAGAAAATGAGGACCCATATAATCATTTGAATGATTTTTATGCAATTTGTCAAACATTTAAATATGAAAAATTTTCAGATGATGATGTAAAACTTAGACTATTCCCATTTTCTTTAAAGGATAGAGCTCGTTCATGGTTAAATACTTTGCCAGCTAATAGCATTACATCATGGGAACAAATGGTAGCTAAATTTTTAAATAAATATTTCCCAGTACATAAACCCAATGTTATTCGCAGGGAAATCTCAGAGTTTACCCAGAGAGAGAACGAGCAGTTTTTCGAAACATGGGAGCGATTCAATGGGTTACTCTTGAAGTGTCCACATCATGGGTATGAGAAATGGCACAAATGCCAATATGTTTTGGAGGGATTATTGCCGAATGTGCAAGAATGGCTAATGGCAATAAGTGGAGGAGAGCTAATATCAAAAAGTGCAACAGAGATTTAGAAATTCTTCCAGCGACAAGCGGATAATTCCCAACAATGAAGTCGATCACTCAGGAATACTAGAAGAATTAAGGGAATAAATGAGGTTCACATTGGCGAGTCAAGTTAAGAAATTAAAGAAGTCAAAGCAATAATTGAAGGTCTCTCTCGACAAATAGCATCGTTATCGATTGCTAAATCAATAGAGCCACATGACTATGACTCATACTCAGATCAAGCTAATGCCATAGGTGTAATGAGAAAACCATCAAATTACAACCCATACTCCAACACATATAACCCTGGATGGAGAGACCACCCCAATTTTTCATGGTCTCAAGGATTCCAACAGAATGGACCAGCAGCTCCAGCTCCATCACTACAACCAATTCCTCAAATTCCTCAAGCCTCTCAGCCACCATTTAGACCATACAATCATAACCAAAACTACTCTCAACCTAGACTATAGGAGGATGCATTCCAGAATTTCAAGAATGTTACTCACTCTACGATTGAGCAACAGAACCGCACTATTGATAGACTACGAAATGAGTTGAGAGCGGGCTTCAACTCACAAGCCCAATCAGTTTCAAGCCTTGAGAAGATGGTGGGACAGCTTGCTTCTTCAGTTCAGACTTTGGCAATGACTGTTGAGAAATGCAAGTTTCCAAGTCAACCAGTGCCTAATCCTAAAGAAGTGCATGAAGCAAGTACCAGTTCACCACAGCAGCATGGAGAGGTCAAAGCAGCATGACCTTGCGAAAAGGAAAAGAAGTCGACAACAAAGTGGAGATGCCGGTGACAAAAGAAAATCAAATTGTACCTGTGAATGTTGAGGACTCACCATCGGAGGAGAAAGAAGAAACCAACCAGCGAAAATATGTTCCCAAAGCTCCATTTCCTCAGAGGTTAGCTAAAGGAAAGAAGGGGAAATCCACAGGTGAGATTCTTGAAATCTTCAAACAGGTAAGTATTAACATCCCTTTACTTGATGCTATAAAGCAAGTTCCATCTTATACCAAGTTTTTTAAAGACCTTTGTACTAACGAGAGAAACATTCATGTTCAAAAGAAGGCATTTTTAACAGAAAACGTTAGTTCTCTACTCCAACATAAAATTCCTCTGAAATGTAAAGACCCAGGCTCCCTCACTATCTCATGTAGTATAGGAAACCACATAATTGAGAATGCTTTGTTGTATTTAGGAGCTAGTGTAAATCTGTTACCTTATTCAGTGTTTGTGAAACTTAGACTTGGAGAATTACACCCAACTCCAGTGGTGTTACAGCTTGCAGATCAGTCCACGAAAATATCTCGTGGTATTGTGGAGGACGTGCTTATTCAGGTAGAAAAGTTTTATTTTCCTATTGATTTCATTGTAATTGATACTCAACCAATACAGGATTCAAGGAAGCACATCCTCATTATTCTAGGCCGACCTTTCTTGGCAACTGCGGATGCTCACATTCAATGCAGGACTGGAAATATGCAGTTGTCCTTCGGTAACATGACTATGGAGCTGAACATCTTCAACATTGCCAAACAACCTCACAATGCAGATGATGGAATTGTTGATGTGGATTTAATTGACACATTAGTTGATAATACTTTTCTTTCAAACCTTAGTGATGACCCTTTACAAACATGCTTAACTCACTTTGGTTTAGATTTTGATATTGACAGATCAGTTGATGAGGTCAACGCCCTACTTGACTCAACACCATCCATGGATACCAATAAATGGAAGTCAAGAGTTGAACAATTAGCACCATCAGAGAATAAACCTGTTGAGTGTTAGAAAATGTATATTTATAAAGGAGAAAATCGTCATTTTACACTACAACCTTTACTAACACCCTTACTTTTATGTATTTAACCTTCTTTTGATTTAATTCCGTGTGTTTTATTTTAATTAAGCATTTTATGTATTTTAAGGGCATCATAGTCATTTCACAATAAATGAGAGATCAGATGGCAAAACGGACATCACTTTTGAACTCAGGACGGTCGAAAACCTTAGGAGGAGCATAAAAAGAAAAATGGCACTGTTCACATGTACGGTACTATTCACGTGTACGGTACTGTATATGTTACTGTTCACGACACTGTTCACATAGACGGATGATGATGTGGCAATGACCGATGATGTGGCATTGACTGAAGAGGTGTCACGATCCTATTGGACTAAAATTCTTATGTACTGTTGATGGTGACGTGGCAGCATATCAGTGGACAAAAAATCTCGCGTACGGTACATGCATCACACAGGATTATTTCAACCAAACCGCGTTACTGATCAACCCGGGTCAAACCGTGTTACTGTTTATCCACGTGGTCAAACCGCGTACTGTTGACTGATGACGTGGCGCAATCCTGAGCGTCCAAATTGTTTTTAATTTGATGGCTATGATTTACTCAATGTATCTATAAAAAGGGGGCCTCCCCCCCCTAATTTGATACCTCTGAATCCATTTTTGGGATCCATTTTCTGTAATTCCTTCTCCATCTTGTATTTTCTACGTATTTTAATAAATTTCTATTTTGCCCCTAGTTCAATTATGAGTGGCTAATTTTCTTTCAAGCTTGGGTTGAAGGTGAAGTCTCAACATGTGTCATGGGCTTTATTTGGTAAATTTACTTTCTCTTCCCCTCTAATTTTTGTAGATGTTTTGACTTCTCGTCGACAAATAATACTAATCTTGTCTAGTACCGCCTTGGTTTCACCGGCCCCCTAGTACAAGGTTATTATTATTTGGCACGATAAGCCCTTAGCACCATATTGATTAGAGCGTGGTTCATGAGGTGTGTATTCCCCCCTCATGATTTAATTGGCATTAATAAGGATTATTTAGCCCATGATGCATGTTGATACGGATCCATATACCCAAGTACGTCATTTCAATAGATTTCTTTTCAATTTATTCTCGCCATTGCAATTCCAATTTTAGAATTTATTCTCGCCATTTCAATTCCAATTTTAGGATAATTTAAATCACTTCCACCACAAATCCAACCACCCATTTACAAAATTAATTCTACACATAATTAAAATCCACCTCCTCGTGGGATCGACACTCGTCACCATTAGTCTATTCTACAATAGATTCGTGCACTTGCGAGTTCAATAAAATTTGCACAACAAGTTTTTGGCGCCGTTGCCGGGGAGGTAAGTAATTTTAATTCATAGAATTAATTTTTGTGAATAATTTCTTTTATTTGTTTTCTTGTATTTTTTTTAATTATTAAAAAAAAAGTGAATCTGCATTTAAAGGTTAGTATTTCTTTTCGTTTTCTCTTCTTTAAAATTCTGTAATTTAATTTTCAATTTATTTTTTTCTTTGTAATTTTTGTTTATTTTATTAATTTAATTTTCAGTTAATTTATTTCACATATTTATTTTTGTGTATTTTTATAGAAAGGTTGTAATAGTACAATAAGGTTAGTATCGTAATTTCTCTCTCTTCTTTATTTTTATTTGTTTTGTTCCCATCTTTATTTTTATTTTATTTGTTTTGTATGTATGGTCGTAGGTCATTATTACCTAATCCTGAACCTATAGACCTTGAATTAGAAAAAAAACACTTCGCACACACATGCACATTAAAAATAAATTTGGAATGGATTTGCAATCACAGGAGAGGCCATTTAAGGACTACTTCAGTCCTTTAGCTAATTTGAGCACATCATGCATAAGATACCCAAATGTAGCTGCTAGGAGTTTTGAACTAAAACCTAGTGTGCTAAATTGTCTCCCAACATTCTAAGGCCTAGAAAATGAGGACCCATATAATCATCTGAATGATTTTCATGCCATTTGTCAAACTTTTAAATATGAAAAATTTTCAGACGATGATGTTAAACTCAGATTATTCCCATTTTCTTTAAAGGATAGAGCTCGTTCATGGTTAAATACTTTACCTGCTAATAGCATTTCATCATGGGAACAAATGGTAACGAAATTTTTGAATAAATATTTCCCAGTGCATAAAACCAATGCTATTCGCAGGGAAATCTCAGAGTTGACCCAGAGAGATGATGAGCAGTTTTTCGAAATGTGGGAGCGATTCAATGGACTACTCTTGAAGTGTCCACATCATGGGTACGAGAAATGGCACCAATGCCAATACTTTTTGGAGGGATTATTGCCGAATGTGCAAGAATGGCTAATGGCAACAAGTGGAGGAGAGCTAATGTCAAAAAGTGCATCAGAGATTTGGGAATTCTTCCAGCGACAAGCGGATAATTCCCAACAACGGAGTCGATCACTCAGGAATACTAGAAGAATTAAGGGAGTAAATGAGGTTCACATTGGCGAGTCAAGTTAAGAAATTAAAGAAGTCAAAGCAATAATTGAAGGTCTCTCTCGACAAATAGCATCGTTATCGACTGCTAAATCAAGAGAGCCACATGACCATGACTCATACTTAGATCAAGCCAATGCCATAGGTGTAATGAGAAAACCATCGAATTACAACCCATACTCCAACACATATAACCCTGGATGGAGAGACCACCCCAATTTTTCATGGTCTCAAGGATTCCAACAGAATGGACCAGCAACTCCAGCTCCACCAATGCAACAAATTCCTCAAAATCCTCAAGCCTCTCAGCCACCATTCAGACTATACAATCAGAACCAGAACCACTCTCAACCCAGACTATGGGAGGATGCATTCCAGAATTTCAAGAATGTTACTCACTCCACGATTGAGTAACAGAATCGCACCATTGATGGACTACGAAATGAGTTGAGAGCAGGCTTCAACTCACAAGCTCAATCAGTTTCAAGCCTCGAGAAGATGGTGGGACAACTTGCTTCTTCAGTTCAGACCTTGGCAATGACTGTTGAGAAAGGCAAGTTTCCAAGTCAACCAGTGCCTAATCCTAAAGGAGTACATGAAGCAAGTATCAATTCACCACAGCAGCATGGAGAGGTCAAAGCAGTCATGACCTTGCGAAAAGGGAAAGAAGTCGACAACAAAGTGGAGATGCTGGTGACAAAAGAAAATCAAATTGTACCTGTGAATGTTGAGGAATCACCATCGGAGGAGAAAGAAGAAACCAACCCACGAGAATATGTTCCTAAAGCTCCATTTCCTCAGAGGTTAGCTAAAGGAAAGAAGGGAAAATCCACAGGTGAGGCTCTTGAAATCTTCAAACAGGTAAGTGTTAACATTCCTTTGCTTGATGCTATTAAACAAGTTCCATCTTATGCCAAGTTTCTTAAAGACCTTTGTACTAAAAAGAGAAATATTCATGTTCAAAAGAAGACATTTTTAACAGAAAACGTTAGTTCTATCCTCCAACATAAAACTCCTCTAAAATGCAAAGACCCAGGCTCTCCCACTATCTCATGTAGTATAGGGAACCACACAATTGAGAATGCTTTGTTGGATTTAGGAGCTAGTGTAAATCTGTTGCCTTATTCAGTATTTGTGAAACTTGGACTGGGAGAATTACACCCAACTCCAGTGGTGTTACAGCTTGCAGATCGGTTCACGAAAATACCTCGTGGTATTGTGGAGGACGTGCTTATCCAAGTAGACAAGTTTTATTTTCCTGTTGATTTCATTGTAATTGACACTCAACCAATACAGGATTCAAGGAAGCACATCCCCATTATTCTAGGCCGACCTTTCTTGGCAACTGCAGATGCTCACATTCAGTGTAGGACTGGAAATATGCAGTTGTCCTTTGGCAACATGACTATGGAGTTGAACATCTTCAACATTGCAAAACAGCCTCCTAATGCAGATGATGGAATTGTTGATGTGGATTTAATTGAAGCATTAGTTGATGATACTTTTGTTTCGAACCTTAGTGATGATCCTTTACAAACATGTTTAACTCACTTTGGTTTGGATTTTGATATTGACAGATCAGTCGATGAGGTCAACGCTCTACTTGACTCAGCATCATCCATGGACACTAATAAATGGAAGTCAAGAGTTGAACAACTAGCACCATCAGAAAAGAAACTCATCCCATCATCAGAATCACCACCGAAACTCGAGCTCAAAACATTGCCCAACACTCTAGAATATGCATTTTTGGGAGAAGAAAGTACTCTGCCGGTAATCATCTCATCATCCCTAAATGACGAACAAAAAGGTAAGTTATTGGATGTTTTAAAAGAGCACAAAGGAGCATTAGGATGGACCATAGCGGACATAAAAGGTATAAACCCAGTAGACTGCATGCATTACATTCACCTTGATGAAAATGCTAAATCTACTAGGGAAATGGAACGTCGGTTAAATCCTAATATGAAAGAAGTTGTTAGAACTGAAGTCCTTAAGCTATTAGATGCAGGTATCATTTACCCAATTTCTGATAGTTCATGGGTCAGTCCTGTACAAGTTGTCCCCAAAAAGTCAGAAGTCACAGTAGTTACCAATGCTGATAATGAATTGATACCAACTAGAGTGACTACAAGATGGCGTGTATGCATTGATTATAGAAAATTGAATTCTGTCACACGTAAAGACCATTTTCCTTTACCATTTATCGATCAAATGCTTGATAGATTGGCAGGCCATGAATTTTATTGCTTTCTAGATGGCTACTCAGGATATAATCAGATTCCCATAGCACCAAAAGATCAAGAGAAAACCACTTTCACTTGTCCTTTTGGCCCATTTGCATATAGGAGAATGCCATTTGGATTATGTAATGCACTTGCTACATTTCAACGATGCATGTTGAGCATTTTTTCTGATATGGTTGAACGATTCCTTGAAGTCTTTATGGATGACTTTTCTGTCTTTGGTGATTTATTTGATCAATGTTTACATCATTTAACACTAGTTCTGCAGAGATATATCGAAAAGAACTTGGTCTTAAATTGGGAGAAATGCCATTTCATGGTAAAACAAGGTATTGTTCTCGGTCACATCATTTCGAGCAAAGGTATTGAGGTTGACAAAGCCAAGGTGGATCTCATTTCTAATCTTCCTCCACCCAAAACAGTCCGAGAGTAAGATCTTTCCTTGGGCATGCTAGTTTCTATAGACGTTTCATTAAAGATTTTAGCAAAGTTTCTAGACCCTTATGCAATTTACTTGCTAAGGATGTACCTTTTATCTTTGATGATTCATGTCTTGTGGCATTTAAAAAACTAAAGCAGTTGTTGACATCATCACCCATCATTCAGCCCCCAAACTGGAGCTTACCATTTGTACTCATGTGTGATGCATCTGATTATGCAGTAGGAGCAGTATTAGGACAAAGAGTTGATCGAATTCCCCATGTTATTTACTATGCTAGTATGACATTGAATGATGCATAGTTGAACTATTCAACTACTGAAAAAGAAATGCTAGCAGTAGTGTTTGCATTAGAGAAATTTCGATCTTATCTCATTGGTTGTAAAATAATTATATTCACAGAGCATGCTGCTCTTAAATATCTTCTCACAAAGAAAGATGCAAAAGCTAGACTAATTCGTTGGGTGTTACTTTTGCAGGAATTTGACTTGGAATTTAAGGGTAAGAAAGGCACAGAAAATGTTATGGCGGACCATCTCTCTCGTATCCATTTTGACACAATTACAGAGCCATTAATATTGAATGAGTCATTTCCAGATGAACAATTAATGACTATGGAAGTATTACCTTGGTATGCTGATATAGTTAATTATCTTGTTACAGGTCAACTTCCAGAGCATTGGACCAAGCAAGACAAGGCTAAATTCTTTGCAGAAATAAAGAATTTCTTTTGGGATGACCCGTATTTGTTCAAGTATTGTGCATATCAAATTGTTAGACGATGTGTCCCAGAAAGTGAAATTCAGAATATCCTTTCATTCTGCCAAGAACAAGCTTGTGGAGGCCATTTCAGTGCTAAGAAAACAGCAACTAAAGTTTTACAATGTGGTTTTTATTGGCCAACTATATTTCGAGATGCTTATACTTTCTGTTCTTCATGTGATAGGTGTCAACGAATGGGGAGCATTACACGAAGGAACATGATGCCACTAAATCCAATTTTAGTGGTTGAGATTTTTGACGTATGGGGTATCGACTTCATGGGACCCTTTCCCCCTTCTTTTGGCCATCAATACATATTGGTTGCTGTTGACTACGTATCGAAATGGGTAGAAGCAATTCCATGCAGAACCAATGATCACAAAGTGGTGATAGGATTTTTGAAAAGCAACATTGTTTCACGCTTTGGATTCCCTCGAGCAATAATCAGTGATGGTGGTGCCCACTTTTGTAACAAAGCATTCAAGACTCTTTTGACAAAGTATTCAATCACGCACAAAGTGGCGACCCCATATCATCTGCAAACCAGTGACCATGTTGAGATCTCCAATCGAGAAATAAAGCACATATTAGAAAAGACGGTGAGGCCAAACAGAAAAGATTGGTCATTAAGACTTGATGATGCATTATGGGCATATAGAACGGCTTTCAAGACCCCGATTGGGATGTCACCATACAGGCTAGTGTATGGAAAAGCGTGCCACCTACCTGTGGAACTCGAGCATCGTGCATATTGGGCCATCAAGAAATTCAACTTTGACATACAGCAAGTCATCTCAGAAAGAAGATTACAGCTGGCAGAACTTGAAGAAATTCGCAATGATGCATACAAAAATGCCAAGATTTACAAGCAACGAATGAAAGTCTTTCACGACAAGCAAATTATGAGAAAATCTTTCACTCCAGGTCAGAAAGTGCTTTTATTCAATTCTCACTTGCACCTATTCCCAGGTAAGTTACGCTCTCGATGGTCTGGTCCCTTTATTGTTCATACTGTTTTTCCATATGGGGCAATTGAAATTAAGGACCAAAAGAACGGTGTCATGTTTAAAGTTAATGGTCAAAGATTAAAGCCATATCTAGAGTACCAACCACATGGAGAAGATACCGAAATAAATTTGAGTGACCCACCAGATTTGAATTGATTTTTTTTTCTTTTCGTTGATTTGATTTTTCTTTCTTTCTTTTTATTATTCTTTTGCTAATTGAAATTATTTTTGCATAAGAGTGTTTGTTTTACCATTAAGTTTTTTCTTATCATTGTTAATCATGAGTACCATACTTAGACCGTTCCTCTTGAACATTCTTAAACCACTTCAACGTGTCAAAACTCATCTCAAAAAGCAGATTCAATTTTGTAAAACACAACGCATTTGGGCTCTACAACCACCAGAGTTAGTAGCCTATGTTGAGAATCTAGAAAGCCAACTCCGAGATATTGAGAGAAGTGTTTACGACATCCAGTTGGAGCTTGAGGTAAATTCAATAAGAGGACGATTTTAATTTTCATTGTGTGTTTTGATTTGTTTTTCTGTTTGTGTGCTTTAGTTTGTTACCCCGGTGAAGTGGCGGATAACGGTACTCTGTGACAACCAAGTCGGTTACTTCAGTTTCCCATAATAACTGACATTTTGAGGCGAAAGTATGGACATAAATGAGATTCTAGCGAAGCTTCACAAGCGGTTCCCTTCACTTCCTCAGAATGCCCTCCTTACGATCTATAAAGCTCGGTTCGAACGCATGCGATTACTCATGAGGAATAACATACCTGCTGACATCCGTTGGTTAATCGAGGCTAAAGTATGATCGGCAGGTGAGTTACCTCCAAAATTTATTGCATACATGCCTGGTTGTGGTAAAGGAAATTATGCAAGAAAACGACGAGCTCGAAGAATTTCTGTTGCTTATCATAAGTGTGCCAGAATGAGTTGCGATAAAAACCCATGTTCTTTAGGAATGATGTCTGATAACAGGGAAGATAAGATTCAATTCATTAGGGATGGCTTGAATAAGGAGTCATTGGATGATATCCTTCTGTCTCTTGAAACGCATCCCAGTGGATATGTGCAAGGAGCGATTCTCCAGTTATGACCATTATTCCAGACAGAGCGTGCACGATATAGTCTCAGGAATCTGACTATAAACGACCCTGTTTGCCAGTTTATAAGAAAACTGGATGGGAAGCCCATCCTCGACCCATAGAGGGTGTTCAAGCCATTTCTGGACGTAAAACCAGAGGAAGATGTGAGCCACAATCGCAACTACCTGTAAATATCCTTTTACTTCACTGTTATTTTATCTTTTGCATTATTGTCTTTAATAATTTTATTTTATCATTATTTCTTTTTCTTTTTACTGTTTCCTTTTTGACTCGCGAGCCATGTGCTTTACGCGTTATTTGACACTGACATGCTACCTCATACACAGCTGTGACCCACTGTCACCAAGACTCTTAAATGTGATTTCTTTTGTCAAACACTCACAAATTGTTTTTGAGAAGTATCCCAATGGCAGCTACTCTCAATAGACAATTCAAGAACATTTGTGTGCTTTCTGGATTTACCTATGGCAAACATAAAGAGTTCGTTGACGCAGCCATAGATCTTGGTCGAAGCATAGCAGCGAGAAAATTACACTTGGTGTATGGAGGAGGTAACCGAGGGTTATCAAAAATGGTCTCAGAAGCAGCTTTTATCAGAGGAAGTCAAGTGTTAGACATCATCCCAAGAGTCCTAAAACCATTAGGCAGTTCGTTTGACTCATCAACTGGAGAAGAGTTAGTCGTCTCAGGTATGCAAGAAAGAATAACTGAAATGCTTAATCATGCTGATGCTTTTATTTTCCTTCCAGGAGATCTTGCAACACTAGAGGCACTTATCACACTAGCATCTTGGGCCCATCTGCACATTCACCAGAAACCCATCGGTTTGTT
Source organism: Citrus x changshan-huyou (assembly GCA_039657385.1). Classification (NCBI taxonomy): domain Eukaryota; kingdom Viridiplantae; phylum Streptophyta; class Magnoliopsida; order Sapindales; family Rutaceae; genus Citrus; species Citrus x changshan-huyou. Next base: position 10,978,689 of record CM077550.1, read on the forward strand.
AAATGTCAATAACTTTTATGATGGCTTTATCGCATTTCTTAACCATGCAATAAAAAACTATTTCATTCCTTCTAATGTGAAAAAACTTTTCATTTGTGCTCACACTGCTAATGAGCTACTTGATCTGTTACAAGCTTATAAACCAGAGCCAGACCCCCGAACCTTTGTGTTGGAGCGCCCAAATAATGATGGTAACAGTAGCCGCAGTAAGAAGTACAAATTAGATTTAACTCTCCACCTGTAAATATTTTCTTCTGTGTTGCACCACCCAGGTGATGTCTTCTAAACTCTACTTCTTTCCTTTACAACATTGAGGACAATGTTTCGTTCTGGTTGGGGGGAGGGAATAGTCGACAATTGTGGAATCTTGGTTAAGTTTTTACTAATTTTTTGTTGTAGAAGCTAATTGTTGCTAACCTTTTGTGTTGAAGATGGCCGAATATGGAGTGTAGTGACTCTAGAAACGCATCTTCATCGTTTGAAAAAAAAAAAATTCAGACATTTTCATTTTTCTTTATTATGTTTTGATGTTTATTTTTCTTCTTCTTTTTAATTTCTCCTTTATAAATATACACTTTCAAATTTTTTTGAGTTGAAAATGGCTGAATATGGAGTGTAGTGCCTCTAGAAACGCATCTTCTTAGTTAAAAACAAAAAAACAAAACATTTCTTTTTCTATCATTTTAAGTGTAACTTTTCTAATTAGTTTTTTTTGCATCATTTTCACATTTCTACATGCATATTTTCCTTTCATGTTTAGAATAGGTTGGGGGGTAGAATGCTGTTTAAAAAAAAAAAAATTTGTGTGATTTGTTTTATTATTGGATGACATGATTAATTTCAAATTTTAGTATTTGTATTATCTTTGGTCTTAAGTGATGTTACGCTATGTTTGCTACTTTACATGGTGATGCCGGAGACAAATATGAGTAGCTTGAAGGAATGAACATGTCATAAATAAGTGCCAAGTGAGTTTTTGAGCCTATCATTTTTCTTGGAGAGTTGCTCTTTTGCCCATTCTTTATATAGTTTAGCAGTTTATTATTGTATACACGATCTCTAGATTTCTTTTGAGTTAACCCTTAAAAAATAAATAAATAAATAAATAAAAAGAAAAAAAAAAGAAGAAGAAAAAAAAATGTGTGTTGCTACATTTGGAGGCCCATCTAACTAGCAGATATGGAAGATTATTTAGAGCCCTAAAAGACAATGGAAAGGCCATTTTTTTATCCGTTTGAGCCTTTCTAGCCATCCCTTTTGTGAAATATCCATAGTTAACCATTTTGAGCCTTTAAAAAAAAAAAAACCTTTTATTTGTTAAACTTATCATCTTGACCCACTCCGATTTGGAGTATTACCCGATGTCTTATAAGTTCCATCACCTATTTATGTTTGAGAAAAATATAAATAAATATTTTGTATAGTGAAGTTATGCCCAACAAAAGCAAAAAAAAAAAAAAAATTATTGTTTCAAAAAAGAAAAAAAAGAAAAAAACAACAATAATAGGAGAAATCCACCTTGTAACTTCCAAAAAACAAAAAAAAAATTCCTCTGTATTTTTCTCAAACATACACTTTATTTTCCTTATTTCATTTCTTTGTTAGCCATGTCCCTAGCCTACGTTACGTCCTAATAAAAGTCCTTCTTGATTTTAGAGAACTATAGTCTAAAGTAGAAGCTAGTTATATGGGCTAAAAAGATGTAGTGATGCATAAAAAAAACATAAATGAATAAATAAATTGGGTTGACTAGCATTTTTTATTTGACTTGAGATCGTATTATTTCTAAGTTGAGGGCATATTTCTTTCATCTTGGTGAGAGCATGTGATATCACTTCTTGATTATTTTCTCTCAATTACCATTCATGGGAGTGACTATTTTTATTAGGTTTAATTTCTTTGTGAGAATGTCACTACTTCTAGTGAGACTTTGGGGTTTGACATGTCATTCTTGAAAGTAGCTCTAATAAAGTCTACTGGGCTGATTCATGTGGATGATTGATGTGGGTGTGATGTTGCTTTAGACTGGAGATAATGCTTATACTTTTATTTGATTGCTATCATTAATCTGATTTAATAAACACGAGTGTTTAAAAAAAAAAAATCATTTTGGATTTGAATTTTGTTTTCGCTTTATTTGCTAGGGACTAGCAATAAGCTGGTTGGGGGGTATGTTGAGTGTTAGAAAATGTATATTTATAAAGGAGAAAATCGTCATTTTACACTACAACATTTACTAACACCCTTACTTTTATGTATTTAACCTTCTTTTGATTTAATTCCGTGCGTTTTATTTTAATTAAGCATTTTATGTATTTTAGGGGCATCATAGTCATTTTACAATAAACGAAAGATCAGATGGCAAAACGGACATCACTTTTGAACTCAAGACGGTCGAAAATCTTAGGAGGAGCATAAAAGGAAAAATGGCACTGTTCACATGTACGGTACTATTCACGTGTACGGTACTGTATACGTTACTGTTCACGATACTGTTCACATAGACGGACGATGATGTGGCATCGACCGATGATGTGGTGATGAGGTGTCACAATCCTGTTGGACTAAAATTCTTATGTACTGTTGATGGTGACGTGGCAGCATATCAGTGGACAAAAAATCTCGCGTACGGTACATGCATCACACAGGATTATTTCAACCAAACTGCGATACTGTTCAACTCGGGTCAAACCGTGTTACTGTTCATCCACGTGGTCAAACCGCGTACTGTTGACTGATGACGTGGCGCAATCCTGAGCGTCCAAATTGTTTTTAATCCGATGGCCATGATTTACTCCATGTATTTATAAAAAGGGGGCCTCCCCGCCTAATTTGATATCTCTGAATCCATTTTTGAGATCTATTTTTTGTAATTCCTTCTTCATTTTGTATTTTCTACGTATTTTAATAAATTTCTATTCTGCCCCTAGTTCAATTATGAGTGGCTAATTTTCTTTCAAGCTTGGGTTGAAGGTGAAGTCTCAACATGTGTCATGGACTTTATTTGGTAAATTTACTTTCTCTTTCCCTCTAATTTTTGTGGATGTTTTGACTTCTCATCGACAAATAATACTAATCTTGTCTAGTACCGCCTTGGTTTCACTGACCCCCTAGTACAAGATTATGATTATTTGGCACGATAAGCCCTTAGCACCATATTGATTAGAGCGTGGTTCATGAGGTGTGGATTCCCCCCTCATGATTTAATTGGCATTAATAAGGATTATTTAGCCCATGATGCATGTTGATACGGATCCAGATATCCAAGTACGTCATTTCAATAGATTTCTTTTCAATTTATTCTCGCCATTGCAATTCCAATTTTAGAATTTATTCTTGCCATTTCAATTCTAATTTTAGGATAATTTAAATCACTTCCACCACAAATCCAACCACCCATTTACAAAATTAATTTTACACATAATTAAAATCCACCTCCTCGTGGGATCGACACTCGTCACCATTAGTCTATTCTACAATAGATTCGTGCACTTGTGAGTTCAATAAAATTTGCACAACAAAACCCATCCCATCATCAGAATCACCACCGAAACTCGAGCTCAAACCATTACCCAACACTTTGGAATATGCATTTTTGGGAGAAGAAAGCATTCTGCCGGTAATCATCTCATCATCCTTAAATGACGAACAAAAAGGTAAGTTGTTGGATGTTTTAAAAGAGCACAAAGGAGCATTAGGATGGACCATAGCGGACATAAGAGGTATAAACCCAGTACACTGCATGCATTACATTCACCTTGATGAAAATGCTAAATCTACTAGGGAAATGCAACGTCAGTTAAATCCTAACATGAAAGAAGTTGTTAGAACTGAAGTCCTTAAGCTATTAGATGCAGGTATCATTTACCCAATTTTTGATAGTTCATGGGTCAGTCCTGTACAAGTTGTCCCTAAAAAGTTAGGAGTCACAGTAGTTACCAATGCTGATAATGAATTGATACCAACTAGAGTAACTACAAGATGGCGTGTATGCATTGATTATAGAAAGTTGAATTTTGTCACACGTAAAGACCATTTTCCTTTACCATTTATCGATCAAATGCTCGATAGATTAGCAGGCCATGAATTTTATTGCTTTCTAGATGGCTACTCAGGATATAATCAGATTCCCATAGCACCAAAAGATCAAGAGAAAACTACTTTCACTTTCCCTTTTGGCACTTTTGCATATAGGAGAATGCCATTTGGATTATGTAATGCACCTGCTACATTTCAACGATGCATGTTGAACATTTTTTCTGATTTGGTTGAACGATTCCTTGAAGTCTTTATGGATGATTTTTCTGTCTTTGGTGACTCGTTTGATCAATGTTTACATCATCTAACAATAGTTCTACAGAGATGTATCGAGAAGAACTTAGTCTTAAATTGGGAGAAGTGTCATTTTATGGTAAAACAAGGTATTGTTCTCGGTCACATCATTTCGAGCAAAGGTATTGAGGTTGACAAAGCCAAAGTGGATCTCATTTCTAATCTTCCTCCACCCAAAACAGTCAGAGAAGTAAGATCTTTCCTTGGGCATGCTGGTTTTTATAGATGTTTCATTAAAGATTTTAGCAAAGTTTCTAGACCCTTATGCAATTTACTTGCTAAGTATGTACCTTTTATCTTTAATGATTCATGTCTTGTGGCGTTTGAAAAATTAAAGCAGTTGTTGACATCATCACCCATCATTCAGCCCCCAAACTGGAGCTTACCATTTGTACTCATGTGTGATGCATCTGATTATGCAATAGGAGCAGTATTAGGACAAAGAGTTGATCGAATTCCCCATGTTATTTACTATGCTAGTATGACATTGAATGATGCACAATTGAACTATTCAACTGCTGAAAAAGAAATGCCAGCAGTAGTGTTTGCATTGGAAAAATTTCGATCTTATCTCATTGGGTGTAAAATAATTATATTCACAGATCATACTGCTCTTAAATATCTTCTCACAAAGAAAGATGCAAAAGCTAGACTAATTCGTTGGGTGTTACTTTTGCGGGAATTTGACTTGGAATTCAAAGATAAGAAAGGCACAGAAAATGTTGTGGCAGACCATCTCTCTCGTCTCCATTTTGACACAATTACAGAGCCATTAACATTGAATGAGTCATTTCCATATGAACAATTAATGATTGTGGAAGTATTACGGTGGTATGCTGATATAGTTAATTATCTTGTTACAGGTAAACTTCCAGAGCATTGGACCAAGCAAGACAAGGCTAAATTCTTTGCAGAAATAAAGAATTTCTTTTGGGATGACCCGTATTTGTTCAAGTATTGTGCAGATCAAATTGTTAGACGATGTGTCCCAGAAAGTGAAATTCAAAATATCCTTTCATTCTGCCATGAACAAGCTTGTGGAGGCCATTTCAGCGCTAAGAAAACAGCAACTAAAGTTTTACAATGTGGTTTCTATTGGCCAACTATATTTCGAGACGCTTACAATTTCTGTTCTTCATGTGATAGGTGTCAACGAATGGGGAGCATTACACGAAGGAACATGATGCCACTAAATCCAATTTTAGTGGTTGAGATTTTTGACGTATGGGGTATCGACTTCATGGGACCCTTTCCCCCTTCTTTTGGCCATCAATACATATTGGTTGCTGTTGACTACGTATCAAAATGGGTAGAAGCAATTCCATGTAGAACCAATGATCACAATGTGGTGATAGGATTTTTGAAAAGCAACATTGTTTCACGCTTTAGATGTCCTCGAGCGATAATCAGTGATGGTGGTGCCCACTTTTGTAACAAAGCATTCAAAGCTCTTTTGATGAAGTATTCAATCACTCACAAAGTGGCGACCCCATATCATCCGCAAACCAGTGGCCAAGTTGAGATCTTCAATCGAGAAATAAAGCACATATTAGAAAAGACGGTGAGACCAGACAAAAAAAATTGGTCATTAAGACTTGATGATGCATTATGGGCACATAGAACGACTTTCAAGACCCCGATTGGGATGTCACCCTACAGCCTAGTTTATGGAAAAGTTTGCCACCTACCTGTGGAACTCGAGCATCGTGCATATTGGGCCATCAAGAAATTCAACTTTGACATGCAGCAAGCTAGCTCAGAAAGAAGATTACAACTGGCAGAACTTGAAAAAATTCGCAATGATGCATAGGAAAATGCCAAGATTTACAAGCAACGAATGAAAGTTGTTGTGCAAATTTTAGTGTACTCGCAAGCGCACGAATCTATTGTAGTATAGATCAATGGTGACGAGTGTCGATCCCACGAGGAGGTGGATTTTAATTGTGTGTAGAATTAATTTTGTAAATGGGTGATTGGATTTGTGGTGGAAATGATTTGGAATATGCTAAAACTTAAATTAAAATGGCGAGAATAAATTCTAAAATTGGAATTGAAATGGCGAGAATAAATTAAAGAGAATTCTATTGAAATGACGTACTTGGGTATCTGGATCCGTATCAACATGCACTATGGGCTAAATATTCCTTATTAATACCAATTAAATCATGAGGGGGGAATCCACACCTCATGAACCACACTCTAATCAATATGGTGCTAAGGGCTTATCGTGCCAAATAATAATAACCTTGTACTAGGGGGCTGGTGAAACCAAGGTGGTACTAGACAAGATTAGTATTATTTGTCGACGAGAAGTCAAAACATCCACAAAAATTAGAGGGGAATAGAAAGTAAATTTACCAAATAAAGCTCATGACACATGTTGAGACTTCACCTTCAACCCAAGCTTGAAAGAAAATTAGCTACTCATAATTGAACTAGGGGCAAAATGGAAATTTATTAAAATACGTAGAAAATACAAGATGGAGAAGGAATTACAGAAAATGGAGTCCAAAAATGGATTCAGAGATATCAAATTAGGGGGGGGGGGGAAAGCCCCCTTTTTGTAGATACATGAAGTAAATCATGGCCATCGGATTAAAAACAGTTTGGACGCTCAGGATTGCGCCACGTCATCAGTCAATAGTACGTGGTTTGACCACATGGATGAACAATAACACGGTTTGACCCGGGTGAACAGTGACACGGTTTGGTTGAAAATAATCCTGTGTGATGCATGTACCGTACGCGAGATTTTTCGTCCACTGATATGCTCCCACGTCACCATCAACAGTACATAAGAATTTTAGCCCAATAGGATCGTGACACCTCATCGGTCAATGCCACATCATCGATCCGTCTATGTGAACAGTGTCATGAACAGTAACATAGACAGTACCGTACACGTGAATAGTACCGTACATGTGAATAGTGTCATTTTTCCTTTTATGCTCCTCCTAAGGTTTTCGACCATCCTAAGTTCAAAAGTGATGTCCATTTTGCCATCTGATCTCTCGTTTATTATGAAATGACCATGATGCCCCTAAAATACATAAAATACTTAATTAAAATCAAACACACATAATTAAATTGCAAGAAGCTTAAATACATAAAAGTAAGGGTTGTTAGTAAAACTTGAAATGTAAAATGATGATTTTCTCCTTTATAAATATACATTTTCTAACACTCAACACACCCCCCAACCAGCTTATTGCTAGTCCCTAGCAAATAAAGCGAAAACGAAATTCAAATCCAAAATGATTTTTTTTTTTAATAGAAACACTCGTGTTTATTCAATCAGATTAATGATAGCAATCAAATAAAAGTATAAGCATTATCTCCAGTCTAAAGAAACATCACACCCACATCAACCATCCACATGAATCAACCCAATAGACTTTGTTATAGCTACTTTCAAGAATGACATGTCAAACCCCAAAATCTCACTGGAAGTAGTGACACTCTCACAAAGAAATTAAACCCAATAAAAATAGTCACTCTAATGAATGGTAATTGAGAGAAAATAATAAAGAAGTGATATCACATGCTCTCACCAAGATGAAAGAAATATGCCCTCAGCTTAGAAATAATACGATCAACCCATTTTATTTATCTCTTTTTCTTTTATTATTATGCATCACTACATCTTTTTAGCCCATATAACTAGCTTTTACTTCAAACTATAGTTCCCTAAAATCAAGAAGGACTTTTATTAGGACGTAACGTAGGCTAGGGACATGGCTAACAAAGAAAGGAAATAAGGAAAACAAAGTGTATGTTTAAGAAAAATACAGAGAATTTGTTTTTTTTTTGGAATTTGTAAGGTGGATTTCACCTATTATTGTTATTTTTATTCTTTTGAAACAACAACTTTTGTTTGTTTTTTTTTTTGTTGCTTTTATTTGGCATAACCTCACTGAACAACATAATTATTTACATTTTCTCAAACATAAATAGGTGATGGAACTTATAAGACATCGGGTAATACTCTAAATCGGAGTGGGTCAAGATGATAAGTTGACAAAGAAAAGGTTTTTTTTTTTTTTTTAAAGGCTCAAAAGGGTTAACTATGGATATTTAATAAAAGGGATGGCTAGAAAGGCTCAAACGGATCAAAGATGACATTTCCATCATATTTTAGGGCTCTAAATAATCATCCGTATCTACTAGTTAGACGGGTCTCCCAATGTAGCAACACACATTTTTTTTTTTTCTAATTTTACCATTTTTTTTAAGGGTTAACTCAAAAGAAATCTAAAGATCGTGTATAAAATAATAAACTGCTAAGCTGTATAGAGAATGGACAAAATGGTTAGTCTTCAAGAAAATGATAGGCTCAACAACTCACTTGGCACTTATTTATGACATGTTCATTCCTTCAAGCAACTCATATTTGTCTCCGACATCAACATGTAAAGTAGCAAACATAGCGTAACATCACTTAAGACCAAAGATAATACAAATACTAAAATTTGAAATTAATCATGTCATCAAATGTTAAAACAAATAACACAATTTTTTTTTAAACAACATTCTACCCCCCAACCTATTCTAAACATGAAAGGAAAATATGCATGCAGAAATGTGAAAATGATGTAGAAAAATTAATTAGAAAAATAAATTTTTTTTTTAACTAAGAAGATGTGTTTCTAGAGGCACTACACTCCATATTCAGCCATCTTCAACTCAAAAATTTGAAAATATATATTTATAAAGGAGAAAGAGGAAGAAAACGGGTTTTTTTTTTTTTAAACGATGAAGATGCATTTCTAGAGTAACTACACTCCATATTTAGCCATCTTCAACACAAAACGTTAGCAACAGTTAGTTTCTACAACAAAAAATTAGTAAAAACTTAACCAAGATTCCACAATTGTCGACTATTCCCTCCCCCCAACCAGAACGAAACATTGTCCTCAATGTTTTAAAGGAAAGAAATAGAGTTTAGAAGACATCACCTGGGTGGTGCAACACAGAAGAAAATATTTATAGGCGGAGAGTTAAATCTAATTTGTACTTTTTACTGCGGCTACTGTTACCATCATTATTTGGTCACTCTAACACAAGGGTCCAGGGGTCTGGCTTCGGTTTATAAGCTTGTAATAGATCAAGCAGCTCATTAGCAATGTGAGCACAAATAAAAAGTTTTTTCACATTAGAAGGAATGAAATAGTTTTTTATTGCATGGTTAAGAAATGCGATAAAGCCATCATAAAAGTTATTGACATTTAACAAACCGATGGGTTTCTGGTGGATGTACAGATGGGCCCAAGATGCTAGTGTGATAAGTGCCTCTAGTGTTGCAAGATCTCCTGGAAGGAAAATAAAAGCATCAGCATGATTAAGCATTTCAGTTATTCTTTCTTGCATACCTGAGACGACTAACTCTTCTCCAGTGGATGAGTCAGACGAACTGCCCAATGGTTTTAAGACTCTTGGGATGATGCCTAACACTTGACTTCCTCTGATAAAAGCTGCTTCTGAGACCATTTTTGATAACCCTCGGTTACCTCCTCCATACACCAAATGTAATTTTCTCTCTGCTATGCTTCGACCAAGATCTATGGCTGCCTCAACAAACTCTTTATGTTTGCCATAGGTAAATCCAGAAAGCACACAAATGTTCTTGAATTGTCTATTGGGAGTAGCTGCTGTTGAGTGTTAGAAAATGCATATTTATAAAGGAGAAAATCGTCATTTTACACTACAAGTTTTACTAACACCTTTACTTTTATGAATTTAACCTTCTTTTGATTTAATTCCATGTGTTTTATTTTAATTAAGTATTTTATGTATTTTAGGGGCATTATAGTCATTTCACAATAAAGGAGAGATCAGACGGCAAAACGGACATCACTTTTGAACTCAGGACGGTCGAAAACCCTAGGAGGAGCATAAAAGGAAAAATGGCACTATTCACATGTACAGTACTATTCACGTGTACGGTACTGTCTACGTTACTGTTCACGACACTGTTCACATAGACGGATCGATGATGTGGCATTGACCGATGATGTGGCATTGACTGATGAGGTGTCACGATCCTGTTGGACTAAAATTCTTATGTACTGTTGATGGTGACGTGGTAGCATATCAGTGGACGAAAAATCTCGCGTACGGTGCATGCATCACACAGGATTATTTTCAACCAAACCGCGTTACTGTTCATCCGGGTCAAACCGTGTTACTGTTCATCCGCGTGGTCAAACCGTGGACTGTTGACTGATGACGTGGCGCAATCCTGAGCGTCCAAACTGTTTTTAATCCGATGGCCATGATTTACTCCATGTATCTATAAAAAGGGGGCCTCCCCCCCCTAATTTGATATCTCTGAATCCATTTTTGGGATCCATTTTCTGTAATTCCCTCTCCATCTTGTATTTTCTTTGTATTTTAATAAATTCCCATTTTGCCCCTAGTTCAATTATGAGTAGCTAATTTCCTTTCAAGCTTGGGTTGAAGGTGAAGTCTCAACATGTGTCATGGGCTTTATTTGGTAAATTTATTTTCTTTTCCCCTCTAGTTTTTGTGGATGATTTGACTTATCGTCGACAAATAATACTGATCTTGTCTAGATACCGCCTTGGTTACACCGGCTCTCTAGTATAAGGTTATTATTATTTGGCACGATAAGCCCTTAGCACCATATTGATTAGAGCGTGGTTCATGAGGTGTGGATTCCCCCCTCATGATTTAATTGGCATTAATACGGATTATTTAGCCCATGATGCATGTTGATACGGATCCAGATACCCAAGTACGTCATTTCAATAGATTTCGCTTCAACTTATTCTCGCAATTGCAATTCCAATTTTAGAATTTATTATCGCAATTTCAATTCCAATTTTAGGATAATTTAAATCACTTCCACCACAATTCCAATCACCCATTTTGCAAAATTAATTCTATACACAATTAAAATCCTCCTCCTCGTGGGATCGACACTCGTTACCATTGATCTACACTACAATAGATTCGTGCGCTTGCGAGTACATTAAAATTTGCACAACAAGTTTTTGGCGCCGTTGCCGGGGAGGTAAGTAATTTTAATTCATAGAATTAATTTTTGTGAATAATTTCTTTTATTTGTTTTCTTGTATTTTTTATTTAAAAAAAAAAAAAAGTGAATCTAAAATTAAAGGTTAGTATTTCTTTTCTTTTTCTCTTCTTTAAAATTTTGTAATTTATTTTTCAATTTATTTTTTTTCTTTCTTTGTAATTTTTTGTTTATTTTATTAATTTAATTTTTAGTTAATTTATTTCACGTATTTATTTTTGTGTATTTTTATAGAAAGGTTGTAACAGCGTAATAAGGTTAGTATCGTAATTTCTCCCTCTTCTTTATTTTTATTTGTTTTGTTCTCATCTTTATTTTTTATTTGTTTTGTTCCCATCTTTATTTTTTGTTTTGTTTGCATCTTTATTTTTATTTTATTTATTTTGCATGCATGGTCGTAGGTCATTATTACCTAATCTTGAACCTATAGACCTTGAATTAGAAAAAACACTTCGCACACACAAACACGTTAAAAATAAAATGGATTTACAAGCACCACAGGAGAGGCCATTTAAGGACTATTTTAGTCCCTTAGCTAATTTGAGCACATCATGCATAAGATACCCAAATGTAGCTGCTAGGAGTTTTGAACTAAAACCTAGTGTGCTAAATTGTCTCCCCACATTTTATGGCCTAGAAAATGAGGATCCATATAATCATTTGAATGATTTTCATGCCATTTGTCAAACATTCAAATATGAGAATTTTTCAGATGATGATGTTAAACTTAGACTATTCCCATTTTCTTTAAAGGATAGAGCTCGTTCATGGTTAAATACGTTGCCTGCTAATAGCATTTCATCATGGGAACAAATGGTAACTAAATTTTTGAATAAATATTTCCCAGTGCATAAAACCAATTCTATTCGCAGGGAAATTTCAGAGTTTACGCAGAGAGAAGATGAGCAGTTTTTCGAAACATGGGAGCGATTCAATGGGCTACTCTTGAAGTGTCCACATCATGGGTACGAGAAATGGCACCAATGCCAATACTTTTTGGAGGGATTATTGCCGAATGTGCAAGAATGGCTAATGGCAACAAGTGGAGGAGAGCTAATGTCAAAAAGTGCATCAGAAATTTGGGAGTTTTTCCAGCGACAAGCGGACAATTCCCAACAACGGAGTCGATCACTCAGGAATACTAGAAGGATTAAAGGAGTGAATGAGGTTCACATTGGCGAGTCAACTTCGGGAATCAAAGAAGTCAAGGAGATGGTTGAAGGTCTTGCTCGACAAATAGCATCGTTATCGACTGCTAAATCAACAAAATCACATGACCCTGACTCATATCCAAATCAAGCCAATGCCATAGGTGTAATGAGAAAGCCATCTAATTACAACCCATACTCCAACACATATAACCCTGGATGGAGAGACCACCCCAATTTTTCATGGTCTCAAGGATTCCAACAGAATGGACCAGCACCTCCAGCTCCACAAATGCAACCAATTCCTCAAAATCCTCAAGCCTCTCAGCCCCCATTTAGACCATTCAATCAGAACCAGAACTACTCTCAACCCAGACCATGGGAGGATTCATTCCAGAATTTCAAGAATGCTACTCACTCTACGATTGAGCAACAGAACCGCACCATTGATGGACTACGAAATGAGTTGAGAGCAGGCTTCAACTCACAAGCTCAATCAGTTTCAAGCCTCGAGAAGATGGTGGGACAACTTGCTTCTTCAGTTCAGACCTTGGCAATGACTGTTGAGAAAGGAAAATTTCCAAGTCAACCAGTGCCTAATCCTAAAGGAGTACATGAAGCAAGTACCAGTTCACCACAACAGCATGGAGAGGTCAAAGCAGTCATGACCTTGCGAAAAGGAAAGGAAGTCGACAACAAAGTGGAGATGCCGGTGACAAAAGAAAATCAAATTGTACCTGTGAATGTTGAAGACTCACCACCGGAGGAGAAAGAAGAAACCAACCCACGAGAATACGTTCCCAAAGCTCCATTTCCTCAGAGGTTAGCGAAAGGAAAAAAGGGAAAATCCACAGGTGAGATTCTCGAAATCTTCAAACAGGTAAGTGTCAACATCCCTTTACTTGATGCTATTAAACAAGTTCCATCTTATGCCAAGTTTCTTAAAGACCTTTGTACTAAAAAGAGAAGTATGCATGTTCAAAAGAAGACATTTTTAACAGAAAACGTTAGTTCTATACTCCAACATAAAATTCCTTTAAAATGCAAAGACCCAGGCTCCCCCACTATCTCATGTAGCATAGGGAACCACACAATTGAGAATGCTTTGTTGGATTTAGGAGCTAGTGTAAATTTGTTGCCTTACTCTATATTCGTGAAACTTGGACTGGGAGAATTACACCCAACTCCAGTGGTGTTACAGCTTGCAGATCGGTCCACGAAAATACCTCGTGGTATTGTGGAGGACGTGCTTATCCAGGTAGACAAGTTTTATTTTCCTGTTGATTTCATTGTAATTGACACTCAACCAATACAGGATTCAAGGAAGCACATCCCCATTATTCTAGGCCGACCTTTCTTGGCGACTGCGGATGCTCACATTCAATGCAGGACTGGAAATATGCAGTTGTCCTTCGGCAACATGACTATGGAGCTAAATATTTTCAACATTGCCAAACAACCTCACAGTGCAGATGATGGAATTGTTGATGTGGATTTAATAGAAACAATAGTCGATAATACTTTTATTTCAAACCTTAGTGATGATCCTTTACAAACATGTTTAACTCACTTTGGTTTGGATTTTGATATTGACAGATCGGTCGATGAGGTCAACGCCCTACTTGACTCAGCACCATCCATGGACACTAATAAATGGAAGTCAAGAGTTAAACAACTAGCACCATCAGAGAAGAAACTCATCCCATCATCAGAATCACCACCGAAACTCGAGCTCAAACCATTACCCAACACTCTGGAATATGCGTTTTTGGGAGAAGAAAGCACTCTACCGGTAATCATCTCATCATCCCTAAATGACGAACAAAAAGGTAAGTTGTTGGATGTTTTAAAAGAGCACAAAGGAGCATTAGGATGGACCATAGCAGACATTAAAGGTATAAACCCAGTAGACTGCATGCATTACATTCACCTTGATGAAAATGCTAAAACTACTAGGGAAATGCAACGTCGGTTAAATCCTAATATGAAAGAAGTTGTTAGAACTGAAGTCCTTAAGCTATTAGATGCAGGTATCATTTACCCAATTTCTGATAGTTCATGGGTCAGTCCTGTACAAGTTGTCCCCAAAAAGTCAGGAGTCACAGTAGTTACCAATGCTGATAATGAATTGATACCAACTAGAGTAACTACAGGATGGCGTGTATGCATTGATTATAGAAAGTTGAATTCTGTCACACGTAAAGACCATTTTCCTTTACCATTTATTGATCAAATGCTCGATAGATTAGCAGGCCATGAATTTTATTGCTTTCTAGATGGCTACTCAGGATATAATCAGATTCCCATAGCACCAAAAGATCAAGAGAAAACTACTTTCACTTGCCCTTTTGGCACTTTTGCATATAGGAGAATGCCATTTGGATTATGTAATGCACCTGCTACATTCCAACGATGCATGTTGAGCATTTTTTCTGATATGGTTGAACGATTCCTTGAAGTCTTTATGGATGATTTTTCTGTCTTTGGTGACTCGTTTGATCAATGTTTACATCATCTAATGCTAGTTCTGCAGAGATGTATCGAGAAGAACTTAATCTTAAATTGGGAGAAGTGCCATTTTATGGTAAAACAAGGTATTGTTCTCGGTCACATCATTTCGAGCAAAGGTATTGAGGTTGACAAAGCCAAGGTGGATCTCATTTCTAATCTTCCTCCACCTAAAACAGTCAGAGAAGTAAGATCTTTCCTTGGACATGCTGGTTTCTATAGACGTTTCATTAAAGATTTTAGCAAAGTTTCTAGACCCTTATGCAATCTACTTGCTAAGGATGTACCTTTTATCTTTAATGATTCATGTCTTGTGGCATTTGAAAAATTAAAGCAGTTGTTGACATCATCACCCATCATTCAGGCCCCAAACTGGAGCTTACCATTTGAGCTCATGTGTGATGCATCTGATTATGCAGTAGGAGCAGTATTAGGACAAAGAGTTGATCGAATTCCGCATGTTATTTACTATGCTAGTATGACATTGAATGATGCACAGTTGAATTATTCAACTACTGAAAAAGAAATGCTAGCAGTAGTGTTTGCATTGGAAAAATTTCGATCTTATCTCATTGGTTGTAAAATAATTGTGTTCACAGATCATGCTGCTCTTAAATATCTTCTTACAAAGAAAGATGCAAAAGCTAGACTAATTCGTTGGGTGTTACTTTTGCAGGAGTTTGACTTGGAATTCAAAGATAAGAAAGGCACAGAGAATGTTGTGGCGGACCACCTCTCTCGTCTCCATTTTGACACAATTACAGAGCCATTACCATTAAATGAGTCATTCCCAGATGAACAATTGATGCATGTGGAAGTATTACCTTGGTATGCTGATATAGTTAATTATCTTGTTACAGGTAAACTTCCAGAGCATTGGACCAAGCAAGACAAGGCTAAATTCTTTGCGGAAATAAAGAATTTCTTTTGGGATGACCCATATTTGTTCAAGTATTGTGCAGACCAAATTGTTAGACGATGTGTCCCTGAAAATGAAATTCAGAATATTCTTTCATTCTGCCATGAACAAGCTTGTGGAGGCCATTTCAGCGCTAAGAAAACAGCGACTAAAGTTTTACAATGTGGTTTCTATTGGCCAACTATATTTCGAGATGCTTACACTTTCTGTTCTTCATGTGATAGGTGTCAACGAATGGGGAGCATTACACGAAGGAACATGATGCCACTAAATCCAATTTTAGTGGTTGAAATTTTTGACGTATGGGGTATCGACTTCATGGGACCCTTTCCCCCTTCTTTTGGCCATCAATACATATTGGTTGGTGTTGACTACGTCTCGAAATGGGTAGAAGCAATTCCATGTAGGACCAATGATCACAAAGTGGTGATAGGATTTTTGAAAAGCAACATTGTTTCACGCTTTGGATTCCCTCGAGCGATAATCAGTGATGGTGGTGCCCACTTTTGTAACAAAGCATTCAAAGCTCTTTTGACAAAGTATTCAATCACACACAAAGTGGCGACCCCGTATCATCCGCAAACCAGTGGCCAAGTTGAGATCTCCAATCGAGAAATCAAGCACATATTAGAAAAAACGGTGAGGCCAGACAGAAAAGATTGGTCATTAAGACTTGATGATGCATTATGGGCATATAGAACGGCTTTCAAGACCCCGATTGGGATGTCACCCTACAGGCTAGTGTATGGAAAAGCTTGCCACCTACCTGTGGAACTCGAGCATCGTGCATATTGGGCCATCAAGAAATTCAACTTTGACATGCAGCAAGCCAGCTCAGAAAGAAGATTACAACTGACAGAACTTGAAGAAATTCGCAATGATGCATACGAAAATGCCAAGATTTACAAGCAACGAATGAAAGTCTTTCATGACAAGCACATTATGAGAAAATCATTCACTC
Organism: Citrus x changshan-huyou; assembly: GCA_039657385.1. Taxonomy (NCBI): domain Eukaryota; kingdom Viridiplantae; phylum Streptophyta; class Magnoliopsida; order Sapindales; family Rutaceae; genus Citrus; species Citrus x changshan-huyou. The sequence continues at coordinate 10,995,611 of CM077550.1, forward strand.
CAGGTCAGAAAGTGCTTTTATTCAATTCTCGCTTGCACCTATTCCCAGGTAAGTTACGCTCTCGATGGTCTGGTCCCTTTATTGTTCATACTGTTTTTCCACATGGGGCAATTGAAATTAAAGACCCAAAGAACGGTGTCACGTTTAAAGTTAATGGTCAAAGATTAAAGCCATATCTAGAATACCAACCACATGGAGAAGACACCGAAATAAATTTGAGTGACCCACCAGATTTGAATTAATTTTTTTTCTTTTCGTTGATTTGATTTTGTTTTCTTTCTTTATATTATTCTTTTGCTAATTGAAATTATTTTTGCATAAGTGTGTTTGTTTAACAATTGTGTTTTCTCTTATCATTTTTAATCATGAGTACCTTACTTAGACCGTTCCTCCTGAACATTCTTAAACCACTTCAACGTGTCAAAACTCATCTCAAAAGGCAGATTCAATTTTGTAAGACACATCGCATTTGGGCTCTACAACCACTAGAGTTAGTAGCCTATGTTGAGGGTTTAGAACGCCAACTCAGAGACATTGAGAGAAGTGTTTACGACATCCAGTTAGAGCTTGAGGTAAATTCCATAAGAGGACGATTTTAATTTTCTTTGTGTGTTTTGATTTGTTTTTCTGTTTGTGTGCTTTAGTTTGTTACCCCGGTGAAGTGGCGGATAACGGTACTCCGTGACAATCAAGTCGGTTACTTCAGTTTCCCATAATAACTGATATTCTGAGGCGAAAGTATGGACAGAAACGAGATTCTAGCGAAGCTTCACAAGCGATTCCCTTCACTTCCTCAGAATGCCCTCCTTACGATCTATAAAGCTCGGTCCGAACGCATGCGATTACTCATGAAGAATAACATACCTGCAGACATCCGTTGGTTAATCGAGGCTAAAGTACGATCGGCAGGTGAGTTACCTCCAAAATTTATTGCATTCATGCCTGGTTGTGGTAAAGGAAATTATGCAAGAAAACGACGAGCTCGAAGAATTTCTGTTGCTTGTCATAAGTGTGCCAGAATGAGTTGCGATAGAAACCCATGTTCTTTAGGAATGGTGTCTGATAACAGGGAAGATAAGATTCAATTCATTAGGGATGGCTTGAATAAGGAGTCATTGGATGATATCCTTTTGTCTCTTGAAACGCATCCCAGTGGATATGTGCAAGGAGCGATTCTCCGGTTATGGCCATTATTCCAGAAAGAGCATGCACGATATAGTCTCGGGAATCTGACTATAAACGACCCTGTTTGCCAGTTTATAAGAAAACTGGATAGGAAGCCGATCCTCGACCCATAGAGGGCGTTCAAGCCGTTTCTGGACGTAAAACCAGAGGAAGATGTGAGCCACAGTCGCAACTACGTGTAAATATCCTTTTACTTTACTGTTATTTTATTTCATTTCACTGTTGTTTTATTGTTTGCCTTATTGTCTTTAATAATTTTGTTACTGTTTGCTTTTTCCTTTTTACTGTTTCCTTTTTGACTCGCGAGCCACGTGCTTTACGCATTATTTGACACTGACATGTTACCTCATTCACAGCTATAATCCATTGTCACCAAGATTTTTAAATATAACTTTTTGTTACGAACTCACAAATTGTTTTTGAGAAGTATCACAATGGCAGCTACTCCCAATAGACAATTCAAGAACATTTGTGTGCTTTCTGGATTTACCTATGGCAAACATAAAGAGTTCGTGGAGGCAGCCATAGCTCTTGGTCGAAGCATAGCAGCGAGAAAATTACATTTGGTGTATGGAGGAGGTAACCGAGGGTTATCAAAAATGGTCTCAGAAGCAGCTTTTATCAGAGGAAGTCAAGTGTTAGGCATCATTCCAAGAGTCCTAAAACCATTGGGCAGTTCGTCTGACTCATCAACTGGAGAAGAGTTAGTCGTCTCAGGTATGCAAGAAAGAATAACTGAAATGCTTAATCATGCTGATGCTTTTATTTTCCTTCCAGGAGATCTTGCAACACTAGAAGCACTTATGACACTAGCATCTTGGGCCCATCTGCACATCCACCAGAAACCTATCGGTTTGTTAAATGTCAATAACTTTTATGATGGCTTTATCGCATTTCTTAACCATGCAATAAAAAACTATTTCATTCCTTCTAATGTGAAAAAACTCTTTCTTTGTGCTCACACTGCTAATGAGCTACTTGATATGTTACAAGCTTATAAACCGGAGCCAGACCCCTGGACCTTTGTGTTGGAGCGACCAAATAATGATGGTAACAGTAGCCGCAGTAAGAAGTACAAATTAGATTTAACTCTCCGCCTGTAAATATTTTCTTCTGTGTTGCACCACCCAGGTGATATCTTCTAAACTCTACTTCTTTCCTTTACAACATTGAGGACAATGTTTCGTTCTGGTTGGGGGGAGGGAATAGTCAACAATTGTGGAATCTTGGTTAAGTTTTTACTAATTTTTTGTTGTAGAAACTAACTGTTGCTAACTTTTTGTGTTGAAGATGGCTGAATATGGAGTGTAGTTACTCTAGAAACGCATCTTCATTGTTTAAAAAAAAAAAAAAATTTCTTTTTCTTTATTAAGTTTTGATGTTCATTTTTCTTCTTCTTTTTATTTTCTCCTCTATAAATATACATTTTCCAACTTTTGAGTCGAAGATGGCTGAATATGGAGTGTAGTGCCTCTAGAAACACATCTTCTTAAGTTAAAAAAAAAAAAAAAAAAACCATTTTCGTTTTCTATCATTTTAAGTGTAACTTTTCTAATTAGTTTTTATGCATCATTTTCATATCTCTGCATACATATTTTCCTTTCATGTTTAGAATAGATTGGGGGGTAGAATGTTGTTTAAAAAAAAAAAAAAAATTTGTGTGATTTATTTTAACATTGAATGACATGATTAATTTCAAATTTTAGTATTTGTATTATCTTTGGTCTTAAGTGATGTTACGCTATGTTTGCTACTTTACATGTTGATGTCGAAGACAAATATGAGTTGCTTGAAGGAATGAACATGTCATAAATAAGTGCCAAGTGAGTTGTTGAGCCTATCATTTTCTTGGAGAGTAACCCTTTTGCCCATTCTCTATACAGCTTAGCAGTTTATTATTTTATACACGATCTCTAGATTTCTTTTAAGTTAACCCTTTAAAAAAAAATGGTAAAATAAAAAAAATAAAAAAAAAGAAGAAAAAAGAAAAAAATGTGTGTTGCTAAATTGGGAGGCCCATCTAACTAGTAGATATGGATAATTATTTAGAGCCCTAAAAGACGATGGAAAGGCCATCTTTGATCTGTTTGAGCCTTTCTAGCCATCCCTGTTATTAAATATCCATAGTTACCCCTTTTGAGACTTTAAAAAAAAAAAAACAAAAACAAAAACATTTTCTTTGTCAACTTATCATCTTGACCCACTCCGATTTGGAGTATTACCCAATGTCTTTTAAGTTCCATCACCTATTTATGTTTGAGAAAATGTAAATAATTATGTTGTTCAGTGAAGTTATGCCAAATAAAAGCAAAAAGAAAAAAAAACAAAAACAAAAATAAAAGTTGTTGTTTCAAAAGAATAAAAATAACAATAATAGGTGAAATCCACCTTGCAACTTCCAAAAAAAAAAAAAAAAAAAATTCTGCATTTTTCTCAAACATACACTTTGTTTTCCTTATTTCCTTTCTTTGTTAGCCATATCCCTAGCCTACGTTACGTCCTAATAAAAGTCCTTCTTGATTTTAGGGAACTATAGTTTGAAGTAGAAGCTAGTTATATGGGCTAAAAAGATGTAGTGATGCATAATAAAAAAAGAAAAAAAGAAAAAAAAAAGATAAATAAAGTGGGTTGACTAACATTTTATTTGACTTGAGATCGTATTATTTCTAAGCTGAGGGCATATTTATTTCATCTTGGTGAGAGCATGTGATATCACTTCTTCATTATTTTCTCTCAATTACCATTCATTGGAGTGACTATTTTTTGGGTTTAATTTCTTTGTGAGCGTGTCACTACTTCCAGTGAGATTTTGGGGTTTGACATGTCATTCTTGAAAGTAGCTATAACAAAGTCTACTGGGCCGATTCATATGGATGGTTGATGTGGGTGTGATGTTGCTTTAGACTGGAGATAATGCTTATACTTTTATTTGATTGCTATCATTAATCTGATTGAATAAACACGAGTGTTTCTAAAAAAAAAAAAAAAAAAAAAATTTTGAATTTGAATTTTGTTTTCGCTTTATTTGCTAGGGACTAGCAATAAGCTGGTTGGGGGGTGTGTTGAGTGTTAGAAAATGCATATTTATAAAGGAGAAAATCGTCATTTTACACTACAAGTTTTACTAACACCTTTACTTTTATGAATTTAACTTTCTTTTGATTTAATTCCATGTGTTTTATTTTAATTAAGTATTTTATGTATTTTAGGGGCATTATAGTCATTTCACAATAAAGGAGAGATCAGACGGCAAAACGGACATCACTTTTGAACTCAGGACGGTCGAAAACCCTAGGAGAAGCATAAAAGGAAAAATGGCACTATTCACATGTACAGTACTATTCACGTGTACGGTACTGTCTACGTTACTGTTCACGACACTGTTCACATAGACGGATCGATGACGTGGCATTGACCGATGATGTGGCATTGACTGATGAGGTGTCACGATCCTGTTGGACTAAAATTCTTATGTACTGTTGATGGTGACGTGGCAGCATATCAGTGGACGAAAAATCTCGCATACGGTGCATGCATCACACAGGATTATTTTCAACCAAACCGCGTTACTGTTCATCCGGGTCAAACCGTGTTACTGTTCATCCGCGTGGTCAAACCGTGGACTGTTGACTGATGACGTGGCGCAATCCTGAGCGTCCAAACTGTTTTTAATCCGATGGCCATGATTTACTCCATGTATCTATAAAAAGGGGGCCTCCCCCCCCTAATTTGATATCTCTGAATCCATTTTTGGGATCCATTTTCTGTAATTCCCTCTCCATCTTGTATTTTCTTTGTATTTTAATAAATTCCCATTTTGCCCCTAGTTCAATTATGAGTAGCTAATTTCCTTTCAAGCTTGGGTTGAAGGTGAAGTCTCAACATGTGTCATGGGCTTTATTTGGTAAATTTATTTTCTTTTCCCCTCTAGTTTTTGTGGATGATTTGACTTATCGTCGACAAATAATACTGATCTTGTCTAGATACCGCCTTGGTTACACCGGCTCTCTAGTATAAGGTTATTATTATTTGGCACGATAAGCCCTTAGCACCATATTGATTAGAGCGTGGTTCATGAGGTGTGGATTCCCCCCTCATGATTTAATTGGCATTAATACGGATTATTTAGCCCATGATGCATGTTGATACGGATCCAGATACCCAAGTACGTCATTTCAATAGATTTCGCTTCAACTTATTCTCGCAATTGCAATTCCAATTTTAGAATTTATTATCGCAATTTCAATTCCAATTTTAGGATAATTTAAATCACTTCCACCACAATTCCAATCACCCATTTTGCAAAATTAATTCTATACACAATTAAAATCCTCCTCCTCGTGGGATCGACACTCGTCACCATTGATCTACACTACAATAGATTCGTGCGCTTGCGAGTACATTAAAATTTGCACAACAGCTGCCATTGGAATACGTCTAAAAAATAATTTGGGAGTGCTTGACATAAAAAGAAATCACATTTAAGAATCTTGGTGACAGTGGATCACAGCTGTAAATGAGGTAACATGTCAGTGTCAAATAACGTGTAAAGCACATGGCTCGCGAGTAAAAAAGGAAACAGTAAAAAGGAAAAAGCAAACAGTAATAAATTTATTAAAGACAATAATGCAAACAATAAAACAACAGTGAAATGAAATAAAATAACAGTAAAGTAAAAAGGATATGTACAAGTAGTTGCGACTGTGGCTCACATCTTCCTCTGGTTTTACGTCCAGAAACGGCTTGAACTCCCTCTATGGGTCGAGGATAGGCTTCCCATCCAGTTTTCTTATAAACTGGCAAACAGGGTCGTTTATAGTCAGATTCCCAAGACTATATCGTGCATGCTCTTTCTGGAATAATGGCCATAACTGGAGAATCGCTCCTTGCACATATCCACTGGGATGCGTTTCAAGAGACAGAAGGATATCATCCAATGACTCCTTATTCAAGCCATCCCTAATGAATTGAATCTTATCTTCCCTGTTATCAGACACCATTCCTAAAGAACATGGTTTTTTATCGCAACTCATTCTGGCACACTTATGACAAGCAACAGAAATTCTTCGAGCTCGTCGTTTTCTTGCATAATTTCCTTTACCACAACCAGGCATGTATGCAATAAATTTTGGAGGTAACTCACCTGCCGATCGTACTTTAGCCTCAATTAACCAACGGATGTCAGCAGGTATGTTATTCCTCATGAGTAATCGCATGCGTTCGAACCGAGCTTTATAGATCGTAAGGAGGGCATTCTGAGGAAGTAGAGGGAATCGCTTGTGAAGCTTCGCTAGAATCTCATTTCTGTCCATACTTTCGCCTCAGAATGTCAGTTATTATGGGAAACTGAAGTAACCGACTTGATTGTCACGGAGTACCGTTATCCGCCACTTCACCGGGGTAACAAACTAAAGCACACAAACAGAAAAACAAATTAAAACACACAAAGAAAATTAAAATCGTCCTCTTATTGAATTTACTTCAAGCTCCAACTGGATGTCGTAAACACTTCTCTCAATATCTCGGAGTTGGCTTTCTAGATTCTCAACATAGACTACTAACTCTGGTGGTTGTAGAGCCCAAATGCGTTGTGTTTTACAAAATTGAATCTGCCTTTTGAGATGAGTTTTGACATGTTGAAGTGGTTTAAGAATGTTCAGGAGGAACAGTCTAAGTATGGTACTCATGATTAAAAATGATAAGAGAAAACTTAATAGTTAAACAAACACACTTATGCAAAAATAATTTCAATTAGCAAAAGAATAATAAAAAGAAAGAAAGAAAAATCAAATCAACGAAAAGAAAAAACAAATCAATTAAAATCTGGTGGGTCACTCAAATTTATTTCGGTGTCTTCTCCATGTGGTTGGTATTCTAGATATGGCTTTAATCTTTGACCATTAACTTTAAACGTGACATCGTTCTTTGGGTCCTTAATTTCACTTGCCCCATGTGGAAAAACAGTATGAACAATAAAGGGACCAGACCATCGAGAGCGTAACTTACCTGGAATAGGTGCAAGCGAGAATTGAATAAAAGCACTTTCTGACCTAGAGTGAAAGATTTTCTCATAATGTGCTTGTCATGAAAGACTTTCATTCGTTGCTTGTAAATTTTGGCATTTTTGTATGCATCATTGCGAATTTCTTCAAGTTCTGCCAGTTGTAATCTTCTTTCTGAGCTGGCTTGCTGCATGTCAAAGTTGAATTTCTTGATAGCCCAATATGCACGATGCTCGAGTTCCACAGGTAGGTGGCAAGCTTTTCCATACACTAGCCTGTCGGGTGACATCCCAATCGGGGTCTTGAAAGCCGTTCTATATGCCCATAATGCATCATCAAGTCTTAATGACCAATCTTTTCTATCTGGCCTCACCGTCTTTTCTAATATATGCTTTATTTCACGATTGGAGATCTCAACTTGGCCACTAGTTTGCGGATGATATGGGGTCGCCACTTTGTGAGTGATTGAATACTTTGTCAAAAGAGCTTTGAATGCTTTGTTACAAAAGTGGGCACCACCATCACTGATTATCGCTCGAGGGAATCCAAAGCGTGAAACAATGTTGCTTTTCAAAAATCCTATCACCACCTTATGATCATTGGTTCTACATGGAATTGCTTCTACCCATTTCGATACGTAGTCAACAGCAACCAATATGTATTGATGGCCAAAAGAAGGGGGAAAGGGTCCCATGAAGTCGATATCCCATACGTCAAAAATCTCAACCACTAAAATTGGATTTAGTGGCATCATGTTCCTTCGTGTAATGCTCCCCATTCCTTGACACCTATCACATGAAGAACAGAAAGTGTAAGCATCTCGAAATATAGTTGGCCAATAGAAACCACATTGTAAAACTTTAGTCGCTGTTTTCTTAGCACTAAAATGGCCTCCACAAGCTTGTTCATGGCAGAATGAAAGAATATTCTGAATTTCTCTTTCTGGGACACATCGTCTAACAATTTGATCTGCACAATACTTGAACAAATACGGGTCATCCCAAAAGAAATTCTTTATTTCCGTAAAAAAATTAGCCTTGTCTTGCTTGGTCCAATGCTCTGGAAGTTGACCTGTAACAAGATAATTAACTATATCAGCATACCATGGCAATACTTCCACACTCATTAATTGTTCATCTGGAAATGACTCATTCAATATTAATGGCTCTGTAATTGTGTCAAAATGGAGACGAGAGAGATGGTCAGCTACAACATTCTCTGTGCCTTTCTTATCTTTAAATTCCAAGTCGAATTCCTGCAAAAGTAAAACCCAACAAATTAGTCTAGCTTTTGCATCTTTCTTTGTGAGAACATATTTAAGAGTAGCATGATCTGTGAATATAATTATTTTACAACCAATGAGATAAGATCGAAATTTCTCTAATGCAAACACTACTGCTAGCATTTCTTTTTCAGTAGTTGAATAGTTCAACTGTGCATCATTAAATGTCATACTAGCATAGTAAATAACATGGGGAATTCGATCAACTCTTTGTCCTAATACTGCTCCTATTACATAATCAGATGCATCACATATGAGCTCAAATGGTAAGCTCCAGTTTGAGGGCTAAATGATGGGTGATGATGTCAACAACTGCTTTAGTTTTTCAAATGCCACAAGACATGAATCATCAAAGATAAAAGGTACATCCTTAGCAAGTAAATTGCATAAGGGTCTAGAAACTTTGCTAAAATCTTTAATGAAACGTCTATATAGAAACCAGTATGCCCAAGGAAAGATCTTACTTCTCTGACTGTTTTGGGTGGAGGAAGATTAGAAATGAGATCCACCTTGGCTTTGTCAACCTCAATACCTTTGCTCGAAATGATGTGACCGAGAACAATACCTTGTTTTACCATAAAATGGCACTTCTCCCAATTTAAGACCAAGTTCTTTTCGATACATCTCTGCAAAACTAATGTTAGATGATGTAAACATTGATCAAACGAGTCACCAAAGACAGAAAAATCATCCATAAAGACTTCAAGGAATCGTTCAACTATATCAGAAAAAATGCTTAACATGCATCGTTGAAATGTAGCAGGTGCATTACATAATCCAAATGGCATTCTCCTATATGCAAATGTGCAAAAAGGGCAAGTGAAAGTAGTTTTCTCCTGATTTTTTGGTGCTATGGGAATCTGATTATATCCTGAGTAGCCATCTAGAAAGCAATAAAATTCATGGCCTGCCAATCTATCAAGCATTTGATCGATAAATGGTAAAGGAAAATGGTCTTTACGTGTGACAGAATTCAACTTTCTATAATCAATGCATACACGCCATCCTGTAGTCACTCTAGTTGGTATTAATTCATTATCGGCATTCGTAACCACTGTGACTCCTGACTTTTTGGGGACAACTTGTACATGACTGACCCATGAACTATCAGAAATTGGGTAAATGATACCTGCGTCTAATAGCTTAAGGACTTCTGTTCTAACAACTTCTTTCATATTAGGATTTAACCGACGTTGCATTTCCCTAGTAGATTTAGCATTTTCATCGAGGTGAATATAATGCATGCAGTCTACTGAGTTTATACCTTTAATGTCTGCTATGGTCCATCCTAATGCCCCTTTGTGCTCTTTTAAAACATCCAACAACTTACCTTTTTGTTCGTCATTGAGGGATGATGAGATGATTACCGGCATAGTACTTTCTTTTCCCAAAAATGCATATTCCAGAGTGTTGGGCAATGGTTTGAGTTCGAGTTTCGGTGGTGATTCTGATGATGGGATGAGTTTCTTCTCTGATGGTGCTAGTTGTTCAACTCTTGACTTCCATTTATTAGTGTCCATGGATGGTGCTGAGTCAAGTAGAGCGTTGACCTCATCGACTGATCTGTCAATATCAAAATCCAAACCAAAGTGAGTTAAACATGTTTGTAAAGGATCATCACTAAGGTTCAAAACAAAAGTATCATCAACTAATGCTTCAATTAAATCCACATCAACAATTCCATTATCTGCATTATGAGGCTGTTTGGCAATGTTGAAGATGTTCAGCTCCATAGTCATGTTGCCAAAGGACAACTGCATATTTCCAGTCCTGCATTGAATGTGAACATCCGCAGTTGCCAAGAAAGGTCGGCCTAGAATAATGGGGATGTGCTTCCTTGAATCCTGTATTGGTTGAGTGTCAATTACAATGAAATCAACAAGAAAATAAAACTTGTCTACCTGGATAAGCACGTCCTCCACAATACCACGAGGTATTTTCGTGGACCGATCTGCAAGCTGTAACACCACTAGAGTTGGGTGTAATTCTCCAAGTCCAAGTTTAAAAAATACTGAGTAAGGTAACAAATTTACACTAGCTCCTAAATCCAACAAAGCATTCTCAATTGTGTGGTTCCCTATACTACATGAGATAGTGGGGGAGCCTGGGTCTTTGTATTTTAGAGGAATTTTGTGTTGGAGTATAGAACTAACATTTTCTGTTAAAAATGCTTTCTTTTGAACATGAATGTTTCTCTTTTTAGTACACAGGTCTTTAAGAAACTTGGCATAAGATGGAACTTGCTTTATAGCATCAAGTAAAGGGATGTTAACACTTACCTGTTTGAAGATTTCAAGAATCTCACCTGTAGATTTTCCCTTCTTTCCTTTAGCTAATCTCTGAGGAAATGGAGCTTTAGGAACATATTCTCCGGTGGTGAGTTCTCAACATTCACAGGTACAATTTGATTTTCTTTTGTCACCGGCATATCCACTTTGTTGTCGACTTCCTTTCCTTTTCGCAAGGTCATGACTGCTTTGACCTCTCCATGCTGCTGTGGTGAACTGGTACTTGCTTCATGTACTCCTTTAGGATTAGGCACTAGTTGACTTGGAAACTTTCCTTTCTCAACAGTCATTGCCAAGGTCTGAACTGAAGAAGCAAGTTGTCCCACCATTTTCTCAAGGCTTGAAACTGATTGAGCTTGTGAGTTGAAGCCTGCTCTCAACTCATTTCGTAGTCCATCAATGGTGCGGTTCTGCTGCTCAATCGTGGAGTGAGTAAGATTCTTGAGATTCTGGAATGAATCCTCCCATGGTCTGGGTTGAGAGTAATTCTGATTCTGATTGTATGGTCTAAATGATGGCTGAGAGGCTTGAGGATTTTGAGGAATCTGTTGCATTGGTGGAGCTGGAGCTGCTGGTCCATTCTATTGGAATCCTTGAGACCATGAAAAATTGGGGTGGTCTCTCCATCCAGGATTATATGTGTTGGAGTATGGGTTGTAATTTGATGGCTTTCTCATTACACCTATGGCATTGGCTTGATCTGGGTATGAGTCATGGTCATGTGGTTCTGTTGATTTAGCAGTCGATAACGATGCTATTTGTCAAGCAAGACCTTCAACCATCTCCTTGACTTCTTTGATTCCCGAAGTTGACTCGCCAATTTGAACCTCATTTACTCCCTTAATTCTTCTAGTATTCCTGAGTGATCGACTCCGTTGTTGGGAATTATCCGCTTGTCGCTGGAAGAATTCCCAAATCTCTGATGCACTTTTTGACATTAGCTCTCCTCCACTTGTTGCCATTAGCCATTCTTGCACATTCGGCAATAATCCCTCCAAAAAGTATTGGCATTGGTGCTATTTCTCGTACCCATGATGTGGACACTTCGAGAGTAGCCCATTGAATCGCTCCCATGTTTCAAAAAATTGCTCGTCATCTCTCTGGGTAAACTCTGAGATTTCCCTGCGAATAGCATTAGTTTTATGCACTGGGAAATATTTATTCAAAAATTTAGTTACCATTTGTTCCCATGATGTAATGCTATTAGCAGGCAATGTATTAAGCCATGAACGAGCTCTATCCTTTAAAGAAAACGGGAATAGTCTAAGTTTTATATCATCATCTGAAAAATTCTCATATTTAAATGTTTGACAAATAGCATGAAAATCATTTAGATGATTATATGGGTCCTCATTTTCTAGGCCATAGAATGTTGGGAGACAATTTAGCACACTAGGTTTTAGTTCAAAGCTCCTAGCAGCTACATTTGGGTATCTTATGCATGATGTGCTCAAATTAGTTAAAGGACTGAAATAGTCCTTAAATGGCCTCTCATGTGGTTGCAAATCCATTCCAAAATTATTTTTAATGTGCCTGTGTGTGCGAAGTGTTTTTTCTAATTCAAGGTCTATAGGTTCAAGATTAGGTAATAATGACCTACGACCATGCATGCAAGGAACAAAAAATAAATGGGAACAAAACAAATAAAAATAAAGAGGAAAAGGAAATTACCATACTAACCTTATTACGCTGTTACAACCTTTCTATAAAAACACACTAAAATAAATACGTGAAGTAAATTAACTAAGAATAAATTAATAAGATAAAAAAAATTACAAGGAAAAATAAATTGAAAATTAAATTACAGTATTTTAAAGAAGAGAAAAAAAATTCTTAGCTCAAAATGTAAATTCACTCTTTTTTTTTTCTTTTTTTTTTAAAAAAAAATTACAAGAAAGCAATTAAAAGAAATTATTCACAAAAAATAGTTCCATGAATTAAAATAACTTACCTCCCCGGTAACGGCGCCAAAAATTTGTTGTGCAAATTTTAATGTACTTGCAAGCGCACGAATCTATTGTAGTATAGATCAATGGTGACGAGTGTCGATCCCACGAGGAGGTGGATTTTAATTGTGTGTAGAATTAATTTTATAAATGGGTGATTGGATTTGTGGTGGAAATGATTTGGAATATGCTAAAACTTAAATTAAAATGGCGAGAATAAATTCTAAAATTGGAATTGAAATGACGAGAATAAATTAAAGAGAATTCTATTGAAATGACGTACTTAGGTATCTGGATCCGTATCAACATGCACCATGGGCTAAATATTCTTTATTAATGCCAATTAAATCATGAGGGGGGAATCCACACCTCATGAACCACACTCTAATCAATATGGTGCTAACGGCTTATCGTGCCAAATAATAATAACCTTGTACTAAGGGGCTGGTGAAACCAAGGCGGTACTAGACAAGATTAGTATTATTTGTCGACGAGAAGTCAAAACATCCACAAAAATTAGAGGGGAATAGAAAGTAAATTTACCAAATAAAGCCAATGACACATGTTGAGACTTCACCTTCAACCCAAGCTTGAAAGAAAATTAGCTACTCATAATTGAACTAGGGGTGAAATGGGAATTTATTAAAATACGTAGAAAATACAAGATAGAAAAGGAATTACAGAAAATGGAGTCCAAAAATGGATTCAGAGGTATCAAATTAGGGGAGGGGGGAAGCCCCCTTTTTATAGATACATGGAGTAAATCATGGCCACCGGATTAAAAACAGTTTGGACGCTCAGGATTACGCCACGTCATCAGTCAACAGTACGCGGTTTGACCACGTGGATGAACAGTAACACGGTTTGACCCGGATGAACAGTGACGCGGTTTGGTTGAAAATAATCCTGTGTGATGCATGTACCGTACGCGAGATTTTTCGCCCACTGATATGCTGCCACGTCACCATCAACAGTACATAAGAATTTTAGCCCAATAGGATCGTGACACCTCATCAGTCAATGCCACATCATCGATCAATGCCACATCATCGATCCGTCTATGTGAACAGTGTCATGAACAGTAACGTAGACAGTACCGTACACGTGAATAGTACCATACATGTGAATAGTGCTATTTTTCCTTTTATGCTCCTCCTAAGGTTTTTGACCATCCTGAGTTCAAAAGTGATGTTCATTTTGCCGTCTGATCTCTCGTTTATTGTGAAATGACCATGATGCCCCTAAAATAAATAAAATACTTAATTAAAATCAAACACACATAATTAAATTGCAAGAAGCTTAAATACATAAAAGTAAGGGTTGTTAGTAAAACTTGAAATGTAAAATGGTGATTTTCTCCTTTATAAATATACATTTTCTAACACTCAACAAAAGTCTTCCATGATAAGTAAATTATGAGAAAATCTTTCACTCCAGGTCAGAAAGTGCTTTTATTCAATTCTCGCTTGCACCTATTCCTAGGTAAGTTACGCTCTCGATGGTCTGGCCCCTTTATTGTTCATACTGTTTTTCCACATGGGGCAATTGAAATAAAGGACCCAAAGAACGGTGTTACGTTTAAAGTTAATGGTCAAAGATTAAAGTCATATCTAGAGTACCAACCACATGGAGAAGACACCGAAATAAATTTGAGTGACCCACCAGATTTGAATTAAGTTTTTCTTTCTTTTCGGTGATTTGATTTTTCTTTCTTTTTATTCTTTTGCTAATTGAAATTATTTTTGTATAAGTGTGTTTGTTTAACCATTAAGTTTTCTCTTATCATTGTTAATCATGAGTGTCATAGCTAAACAGTTCCTCCTGAACATTCTTAAACCACTTCAACGTGTAAAATCTCATCTCAAAAGGCAGATTTGATTTTGTAAGACACATCGTATTTGGACTCTGCAACCACCAGAGTTAGTAGCCTATGTTGAGGATTTAGAAAACCAACTCAGAGACATTGAGAGGAGTGTCTACAACATCCAGTTAGAGCTTGAGGTAAATTCAATAAGAGGACGATTTTAATTTTCTTTGTGTGTTTTAATTTATTTTTTTGTTTGTGTGCTTTAGTTTGTTACCCCGGTGAAGTGGCGGATAACGGTACTCCGTGACAATCAAGTCGGTTACTTCAGTTTCCCATAATAACTGATATTCTGAGGTGAAGGTATGGACTGAAACGAGACTCTAGCAAAGCTTCACAATTGATTCCTTTCACTTCCTCAGAATGTCCTCCTTACAATCTATAAAGCTCGGTCCGAACGCATGCAATTGCTCATGAGGAATAACATACCTGCTGACATCCGTTGGTTAATCGAGGCTAAAGTACGATTGGCAGGTGAGTTACCTCAAAAATTTATTGCATACATGCCTGGTTGTGGTAAAAGAAATTATGCAAGAAAATGAAGAGCTAGAAAAATTTCTGTAGCTTGTCATAAATGTGCCAGAATGAGATGCAATAAAAACCCATGTTCTTTAGGAATAGTGTCTGATAACAGGGAAGATAAGATTCAATTCATTAGGGATGGCTTGAATAAGGAGTCATTGGATGATATCCTTGTGTCTCTTGAAACGCATCCTAGTGGATATGTGCAAGGATCGATTCTCCAGTTATGGCCATTATTCCAGAAAGAGCATGCACGATATAGTCTCGAGAATCTGACTATAAACGACCTTGTTTGCCAGTTTATAAGAAAACTGGATGGGAAGCCTATCCTCGACCCATAGAGGGCGTTTAAGCCGTTTCTGGACGTAAAACCAGAGGAAGATGTGAGCCACAGTCGCAACTACCTGTAAATATCCTTTTACTTCACTGTTATTTTATTTCACTGTTGTTTTATCATTTGCATTATTGTCTTTAATTATTTTATTTTATCATTGTTTCTTTTTCTTTTTACTGTTTCCATTTTACTCGCGAGCCATGTGCTTTACGCGTTATTTGACACTGACATGCCACCTCATACACAGTTGTGACCCACTGTCACCAAGATTCTTAAATATGACTTTTTGTCAAGCACTCATAAATTATTTTTGAGAAGTATTCCCATGGCAGCTGCTCCCAATAGACAATTCAAGAACATTTGTGTGCTTTCTGGATTTAACTATGGCAAACATAAAGAATTCGTTGAGGCAGCCATAGATCTTAGTCGAAGCATAGCAGAGAGAAAATTACACTTGGTGTATGGAGGAGGTAACCGAGGGTTATCAAAATTGGTCTTAGAAGCTGTTTTTATCAGAAGAAGCCAAGTGTTAGGCATCATCCCAAGAGCCCTAAAACCTTTAGCCAGTTTGACTGACTAACCGATTGGAGAAGAGTTAGTCGTCTCAGGTATGCAAGAAAGAATAACTGAAATGCTTAATCATGCTGATGCTTTTATTTTCCTTCCAGGAGATCTTGCAAAACTAGAGGCACTTATCACACTAGCATCTTGGGCCCATCTGCACATTCACCAGAAACCCATCGGTTTGTTAAATGTCAATAATTTTTATGATGGCTTTATCGCATTTCTTAACCATGCAATAAAAAACTATTTTGTTCCTTCCAATGCGAAAATATTTTTTATTTGTGCTTATACTGCTAATACTGCTAATGAGCTACTTGATCTGTTACAAGCTTATAGACCAGAGCCAGACCCCTGGACCTTTGTGTTGGAGCGTCCAAATAATGATGGTAACAGTAGCCGCAGTAAGAAGTACAAATTAGATTTAACTGTCCGCCTGTAAATATTTTCTTCTGTGTTGCACCACCCAGGTGATGTCTTCTAAACTCTACTTATTTCCTTTAAAATATTGACGACAATGTTTCGTTCTGGTTGGGGGGAGGGAATAGTCGACAATTGTGAAATCTTGGTTAAGTTTTTACTAATTTTTTGTTGTAGAAACTAACTGTTGCTAACTTTTTATGTTGAAGATGGCTGAATATGGAGTATAGTGACTCTAGAAACGCATCTTCATCGTTTGAAAAAAAAATTAAAAAAAATTCAGACATTTTCTTTTTCTTTATTTAGCTTTGATATTCATTTTTCTTCCTCTTTTTAATTTCTCCTTTATAAATATACATTTTAAAATTTTTGAGTCGAAGATGGCTGAATATGGAGTGTAGTGCCTCTAGAAACGCATCTTCTTAGTTCAAAAAAAAAAAAACAAAAACCGTTTTCTTTTCTATCATTTTAAGTGTAACTTTTCTAATTAATTTTTCTGCATCATTTTCACATTTCTGCATGCATATTTTCCTTTCATGTTTAGAATAGGTTGGGGGGTAGGATGTTGTTTGAAAAAAAAAATTGTGTGAATTGTTTTAACATTGGAGGACATGATTAATTTCATATTTTAGCATTTGTATTATCTTTGGTCTTAAGTGATGTTACGCTATGTTTGCTACTCTACATGTTGATGTCGGAGACAAATATGAGTTGCTTGAAGGAATGAACATGTCATAATAAGTACCAAGTGGGTTTTTGAGCCTATCATTTTTTTTGGAGAGTAACCCTTTTGCTCATTCTTTATACAACTTAGCAGTTTATTATTTTATACATGATCTCTAGATTTCTTTTGAGTTAACTCTTAAAAAAAATTGTAAAATTAAAAAAAAATGCGTGTTGCTACATTTGGAGGCTCATCTAACTAGTAGATATGGAAGATTATTTAGAACCCTAAAAGACGATGGAAATGCCATCTTTGATCCGTTTGAGCCTTTCTAGCCATCTTTTTTGTGAAATATCCATAGTTAACCATTTTGAGCCTTTAAAAAAAAAAGAAAAAAAAGCCTTTTCTTTGTCAAACTTATCATCTTGACCCACTCAGATTTGGAGTATTACCCGATATCTTACAAGTTCCATCACCTATTTATGTTTGAGAAAAATATAAATAATTATTTTGTTCAGTGAAGTTGTGCCAAACAAAAGCAAAAAAAAAAAAAAACCAATTGTTGTTAAAAAAATAAATAACAATAATAGGTGAAATCCACCTTGCAACTTCCAAATAAAAAATAAAAAATAAAAAAATCTCTACATTTTTCTCAAACATACACTTTGTTTTCCTTATTTCCATTCTTTGTTAGTCATGTCCCTAACCTACGTTACGTCCTAATAAAAGTCATTCTTGATTTTAGGGAACTATAGTCTGAAGTAGAAGCTAGTTATATGGGCTAAAAAGATGTAGTGGTGCATAATTAAAAAAAAAAAGATAAATAAATTGGGTTGACTAGCATTTTTGTTTGACTTGAGATCGTATTATTCTAAGCTGAGGGCATATTTCTTTCATCTTGGTGAGAGCATGTGATGTCACTTCTTTATTATTTTCTCTCTCAATTACCATTCATTGGAGTGTCTAATTTGATTGGGTTTAATTTCTTTGTGAGAGTGTCACTATTTCCAGTGCGATTTTAGGGTTTAACATGTCATTCTTGAAAGTAGCTGTGACAAAGTCTACTGGGCTGATTCATGTGGATGGTGGATGTGGGTGTGATGTTTATTTAGACTGAAGATAATGTTTATACTTTTATTTGATTACTATCATTAGTCTGATTGAATAAACATGATTGTTAAAAAAAAAATCATTTTGGATTTAAATTTTGTTTTCGCTTTATTTGCTAGGGACTAGCAATAAGCTGGTTGGGGGGTGTGTTGAGTGTTAGAAAATGTATAGTTATAAAGGAGAAAATCATCATTTTACATTTCAAGTCTTACTAACACCCTTACTTTTATGTATTTAACCTTCTTGTGATTTAATTACGTGTGTTTTATTTTAATTAAATATTTTATGTATTTTAGGGGCATCATGGTCATTTCACAATGAACGAGAGATCAGACGGCAAAACGGACATCACTTTTGAACTCAGGACGGTCGAAAACCTTGTAAGGAGCATAAAAAGAAAAATGGCACTGTTCACATGTACGGTATTATTCACATGCACGGTACTATCTACGTTACTGTTCATGATACTGTTCACATAGACGGATCGATGATGTGGCATTGACTGATGAGGTGTCACGATCTTGTTGGACTAAAATTCTTATGCACTGTTGATCGATGACGTGACCGCATATCAGTGGACCAAAAATCTCGCGTACGGTACATGCATTACACAAGATTATTTTCAACCAAACCGCGTCACTGTTCATGTCAGGTCAAACCGCGTTATTGTTCACCCGCGTGGTCGAACCGCGTACTGTTGACTGATGACGTGGCGCAATCCTAAGCGTCCAAACTATTTTTAATCCGATGGCCATGATTTACTCAATGTATCTATAAAAAGGGGGCCTCCCCCCTAATTTGATATCTCTGAATCCATTTTTGTACTCCATTTTCTGTAATTGCTTCTCCATCTTGTATTTTCTACATATTTTAATAAATTCCCATTTTGCCCTTAGTTCAATTATAAGTAGCTAATTTTCTTTCAAGCTTGGGTTGAAGGTGAAGTCTCAACATGTGTCATGGGCTTTATTTGGTAAATTTATTTTCTTTTCGCCTCTAGTTTTTTTGGATGTTTTGACTTCTCGTTGACAAATAATAATAATCTTATCTAGATACCGCCTTGGTTTCACCGGATCTCTAGTACAAGGTTATTATTATTTGGCATGATAAGCCCTTAGCACCATATTGATTAGAGTGTGGTTCATGAGGTGTGGATTCCCCCCTCATGATTTAATTGACATTAATAAGGAATATTTAGCCCATGGTGCATGTTGATACGGATCCAGATACCCAAGTACTTCATTTCAATAGATTTATCTTCAATTTATTCTCGCCATTTTAATTTAAGTTTTAGAATATTCCAAATCAATTTCACTAGAAATCCAACCACCCATTTACAAAATTAATTCTACACACAATTAAAATCAACCTCCTTGTGGGATCGTCACTCGTCACCATTAGTTTATTCTACAATAGATTCATGCACTTGCTCTAAATTTGCACAACACATTGCTCTAAATTTCAAGTTCCTTTGGTTTTTAGTTTAATGGTTCTAGTTTCAAGTTAATGGTAGGTGTTTCATATTTATTGGTCCATTAATCGGAGCTTCAAGTTAATGATCCTAAGTTTCATGTTCATTGCCGGTAGTTTCAAGTTCATTGCCTCAGTTTGAAGTTCATTTGGTTTCTAGTTTACTGATCCCAGTTTCAAGTTAATGGTAGGTGTTTCATGTTTATTGGTCCATTAATCAAGATTGCAAGTTAATGATCCTAAGTTTCATGTTCATTGCCCTCAGTTTGAAGTTCATTTGGTTTCAAGTTTCATGGTCCCACTTTCAAGTTAATGGTAGGTGTTTCATGTTTATAGGTCCATTAATTGGAGTTGCAAGTTAATGATCATAAGTTTCATGTTCATTGCCCTCTGTTTCAAGTTCATTTGGTTTCAAATTTAATGGTCCCAATTTCAAGTTAATGGTAGGTGTTTCATGTTTATTGGTCCATTAATTGGGGTTGCAAGTTAATGATCCTAAGTTTCATGTTCATTGCCCTCAGTTTCAAATTCATTTGGTTTCAAGTTTAATTGTCTCAGTTTCAAGTTAATTGGTAGGTGTTTCATGTTTATTGGTTAATTGCGTGATTTTTAGGGTTGCAAGCTAATGATCCTAAGTTCCATGTTCATTGCCCTCAATTTCAAGTTCATTTGGTTTTAAATTTAATGGTTCTAGTTCCAAGTTAATGGCAGGTGTTTCTTGTTTATTGATCCATTAATTGCATGATTTTCGAGGTTGCAAGTTAATGACCTCGAGTTCCATATTCATTGCTCTAAGTTCAAGTTCCTTTGGTTTCAAGTTTAATGATCCCAATTTCAAGTTAATGGTAGGTGTTTCATGTTTATTGGTCCAGTAATCGGGGTTGCAAGTTAAGGATCTTAAAATTCTTGTTCATTGCCCTCGGTTTCTAGTTCATTGCCTTTAGTTTTAAGTTCATTTGGTTTCAAGTTTAATGATCTAGTTTCAAGTTAATGGTATGTGTTTCATGTTTATTGGTCCAGTAATTGGGGTTGCAAGTTAATGATCCTAAATTTCATGTTCATTGCCCTCAGTTTCAAGTTCATTGCCCTCGATATCAAGTTCATTTGGTTTCAAATTTAATGGTCCCAGTTTCAAGTTAATGG
The DNA here is from genome assembly GCA_039657385.1 of Citrus x changshan-huyou. NCBI lineage: Eukaryota > Viridiplantae > Streptophyta > Magnoliopsida > Sapindales > Rutaceae > Citrus > Citrus x changshan-huyou. The sequence continues at coordinate 11,016,402 of CM077550.1, forward strand.
TAGGTATTTCATATTTATTGGTCCATTAATTGGGGTTGCAAGTTAATGATCACAAGTTTCATGTTCATTGCCCTCAGTTTTAAATTCATTTGGTTTCAAGTTAATGGTAGGTGTTTCATGTTTATTGGTCCATTAATTGCATAATTTTTGGGGTTGCAAGTTAATGATCCAAAGTTCCATATTCATTGCCCTCAGTTTCAAGTTCATTTGGTTTTAAGTTTAATGGTCCCAGTTTCAAGTTAATGGTAAGTGTTTCATGTTTGTTGGCCCATTAATTGTATGTTTTCGGGGTTGCAAGTTAATGATCTCAAGCTCCATGTTCATTGCTTTAAGTTCAAGTTCCTTTGGTTTCAAGTTTAAGATTCTAGTTTCAAGTTAATGGTAGGTGTTTCATGTTTATTGGTTTATTAAACAGGGTTGCAAGTTAATGATCTTAAAATTCATGTTCATTGCCCTCGATTTCAAGTTTATTGCCCTCGGTTTCAAGTTCATTGCCCTTAGTTTCAAGTTCATTTGGTTTCAAGTTTAATGATCCAGTTTCAAGTTAATGGTAGGTGTTTCATATTTATTGGTCCCATGTTTCATGTTTACCGATTTTTGAGGCTTCCATTTCTTTCAAATTTAATAACAATAAAAAATCTCAGCCATTTGATCTACTCCAATTTAATCCAATGGCTATTTTTTATGCATGTATGAGATACATGCATGTACTGTAGCAGCGCCCCCACTTTTGACAATTATCATTTAATAAGCTCTCTTCATTGTCATCTACTAAAAATCATTATCATAGATGATACTGGATTTCAATGCAAAGATTCATTTATTTCTCATTGTGATCTTGTCTTAGAAAGTTTTGATCATCTTACCTTTAGATTCATTAAATTTCTTTTTGGGATCTTCTTTAAGAAAATATTGATTCTCTTGCCATTTGTTTATTGAATATTATTTACAAAATAATCAAAGTCAATTACAACTAAAGTTTACTGAGTAGACAATCAACTAGGAAGTTTACAGAAACGTACAATTAACTAGGGATGGCAAAAATCCCCAAGGGGACAGCGACCCTTGGGGATTTTCCCATTTGGAAAAGATATGCAAACAATTTTATACCCAATTTTTTTATTTAGGAAAGGAACGAGAATGATTTTTTACCTAATTTCTTATTTAGGAAATGGACGGGGATGAAGTGGAATCCCCATCCCCTCCTCATTTCTCCATTTTAATTTTTAATTTAATTTAATTTTTTAAAATTATTAGTGAATAAATAATAAAATTTAAATTGTAAAATACTAATTATTGGTATAAATAAAAAATATCAAAATATTTATATTATTAAACTTTTGGGCCTAGTTGACTAGTTGTAGTCTTAAATTTCTATTTAGGACATTAAAAAGGCTAGACAAGATCCTATTGACCCAAAAGTTTTTTAAATATAATATTTATTAAATACTTTAAACTCTTATCTAATAAAACAAAAGTTAAAGAAAAATCATAAACATAATTTCTAACTTTCAACAACAGCCAGCAGCCGCCTTAACTCTACTTTCATTTAATTTTTTAATATAATTAAATTAAAATAAAAAACTAAAAACATATAAGGTTTTGGGGATCAGGGACTCTCGGGGATCCCCAATTATTATTTGGGAAGGGGACAGGGATTCCCTCAAGCAATTCTGATGGAGACGGGGAGGGGACAAAGACATATGTAGAATATTGGGGATGGATACAAGGATGTCGATCCCCTCTCCTCCTCTCCCCATTGCCATCCCTACAATTAGCCCAATAGGGTCAGTTCTAGAGTATTACATGTCTTAGGTGAAATTTTTATATAAGATTTCCTTACATTTAGCAACTTCAACACTCAAATAAATATAAAAAAGTTAATTGGATCAATCCCTAATTATATCATGAATTTCAACAATGATCAATAGGAAACTAAGAAATTCCCAAAAAAAGAAAAATAGTAAAGAAGATCTCTTTTTAATCCATTATAACCATTATTTCAATAAACTTTTTTTTTTCACTTCAAAAGTGAGCTAATAGTTTTATAAAAATTTTCTTTGTATAGAAGAGCACAGTAAACTTTTAATATTAAATATTAAGTTCCTTTTTTAAATCATAAAGATAAATAATTTAATTTTTTATTGAAAAAATAATAATGAATGAATTAACGGTTAGCCAATATTATGACTTATAGTTCTTTAACATTAAGGTTGTCAATCTATAGAATCTATATAAAACAATCTTAATTGTGGAATAATTATTAATTATAGATAGGTCTGAAAAATAGGCTTTCCCACAATGCCTAACTTAAAAAATTGATTAATTCAAGTACTATTAGAAAATTACCCAAAAAAAGGGGTCTTCCTATAATAGGGGCCCTAGGAGACTACATAGTTTGTCTATGCAGTCTAATATATTAATGTCCAATATAATCGAAACCTACTAAAACCTAGTACAATAATAAATTCTTATAGTCACAAATACTAGATAAATTAAATTTAAATAAAAAAGAAAAAACTCAAAATATTAAATTAATATTTTTTATATTAGTATTTGTGATTTATTATGTTGTGTTACTAATATCTTTTATATTGGACTATTATTTTATTATGTATCGGATAGTTATCTTTAATTTAAATATTTTTTAATTTATTAAAAAATTATTTCATATTTAATAAAAAAAGCCTAGGCCCGGCCCAAGCGCAGCCTATCCTTTTAAAGAGCTTGGGCTTATTCTCAATAATATGGGCTTGGGCCTAGGCTTGGAAAAGCTCGACCCAACCCCATATTTTGCCAAACCAAGGAAGTATTTTATTTAAATTGCCTAAGCAAAAAAATAGATAAATGCCTTAAGGGCGTGATTATACAAAAATGATCTAGCTCTATTGTCTATAGGAATGACTTGAGTACTTAGAAAGTATTCTAAGTAAATTGGGTAACGTTGACAACCTACAAAAACACATTAGTGCATCATTCTTGCAGAGAATAAACCTAGGTACACATGAAATAATTTATGTAAAGATCCTACGGTCAAACATAAATTCTATGAAATGAGCCTATGGGCCATTCAATGTTCTATAAAATGTGACAATGGGTAAACAAATATTTTACGGAATGAGCTTACCGGCCAAAAATATATTGTATGGACTCCTATGGACAAACATACATTTTACGAATAAGCCAACAGTCTAATGTATGAGCCTATGGGCCAACAAAAATTTTGTTCAATGCGCATACAAGCAAAAGAATATTCTATGGAATAACCCTATAAGCCAAAACAATTCTATGGAATCAGCCTACGAGCCAAGAGTACATTCTACGGGATGCACCTACATCGTAAATATACTTTCTATGAAATAAGTCTAGGTGAAACAAATATTTTATAGAATGAGCTTACAGGTAAATAAAAACTTTATGTAAAGTACTTATAAACAAAACTATACAAATATGCCTACGCGCAAAATTTGTTAAAAAATGCCCTAGGGCCATTCTCTACAAGAATAGACTAATGCCAATTACTTGAAAATATTCTAAGTGCCACGGGAAAAGACTTTGCAAAAGTTCACTTATGGGCAATATGCCACTAAATCAGTCCTTTTAATGAAGAATCAATATCAGAGCCAAATTCAAGCCCAAGCCTATTAAAAGTCAAGAGCCAAAATTCAGGACCAGTTTCCAAACAATAATTGTCATAAACAAGTATTGACATATATTGATAGGTGTTATTATGCAAGGGCTTTATGGACACTTGTCATGATAGCAACCTCACATGTCATGATAACTCGTCCACCTTAGTGCTTCAAGTTGTCTCTATAAAGGCTAAGGCCTCCTATATTTGGAGGTAAGACATAAAATGAGTACCAAAATAATGTTTACTTCCCTTCAAACATTCTCTCTATTGAAATTGAGTACAAAACACAAACTTGGGCTTTGTAGGGCTATCGCCGGCAACCCTGGTACCCTTTGACATTTATTTTTTGTAGAATAATTCACCAAAAGAAGCCATGTAATTAGAGATCCTCGCCTCAAAAAGAAAATGGGCCACAAGATTTGATATATAAGAAATTCTAGAACAAAAATAAGTACTATTTATTATGTAAAAATTTGCATCAACAATTGACGTTGTCTGTCAGAAACGAACAAAAGGCCAAAATGGTTTATCTTGATTGTGGACAATAATTATAAATACCCTAATATTGTAACTAATGATATTAAATAATTTCATTATTTTATTTTATTTTTATTTATGAAAATATTATTGTAATCAACATTTATAACAATTATTATTATAATAATAAGCTGTTGTTTTGTTGTTGTTGTTATTATTATTATTATGAAGTTATTTTATTATTATTTATGAAGATATTATGATAATTATAATTTATTTATTATAATTTATTATAATTTTCATTATTATATTAGTATTATTTATGAAAGGGATATTATTATTTTAATACTAAAGTTATTATGACATATCATGTCAGTACCACGGTTTGGCGAAAAGAGCATTTTACTACTAAACGTTTGCGCCGTTATCAATTTACCACCATTCCATTAGAAAAGTTAAAAATTTGCTGATGTTTTGTTGATGTCATAAGGGCATCAAAGACATTTCCTATTAAAGCCAAAAGACTCCATTGTAAGTGTAAAATAAACAATAAAACAAAGTAAAAAAAATTCAATGGAAATAATTAGAGAATTAGGAAATTGATAACCCTAAAATTGACCCCTCTCTCTCATTAATTTTTTCCTTTAATTAAATTGTTATTTTTTTTAGTTGTGATTAATACTTGAATTTCATAGATAATAATATTAATTTTGAAGCATAATTTATTATTATTATTTTTGTTGTTTGTCATAATTTTGCATATTCTTCATTATTTTTATTAATTTGAAATTTCAGTTGTTTTCTAAATCTTATTAATTGTTATTGTTATTAAATTGTTATTATTTTTAGTTATGATTATACTTGAATTTCATAGGTTATAATATTAATTTTGAAACATAAATTTTTATTATTTCTTCTTTCCTGTTTATCGTAATTCTACATATTATTCATTATTTTTTATTAATTATAATTTTTAGTTCTTTTGTAAATTTTATTTTTGTTCATTGTTTCTTTCTTTTCAAAGGGATAAAATTATCTTTTATTCTCTTGGGGGTAAAATCGACTTTTGACTCATTTTCTGTTAAATATTAACGTTTTTCTAACGGAATGGTGGTAAATTGATAACGACGCAAACGTTTGGTGGTAAAATACTTTTTTCGCCAAACCGTGGTACTGACATGATATGTCAGAATAACTTTGGTGGTAAAATGATAATATCCTTTTATGAAAATATTATATAATTAAATTTATAATAATTATAATAAGTTATTATTATTATTTATTAAAATACTTTTATAGTTATAATTTATTAATTTTATAATTTATTAATTTTTAATAATTATTTAAATCAAGGATAAAATGGTTATTAGGAAGTTTAGTTGGGAATTAAAAAGAAGTCATTTCTAGAAATAGAGTTATGATTTTTAAGCCCCCTTGGGAATCAGAACTCTGATAATGATTTTCAAATTTGTAGGCCCAACACTGTTTTGATTCCGAGTCCAAGCCTTAATTTTGCAAGTAAACGCATTATTGATTTCGATTCCATAATTCCCATTCCCATTGCTGGTAAGTAAACACACCATCAATCCTATCGAAATTAAATGGGGTTAGATTGAGTTTACTATCCCTAGTATGAGATTAAAATGATATTAACATATTGAGTTCGCTAGTATGTTTTCATTTTTATTTTTCTAATTGTTTAAGTCCATGATAATTTTATATAGACTTTTTTATGCGATATAAGTTTGTACACACATACACATATATATTAATAAAGTCATAAATCTATTAATTTTATCTTTAAATTAATAAAAATAATAATGTTATAACAATTACGACTATCTACAACAAAAAAGTTCAAAATAAAAAATTTAATATTTTTGTTCCAGGAAAGCTATACTAGTGCGTTGGAGATTTTAGCACGTACATTTGTTTTTTCCCAAAATGAAGGATGCAGGGTTCTTTGACGCTAATTGGGAAGAGCAAATATATTTGATGAATGAGCAACACAGTCACTGAGTTGTACACAGTGTAAATAAAACTGAATAGAATTTTCATTTTTAATAAATTTAGTTGTTTAGCTAAAGGTAAATTTACTAGTTAGCCTAAAGTTAAATGGTTTCTCTAATGCTTAGAGGGCTTACCATAATGAGCTAGCAACTATATCAAACCGTAAAATATTTGGCTTTAATTTTCAAATAAACATTTCAATTCAAAATTCAATTGCCCAAGCAACAATTAGGAACACCTTTCGAAAGTAAAACTGGTATTTGCTTCCATAACAGTGACAGACAATAACCATTTACAGCATTAGTTATAATCCTTAAAAAAAAATTAACAAACTTCAAAAAAACTATATAGACGTTTTGCAATATGACTGATTGCTTGGCACATCAATCTAAAGCTCACAAAAAGTTTGCATTTATTATCATCTCTTTCTTCTTCCCTCTACTATCAATGGATTCTAGAAGCTCAAATGGAGCAAGTAGTAGCAGGAACAACACAAGAAACTTTTACTACTAGTTCCCATCCTTCTCCATTCAAAATGCATCATGACCATTTTTTGGCCAACCCCATACACAAAAACAACAGCAAATATATCCGGAAACACCAAAAAAATTAACCCAAAAATAGTAGTAAATTTATCCAAAAACAGTAAAAAATTTAACTGAAAACAACAACAAATGAAGCCCAAAACACCCAAAAAATTTACCCAAAAATAGCAGTAAATTTATCCAGAAACAACAAAAAATTTAACTGAAAAATAGTAGCAAATTTACCCAGAAGCAGCAAAAAATTTAACACAAAAACAGTAGCAAATGAAGCCCAAAATACTAAAAAATTTACCCCAAAACAGCAAAAAATTTAACTAAGAAACAACAGTAAATTTATTTAGAAATAGAAAAAAATTTAACTGAAAAACAACAAAAAATTTACCCAGGAACAGCAAAAAATTTAACATAAAAACAACAACAAATTTACCCAAAAACAACAAAAAATTTAACATAAAACCAGCAGCAAATGAAGCCCAAAACACCAGAAAAAATTTACCTCCAAACAGTAGAAAATATAACCCAAAACAGTAGTAAATTTATCTAAAAACAACAAAAAATTAAATTGAAAAACAGCAGCCAATTACCCAGAAACTACAAAAAATTTAACCCAAAAACAGCAGCAAATGAAGCCCAAAATACCAGAAAAATTTAACCTAAGAACAGTAGCAAATCATCCTAAATACAACAGAAAATTTACCCAAAAAAAAAGCATATCAAATCATCCCAAATACAGCAGCAAATCATCCCTACGTTTCAAGCATGCTTCTCTAGGCTAACTATAGACTTAAATTCCCTTCATTACCTCAGTGGAACTCATTCTAACTGGTAATATTTATTTGTGTAATATAAACAATAATTCACTTTCTATTGAACTAAGAGTTGATGAAATTCATTGATATTGAAATTATTTGCAGTTGATGAACCTCGTAGTCTATTAAACTTCCAACTAAAATCAATGCACATGAGAATACAAAATCAAGGGCACAATAATTAACGAAATTTACTTTCAATTTCGTCCAAACCTATACATTGCGCCAAATTAAGGTTCAGTTTCTATTTCTTCATTAACCCAAGTGACACAAAACAATTCTATTAAATTATATGTTGAAATTATTTGTAGCAAACAAACAAATATACCAAAAATAGTCTTACTCGGTGGAATTAACAACAATGCAAATGTGGTGGAGGGGAATCAGTGGTTGGAACTTGCCTTGCCTTCTCTTCCAATCAATAAGATTGAGGGCAACAACAACTTATGATCAACACCTGGTCCTCCGCTTCAGGAACTGTCAAATCTCATCAAAATTTCTTTGTCCCTCAATTCTCTTGGAAACCAAACAAAATACCACAACCAATCCAGATGCACAGTATCCAACAATTATAAAAAATCCACTTAAAAACTTAAAAAAGGGTTAAAAAATACCACAACATTTTGTGCAGTATTTTCTTTCTAAAATGATATTTACAATCTTTTATGGGCTTTTGTCGATTTGTGACTTCATCTTTTTAATGGTGGGATGTGTTTATTTAATTATTAACATTATGCACCCACTATTGTTTATCAAAAATTTAAAAGGTCAAAAAGTTAAAAACTTTTAGCATGTAAGTTTGATTTTTTTTCAAATTTGTAAATAATTACACAATTCAAGGGCTGCAAACTAGCTCTTTTAAGTGAATTTTATGAACATTATTAATATAACGTTGGATATAATTATTAGTAAGGAACATGTCTCTTAAAGTAAACTAATAGAGTTTAATTAAATTATACTACTTTTTTAAGGGAGATGACTAATCATAAAGAGATACAACTTACTTCTATAAGGACCAACAGTGGCATCAAAGTAAGGTTAGTATTCTATTTTGAGTTTAAAAGCCAAAATAGAATTTATTTTGGAAGTAATCCAATATGTCCAAGACCTCGAATGAGACGTGTTAGAAGAATTATTCCAAAAGGGATACATCTAAGGCGAATTCGCAATCGAAGAAGTATTTTTCAACAATACCGATTATTGTGAAGAAGACAACGTATATGAGAGGAATAGTTGGATACTCGAAGAATAATTTTTTCAAGTCTGTGAGTGCTCCTAGAAATCATTAACACTTATAATCAATCTATTTGACGAATATTTCCATAGCACTAAAGTATATATTAAGGTCAGATTTTTTATTTTAAGTTACAAATTATTTAAACACAATGTTTAGCACAAGATCTAGTGATACTAATAAAATAGAAAAATTAAATGGGTATAATTATAATATTTGGAAAGGGAGAGTGCCCTACATTTTAATTCAAGATAAAACATATTATGTCATTACTAGTGCATTCCAAATAAAAAATAAATGATGATGAATCAAATGATGATTTCACTAATCGTCAAAACAAATGGGAGGAAGATAATACAATTGTAAAAGCTACAATTTTAAACCACATGTGTTGTGAAAATTTTAATGTACTCGCAAGCGCACGAATCTAGAGATAGAATAGTGGTAACGAGGTCGATCCCACAGGGATTTTTATAAATTGAAAAGTCTAATTTAAATCTAAAATTAATATTAATTCTAACCTAGTTGAGCAAATTAAGTTTTAAGAGAATTTAAACTAATTAAACTAAGAAAACAATTTAAGCAAATGAGAATTCAATAAGACAAAAATTACCAAGGTTTTAGAATCCACCACTATTCAACTAGTAATTATCTATTTATTAATTAATCCCCAATTTTAGAGTGACAACTCGAAATCAATCTATGTCAACTCATGGATATAACAATTAAGCTCAAATAAAATTAATCTTATGTAGGTTCTTTTTCTGCTTAATAGTATGACATCTAAGAATCTCATGTAAACATATTGAATAACAAAGAGTCAAAGTTTCCCTAAGCACTCTATGTAAACAATTTAATGAAAGACATAAAATCAAAGACAATCATGTATAAACTTTATAGATCCAAGCATAGATTTAATCAAATATTAATCCTAACAATCAATAATGCATGACAGAATTGATGAAAAGATTTTATTAACATCCAATTAATCATGTGAAATAAAAACCATAATCATTAAAGAACATATATAGGGAATTAATTAAATAAAAAGATAATTATTTCATTGAATATGGTTTCATCCTTAACCTCAGTATAAGAGAATTAGTTAGACATACTTGAATTGGGAACAACAAAAGAAATAAAATCACCCATGGAAGCCGAACTGCTGCTGCCCAGCCTTGCGTCTTGTGTCTGCCGAATTCTACTTCTTGTTTCGTTTCCGTCCAGCCTTTAATTCAAAAGCAAAACTCTCTTTTATATTTGCTTGGCCACGGAATCCTATTGTGATTCTAATAACTAAACCAACTCTTACAAGCTAAAGCTCTAAGCCTGCCACGTAATTGAAAACAATAAAAGCCAAAAGCTATTGATTTCCTTCCTTTATTCTATTTTGACTTTCCATTCAAAGGCTTAATTAAAAGCTTTGTTTAATGTGCTGCCCAGCCTAGCTTTAAACCTCTTCTTTGCTTGCACGAGCATGGATATTCAATTTATTGGCTTCGATTTCTTCTAACAGAATTTCTTGCACATCTCCTTAGTTACTTTCACAAATTGATTTGATCTTCAATGTTGTCCAATTGTTATTCTTTATGTACTTTTCATCCATAATCTCCAATTAATTCCCTATGCAATAAAATAATTCAATTAATTAAAAATAATAAATAAATATAACTAACAATTATTTAACTAATGGTAAAATATGTATGTATTATATGCTCATCACATGCAAGATGAACTTATTCCTTTAGTTGAAGATCATGAGACTGCAAAAGAAATGATGGAAGTCTTAGAAGCTAAACATGGTGCTAAATCTGAAACTCATGTACAATTATTGCTTCAAAACTTTAATGGGATGTACATGGAAGAGAGAAATGATGCGGTTAACCATATCAATAATATGGCACTATTAGCTAAAGAATTATCATTTTTAGGTAACACAATAAGTGATAAAATGCAAGTTTCCATAGTTGTTAATAGCTTACCGCCATCATGGGATTCAGTTGTTACATCTTGAAATTGTTCAAGTCAAGTTTTGACTATAAACACTTTAGCACCAATTTCAGCATCGGAACAAGAAAGAAAGAATCGCTGAAAACACTCAAATTTGATGATGATGGAGGATTCTACTAAGCCTTTTAAGGGTTCAAGAACCAAGAGAAAGGAAAGAAGAAAAATAAGAAAGCTAACCGGCCACAGAAAAATAATAAAAATGAATGTTTTAAATGTGGCCAAGTTGGACATTTCTAGAAAGACTACACACAAATCAAAAGGATTGAACAATTTGGCCAAGGAATGAAAGAGCTTACTCTTACTATCTTAGAAGCTTTGATAATGGAGCCTAGTTCGGATCATTGGTGGATAGACTCTGGAACTACTTGTCATGTGGTAAAATCTAAAGATAACTTCTTCACATTCAAAGAGATACTGCCTAAAGCACTTTGGTTATTTATGGGAAATAATACATGAAGTGATGTGTTGGGTGTTGGGAGTTACAAAAAATGTAATGACTAATCTAATATAGTAAAAAGTGATGTATTGTATGCGCCAAGTGTTATGCATAATCTTATGTCGGTATATGAGTTAGTTAAAAAAGGATTTGAGGTTGGGTTCAAGTCTGAAAGGGTGACTGTTGGAAAAAATTGAGTTTATGTAAGAGGTGATAAGATAGATAGCATGTATTGTATTGCAATTGATGATGGTAATAAAATAATTAACTCTTCTTATGTGCTTGAGTCTAAGTTTAATAAAATTGATTCATATGTTTGGCATCTTAGATTAGGACATATAAATAAAGATAAAATGAAAAGAAAACATAAAAAAATGTATAATACCTAATATGCAAGATATAGATTTCAAATTATGTCAACCTTACATGCAAGGAAAGTTATATAAAAAACCGTTCACTAAATTTTGGCATTCATCTGAATTATTTGAAGTAATTCATACGAAAATTTATGGACCTTTAAAAGTAAAAACATATAAAGGAATATAATATTTATTATCTTCATTGATGATTACTCTAGATATGGGTATGTCTATTTTATTCAACATAAATCCGAGGCACTAGAAAAATTCAAAGAATATAAAAAAGAAGTAGACACTCAATTGGATAGAAAAATTAAATCTTTAAATAGTGATCAAGGTAGGGGAGTATACTTCGAATCTTTTTGAAATTTTTTTGTAAAGAATATGGCAAAAAAATCTAAATACAATGTCTCACATACCTCAACAAAATGGCATTGCTAAAAGAAGAAATAGGATATTAATGGAAATGACAAGATCTATAATGTGTCATTTTGATTTACTATTAACTTTCTGGGAAGAGGCTCTTAGTACAACAATGTGTATTTTAAATAGAGTCACCAAAAGTCCAAAGAATTGGTTTCGTATGAATATTGGAGTGGTAGGACACCTAATTTATCTAATCTGAAGATGTAGGGCTGCAAAGCTTATATCTTAAAACCTAAACCTTTAAGAAATAAACTTGAAAATCAAACTTATGAACATAAACTTATTGGATAGCTAGACAACATTTCAGGATATAGATTTTATCATAATAAAAAAGGCTTGATAGAAAGAAGAGATGCTATTTTTGTTGAAGTAGTAAAACAAGTAAATCCTTTAGAAAAATAAATCATCTTTGAATGTTGATCAAGGAATAAAACTTGTAGATCAAGATTCTCTATAATCGTTTAAACATAATGAATTCTCTACACATCCTATGCTTAATGGGAGGAAGAAAGTATGCTTAATGGGAGGAAGAAAGTAAAAGAACCTACTTCCAAGCTTAAAGATTATTATGTTTATAACATAAAAGAATCATTAGATGAGGCTACGAATTAATCAGATTCATATGAATGGTTGAAAGCTAAAAAGAAAAAATAAATTAAATTAACAGAAATGAAGTTTAGGAATTAACAGACTCCCACAAGGAAGAAAGGCTATAGAATATAAATGGTTTCTTAGGAAATAGCTCAAATATGATGGAACATTAGAAAATTATAAGGCTAGGCTTGTAACTAAGGGTTATACACAAAAACTGGGGATAGACTATATAGATACATAGTCCTCAATGGCTAAACTAGTATCTATAAGAATTCTTATGCCTATAATTGCTAAATTAGACCTTGAATTATTCCAAATGAATGTTAAAACTACATTCGTATATGGTGAGCTTAAAGAAAGCATTTATATAGAACATGCAGAATGTTTTATTGAAAATAATCAAGAAAATAAAGTCTATCCACTAAAAAAAATCTCTTTACAGTCTCAAACAATCATCTCACCAATGGTATTTCACTTTTCACTAAGCAATACTAGAAATTAGCTATGAAATAAATAAGCTTGATCATTGTGTATATGTTTGGAAAAGTGGGAGTAAAATTGCAATTTTATCATTCTATGTGGATAATTTATTGGTTGGAGCTGACCAACAAAACGAAATCATGTTTGGGATCAAAGTTTGAGATAAAAGATATGAGAGAAGTATCTTATGTCTTAGGAATTACAATTACAAGAGATCAATCCTCTAGATGGTTATATTTAGATCAATCTAAGTATATTGAAAAGGTGCTTAAGAGGTTTAATATGGAGAATTATAAGACATTATCCAAACCTATAAATAAAGGACAACATATGGATAGAACTATGTGTCCTAAAAATAAATAGAAAGAGGAAAATATGGATAAAATTACATATGCACAAGTAGTAGGCAGCTTAATGTATGCAATAACATCAACCAGACTTAATATTTGTAATACCATCGGATTGGTTCGTCAATTTCAATCTAACCTAGGCAAAGAACATTAAAGAGTTGTCAAAAGGATATTCAGATATTTAAAAGGCATAAAAACAATGAAATTATGTTTTGGTAAAGGTGATCTAGTGGTAAAAAGCTTTTCTAATGTGAATATTTTTTGGAAATCAAGATGATCACAAATCAACAAGTAGTCATGTTTTCCTTTTCAGTGGCACAACAATTTCTTCGTCAAGTAAGAAACAAACATGCGTTGCTAGGTATAAAATAGAGGCCGAATTAGGGATGGCAATGCTATCCACAAACCCTCAAACCTACCTAAACCCACTCGTTGCAAGTAGTTTGTGGGTTGCGGGCAAGTTTGGTATTATAAATTGAATTGAAACTCGCACTAGGTTACGGGTGGATTTGGTATTAGTCAAATATCTAACGGATACTTGTATAGGTATCTGCCAACCCACACCTTTTTTTAATTATTTTTTAATTTAATTTTAATTGAAAAAATATTTAAATAAAAAATATACTTATTATAATCTTGATTGAATTTTCTTTAACTTAATGCATAGATTATTTCATTATTATAATTTTTTTCTTTGGATTAGTATTTAAAAAGTATTATTCTTTAGAAAATATTAATAGTAATCATTATTGTAGGAATCGTGTTAGATGAGTGCTAATGGTGGTGAATGAAATGAAGATCTTCTATTGGAGCTAGTTTGTGGCTTTATTTTATTGATTTATGTATTTTATACTTAAATGTGAGAATTTGTGATGGATTTATGTTGGAATTTTAATTTTCTATTTGCATTGATTAAATTTAGAATTGAATATGTTATGTGGAATTTTAGGTTATTGCTATAAATTTACATATTGAACATTTGTGATTTTAAAAGAAGAAACCCGCAAAAAATCCATTGGGTACCATTGCGGGTTTGGTAATTGTCAAAACACGCAGTAGGTGAATTTTCTTAAAAAATATTAAAACCCACAGTGGGTTGTGGGTGGCTTTGGTAATTTAAATTTTATGTGGGTGCAGATTTGGTAATGGCAATCTCACTGCAAGCGGTGCCCATTGCCATTCTTAAGACGAATATATAGCATGCAATATGGCAATAACAAATGCCACATGGATTGGATGTTTCATTGAAGAATTGAAATTTGATTTACTAAATAAGCCAATCAATTTGTTTTGTGATAATATGTTTGCTATCTCTTTAATAAAAAGCAGAGCAAATAGTTCCAAAAGAAAGCACAATGATGTTAGTTATCACTATATACAAGATAGAGGGAGAAATAAAGGTTGACTATATAAGTGATGGTGGCTAAACTTATGACCAAAGGGTTAAATTTGAACTGGTTAAGCATGTAGATGCAATGGGATTAAAATTCACCTTGGTGTTCCACATATACATGAAAATTCTAGTTTAAGATTTCCTGGACGCCTACGAAATTAAATTAAAAAATGTGCCAATTTAGTTAAGTTAAATAATTTTTTGTGGAAGTTGGCAAATGGATATTGGAAATCAATTAAGAATATAGGTATATCTTAATGATTGTTTATGATCTTAAAATTACTTTGTCTAGAGTAATAACAATGAATTGGATCCAAGGAAATTTAATAAGTTATTATTGGACAAGTAATAAAGGAAGTTTTATATATGTCTAATTAATAAGAATATCCAAGTGGGAGCTAATGAATGTTATTAATATAACGTTTAATGGACATATTTATTAATAAGCAACGTGTCTCTTAAAGTAAGCTAATAGAGTTTAATTAAATAATAATTACTTTCGACATGACTAATCGTAAAGAGACATAACTTCCCTTATAACTTAAGAGTTATGTACGTATGAGAAGGTTTGATGAACAAGCATCAATAGTTTATAAATAAGTCTTATCATACATATTTCATTTCATCCACAATTATGAATTTTAGACATTGAGAGTTCTTTAAAACTTCTTGGTCTCACTGACTCTTAAATATAAGTGATTTCCAGCTTAACAACAATTCTTTTAGGATTACTTCTATCGGGACTAACAAATCTACCACCAACCAGCAGGGGTGGAGCTTAGAGGGAAATTCTACGGGGCCAAACGTAAACTTCCAATTTTTATGTTATTAGAAATAATAAATTACTATCAAACCAAATCATCAATAATAAAAATAAGGTAAGATATTATATAAAATCATATACTCAATGTCAGTAGCTTGAGCATGTTTGAGTTCATCATTACACTTACAAGAAGCACGAACAATATTCACAATAGAAGTCAGTTTAATAAAGAAATGATGAATAGGAACAACCTCCTGAGATACTACAACTAAAGCCAATTGTAGTCGATGAGCCAAATAATGAATGTAGTTAGCATATGAACAATCTTTCAAAATTAAAGCTTGTAAACCCTTCCACTCACCTCGCATGTTACTTGTACCATTATATCCTTACCCTTGGACATTTTTAATATTTAAATTATTATGAGACAATACAGAGTATATGCTATCTTTCAATGTCATTGCAGAAGTGTTAAAGACATGAACAAGTCCCAAAAAAGGTTCTCGTACAAAATCACTCTGTTAACAAATCTCAAAACTACAACTATCTATTCTTTCTTTGATTCATCGCATGATTTGTTTACAATTAAACAACACCTTGCATCTCTTATTCTTCACGAATTGCCTTTTTCACTTTCATTGAAAAGACATGTAAAATTTCTTTTTGAATATCTGGTGATGTATAGGAGGAATATTTTGGAGTTTTATCAAGGATAACTTCTGCAATCTTTTCATTATTAGAAGTAAATGTTTTGAGTAACTGAAACATTTTTCCATGATTTAATGATTTTTTGCTAGAACAACCTTTAAAAGCTAAGTATCTAATTGCTTCAACCGTAGTTTTTAATCGCAGTCTATTATTTAATTTCTTTAGAAGAGTAACGATTAAATACCTATGGTGGATGTTGAGGTTGTCTCATCAAATCCTCACACGATGTTTCAGCCTTTTAATAAGTTGAATTGGGATCCTTTCCTATATGATTAAGGAAGGCACAATATTTTCCATCTTTAAGCTTTCTCCAATTATTAAATCTGTTAACAGTATAAGCAGTGTGTTTTGGTTATGCAAATGGTGTATTTAAGAGATAACATGGTAAACAAAAATATGCATCTTTTATAGGTGAATATCCAACCAGGAAGAAAAAAAATCGAACCATGAAAATTAAAAACGACGGGATACTTTTCTAGTCTACATTTCGGATACTCTGAAAGTCTTGTTTGGTATGGACCAACTATTATGCATGATCTGGGAATTTCATCTCGTTGATTAACATTATAACCCATATTTGAGGACGCAATCCCAAATCACGCTAAAACAAATTGAGTATCAATTTGATTTGTCTCAATTCTTGGAGATTTTAAAGGTGAAATTCTAGAATTTAGTGAATTAGTAAGTGACACTTGTGAATTTTCAAAGTTTGGAGAATTGGTATTGACTTCTAAATTCTTTGCAATTTTCCTTTTGAAATATTGATTAGTTTTAAATGGGGTTCTCATCTTTGCTACAGTGAAATTGTCAAAAATTGAAGGGTTTCGATTGAAACGCTTGCAATTTCTAGGGATATGTTATTGACGTTCTTCGATTGGCTGATGTTCTTGGCTTGGTTGATTTCTTTTTTCTTTTTTTTTAAGTTTTTTGATGTTATTGTTTATGACTTCGTGGGCTTGGCTAATTTGTTTCTTATTATTTTGATGCTGTCATTTGTGGGCTTAATAGTTATATTACAATATTATCTAATATATAAACTTTATACATTAATTGTACAAAGGCTAGTATGGATATTTTACACTAACTTTTCATATTTTATTTAAAGACCCTAAAATTTTTTAAAATTCTGCAAGGGCCATTGTACCCTTTAGTCTTATATGGCCTCAACAACCAATAAAATCAACATCTACTATTGTCGCTACTGATCAAAATCTAAATGATGTTTGAATATAATTTTTAGTAAAGATTATTGAGATAGTCTTCCGACAGGATTAACAAATTTATGAAACCTAATTAACAATTTTATTTTTAATAAATTTTGTTTGATTTAGAATAATTTATGTGCTTAGATCATATGTATAATTGTAGGTGACCGGAAGCTCAAATTCCAACGAAGGAATACTACTGCAATAAACTTGGCAAGATAAGGAAAGAGCTTAGCTACAGAAGATTTGAAACAAGTAAGATGCATTAGCCATTGCTGTAGCAATTCTGGAGCATTGACAGAGAAGATTTCGTGTGAGGTTCTTAGAAGATTGCGATCTGGAGTTTTCAAACCTGGAAGATACTCTTGTTGTAGCAATCCTGTAGACTTTCGGTTGTCCTAATTTTAAGCTATAAAAGGAAGACATAACAAAGAAAAAAGGGAGCCGTCACCCAAAGAGAAAAACTGCAAAGAAACATAAAGAAAATAGAATTCAAGAGAGAGATTAAAGACTGACAGAGGAGAAACCACATAAATAAAATAGAAATTAGTCCTTATTTTCTTGTTTTCTATTTCATTATGGGGATGTATTTGAAGGCTGAAATTCTTTTATTTATTTTTCTTTCACAAATCATGAACTAAATTTAATTGTGGTTGAGTGATAAACAATCTTAATAGATGCCTAACTTATATACGCACGTTGCTCTGTGTTTGTTATAACATTTTTTCTTAATTGTATTTATTTTATTCTCTATTTTGGCCCCTTTTTTTAGGGATACTACCTAAGAAAGAGCCTAAAAAAGGTCTGACTTAGTGGATCTCATTAAGACAATACTTGGTTTAGATTGAGTTTCTCAAGTTGAGTTAATCTCAATTTGAATAGGTTCATGCTTGATCTAAATTAGTGATGAATTAGACATAGGAATTCACCTTGTAGGGTAAATGAAACATAGATCATTTAATGTTATATTTAATGTTGGCATAACAATTGATCATTGTTAGGTTGCATTAAATATAAGATATCCAACATGCCACAACTGAGAATGCATGAGGAATTCTGCCCAGTGTTGTTGTAGATGTTGTAGCAATTGTACTGTAATTGAGAAAATAGTCAATGCCATTAAGTGATTTATCCACTCAATCACTCCATTCTCATTGGTTTAATCCTTGTGTTTGACATGAGAATTTTCTTTGTTGCATTTTTTTATTTTAATTAGTTTATTAGTTTTATTAGTTTCTTTATTTTTAATAAAAACAAAACTGCACTGTTAAGATTCTGTAGCAAGTCTTATAACATCAATCCCTATGAAGACAATCTAAATACTCATTAGTATATTACTTGTTGTGTACACTTGCATATTGACACCTATATCATTAGAGATTGCACAAATCAAGTTTTTAGCGTCGTTGCCGTGGATTGATTGTTCATTGTGAATTGTGAAATTAATCTTAAACGGTGCTAATTTTTTATTTTATTTTAATTGGTTTATTTTGTTGATAGACAACCTTTGCATGCACAAATATAAGTATGTTGAATTTTAGTTTGATCCAGAAATTAAAAGAACTACAAGGAGATTAAAGAAAGAGCAAAGAAATTCAAAGATTGTTGTAACAATGGATAATTTACAAGATATGGGGAATTTGAACCCCCGAGGAGAAATACAGTGAGTTAGTGCAGAAGGATGTCGAAAAGGTCAAATGGACATATTATTTATAGGCAACCAGGGAATAACAACATTATCCATGTGGTCAATGATAGAGACAGGGCCATTAGAGATTATATAATGTTGACTCCTCAAGCTATAAATCCTAGAATAGCTAGACCCGAAGTGCCAGTTGATAATTTTGAGCTAAAATCCGTGATGTTTCAGATGTTGCAGACAGTGGGGTAATTTAATAGGTTGGTATCTGAAGATCTTCACCAACACCTTAAGTTGTTTTTGGAAGTTAGAAATGCGCTCACGATTGTTGGAGCATCATAGGAAGCATTAAGACTCAGACTTTTCCTGTTTTCTTTGAGAGATCGAGCAAGGGCATGGTTGAATTCTTTACCACCAGATTCCATTACCACATGAAATGACTTGGCTGATGAATTTTTGTTAAAGTAACCAAGAATGCAAAATTGAGGAACGAGATAACATCTTTCCATCAACTTAAAGATGAGAGTTTGTATGATGCATGGGAAAGATTTAAGGAGTTACTCAGGAGATGTCTTCGTCATGGTATTCCTTGCTGTATACAGTTAGAAACTTTGTATAATGATCTCAATCCGAGTACCGAATTAATGATGGACACTTCAGCAAATGGGGCCTTGTTATCTAAGTCTTACAATGAAACTTATGAAATTTTGGAGAGGATAGCCAACAATAATTATTAGTGGCTATCAACCAGGCAAACTGCAGCAAGAGGAACAACAAGAGTCCATAACGTAGATGACAATACTATTAGCCTAAGTAATCTCATTAACAAATATGGTGAAGGCTATGACCACTGCTCCAGCAACTGTCAACCAAGTTGTTGAAGTATCATGTGTTTATTGTAAAGAAAGGCACTTATTTGACAATTGTCCTGAAAATCTAACCTTAGTTAATTATGTAGGCAACTTTAACAGACAAAACTAGAAAAATCCATATTCAAACACTTACAACCCTTGATGGAGACAACACCCAAACTTCTCATAGAGCAATCAGAATTAGAATACTGTAGCATCAAGTAGACAAAACAGACCTGCTTCACCACCTGGATTTCATAAGCAAAATCAAGGGTAAAGAAACACCAGCAATGACCAATGAAGCTCTCTTGAAGCTTTGCTTAAGAACTATATTGTGAAGAATGAAGCGATTGTCCAAAACCAAGCTGTGACTTTAAGAAACTTGGAGAATCAAATTGGACAGTTGGCTACAACATTGAGTGACAGACCTCAGGGTAGTTTGCCTCACAATACAGCGGATCTGAGAAGAGAAGGAAAAAAATATTGCAAAGTGATTAATTTAAGGTTTGGAATTGATGTTCATATTCTCGTTGGTGTACCAAAAAGAAGAGTGGAACATGTTTCAACTCAAGAAGAAACTCACGTTGAAGAAGAGCCACAACAACCCTCTTTCTAGCCTACTAGTGTGAATAGCCAAGCTACAACATCAACAAAAGATAATGATCTAGCAAATGTGGAAGGAGATATTGCAGCGCCAACCACATCAGCTCATAACATGGCAAAAGAAAAGCATTCTGTACAACTTGTTGTAGCACAACAGTTTAGATACCCACCACATTTCCCATAAAGATTTCAAAAACAAAAGTAAGACAAGCAATTCAGCAAGTTCTTAGAAGTGTTGAAGCAGCTATATATTAATATTCTTTTTGTTAAAGCTCTTGAACAAATGCCAAATTATGTGAAGTTCTTGAAATATATTTTGGCAAGGAAAAAGAGGCTTGGAGAGTTTGAAACAGTTGCTCTAACACAAGAATGTCGCCATATACTTCAGAATAAAATACCTTAGAAGTTGAAGGATCGAGGGAGCTTCACAATTGCATGCTCAATTAGAACTAAATATAGTGGTAAAACACTTTGTGATTTGGGGGCAAGCATCAATCTGATACCATTATGCGAATAATAGTGACTTTACAACTTAATGACCAATATCACACTTATCCAGAAAGGAAGATTGAAGATGTATTAGTGAAAATAGATAAATTTATTTTTCCAGTATATTTCATAGTGTTGAACTTTGAAGCAGAAAAAGAAGTACCAATCATTCTAGGAAGACCTTTCTTAACCACGAGAAAGACTCTAATTGATGTACAAAAAGGGGAGTTAACTATGCGGGTGAATCACCAGCAAGTTACATTTAATGTGTTATATGCAATGAAGAGTCCATATGAGATTGAAAATTGTAATTTTATCAGTATTGTGGATTTTGTTGTGACAGAGAGGTTAAACAGTTGCTGCAGTAAGGAAGAATTCAATGATGTAACATTTAAAGGTAGAGTTGACATAGCATAGTTAGGGGAGAAGCAACCAGTGAGACATGACAAACATTTTGAATCTCTAGATCTCTTAAATAGGAAAGTAAAACCGTATGTTCTTTCTATTGAGTCATCTCCTATTTTAGAATTAAAACTTTTATCTTCACATTTAAAATATGTTTATCTTGGTGACAATAATACACTCCCAGTTATTATTTCATCTTCCTTGAATGCAGATCAAGAGAAGAGTTTAATGGATATATTGGGGAGATACAAGAAATCTATTGGATGGACAATGGCAGATATCAAAGGAATCAGCCCATCCATATGCATACACAAGATTCTGCTGGAAGATTGAATCCTATAATGAAAAAAGTTGTGAAAAAAGAAATCATTAAATGGCTTGATGCTAGAATTACTTACTCAATATTAGATAGCTCATGGGTCAATGTGTTCTAAAGAAAGGTGCAGTGACTGTGGTAGCCAATGAAAGGAATAAGCTCATACCCACAAGAACAGTGGAGAGTTTGCATGGATTATAGGAAGCTAAACAAAGCCATAAAGAAGGATCACTTCCTATTGCCTTTCATAGATCAAATGCTAGATAGACTTGATGGAAACAAATATTATTTTTTCTTGGATGGATACTCAAGCTATATCAAATTGCTATAGCACCAGAGGATCAGGAGAAGACAACATTCACTTGTCCTTATGGTACTTTTGTCTTTAGAAAGATGCCATTCAATTTGTGCAATACTCCAGCAACTTTCCAGAGGTGTATGATGCCCATCTTTTCAGATATGGTTGAGTAAGCACCTGAGGTATTCATGGATAATTTTTTAGTTTTTGGGGAATCATGTGATGATTGTTTGCACAACCTAAAAAATGTGCTTAAGAGATGTGAGGAGACTAATTTGGTGCTAAATTGGGAAAAACGTCATTTTATGGCACAAGAAGGGATAGTCATAGGCCATAGAGTATCTAGAAAAGGAATATAGGTGGATACAACAAAAATAGAGGTGATTGATAAACTTCCACCACCTACTTCATTTTATGTTGCTGAACATGACAAGCCTTTCAATTTTGATAAAGAATGTTTAAAAGCTTTTGTTGCATTGAAGAAAGCTCTTGTTACAGCACCAGTTGTTATAGCACCGGATTGGAGTATGTCTTTTGACTTGATGTGTGATGCCAGCGACCATTCTGTTAGAGCAGTGTTAGGGAAAAGAAAAGACAATATATTTCACTCTATTTATTATGCCAATAAGACCTTAGCTAATGAACAACTCAACTATACCACCACTGAAAAAGAGTTGCTGGCAGTTGTTTTTGCATTTGACAAATTTAGAATTTATTTGGCTGGCACTAAAGTGACTGGTTGTATAGATCACGCGGCTATTAAGTACTTAATTTTGAAGAAGGATGCCAAATCAAGGTTGATTAGGTGAATCCTATTGCTACAAGAGTTTGACTTCGAGATCAAAGACAGAAAAGGCACTGAGAATCAATTAGCAAATCATCTTTTAAGGTTAGAAGTAGATGAAAGCACTTTGACAAAGCAAGATATCACAAAAAAATTCGTAATGAGCAATTGTTAATGCTACAACATTCTCAAATGCTACAGCAATCAGGATTTTTATGGTATGCAGACTTTGCTAATTATTTGGTGAGTGGACTATTACCATCAGATTTGAGTTACCAACAGAAAAGAGGTTTCTTCATGATGTGAAGATTTACTAGTGGGATAAGCCCTACTTGTACAAGCTATGTTCAGACCATGTGATCAGAAGATGTGTACCAGATGAAGAAATTTCAAACATCCTGTAGTCATGTAGCATATGAAGGACACTTTAGAGGGCTTAAGACAACAGCAAAAGTCCTTCAATCAGGTTATTATTAGCCCTTTATTTTTAAAGATACTTACGAGTTTGTTAAATGTCGTGACAGGTGTCAAAGGGCAGGAAACATCTCTAAAAAACATGAGATATTGCTCACTAATATTTTGGAAGTGGAGTTTTTTTTATGTATGAGGGATAGATTTTATAGGACTAATCCCACCCTCTTCAGCAACCTATACATTTTAGTGGCTGTGGACTATGTCTCTAAGTGGGTGGAAGTTGTAGCATGACCTACTAATGATGCCAAGGCAGTAGTGAAGTTCATTCAAAAAAACATATTCTCAATATTTGGCACTCCAAGAGCTATCATTAGTGATGAAGGAACATATTTTTGTAATAGAACCTTTGCTGCAACACCGGCTAAGTATGAAATCAAGCATAAGGTTGCTACAACATATCATCCACAAACAAGTGGATAGGCAGAGGTATCCAACAGGAATATAAAGAAGATTTTGGAGAAGGTTGTGAGTCCCAATCGAAAGGATTGGTCACTTAGATTAAATGACTCGTTATAGGCGTATAGAACAACCTATAAAACTCCAATTGGCATGTCATTGCAAAACAATTATTTATGGAAAAGCGTGTCACTTACCATTAGAGTTAGAGCATAAAGCATATTGGGCAGTCAAGTAATTGAATATGGACATGACTACTGCAATAGAGCAATAGAAATTACAACTTTGTGAGCTAAAGGAGTTCATGTTATTTTCCTATGAAAATACAAGAATTTATAAGGACAAGACCAAACAATGGCATGGCTAAAAAATCCAGTAGAGGGAACTCATCCCAAGCAATAAAGTTCTGCTTTACAACTCAAGATTAAGGTTATTTTCAAGCTCATCAAAGTATATCCTCATGGGGTTGTTGAACTCTTAGATGAAAGAACATGTCAAGAATTCAAGGTTAATGGGCACATAGTGAAGCATTATATGGGACCTGTTGCGACTCACCCAAAGGAGGACTTGTTCCTGAGGGATCCAACATCATGAGCAATCAAGGATGGCCAGGCTGAAGGACTTGAAATCAAGCGTCAATTGGGAGGAAACCCAATAATTAGGGGAGTTATTTCAATTTTTCATTAAGTCTAATTTTGCATTCTTTTCTTTAAAGTTTTTGTCTTTTTGAATTGATTATTTAATTTCTTTTATTTTATTACAGTGTATATATATGGGCTAAAAAACTGACACGAATTGTTGCAGCATTACATATAACATGACAGTTGGACAATGGTTCTTATCCACTAGGGACTTTATCGCAGTTGCTATCGCACAAGATTAAATGCTGCAACAATGATTTTTTACCATTGCATAGGCAGAACCAAGGAAATTTGTTTTACTGTTGGGATTAATTTTGCCAGCTGGCGTCAGCAAATCAGAGTTATAGATAAGGAAGGATTGTACAATCCCTAAATTCCCAAGATCAATAGCCTTTCCTTTTTAAAATTTGGATTTGTTTTAAATTTTAAATATTATTTCCAAACTTATCCTATTAATTACTTTCCTCTTTTTTCTTTCTTATCGCCACCTATAAATTAGGAATTTACTGTAGCGTCTTTTATTCTCACCCAAATTCTTTCTCTTCCCGTCAACAATTCTTACCATTATTTGCAATCCCTTTCACGATTTTCTTTTTTGTTAGGTTCCACACAAGTCCGTTCAATCTGCTCTAGCAATTACAAGGTACAAGAAGATAATCGTTCAATTAAAGAATCCTTCGCGTTTCCATAGCGACGAATCTGAGGATAAATTTGAAGAATTTCTAGAGCCAAGGAAGATTATGGTTGAACGGGTTTCATATTTCCCGAGCAACCCACAAGTGTAATGACCAGCATCCACAGTCTGGTCTAGCAAGGCGAGGATGGCTAAAATTTTATTCACACCCTCAAGACCCAGTCATCTCGGTTGTAAAGGAATTTTATTCCAACATGCGGCAGCGAGATCAACGCACTATTTTTGTAAGGCAAGTACAAGTCCCTTTAGACTGTAGAATGATTAATGCTTTTATGATTTGTGTCATATGATTGAGTGTGAGTACTCAAAATTTGCTAAGAATATAATTGAGAAAAAATAATGGGCAATTTTTAAGACCTTGACTGTTCCAAGAAGTAATCGGATAAATGAGGAGAGAAGAGTGCTATATAGGATTGATTTAAAACTGAATGCCAAGGTTTGGGTTAAATTTTAAAATCTAGATTAATGCCAACTACACACACCACCATTGCTTCCCATGATCGACTTATATTGCTCTATGCCATAGTCAAGGGTTAACTATAGGTGTTGGGAAAGTGATTGAGAAAGAAATTAGAGAGTGCACATTGAAGAAACAAAAGACAACTGCTTTGTTTTTTCCTTCACTGATCACTGGTATTTATGAGGCCTCTGTGATGAGATTTGAGGCAAGGGATGAGATTTGAGGCAAAAGATGAAAGGTTGAAGAATGAAGGAGCCATCACAACAAGAATAGTAGAAAGGATTGCTGTGGAATCTGCTGCTGTTACAACTCTAGAGCACCCTACTGCAGCAATTCTAGAGCGCCCTACTCCAGTAAGAGCAGAAAATGTTCCTGGGCTCGAGGAGATGGTTCAAGCACTTAGTGAGGCAGTGCATGAATGTGCAACAAGAAAACTATTAATAGATAACAGACAATTTATGACAAATTTTGGGTATATCATAAAATTATGATAGACTTGTGACATAATTTTTAATCTATCATGAATTAATGATGACTTTGTGATAAAATTATTTTATATCATGGATTAATGATGGTTTTCTGATAGAATTATTTTTTCATCATGGATTAATGATGGGTTTGTAATAGGATTAATTTTTTTATCATAAATTAATGATAGTTTTATGATAGAGTTATTTTTTATAACAAATTATTATTTTTTACTTAGCCACGTGTCGGCTTATAATTCGTTACTTAATATGTGAACAATTACACTATATAATTTATAAAGTATTAAATGAAAAAGTGAACCCTAAATCTAACCTAATTAAACACACTACTTGTTAAGTTGTTGTCGCTGCTCCCCTACTGCTCTTCAATTTCACTGCCGCTTCGGGAAAGAACAAGAGGAGTCCCCATGCGGTTTCAGTGGAGATGCCTGTGACGGTGCCAAGGACGGTAGGGACTTGTACGAGGTGCTGAGGGTGGAGCCAACGGCGACGATTTCGGAGATTAAGACGGCGTATCAGAGTTTGGCGAAGGTTTATCATCTTGATTTGTCGGGTAACGGTCGGGATTTCATCGAGATCCAGAATTCTTATACGACATTGTCGGATCCAACGACCAGGGCTATTTATGACATGTCTTTAGTGAGTAGGAGGAGGACGAGAATTGCGTCGTTTGGGTGTTCGGGTCGGTTCGGGTTTCACCCGACCCGTAGATGGGAAACTGACTAGTGTTGGTAGGAATTTTCAATTTAGCTTCTAACATTCTTGTTTAGGATCAATACCGTTCCACAACGGCCTTCCAAAATTTTCCTCTCACGCTTTTCACGCTTGCTATTCTCCTTCACTAACATCACTTGCGAGAACAAGATACCGAAGGAGTTGCTTCAGTAAAACCGAAGCAGTGAAAGTTCAATCGATATCTAACAGTACCGTTCTTTTCACCAACACTGGTGGTCGAACTGGTAATTTTTTACCTTTTTTATTTTTCTTAATTATGTGATTATAAAAATTAATTATCATTTTTTAAGCTTGCTATAAAATCTTATATCCCGTGATCATTTTTGTTGGCGTCAGAGTGCGTAAGCTTTTCTTAATTCTAAAATTTCAAATCTGATGAATACAATTGAGTTGATAAATTAGGAGCCAAATTGTTATGTTTAATATTTTGTTTAGTACATGATTGCAAAACAGTGACTAAGCAAAATTGCTTCCATCAATTGAAATTTGGCCAACATGAGCTTGTTAGTTACCTACTCAACAGTATGAGATTTTTTGTTTTTTCCTTTTTCTTGATTCTATGCTGAATTTTTAACGAGGTAAAATTACAATTAGGCTCTAAATATATAGGCAGGTTACAGGCCTAGAATTGGTGATGTTGGTTGAGATAAGCTTCTCAAAGTTAGTTGTTTGGTTTCCATTTAATTGGTTGATCAGTTCAGCTGGATCTGGATGCCATTGCTTTCTATGACTTTATGATATATTTTTGTTTCCTCACACTAGTCTGTTGTTGTGGCTTCCCTTGCATTTTTAGCTAGCTTGCTGATTTTGATGAATTCCAATTCACCAAAAGTAATTTTAATCCATTAAGTATGTACATTTTACTCATTCCATAAAAGTGAAGTCAGATTAAATGATTAACAAGCTTGTTACATGGTGAATTTTAAGGGATTGAATAAAAAACTACTTATTCTTGCAATTTTACATCTTTTTTATATTCTTATTTCTTGAAAATATTTGTTATCTCTTCTCTCTTTCAGTACAAGTATGAAAATATTGGTATTATTGGTTATTTCTTATATTCTTCTTTGTTTTCTTATTTTTAATGTTATCTTTTTTTTTTCCTTTTTTTCTCCTATCTCTGTGTGATGAAACTATTGCTACTACACATTCAATTGGAAGTACATTGGCTAGTTTAAATTAGTTGAAGAATTCTTTAAGTTATAGATATAAAATAGTACCTTAATGTTATTAATATATATTTTATTTTTGATGTAATGCTTTTCTTTTCTACCTCCCCCACCAACCCCCAAATTAGATTTTATTTGAGTTTAGAGGTTAACCTACTTGATTGAGTAATAATATGATGGAAAATTTGTGCCTTCCGCCTTTTCATAATTGGAGACTTATACATACACACTGACACAATTTTACGTAGTGGAATTTATCTGTTAATACTTCCATGAAATATTTAATGTTAATAGATGCCTAGATTACTATATTTGATGCCCACATGTATTGCAGCCTCTTAATTTTCCATATTCGGCTTGGTGTTTGAATCAATTTTGTTCACAAGAAGCTTACAGGTCACTTTGTAAGTTTCAATTTCCGTTTAGAGTGCCATCAGGAGATGGTTGTTGAGTATTAGAAAATGTATATTTATAAAGGAGAAAATCGTCATTTTACACTTCAAGTTGTACTAACACCCTTACTTTTATGTATTTAAACTTCTTGTCATTTAATTATGTGTTTGGTATTATAATTAAGTATTTTATGTATTTTAGGGGCATCATAGTCATTTCACAATGAACGAGAGATCAGACGGCAAAACAGACATCACTTTTGAACTCAGGACGGTCGAAAACCTTATGAGGAGCATAAAAGGAAAAATGGCACTGTTCACATGTACGGTACTGTCAACATTACTGTTCACGACACTATTCACATAGACGGATCGATGACGTGGCATTGACCGATGATGTGGCATTGACTGATGAGGTGTCACGATCCTGTTGGACCAAAATTCTTATGTACTGTTGATCGATGACGTGGCAACATATCAGTGGACCAAAAATCTCGCGTACAGTACATGTATTACACAGGATTATTTTCAACCAAACCTTGTTACTGTTCAACCCGGGTCAAACCGTGTTACTGTTCAAACCGCGTGGTCAAACCGCGTACTGTTAACGGATGACGTGGCGTAATCCTGAGCGTCCGAAATGTTTTTGATCCGATGGCCATGATTTACTCAATGTATCTATATAAAGGGGGCTCTCCCCCCCTAATTTGATATCTTTGAATCCATTTTTGGACTCTATTTTCTGTAATTCCTTCTCCATCTTGTATTTTCTACGTATTTTAATAAATTTCCATTTTGCCCCTAGTTCAATTATGAGTAGCTAATTTTCTTTCAACCTTGGGTTGAAGGTGAAGTCTCAACATGTGTCATGGGCTTTATTTAGTAAATTTATTTTCTCTTCCCCTCTAGTTTTTGTGGATGTTTTGACTTCTCATCGACAAATAATAATAATCTTGTCTAGATACCGCCTTAGTTTCACCGGCTCCCTAGTACAAGGTTATTATTATTTGGCACGATAAGCCCTTAGCACCATATTGATTAGAGTGTGGTTTATGAGGTGTGGATTCCCCCCTCATGATTTAATTGGCACTAATACGGAATATTTAGCCCATGGTGCATGTTGATACGGATCCAGATACTCAAGCACATCATTTCAATAGATTTCTCTTCAATTTATTCTCGTCATTTCAATTTCAATTTTATGATAATCTAAGTCACTTTCACCATAAATCCAAACATCCATTTAGAAAAATTAATTCTACACACAATTAGAATCAACCTCCTCGTGAGATCGATACTCGCACCATTAATCTATTCTACAATAGATTCGTGCACTTGCGAGTTCAATAAAATTTGCATAATAAGGTTTTGGCGCCGTTGCCGGGGAGGTAAGTTATTTTAATTCGTAGAATTAATTTTTGTGAATAATTTCTTTTATTTGTTTTCTTGTATTTTTTTCTTATTAAAAAAAAAGAAAAAAAGTGAATATGCATTTAGAGGTAATAATTTATTTTCTTTCTCTATTCTTTAAAATTCTGTAATTTAATTTTCAATTTATTTTTCTTTGTAATTTTTTGTTTATCTTATTAATTTATTTTTAGTTAATTTATTTCACGTATTTTTTTTAAGTGTGTTTTTTATAGAAAGGTTGTAACAGCGTGATAAGGTTAGTACTGTAATTTCTCTTTCTTCTTTATTTTTATTAATTTTGTTCTCATTTTTTTTGTATTCATTGCATGCATGGTCGAAGGTCATTATTACCTAATCTTGAGCCTATAGACCTTGAATTAGAAAAAATACTACGCACACACAAACACGTTAAAAATAAAAGTGAAATGGATTTGCAACAACAACAGACACCGCAGGAGAGGCCATTTAAAGACTACTTCAGTCATTTAGCTAATTTGAGCACATCATGTATAAGATACCCAAATGTAGCTGCTAGGAGTTTTGAACTAAAACCTAGTGTGCTAAATTGCCTCCCAACATTCTATGGCCTAGAAAATGAGGACCTATATAATCATTTGAATGGTTTTCATGCTGTTTGTCAAACATTTAGATATGAGAATTTTTTAGATGATGATGTTAAACTTAGACTATTCCCATTTTCTTTAAAGGATAGAGCTCATTCATGGCTCAATACATTGGCTGCTAATAGCATTACATCATGGGAACAAATGGTTACAAAAGTTTTGAATAAATATTTCCCAATACATAAAACCAATGCTATTCACAGGGAAATTTCAGAGTTTACCCAGAGAGATGACAAGTAGTTTTTCGAAACATGGGAGCGATTCAATGGGCTACTCTTGAAGTGTCTACATCATGGGTACGAGAAATGGCACCAATGTCAATACTTTTTGGAGGGATTATTGTCGAATGTGCAAGAATGGCTAATGGCAACAAGTGGAGGAGAGGAAATGTCAAAAAGTACATCAGAGATTTGGGAATTCTTCCAGCGACAAGCAGATAATTCCAAACAACGGAGTCGATCGCTTAGGAACACTAAAAGAATTAAGGGAGTAAATGAGGTTCACATTGGCGAGTCAAGTTCAGAAATTAAAAAAGTCAAAGCGATAATTGAAGGTCTTTCTCGACAAATAGCATCATTATCGACTGCTAAATCAACAGAGCCACATGACCATGACTCATACTCAGATCAAGCCAATGCCATAGGTGTAATGAGAAAACCATCTAATTACAACCCATACTCCAACACATATAACCCTGGATGGAGAGACCACCCCAATTTTTCATGGTCTCAAGGATTCCAACAGAATGGACCAGCAGCTCCAGCTCCACCAATGCAACAAATTCCTCAAGTTCCTCAAGCCTCTCAGCCACCATTTAGACCATACAATCAGAACCAGAGCTACTCTCAACCCAGACCATGAGAGGATCCATTCCAGAATTTCAAGAATGTTACTCACTCTACGATTGAGCAACAGAACCGCACCATTGATGGACTACGAAATGAGATGAAAGCAGGCTTCAACTCACAAGCCCAATCAGTTTCAAGCCTCGAGAAGATGGTAGGACAACTTGCTTCTTCAGTTCAGACCTTGGCAATGACTGTTAAGAAAGGTAAATTTCCAAGTCAACCAGTGCCTAATCCTAAAGGAGTACATGAAGCAAGTACCAGTTCACCACAGCAGCATGGAGAGGTTAAAGCAGTCATGACCTTGCGAAAAGGAAAAGAAGTCGACAACAAAGTGGAGATGCTAGTGACAAAAGAAAATCAAATTGTACCTGTGAGTGTTGAGGACTCACCACCGGAGGAGAAAGAAGAAACCAACCCACGAGAATATGTTCGCAAAGCTCCATTTCTTCAGAGGTTAGCTAAAGGAAAGAAGGGAAAATCCACAGGTGAGATTCTTGAAATTTTCAAACAAGTAAGTGTTAACATCCCTTTACTTGATGCTATAAAGCAAGTTCCATCTTATGCCAAGTTTCTTAAAGACCTTTGTACTACAAAGATAAACATTCATATTCAAAAGAAGGCATTTTTAACAGAAAACGTTAGTTCTATACTCCAACACAAAATTCCTCTAAAATGCAAAGACCCAGGCTCCCTCACTATCTCATGTAGTATAGGGAACTACACAATTGAGAATGCTTTGTTGGATTTAGGAGCTAGTGTAAATCTGTTACCTTATTCAGTGTTTGTGAAACTCGGACTTGGAGAATTACACCCAACTCCAGTGGTGTTACAGCTTGTAGATCGGTCCACAAAAATACCTCGTGGTATTGTGGAGGACGTGCTTATCCAAGTAGACAAGTTTTATTTTCCTGTTGATTTTATTGTAATTGACACTCAACCAATACAGGATTCAAGGAAGCACATCCCCATTATTCTAGCTCGGCCTTTCTTGGCAATTGCGGATGCTCACATTCAATGCATGAATGAAAATATGCAGTTGTCCTTCGGTAACATGACTATGGAGCTGAACATTTTCAACATTGCCAAACAACCTCACAATGCAGATGATGGAATTGTTGATGTGGATTTAATTGAAGCATTAGTTAATGACACTTTTCTTTTAAACCTTAGTGATGACCCTTTACAAACATGTTTAACTCACTTTGGTTTGGATTTTGATATTGATAAATCAGTCGATGAGGTCAGCGCCCTACTTGACTCAGCACCATCCATGTACACTAATAAATGGAAGTCAAGAGTTGAACAACTAGCACCATCAGAGAAGAAACTCATCCCATCATCAGAATCACTACCGAAACTCGAGCTCAAACCATTACCCAACACATTGGAATATGCATTTTTTAGAGAAGAAAGCACTCTACCGGTAATCATGTCATCATCCCTAAACGACGAACAAAAAGGTAAGTTGTTGGATGTTTTAAAAGAGCACAAAGGAGCATTAGGGTGGACCATAACAGACATCAAAGGTATAAACCCAGTAGATTGCATGCATTACATTCACCTTGATGAAAATGCTAAACCTACCAGGGAAATGCAATGTCGGTTAAATCCTAACATGAAAGAAGTTGTTAGAACTGAAGTCCTTAAGCTATTAGATGCAAGTATCATTTACCCCATTTCTGATAGTTCATGGGTCAGTCATGTGCAAGTTGTCCGCAAAAAGTTAGGAGTCATAGTAGTTACGAATGCCGATAATGAATTGATACCTACTAGAGTGACTACAGGATGGCGTGTATGCATTGATTATAGAAAGTTAAATTCTGTCACACGTAAAGACCATTTTTCTTTACCATTTATCGATCCAATGCTTGATACATTAGCAGGCCATGAATTTTATTGCTTTCTATATGGCTACTCAAGATATAATCAGATTCCCATAGCACCAAAAGATCAAGAGAAAACCACTTTCACTTGCCCTTTTGGCACTTTTGCATATAGGAGGATGCCATTTGGATTATGTAATGCACCTGCTACATTTCAACGATGCATGTTAAGCATTTTTTCTGATATGGTTGAACGATTTCTTGAAGTCTTTATGGATGACTTTTCTATCTTTGGTGATTCATTTGATCAATGTTTACAACATCTAACACTAGTTCCGCAGAGATGTACCGAGAAGAACTTAGTCTTGAATTGGGAGAAGTGCCATTTTATGGTAAAACAAGGTATTGTTCTCGGTCACATCATTTCGAGTAAAGGTATTAAGGTTGACAAAGCCAAGGTGGATCTCATTTCTAATCTTCCTCCACCCAAAACAGTTAGAGAAGTAAGATCTTTCCTTGGGCATGCTGGTTTTTATAGACGTTTCATTAAAGATTTTAGCAAAGTCTCTAGACCTTTATGCAATGTACTTGCTAAGAATGTACTTTTTTTCTTTAATGATTCATGTCTTGTGGCTTTTGAAAAATTAAAGCTATTGTTGACATCATCACCCATCATTCAGCCCCCAAACTGGAGCTTACCATTTGAACTCATGTGTGATGCATCTGATTATGCAGTAGGAGCAGTATTAGGACAAAGAGTTGATCGAATTCCCCATGTTATTTACTATGCTAGTATGACATTGAATGATGCACAGTTGAACTATTCAACTACTGAAAAAGAAATGCTAGCAGTAGTGTTTGCATTAGAAAAATTTCGATCTTATCTCATTGGTTGTAAAATAATTGTATTTACGGATCATGCTGCTCTTAAATATCTTATCACAAAGAAATATGCAAAAGATAGATTAATTCGTTGGGTGTTACTTTTGTAAGAATTCGACTTGGAATTTAAAGATAAGAAAGGCACATAAAATGTTGAGGCAAACTATCTCTCTCGTCTCCATTTTGTCACAATTTTAGAACCATTAACATTGAATGAATCATTCCCAAATGAACAATTGATGAGTGTGGAAGTATTACCATGGTATGCTGATATCGTTAATTATCTTGTTATAGGTCAACTTCCAGAGCATTGGACCAAGCAAGACAATGCTAAATTCTTTGCAGAAATAAAGAATTGCTTTTGGGATGACCCGTATTTGTTCAAGTATTGTGCAGATCAAATTGTTAAACGATGTGTCCCAGAAAATGAAATTCAGAATATTCTTTCATTCTGCCATGAACAAGCTTGTAGAGGCCATTTCAGTGCTAAAAAAACAGCAACTAAAGTTTTACAATGTGGTTTTTATTGGCCAACTATATTTCGAGATGCTTACACTTTCCGTTCTTCATGTGATAGGTGTCAACGAATGGGGAGCATTACACGAAGGAACATGATGCCACTAAATCCAATTTTAATGGTTGCAATTTTTGACGTATGGGGTATCGACTTCATGGGACCCTTTCCCCCTTCTTTTGGCCATTAATACATATTGGTTGCTGTTGACTACATATCGAAATGGGTAGAAACAATTCCATGTAGAACCAATGATCACAAGGTGGTGATAGGATTTTTGAAAAGCAACATTGTTTCATGCTTTGGATTCCCTCGAGTAATAATCAGTGATGGTGGTGCCCACTTTTATAACAAAGCATTCAAGGCCTTTTGATGAAGTATTCAATCACTCACAAAGTGGCGACCCCATATCATCCGCAAACCAGTGGCCAAGTTGAGATCTCCAATCGAGAAATAAAGCACATATTAGAAAAGACGGTGAGGCCAGACAGAAAAGATTGGTCATTAAAACTTGATGATGCATTATGGGCATAAAGAACGGCTTTCGAGACCCCGATTGGGATGTCACCTTACAGGCTAGTGTATGGAAAAGCTTGCCACCTACCTGTAGAACTCGAGCATCGTGCATATTGGGCCATCAAGAAATTCAACTTTGACATGCAGCAAGCCAGCTTAGAAAGAAGATTACAGCTGGCAAAACTTGAAGAAATTCGCAATTATGCATACTAAAATGCCAAGATTTACAAGCAACGAATGAAATTCTTCTATGACAAGCAAATTATGAGAAAATCGTTCACTCCAGGTCAGAAAGTGGTTTTATTCAATTCTCGCTTGCACCTATTCCCAGGTAAGTTACGCTCTCGATGGTCTGGTCCCTTTATTGTTCATACTGTTTTTCTATATGGGGCAATTGAAATTAAGGACCCAAAGAATTGTGTCACGTTTAAAGTTAATGGTCAAAGATTAAAGCCATATCTAGAGTACCAATCACATGGAGAAGACGCCGAAATAAATTTGAGTAACCTACCAGATTTGAATTGAGTTTTTTTTTTCTTTCTGTTCGGTGATTTGATTTTTTTCTTTCTTTTTATTATTCTTTTGCTAATTGAAATTATTTTTGCTAAGTGTGTTTGTTTAACCATTAAGTTCTCTCTTATCGTTGTTAATCATGAGTACCATAGCTAAACAGTTCCTCCTGAACATTCTTAAACCACTTCAACGTGTAAAATCTCATCTCAAAAGGCAGATTCGATTTTGTAAAACACATCGTATTTGGGCCCTGCAACCACCAGAGTTAGTATCCTATGTTGAAGATTTAGAAAGCCAACTCAGAGACATTGAAAAAGGTGTCTACAACATCCAGTTGGAGCTTGAGGTAAATTTAATAAGAGGACGATTTTAATTTTCTTTGTGTGTTTTAATTTGTTTTTTTGTTTGTGTGCTTTAGTTTGTTACCCCGGTGAAGTGGCGGATAACGGTAGTCCGTAGCAATCAAGTCGGTTACTTCAGTTTCCCATAATAACTGATATTCTGAGGCGAAGGTATGGACTGAAATGAGATTCTAGCAAAGCTTCACAATCGATTCCCTTCACTTCCTCAGAATGCCCTCCTTACAATCTATAAAGCTCGGTCCAAACGCATGCGATTGCTCATGAGGCATAATATACCTGCTTATATCCGCTGGTTAATCGAAGCTAAAGTACGATTGGCAGGTGAGTTACCTCCAAAATTTATTGCATACATACCTGGTTGTGGTAAAGGAAATTATGCAAGAAAACGAAGAGCTTAAAGAATTTCTGTTGCTTGTCATAAATGTGCCAAAATGAGATGCAAGAAAAACCCATGTTCTTTAGGAATGATGTCTGATAATAGGGATGATAAGATTCAATTCATTAGGGATGGCTTGAATAAGGAGTCATTGGATGATATTCTTTTGTCTCTTGAAACGCATCCCAATGGATATGTGCAAGGAGCGATTCTCCAGTTATGGCCATTATTCCAGAAAGAGCATGCATGATATAGTCTCGGGAATCTGACTATAAACGACCCTGTTTGCCAGTTTATAAGAAAACTGGATAGGAAGTCTATCCTCGACCCATAGAGGGCGTTCAAGTCGTTTCTGGACGTAAAACCAGAGGAAGATGTGAGCCACAGTCGCAACTATTTGTAAATATCATTTTACTTTACTGTTATTTTATCTCACTATTGTTTTATCATTTGCATTATTGTCTTTAATAATTTTATTTTATCATTATTTTTTTCTTTTTACTGTTTCCTTTTTGACTCACGAGCCATGTGTTTTACGTGTTATTTGACACTGACATACTACCTCATACACAGCTGTAACCCACTGTCACCAAGATTCTTAAATGTGATTTTTTTGTCAAGCACTCACAAATTGTTTTTGAGAAGTATCCCAATGGCAGCTAATCCCAATAGACAATTGAAGAACATTTGTGTGCTTTCTGGATTTAACTATGGCAAACATGAAGAGTTCGTTGAGGCAGTCATAGATCTTGGTCGAAGCATAGCAGATAGAAAATTACACTTGGTGTATGGAGGAGGTAACCGAAGGTTATCAAAATTGGTCTCAGAAGCTGCTTTTGTCATAAGAAGTCAAGTGTTAGGCATTATCCCAAGAGCCCTAAAACCTTTGGGCTGTTTGTTTGACCCACCGACTGGAGAAGAGTTAGTCGTCTCAGGTATGCAAGAAAGAATAACTGAAATGCTTAATCATGCTGATGCTTTTATTTTCCTTCCAGGAGATCTTGCAACACTAGAAGCACTTATCACACTAGCATCTTGGGCCCATCTGCACATTCACCAGAAACCCATTGGTTTGTTAAATGTCAATAATTTTTATGATGGCTTTATCGCATTTCTTAACCATGCAATAAAAAACTATTTCATTCATTCCACAGCGAAAAAACTTTTTATTTGTGCTCACACTACTAATGAGCTACTTGATCTGTTACAAGTTTATAAACTGGAGCCAGACCCCTGGACCTTTGTTTTGGAGCGTCCAAATAATGACGGTAACAGTAGCCGCAATAAGAACTCAAATTAGATTTAACTCTCCGCCTGTAAATATTTTCTTCTGTGTTGTACCACCCAGGTGATGTATTCTAAACTCTACTTCTTTCCTTTAAAACATTGAGGACAATGTTTCATTCTGGTTAGGGGGAGGGAATAGTCGACAATTGTGGAATCTTGGTTAAGTTTTTACTGATTTTTTGTTGTAGAAACTAACTGTTGCTAACTTTTTGTTGAAGATGGCTGAATATGGAGTGTAGTGACTTTAGAAACACATCTTCATCATTAAAAAAAATATATATATATAAAAATAAAAACAAAAAAATCAGACATTTTCTTTTTCTTTATTAAGCTTTGATATTCATTTTTCTTCTTCTTTTTAATTTCTCCTTTATAAATATA
Organism: Citrus x changshan-huyou; assembly: GCA_039657385.1. Classification (NCBI taxonomy): domain Eukaryota; kingdom Viridiplantae; phylum Streptophyta; class Magnoliopsida; order Sapindales; family Rutaceae; genus Citrus; species Citrus x changshan-huyou. Next base: position 11,054,204 of record CM077550.1, read on the forward strand.
CATTTTCAAATTTTTGAGTCGAAGATGGCTGAATATGGAGTGTATTGCCTCTAGAAACGCATCTTCTTAGTTAAAAAAAAATCGTTTTCTTTTTCTATCATTTTAAGTGTAACTTTTCTAATTAGTTTTTCTGCATCATTTTCACATTTCTGCATGCATAATTTCCTTTCATGTTTAGAATAGGTTGGGGGGTAGGCTGTTGTTTAAAAAAAAAAAATTTGTGATTTATTTTAACATTGGATGACATGATGAATTTCAAATTTTAGTATTTGTATTATCTTTGGTCTTAAGTGATGTTACGCTATGTTTGCTACTCTACATGTTGATGTCGGAGACAAATATGAGTTGCTTGAAGGAATGAACACGTTATAATAAGTACCAAGTGAGTTTTTGAGCCTATCATTTTTCTTGGAGAGTTGCCCATTCTTTATACAGCTTAACAGTTTATTATTTTATACACGGTCTATAGATTTCTTTTGAGTTAACCCTTAAAAAAATTAAAATAAAAAAAAAGAAGAAAAAAATGTGTGTTGCTACATTTGGAGGCCCATCTAACTAGTAGATATGGAAGATTATTTAGAGCCCTAAAAGACTATGGAAATGCCATCTTTGATCCGTTTGAGCCTTTCTAGCCATCCCTTTTATGAAATATCCATAGTTAACCCTTTTGAGCCTTTAAAAAAAAAAACATTTTCTTTGTCAAACTTATCATCTTGACCTACTCCGATTTGGAGTATTACCCAATATCTTACAAGTTCCATCACCTATTTATGTTTGAGAAAAATATAAATAATTATTTTGTTCAGTGTAGTTATGTCAAACAAAAGTAAAAAAAAAATTGTTGTTTAAAAAAAAACAATAATAGATGAAATTTGCCTTGCAATTTCTAAAAAAAAAAATCTCTATATTTTTCTCAAACATACACTTTGTCTTCCTTATTTCTCCTCTTTTGTTAGTCATGTCCCTAACCTACGTTACGTCCTAATAAAAGTCCTTCTTAATTTTAGGGAACTATAGTCTGAAGTAGAAACTAGTTATATGGGCTAAAAAGATGTAGTGGTGCATAAAAAAAATAAAAATAAATAAATTGGGTTGACTAGCATTTTTATTTGACTTGAGATCGTATTATTTCAAAGCTGAGGGCATATTTCTTTCATCTTGGTGAGAGCATGTGATATCACTTCTTTATTATTTTCTCTCAATTACCATTCATTGGAGTGACTATTTTTATTGGGTTTAATTTTTTTGTGAGTGTCACTACTTCCAGTGAGATTTTGGGGTTTGACATGTCATTCTTAAAAGTAACTATGACAAAGTCTACTGGGCTGATTCATGTGGATGGTTGATGTGGGTGTGATGTTTCTTTAGACTGGAGATAATACTTATACTTTATTTGATTACTATCATTAGTCTGATTGAATAAACATGATTGTTAAAAAAAAATCATTTTAGATTTGAATTTTGTTTTCGCTTTATTTGCTAGGGACTAGCAATAAGCTGGTTGGGGGGTGTGTTGAGTGTTACAAAATGTATATTTATAAAGGAGAAAATCGTCATTTTACACTTCAAGTTTTACTAACACCCTTACTTTTATGTATTTAAACTTCTTGTCATTTAATTATGTGTGTTGTATTATAATTAAGTATTTTATGTATTTTCGGGGCATCATAGTCATTTCACAATGAACGAGAGATTAGACGGCAAAACAGACATCACTTTTGAACTCAGGACGGTCGAAAACCTTAGGAGGAGCATAAAAGGAAAAATGGCACTGTTCACATGTACGGTACTGTCAACATTACTGTTCACGACACTGTTCACATAGACGGATCGATGACGTGGCATTGACCGATGATGTGGCATTGACTGATGAGGTGTCACGATCCTATTGGACTAAAATTCTTATGCACTGTTGATCGATGACGTGGCAGCATATCAATGGACCAAAAATCTTGCGTATGGTACATGCATTACACAGGATTATTTTCAACCAAACCGTGTTACTGTTCAAGCCGGGTCAAACCGTGTTACTGTTCAAACCGCGTGGTCAAACCGCGTACTGGTGACTGATGACGTTGCGCAATCCTGAGCGTCCGAAATGTTTTTGATCCGATAGCCATGATTTACTCAATGTATCTATAAAAAGGGGGCTCCCCCCCCCCCCCCCCCAAATTTGATATCTCTGAATCCATTTTTAGACTCTATTTTCTGTAATTCCTTCTCCATCTTGTATTTTCTACATATTTTAATAAATTTCCATTTTGCCCCTAGTTCAATTATGAGTAACTAATTTTCTTTCAACCTTGGGTTGAAGGTGAAGTCTCAACATGTGTCATGAGCTTTATTTGGTAAATTTATTTTCTCTTCCCCTCTAGTTTTTGTGGATGTTTTGACTCCTCGTCGACAAATAATAATAATCTTGTCTAGATACCGCCTTGGTTTCACCGACTCCCTAGTACAAGGTTATTATTATTTGGCACGATAAGCCCTTAGCACCATATTGATTAGAGTGTGGTTTATGAGGTGTGGATTCCCCCCTCATGATTTAATTGGTGCTAATACAGAATATTTAGCCTATTGTGCATGTTGATACGGATCCAGATACCCAAGTACGTCATTTCAATAGATTTCTCTTCAATTTATTCTCGCCATTTCAATTTCAATTTTAGGATAATCTAAGTCACTTTCACCATAAATCCAAACATCCATTTAGAAAAATTAATTCTACACACAATTAGAATCAACCTCCTCGTGGGATCGATACTCGTCACCATTAATCTATTCTACAATAGATTCGTGCACTTGCGAGTTCAATAAAATTTGCACAACAATGGTATTGTTGCTGGAATTTTTACAGGAAATCTTGCTAGAAATCTTATTGTTGGAGTACTTAATATCTTTGAAAGTTTTGTTGTGTAACTTGGCTTGGTGGCCAGAATTCTTTTTGCTTTTCTTAGAGTTTGATTGGAGTATGACAACAATTTTATACTTTGGGATGGCTTTTTCAATTTGGGATGTTTTATTATGCATTGGTGGAGATCACATTGGATATTAGATGTGAACAAGAATTCATTAATAAGTTATAATTAGATGTTTTATTAATTAATTAAATTTGTAAACAGGAATTCATCAATAAATTATAATTATAATATAATTTAAAAAAACAAAACTTTATTATGGAAGAAACCATCATATATTCTATCATAAATAATTTCCCACCAAAATTGAATAATAAATTTTCAAATAATAATTGAATTTCCCACCAAAAATTTAAAAAAAATGGTACGAAAATTTAAATAAATTCAATTTTTAATTTAATTATTTTTACATTAAAATATTGTGTGACGAATATATGACTATGAAATACTATCATGAATTCATGACGGAAAATATTCTGTCATAAATTAATGACAGTGACATAGATGACGGATGAACTGTCTGTCATACACCTCCTTTTATTACAGTTATTTCCCGTCATCTATTGCATGTTTTCTTGTAGTGGTATCCAAACCTAGATTGAAGAAAATCAAAGGTTCTAGACTTACTTGCAGCATATGGAAGCCCAAAAACACCAATTTGCCATGTACATGAAGAGTAAAGATGCAGAATTTCTAGACTCATTGCTGCAGCAATTTAAATTTGAAGAAGCTAAAGAAGTAGCTCCAGTAGACAAGGGTGAATATGCTGCAGTAGGAAAGGAGAGGGAAGGAGAGTCTGAGGAAGATTACCAACCAAAGCAAAAAGAAGTGGATGATGCTGAAGGAAAACCAGAAAGCTCAGAAGGGGAAGAGGAAGAAGAGGGAGACATAGAAGATGAAGACAGAGAGGAAGAACTCTCCAAGGTGACTCCTTCACGCAAAAGCAAAGAGAAGCCGTTGGAAGAAGAGGGGTAAAAATTAGATTGGGAGGAGGATGTGGATGCAGCTATAGAGCAAGCAGATAGTAGAGTTGATCAAACAGAAGAAGCAAGAAGTAGCCTAAGAGAGGGACCTCATTGCCAATATCACTGTTGAGGAGCCTGCTGTTGAGTGTTAGAAAATACATATTTATAAAGGAGAAAACCGTCATTTTACATTTCAAGTCTTACTAACAACCCTTACTTTTATGTATTTAACCTTCTTGTGATGTAATTACGTGTGTGTTATTTTAATTAAGTATTTTATGTATTTTAGGGGCATTATAGTCATTTCACAATAAAGGAGAGATCAGACGGCAAAACGGACATCACTTTTGAACTCAGGACGGTCAAAAACCTTAGGAGGAGCATAAAAGGAAAAATGGCACTATTCACATGTACGGTACTATTCACGTATACGGTACTATCTACGTTACTGTTCACGACACTGTTCACATAGACGGATCGATGACGTGGCATTGACCGATGATGTGGCATTGACTGATGAGGTGTCACGATCCTGTTGGACTAAAATTCTTATGTACTGTTGATGGTGACGTGGCAGCATATCAGTGGACGAAAAATCTCGCGTACGGTGCATGCATCACACAGGATTATTTTCAACCAAACCGCGTTACTGTTCATCCGGGTCAAACCGTGTTACTGTTCATCCGCGTGGTCAAACCGTGGACTGTTGACTGATGACGTGGCGCAATCCTGAGCGTCCAAACTGTTTTTAATCCGATGGCCATGATTTACTCCATGTATCTATAAAAAGGGGGCCTCCCCCCCCTAATTTCATATCTCGGAATCCATTTTTGTGATCCATTTTCTGTAATTCCCTCTCCATCTTGTATTTTCTTTGTATTTTAATAAATTCCCATTTTGCCCCTAGTTCAATTATGAGTAGCTAATTTCCTTTCAAGCTTGGGTTGAAGGTGAAGTCTCAACATGTGTCATGGGCTTTATTTGGTAAATTTATTTTCTTTTCCCCTCTAGTTTTTGTGGATGATTTGACTTATCGTCGACAAATAATACTGATCTTGTCTAGATACCGCCTTGGTTACACCGGCTCTCTAGTATAAGGTTATTATTATTTGGCACGATAAGCCCTTAGCACCATATTGATTAGAGTGTGGTTCATGAGGTGTGGATTCCCCCCTCATGATTTAATTGGCATTAATAAGGAATATTTAGCCCATGATGCATGTTGATACGGATCCAGATACCCAAGTACGTCATTTCAATACATTTCTCTTCAATTTATTCTCGCCATTGCAATTCCAATTTTAGAATTTATTCTCGCCATTTTAATTTAAGTTTTAGCATATTCCAAATCATTTCCACCACAGATCCAATCAACCATTTGCAAAATTAATTCTACACACAATTAAAATCCACCTCCTCGTGGGATCGACACTCGTCACCATTGATCTATACTACAATAGATTCGTGCGCTTGCGAGTTCATTAAAATTTACACAACAAGTTTTTGGCGCCGTTGCCGGGGAGGTAAGTAATTTTAATTCATAGAATTAATTTTTTTGAATAATTTCTTTTATTTGTTTTCTTGTATTTTTTATTAAAAAAAAAATTAAATCTACATTTAAAGGTTAGTATTTCTTTTCTTTTTCTCTTCTTTTTTTCTTTGTAATTTTTGTTTATTTTATTAATTTAATTTTTAGTTAATTTATTTCACGTATTTGTTTTTGTGTATTTTTATAGAAAGGTTGTAATAGCGCAATAAGGTTAGTATCGTAATTTCTCCCTCATCTTTATTTTTTATTTGTTTTGTTCCCATCTTTATTTTTTGTTTTGTTTGCATCTTTATTTTTATTTTATTTATTTTGCATGCATGGTCGTAGGTCATTATTACCTAATCTTGAACCTATAGACCTTGAATTAGAAAAAACACTTCGCACACAAAAGCACATTAAAAATAAATTTGGAATGGATTTACAAGCACCACAGGAGAGGCCATTTAAGGACTATTTTAGTCCCTTAGCTAATTTGAGCACGTCATGCATAAGATACCCAAATGTAGCTGCTAGGAGTTTTGAATTAAAACCTAGTGTGTTAAATTGTCTCCCCACATTTTATGGCCTAGAAAATGAGGATCCATATAATCATTTGAATGATTTTCATTCCATTTGTCAAACATTCAAATATGAGAATTTTTCAGACGATGATGTTAAACTCAGATTATTCCCATTTTCTTTAAAGGATAGAGCTCGTTCATGGCTTAATACATTGCCTGCTAATAGCATTGCATCATGGGAACAAATGGTTACAAAATTTTTGAATAAATATTTCCCAGTGCATAAAACCAATGCTATTCGCAGGGAAATTTCAGAGTTTACACAAAGAGAGGACGAGCAGTTTTTCGAAACATGGGAGCGATTCAATGGGCTACTCTTGAAGTGTCCACATCATGGGTACGAAAAATGGCACCAATGCCAATACTTTTTGGAGGGATTATTGCCGAATGTGCAAGAATGGCTAATGGCAACAAGTGGAGGAGAGCTAATGTCAAAAAGCGCAACAGAGATTTGGGAATTCTTCCAGCGACAAGCGGACAATTCCCAACAACGGAGTCGATCACTCAGGAATACTAGAAGAATTAAGGGAGTAAATGAGGTTCAAATTGGCGAGTCAACTTCGGGAATCAAAGAAGTCAAGGAGATGGTTGAAGGTCTTGCTCGACAAATAGCATCGTTATTGACTGCTAAATCAACAGAATCACATGACCCTGACTCATATCCAGATCAAGCCAATGCCATAGGTGTAATGAGAAAGCCATCTAATTACAACCCATACTCCAACACATATAATCCTGGATGGAGAGACCACCCCAATTTTTCATGGTCTCAAGGATTTCAACAGAATGGACCAGCAGCTCCAGCTCCACCAATGCAACCAATTCCTCAAAATCCTCAAGCCTCTCAGCCCCCATTTAGACCATTCAATCAAAACCAGAACTACTCTCAACCCAGACCATGGGAGGATGCATTCCAGAATTTCAAGAATGTTACTCACTCCACGATTGAGCAACAGAACCGCACCATTGATGGACTACGAAATGAATTGAGAGCGGGCTTTAACTCACAAGCCCAATCAGTTTCAAGCCTCGAGAGGATGGTGGGACAACTCGCTTCTTCAGTTCAGACCTTGGCAATGACTGTTGAGAAAGGTAAGTTTCCAAGTCAACCAGTGCCTAACCCTAAAGGAGTGCATGAAGCAAGTACCAGTTCACCACAACAGCATGGAGAGGTCAAAGCAGTTATGACCTTGCGAAAAGGAAAGGAAGTCGACAACAAAGTGGAGATGCCTGTGACAAAAGAAAATCAAATTGTACCTGTGAATGTTAAAGACTCACCACCGGAGGAGAAAGAAGAAACCAACCCACGAGAATACGTTCCCAAAGCTCCATTTCCTCAGAGGTTAGCGAAAGGAAAGAAGGGAAAATCCACAGGTGAGATTCTCGAAATCTTCAAACAGGTAAGTGTCAACATCCCTTTACTTGATGCTATTAAGCAAGTTCCATCTTATGCCAAGTTTCTTAAAGACCTTTGTACTAAAAAGAGAAATATGCATGTTTAAAAGAAGGCATTTTTAACAGAAAACGTTAGTTCTATACTCCAACATAAAATTCCTTTAAAATGCAAAGACCCAGGCTCCCCCACTATCTCATGTAGTATAGGGAACAACACAATTGAGAATGCTTTGTTGGATTTAGGAGCTAGTGTAAATTTGTTGCCTTACTCTGTATTCGTGAAACTTGGATTGGGAGAATTACACCCAACTCCAGTGGTGTTACAGCTTGCAGATCGGTCTACGAAAATACCTCGTGGTATTGTGGAGGACGTGCTTATCCAGGTAGACAAGTTTTATTTTCCTGTTGATTTCATTGTAATTGACACTCAACCAATACAGGACTCAAGGAAGCACATCCCCATTATTCTAGGCCGACCTTTCTTGGCAACTGCAGATGCTTATATTCAATGTAGGACCGGAAATATGCAATTGTCCTTCGGCAACATGACTATGGAGCTAAACATCTTCAACATTGCCAAACAACCTCACAGTGCAGATGATGGAATTGTTGATGTGGATTTAATAGAAACAATAGTTGATAATACTTTTCTTTCAAACCTTAGTGATGATCCTTTACAAACATGTTTAACTCACTTTGGTTTGGATTTTGATATTGACAGATCAGTCGATGAGGTCAACGCCCTACTTGACTCAGCACCATCCATGGACACTAATAAATGGAAGTCAAGAGTTGAACAACTAGCACCATCAGAGAAGAAACTCATCCCATCATCAGAATCACCACCGAAACTCGAGCTCAAACCATTGCCCAACACATTGGAATATGCATTTTTGGGAGAAGAAAGCACTCTACCGGTAATCATCTCATCATCCCTAAACGACGAACAAAAAGGTAAGTTGTTGGATGTTTTAAAAGAGCACAAAGGAGCATTAGGATGGACCATAGCAGACATCAAAGGTATAAATCCAGTAGACTGCATGCATTACATTCATCTTGATGAAAATGCTAAATCTACTAGGGAAATGCAACGTCGGTTAAATCCTAATATGAAAGAAGTTGTTAGAACAGAAGTCCTTAAGCTATTAGACGCAGGTATCATTTACCCAATTTCTGATAGTTCATGGGTCAGTCCTGTACAAGTTGTCCCCAAAAAGTCAGGAGTCACAGTAGTTACCAATGCTGATAATGAATTGATACCAACTAGAGTAACTACAGGATGGCGTGTATGAATTGATTATAGAAAGTTGAATTCTGTCACACGTAAAGACCATTTTCCTTTACCATTTATCGATCAAATGCTTGATAGATTAGCAGGCCATGAATTTTATTGCTTTCTAGATGGCTACTCAGGATATAATCAGATTCCCATAGCACCAAAAGATCAAGAGAAGACCACTTTCACTTGCCCTTTTGGCACATTTGCATATAGGAGAATGCCATTTGGATTATGTAATGCACCTGCTACATTTCAACGATGCATGTTGAGCATTTTTTCTGATATGGTTGAACGATTCCTTGAAGTCTTTATGGATGATTTTTCTGTCTTTGGTGACTCGTTTGATCAATGTTTACATCATCTAACGCTAGTTCTGCAGAGATGTACCGAGAAGAACTTAGTCTTGAATTGGGAGAAGTGCCATTTTATGGTAAAACAAGGTATTGTTCTCGGTCACATCATTTCGAGCAAAGGTATTGAGGTTGACAAAGCCAAGGTGGATCTCATTTCTAATCTTCCTCCACCTAAAACAGTCAGAGAAGTAAGATCTTTCCTTGGGCATGCTGGTTTCTATAGACGTTTCATTAAAGATTTTAGCAAAGTTTCTAGACCCTTATGCAATCTACTTGCTAAGGATGTATCTTTTATCTTTAATGATTCATGTCTAATGGCGTTTGAAAAATTAAAGCAGTTGTTGACATCATCACCCATCATTCAGGCCCCAAACTGGAGCTTACCATTTGAGCTCATGTGTGATGCATCTGATTATGCAGTAGGAGCAGTATTAGGACAAAGAGTTGATCGAATTCCCCACGTTATTTACTATGCTAGTATGACATTGAATGATGCACAGTTGAATTATTCAACTACTGAAAAAAAATGCTAGCAGTAGTGTTTGCATTAGAGAAATTTCGATCTTATCTCATTGGTTGTAAAATAATTATATTCACAGATCATGCTGCTCTTAAATATCTTCTCACAAAGAAAGATGCAAAAGCTAGACTAATTCGTTGGGTGTTAGTTTTGCAGGAATTTGACTTGGAATTCAAAGATAAGAAAGGCACAGAGAATGTTGTAGCTGACCATCTCTCTCGCCTCCATTTTGATACAATTATGGAACCATTACCATTGAATGAGTCATTTCCAGATGAACAATTAATGAATGTGGAAGTATTACCTTGGTTTGCTGATATAGTTAATTATCTTGTTACAGGTAAACTTCTAGAGCATTGGACCAAGCAAGACAAGGCTAAATTCTTTGCGGAAATAAAGAATTTCTTTTGGGATGACCCATATTTGTTCAAGTATTGTGCAGACCAAATTGTTAGACGATGTGTCCCTGAAAATGAAATTCAGAATATTCTTTCATTCTGCCATGAACAAGCGTGTGGAGGCCATTTCAGTGCTAAGAAAACAGCAACTAAAGTTTTACAATGTGGTTTCTATTGGCCAACTATATTTCGAGATGCTTACACTTTCTGTTCTTCATGTGATAGGTGTCAACGAATGGGGAGCATTACACGAAGGAACATGATGCCACTAAATCCAATTTTAGTGGTTGAGATTTTTGACGTATGGGGTATCGACTTCATGGGACCCTTTCCCCCTTCTTTTGGCCATCAATACATATTGGTTGGTGTTGACTACGTATCGAAATGGGTGGAAGCAATTCCATGCAGAACCAATTATCACAAAGTGGTGATAGGATTTTTGAAAAGCAACATTGTTTCACGCTTTGGATTCCCTCGAGCGATAATCAGTGATGGTGGTGCCCACTTTTGTAACAAAGCATTCAAAGCTCTTTTGACAAAGTATTCAATCACACACAAAGTGGCAACCCCGTATCATCCGCAAACCAGTGGCCAAGTTGAGATCTCCAATCGAGAAATAAAGCACATATTAGAAAAGACGGTGAGACCAGACAGAAAAGATTGGTCATTAAGACTTGATGATGCATTATGGGCATATAGAACGGCTTTCAAGACCCCGATTGGGATGTCACCCTACAGGCTAGTGTATGGAAAAGCTTGCCACCTACCTGTGGAACTCGAGCATCGTGCGTATTGGGCCATCAAGAAATTCAACTTTGACATGCAGCAAACCAGCTCAGAAAGAAGATTACAACTGGCAGAACTTGAAGAAATTCGCAATGATGCATACGAAAATGCCAAAATTTACAAGCAACGAATGAAAGTCTTTCATGACAAGCACATTATGAGAAAATCTTTCACTCCAGGTCAGAAAGTACTTTTATTCAATTCTCGCTTGCACCTATTCCCAGGTAAGTTACGCTCTCGTTGGTCTGGCCCATTTATTGTACATACTGTTTTTCCACATGGGGTAATTGAAATTAAGGACCCAAAGAACGGTGTCACGTTTAAAGTTAATGGTCAAAAATTAAAGCCATATCTAGAGTACCAACCACATAGAGAAAACATCGAAATAAATTTGAGTGACCCACCAAATTTGAATTGATTTTTTTTTTCTTTTCGTTGATTTGATTTTTCTTTATTTCTTTTTATTATTATTCTTTTGCTAATTGAAATTGTTTTTGCATAAGTGTGTTTATTTTACCATTAAGTTTTCTCTTATCATTTTTAATCATGAGTCTCCTACTTAGACCGTTCCTCCTGAACATTCTTAAACCACTTCAACGTGTCAAAACTCATCTCAAAAGGCAGATTCTATTTTGTAAAACACAACGCATTTGGGCTCTACAACCACCAGAGTTAGTAGCCTATGTTGAGGGTTTAGAACGCCAACTCAGAGACATTGAGAGAAGTGTTTACGACATCCAGTTGGAGCTTGAGGTAAATTCAATAAGAGGACGATTTTAATTTTCTTTGTGTGTTTTAATTTGTTTTTCTGTTTGTGTGCTTTAGTTTGTTACCCCGGTGAAGTGGCGGATAACGGTACTCCGTGACAATCAAGTCGGTTAACTTCATTTTCCCATAATAACTGATATTCTAAGGCGAAGGTATGGACAGAAACGAGATTCTAGCGAAGCTTCACAAGCGATTCCCTTCACTTCCTCAGAATGCCCTCCTTACGATCTATAAAGCCCGGTCTGAACGCATGCGATTGCTCATGAGGAATAACATACCTGCAGACATCCGTTGGTTAATCGAGGCTAAAGTACGATTGGCAGGTGAGTTACCTCCTAAATTTATTGCATACATGCCTGGTTGTGGTAAAGGAAATTATGCAAGAAAACGACGAGCTCGAAGAATTTCTGTTGCTTGTCATAAGTGTGGCAGAATGAGTTGCGATAAAAACCCATGTTCTTTAGGAATGGTGTCTGATAACAGGGAAGATAAGATTCAATTCATTAGGGATGGCTTGAATAAGGAGTCATTGGATGATATCCTTTTGTCTCTTGAAACGCATCCCAGTGGATATGTGCAAGGAGCGATTCTCCAGTTATGGCCATTATTCCAGAAAGAGCATACACGATATAGTCTCGGGAATCTGACTATAAATGACCCTGTTTGCCAGTTTATAAGAAAACTGGATGGGAAGCCCATCCTCGACCCATAGAGGGCGTTCAAGCCGTTTCTGGACGTAAAACCAGAGGAAGATGTGAGCCACAGTCGCAACTACGTGTAAATATCCTTTTACTTTACTGTTATTTTATTTCATTTCACTGTTGTTTTACTGTTTGCATTATTGTCTTTAATAATTTTATTACTGTTTGTTTTTTCCTTTTTACTGTTTCCTTTTTTACTTACGAGCCATATGCTTTACGCGTTATTTGACATTGACATGCTACCTCATACACAACTGTGACCCATATTCACCAAGACTCTTAAATGTGATTTCTTTTGTCAAGCACTCACAAATTATTTTTGAGAAGTATCACAATGGCAGCTACTCCCAATAGACAATTCAAGAACATTTGTGTGCTTTCTGGATTTACCTATGGCAAACATAAAGAGTTCGTGGAGGCAGCCATAGATCTTGGTCGAAGCATAGCAGCGAGAAAATTACACTTGGTGTATGGAGGAGGTAACCGAGGGTTATCAAAAATGGTTTCAGAAGCAGCTTTTATCAGAGGAAGTCAAGTGTTAGGCATCATCCCAAGAGTCCTAAAACCATTGGGCAGTTCGTCTGACTCATCAACTGGAGAAGAGTTAGTCGTCTCAGGTATGCAAGAAAGAATAACTGAAATGCTTAATCATGCTGATGCTTTTATTTTCCTTCCAGGAGATCTTGCAACACTAGAGGCACTTATCACACTAGCATCTTGGGCCCATCTGCACATCCACCAAAAACTCATCGGTTTGTTAAATGTCAATAACTTTTATGATGGCTTTATCGCATTTCTTAACCATGCAATAAAAAACTATTTCATTCCTTCTAATGTGAAAAAACTCTTTATTTGTGCTCACACTGCTAATGAGCTACTTGATATGTTACAAGCTTATAAACCGGAGCCAGACCCCTGGACCTTTGTGTTGGAGCGACCAAATAATGATGGTAACAGTAGCCGCAGTAAGAAGTACAAATTAGATTTAACTCTCCGCCTGTAAATATTTTCTTCTGTGTTGCAACACCCAGGTGATGTCTTCTAAACTCTACTTCTTTCCTTTAAAACATTGAGGACAATGTTTCGTTCTGGTTGGGGGGAGAGAATAGTCGACAATTGTGGAATCTTGGTTAAGTTTTTACTGATTTTTTGTTGTAGAAACTAACTGTTGCTAACATTTTGTGTTGAAGATGGCTGAATATGGAGTGTAGTTACTCTAGAAACGCATCTTCATCGTTTAAAAAACAAAAAAACAAAAAAAAATTGTTTTCTTCCTCTTTCTCCTTTATAAATATATATTTTCAAATTTTTGAGTCGAAGATGGCTGAATATGGAGTGTAGTGCCTCTAGAAACGCATCTTCTTAGTTAAAAAATTTTTTTTTTTCTTTTTCTAATTAATTTTTTCTACATCATTTTCACATTTCTGCATGCATATTTTCCTTTCATGTTTAGAATAGGTTGGGGGGTAGAATGTTGTTTAAAAAAAAAAAAAAAATTTGTGTTGTTTGTTTTAACATTGGATGACATGATTAATTTCAAATTTTAGTATTTGTATTATCTTTGGTCTTAAGTGATGTTACGCTATGTTTGCTACTTTACATGTTGATGTCGGAGACAAATATGAGTTGCTTGAAGGAATGAACATGTCATAAATAAGTGCCAAGTGAGTTGTTGAGCCTATCATTTTCTTGGAGAGTAACCCTTTTGCCCATTCTCTATACAGCTTAGCAGTTTATTATTTTATACACGATCTCTAGATTTCTTTTAAGTTAACCCTTTAAAAAAAATGGTAAAATTAAAAAAAGAAAAAAAGAAAAAAATGTGTGTTGCTACATTGGGAGGCCCATCTAACTAGTAGATATGGATAATTATTTAGAGCCCTAAAAGACGATGGAAAGGCCATCTTTGATCCGTTTGAGCCTTTCTAGCCATCCCTTTTATTAAATATCCATAGTTACCCCTTTTGAGCCTTTAAAAAAAAAAAAAAAGAACAAAAACCTTTTCTTTGTCAACTTATCATCTTGACCCACTCCGATTTGGAGTATTACCCAATGTCTTTTAAGTTCCATCACCTATTTATGTTTGAGAAAATGTAAATAATTATGTTGTTCAGTGAAGTTATGCCAAATAAAAGCAAAAAGAAAAAAAAAACAAAAACCAAAGTTGTTGTTTCAAAAGAATAAAAATAACAATAATAGGTGAAATCCACCTTGCAACTTCCAAAAAAAAAAAAAAAAAAATTCTGCATTTTTCTCAAACATACACTTTGTTTTCCTTATTTCCTTTCTTTGTTAGCCATATCCCTAGCCTACGTTACGTCCTAATAAAAGTCCTTCTTGATTTTAGGGAACTATAGTTTGAAATAGAAGCTAGTTATATGGGCTAAAAAGATGTAGTGATGCATAATAAAAAAAAAAAAAAAGATAAATAAAGTGGGTTGACTAACATTTTATTTTACTTGAGATCGTATTATTTCTAAGCTGAGGGCATATTTATTTCATCTTGGTGAGAGCATGTGATATCATTTCTTTATTATTTTCTCTCTCAATTACCATTCATTGGAGTGACTATGTTTATTGGGTTTTAATTTCTTTGTGAGAGTGTCACTACTTCCAGTGAGATTTTGGGGTTTGACATGTCATTCTTGAAAGTAGCTATAACAAAGTCTACTGGGCTGATTCATGTGGATGGTTGATGTGGGTGTAATATTGCTTTAGACTGGAGATAATGCTTATACTTTTATTTGATTGCTATCATTAATCTGATTGAATAAACACGAGTGTTTCTAAAATATATATATATATATTTTGAATTTGAATTTTGTTTTCGCTTTATTTGCTAGGGACTAGCAATAAGCTGGTTGGGGGGTGTGTTGAGTGTTAGAAAATACATATTTATAAAGGAGAAAACCGTCATTTTACATTTCAAGTCTTACTAACAACCCTTACTTTTATGTATTTAACCTTCTTGTGATGTAATTACGTGTGTGTTATTTTAATTAAGTATTTTATGTATTTTAGGGGCATTATAGTCATTTCACAATAAAGGAGAGATCAGACGGCAAAACGGACATCACTTTTGAACTCAGGACGGTCGAAAACCTTAGGAGGAGCATAAAAGGAAAAATGGCACTATTCACATGTACGGTACTATTCACGTATACGGTACTATCTACGTTACTGTTCACGACACTGTTCACATAGACGGATCGATGACGTGGCATTGACCGATGATGTGGCATTGACTGATGAGGTGTCACGATCCTGTTGGACTAAAATTCTTATGTACTGTTGATGGTGACGTGGCAGCATATCAGTGGACGAAAAATCTCGCGTACGGTGCATGCATCACACAGGATTATTTTCAACCAAACCGCGTTACTGTTCATCCGGGTCAAACCGTGTTACTGTTCATCCGCGTGGTCAAACCGTGGACTGTTGACTGATGACGTGGCGCAATCCTGAGCGTCCAAACTGTTTTTAATCCGATGGCCATGATTTACTCCATGTATCTATAAAAAGGGGGCCTCCCCCCCCCTAATTTGATATCTCGGAATCCATTTTTGGGATCCATTTTCTGTAATTCCCTCTCCATCTTGTATTTTCTTTGTATTTTAATAAATTCCCATTTTGCCCCTAGTTCAATTATGAGTAGCTAATTTCCTTTCAAGCTTGGGTTGAAGGTGAAGTCTCAACATATGTCATGGGCTTTATTTGGTAAATTTATTTTCTTTTCCCCTCTAGTTTTTGTGGATGATTTGACTTATCGTCGACAAATAATACTGATCTTGTCTAGATACCGCCTTGGTTACACCGGCTCTCTAGTATATGGTTATTATTATTTGGCACGATAAGCCCTTAGCACCATATTGATTAGAGTGTGGTTCATGAGGTGTGGATTCCCCCCTCATGATTTAATTGGCATTAATAAGGAATATTTAGCCCATGATGCATGTTGATACGGATCCAGATACCCAAGTACGTCATTTCAATACATTTCTCTTCAATTTATTCTCGCCATTGCAATTCCAATTTTAGAATTTATTCTCGCCATTTTAATTTAAGTTTTAGCATATTCCAAATCATTTCCACCACAGATCCAATCAACCATTTGCAAAATTAATTCTACACACAATTAAAATCCACCTCCTCGTGGGATCGACACTCGTCACCATTGATCTATACTACAATAGATTCGTGCGCTTGCGAGTTCATTAAAATTTACACAACACCTGCTAAAGTTAAACTTGCTCCAGCTGCAACACAAAAAACTCCAACCAAATCTCGTGCTACAGCTCCCAAGGTATCCAGTAAACGTAAATGGGCACAAACCTCTGGAGGTGCTACAGCACCATAAGAGCTAGAGCACAAGTGAGCTAGACCAACTCAACCCAAAGTTATTGAACCTGTGGAGTGCATCTAACAGCAGAGAGTATCCCCTGCCATAGAACATCCAACAGCATAGGAGTATCCCCTGCCAGCGCCATTTAATTTTCCAACTTCTGAAACTTTTCTTTTATTTATTTATCTTAACTTGTTCATTTTGCATTTTTTTTTGTTCTAGTGTATGCATGTGTACTTTGTTTTATTTTGTGTGCTTGTGGACACAACACATCAAAAGAATTGTTAAGCTCTCTCTTCAGATTGTCAATCTTACTAGCATCTTGGTCAATAATCAACATGTCATCCACATAAAGCAAAAGAAGGATGAAATCATTATCACCAAACTTTTTCACAAAAACACAATGGTCGTACATAGTCTTACTGAAACCATGATTCTATATAAAAGAATCAAACTTCTTGTACCACTCCATGGTGCCTGTTTCAGCCCATAAAAATTTTTCTTTAACTTGTACACAAGTTCTTCTTTGCCTTTGACACTAAACCCTTCAGGTTGCTCCATGTATATTTCCTTCTCTAAGTCACCTTGCAAGAAAGCTATCTTTACATCAATTTGTTCAGTCTTCAAGTTCAAGCTAGCTACTAATCCCATAATAAGTCGGATAGACGACATCTTCACCACAGGAGAAAATATTTCTTCAAAATCAACACATTTCTTATGATCGAAACCCTTCACAACCAATCTAGCCTTGTATTGATGTTGTGAGTCATTTTCAATCTTCAACCTGTAAACCCATAAGTGTGGTTCTCATTCAAGGTTTTCATTTTCTTTTGCATGGCTTTAACCCACTCACTTTTATACTAGTGAGATATGGCTTATTCAAAATATTCTGGCTCCCTTTCATCAATAAGCATCATATACTCATGTAGAGAATATCTAGTGGAAGGTCGTTATTCTCTGGTGGATCTCCTTAATACTGGCTCAACTGGTAGTGCAGGTGGTTCTGGAGGTGCCTAGTAAACTGGTTCGACTAGACCATCATTATTATCCTCTCCAGCTCTCCCATGATCATTATGAATTACAAACAGAGAAACTGAAGTTGAAACAATAGGAATCTCTAGAGATGACTGAGGCTCGTCACTCTTCTCTATATCACCAACTATCTGATCTTTAAGGAACACAACATCTCTACTTTTGATCAATTTTCTTGCCACTAGATCTCATTATCTGTACCTAAATTATTCATGCCCATAGCCTAAGAAAATGCATTCTTTGGCTTTATCATCAAGCTTCGATCTCTTATCTTTAGGGATGTGAACATATACTCGACAACTAAACATTTTCAAGTGTTTATAAGAAACATCTTTCCCGGTCCAAACTCTCTCAAGTACATCGCCATCTAATAGAGCTGAAGGAGAAAGGTTAATCAAGTCAACTGCAGTATGCATAGCCACTGCCTAGAAATGTTTAGGAAGCTTGGCATCATAAAGTATACACTTGACCCTCTTTTTAATTGTTATGCTCATCTTTTTTGTAACAACATTCTACTACGGGGTTTTTGGTACAGTCTTCTGAAGTCTTATTCCATGGAATGTGCAATACTGCTCAAATGGTCCTCTATACTCACCACCATTATCTGCCCTGATGCATTTTAATTTTCTTTCTGTCCCTCTCTCAACATAAGTATGGAAGAACTTAAATATATCAAGCACTTGATCTTTAGATTTCAAAGCAAAAGCCTACACTTTTCTAGAACAGTCATCAATAAAAGTCACAAAATAAAATGCACCTCCTATTAATCTACTTTGCATCATGCAAACATCAGTGTGAATCAAATCAAGTATTTGTGACGTTCTAGATGGAGAAAAATTTTTAAAAGCTACTATGTGTGTCTTTTCAGCTAAGCAATGAACACAAGTCTTGAGGGACATACCTGCGAAGCTGGGTAAAAATCCTTTTCTGGTAAGAGTTTCCAACCATTTCTCACTAATGTGACTAAGTCTTTTATACCATGTCTCAATATCATAATCTTTTATGACCACATTCACATTTTCTTTCTTGATCTTGGCTTCTATCACATAGAAAGTGTTTACTTTCCTCCCCTTAGCTAATAGTAGAGAGCCTTTGGTGAACTTCCATTTTCCTTCAACAAATTGGTCGTATACCATCATCATTAAGTTTACCTGTAGATATCAAATTAAAGCAAATATCTGGTACATATCTAACATCTTTAATTAACAACTTACAGCCAATGCTGGTTTCCAAGCAAATATTTCTTATGTCCACAATCTTGGATGTCCTCTCATTTCGCATCCGAACATGGCCATAATCACCATTAACATAAGATGTGAAGTAATCACGACGTGCAATAACATGAAATGAAGCACCTTAATCAATTGCCCAATCAATGGCATGGCAGGGTAGATTTACTGAGCTCTCATCATAAACAATACCAAAATCGCAGTCAACTATAGCTGCAGTGTTCTCTTTGTCATTTTTTCGAGCATCACTCTTTTCATTCACCTGTTCTCTTTTAATTCACACTAATGTTTGTATGATGCAAAGTAGATCAATAGGAGGTGCACTTTATTTTGTGACTTTTATTGATGACCTTTCTAGAAAAGTCTGGGCTTTTGCTTTGAAATCTAAAGATCAGGTGCTTAATAAATTTAAGTTCTTCCATGCTTATGTTGAAAGAGGGACATGAAGAAAATTAAAATGCGTTAGGGCAGATAATGATGGTAAGTACAGAGGACCATTTGAGCAGTATTGCAGATCCCATGGAATAAGACTTTAGAAGATTGTACCAAAAACCCCGCAACAGAGTGGTGTTGTAGAAATGATGAACAGAACAGTTGAAGAGAAGATTATGTGTATGCTTTCTGATGCCAAGCTTTCTAAACCTTTCTGGGTAGAGGTTATGCATACTGCAGTTGACTTGATTAACCTTTCTCTTTCCGCTCCATTATATGGCAATGTACCTAAGAGAGTTTGGACAAGGAAAGATGTTTCTTATAAACATTTGAGAGTGTTTAGTTGCAGACTATATGTTCATATCCCTAAAGATGAGAGATTGAAACTTGATGATAAAGTTAAGGAATGCATTTTCTTAGGCTATGGGCATGAAGAACTTGGGAAGTTGTATGTGATGGTCCATTTTTGCCCCTAACTAAAAATGAAGTCGGGGAAGATATTCCCAAACCTTCAAGGGAATGGAATGAATTGGAAAAAAGAAAAGCTTCTCTAAATTCCAAAGCTATAAATGCTTTATTTTGTGCACTTGATAAGAAAGAATTTCATCGAGTATCTAGTTGTGAAAGTGTCAATGAAATTTGACACAAACTTAAAGTAGTTTATGAAGGCACAAATCAAGTGAAAGAGTAAAAAATTAGTAGGTACACTCGATAATATGAGTTGTTCAAAATGGAATAAAATGAGAGTATGTACTCTATGTATACTAGATTTACGGACATAGTAAACACCCTAAGAGCCCTAGGAAAGACCTTCTCAAATAGCGAGAAAGTTAAGAAAATCATTAGGTCACTTCCAAAAGAATGGAGACCTAAAAGAACCGCTATTGAAGAGGGCAAAGATTTAAATACTTTACCACTTGATGATTTAATTAGTTCTCTTATTTCATATGAAGAAGATTTGGCAGCAGAAAAAGGGCATGAGGAGAAGAAGAAAAGCATTGCTCTCAAAGCTTCAAAATATAAGAGTGATGGGGAGAGTGAACCGGATAATGAAGAGCTGGCCATGCTAGTAAGGAGATTCAGAAAATTCTTCAAGAAAACTAGAGAGCAAATAAATTTCAGAAACTTCAAGAACCAAAGGGAGAAGAAATAGGTAATCACATGCTATGAATGCAAGAAGCCTGTCCATATAAGATCGGAGTGCCCACTTATCAACAAACTCAAGAAGAAAGCCATGGTTGCAACTTGGGATGATAGCGAGGAAGATTAAAGTGATGAAGAAGGGTCGCAAGAAGTATCAAACCTAGCGCTTATGGCAATAGGAGGGGATGATGATCTCAATGAGGTAAGTGATCCCACCTATGATGAATTGTATGATGCTTTTAAAGAATTGCATAATGAGTTGATGAAGATTGGTAAAAAGAATGTATGTCTTAAAAAGGAAATGGCAAAGCTTAAAAATGAAAATGAATCTTTAAATGCAAGAATTGCATGCCTAGAAGTAGAGAACAAAACATTGCATGATGAAATTGCATTATCAAATGAGAAACCTAGCATCTCACATGAGCATTTAGAATCACATATAGATGATTTGAAAAATGAAAACGAAATGCTTAAGAAAAAGAGCAATGAGTTGAATGAGATTGTTTTGAAATTTACAAATGGGCAAAAAATGTTGGATAATATGCTTAATTCACAAAAATGTGTATTTGACAAAGGAGGTATTGGTTATAAGCCAAACTTGAAACAAAAATATTATAAAAACTACTTTGTGAAGAGTACATATAGTAACAATCAAATTGTATGTCATTTTTGTAATCAAGATGGTCATATGAAAAATAGATGTCCAGTAAAAAGAAATGCATATTATGGTATGAAATGCATTTGGGTTCCAAAAGGAATCACTACTAACTCTCAAGGACCCAAAAAGCTTTGGGTACCTAAAACTTGAGATTTTCTTTGAAGGACTTGAAGAAGAAGAAAAATAAATGGTACTTCGACAGTGGTTGTTCAAGGCACATGACCAGAAACTATGCATGGTTCTCAAGCTTCACCAAAATTGAAACTGGTGGAGACGTATCTTTTGGAGACAACTCAAAAGGAAAAATTCTTGGAATTGGAAATGTTGGTAAAGTTTCCTCAACTCTAATTGAGAATGTATGTTTAGTTGAGAACTTGAAACACAACTTAATTAGTATTAGTCAATTATGTGACAAAGGTTATAAAATTATCTTTGATAAATTTAGTTGTATTATTGAGAATTCATGTGATGGCAAGATCTTATTTGTTGGGAATAGATATGGTAATGTTTATATCATTGACAAAGAATGTGCATCTACTCTTGATAAATGTTTTTCGGCATTGCATGATGATAGTTGGTTATGGCATAGAAGGTTAGGACATGCAAGTATGGATTTGATTTCGAAAATTTCGAAAGATGATTTAGTTAAAGGTCTTCCAAAAATTGGTTTTCAAAAAGATAAGATTTGTGAAGCTTGTCAATTTGGAAAACAAATCAAAACATCGTTCAAAAATAAAAATCATATTTCTACTTCAAAACCACTTTAACTTCTTCACATAGATTTATTTGGGTCCTCTAGATATGCTAGTCTAAATGGCAAATATTATGCATTTGCGATTGTGGATGATTATTCTAGATATACATGGGTATTATTCTTAGTTAATAAGGATGATGCTATTGATGCCTTTAAAGTGCTTTGTAAGAAAATTCAAAATGAAAAAGGGTATGGTATTGCATGCATTAGGAGTGATCATGGAGGAGAGTTTGAAAATCATGTATTTGAGAGTTTTTGTAATGATTTTGGTATTGAGCATCAATTTTCATCACCTAGAACTCCACAACAAAATGGAGTTATTGAGAGAAAGAATAGATTCATTCAAGAAATGGCTAGGATTACGTTGAATGAAAATTCTTTGCCTAAGTATTTTTGGGCCGAGGCCGTCAACACTGCTTGTTATGTTTTAAATCGTGTGTTGATTAGACCTAACCTTAACAAAACTCCTTATGAGCTTTGGAAAAATAGAAAACTCAATATTGGTTATTTCAAAGTTTTTGGATGCAAATGTTTTATTTTGAACACAAAAGATAATCTTGGTAAATTTGATTCAAAATCCGATGTGGGTATTTTTCTTGGATATTCAAACTCAAGCAAAGCTTATAGAGTTTATAAAAAAAGAACTCTAGTTGTAGAAGAATCGATGCATGTTACTTTTAATGAATCTAATCCCTCCTTTACGGAGAAAGTTGTTGTTGATAATGATGTAGATGAAGACTTGCAAAAAGAATCATCAAAAGATAATCAAAAGGATGCGTCTCATGGGAATCAAAATGAGCAACATGAAGAAATGAATGCAGAGCAAAATGAAGGTACTCCTCAATCACTCCCCAAAGAGTGGAGGTATGTTTCTTCTCATCCTAAGGATGTAATTTTAGGAGATCCATCACGAGGTGTTACAACTAGATCATCACTTAGGAATACTTGTGAGCATAATGCATTTATTTCTCAAATTAAACCCAAATCCTTTGCGGATGCGGAAAACGATGAATCTTGGATTATGGCAATGCAAGAGGAGTTAAATCAATTTGAAAGAAATAATGTGTGGGAATTAGTTCCTAAACCAAAACATTAATCCGTCATAGGTACTAAATGGATATTTAGAAATAAGATGGATGAATCCGGTGTGGTTGTAAGGAATAAAGCTAGATTAGTGGCTCAAGGTTACAACCAAGAAGAAGGAATTGATTTTGATGAAACTTTTGCACCCGTAGCTATACTAGAATCAATTACAATGTTGTTGGCATTTGCATGCCATAAAGATTTCATTTTATTTCAAATGGATGTGAAAAGTGTTTTCTTAAATGGTTATATTATGGAAGAAGTGTATGTAAAACAACCCCCTGGTTTTAAAAATGAAAAATTTTCAAATTATGTTTATAAGTTGTTTAAAGTTTTGTATGGATTAAAACAAGCACCTAGAGCATGATATGATAGGCTTAAGAATTTCTTATTAGAAAATGATTTTTCCATGGGTAAAGCGGATACTACTCTTTTTGTTAAGCATAAGAACAAAAACATACTTGTTGTTCAAATCTATGTTGATGATATTATTTTTGGTTCTACTAATGAATTGTTATGTAAAGAATTTTCATCTTGTATGAGTAATGAATTTGAAATGAGTATGATGGGAGAGTTGAAGTACTTCCTTGGGCTGCAAATAAAACAAAATGAGGAAGGAATTTTCATAAATCAAGCAAAGTATGTGAAAGATCTACTCAAGAGGTTCGGCATTGATGAATCAAAGACCAAAAACACTCCAATAAGCACAACAACCAAACTTGACAAAGATGAAAAAGGCAAAGAAGTGGATATCAAAATGTATCGAGGTATGATCGGATATTTACTTTATTTAACTACAAGTAGACCCGATATCATGTTTAGTGTATGTTTGTGTGCAAGATTTCAATCATGTCCCAAGGAATCCCATTTGCTTGCTGTTAAAAGAATTTTCTGTTATTTGAGTGGAACCATAGATATTGGCCTTTGGTATCCTAAGGGAACTCATATAGATTTAACATGCTATTCGGATGCAGACTTTGCCGATTATAAAGTTGATAGGAAAAGCACTAGTGGAACTTGCCATATCCTAGGTCACTCACTTGTTTCATGGTTTAGCAAGAAACAAAATTCTGTTGCACTCTCAACTACCGAGGCTGAATATATAGCTGCGGGAAGTTGTTGTGCACAAGCTCTTTGGATGAAACAAACACTTAGAGACTATGGTATTAACCTAGGACAAATTCATATTAAGTGTGATAATACTAGTGCTATAAATCTTTCAAAGAATCCCATTCAACACTCTTAAACCAACCCTATAGAAATAAGACATCATTTCTTGAGATATCATGTTCAAAATGGGGATATTGCATTAGAGTTTATTTCTACAGAAAAACAACTCGCCGATATTTTTACCAAACCTCTTGGCGAAGAAAAATTTTCAAAAATTCGGCATGAACTTGGGATGATGAAATTTTCGCATTAACGTCTCTATTCATGTTATTGAGTGTATTGAATTAATTGACTTATTGGTGATTTGATGATTTAATATTTATGACAAGCTTAAGCTTGATATTCAAGTGATGTGTTTGCTTTGTTAATTCTTGAATGATTATATGAATTAATTGCTTGAATAGATGTTCATGAATCATGCATTAAAATGGCTAATAAAACATTTTTAGATCAATTAAATTATCTTGGAATGTATTATTTGCTGGCCGAAAATTAAATCAAATGTGTGAAATCATAGATAAAATAAACGGATAACCATTTCCAATAAACAGTGAACCATTTTATTCTAGAAACTAGATTATGATGTCTGTCTTTTTACCCTTTCACCGTTTGATGTAATCGGTAAACCGTTTAAAAACAGAGAGCTCACTAGAAGTTACTCCTTAGCCGTTAAGTGATTAACCTTTCACCGTTTCCCATTCCTTAGCCTCTGGAAGTTACCCCTTAACCATTTAAATAAACGGTTAACCGTTTTCATGAATATAAAATTGTTCAAAGGTTTTTCTTCTCCTTCTTCAGTTGCCCTCTCACCGTTTCGGCCATTGTTGCGCAGCCGAAGCTTTCTCTGCCCTCAAACCTTCATTTTTCTTGCTTTTCTTGCCAAATCAAACCTATAACATCATTTCTTATCACTTTTAGAACACTTTCACCGATTCCAATCTTCAAATCAAGCCCAAAATCGAAAAATCTCAAATCCAAAGATGTTTGGGTTTCTTCATTTTTCACCTGATTCTTGTCCTTCTTCAACCAAATTGAGCCTCAAAATCACATTCTTTACTTATTCCTAAACAAATAATCAGTTCATCTTCTTCTCCTCACATCTCTCTCAAATTTTTCAAACTTCCTCATTCTTCACCATGGCTGAGCCCCCTCAGAGAAATCTCAGGAGGAAGTCTGCACCTCAAAGGAATCCCATACCACCACAGAGAGTCTTTGAATTCGAAAGAATTCATTTCTCCATGCCTTCCTTGGCCAAGCGTTTCGAGGACCGCTTCAATGGTAGAAAGGTACTTGACTCTTTCTATGTTGAATTAGATGTTTTCAGTACCTTAGTTGTATGTGGTAGAGTATTAGGGATATGCTTCAACCTTGGGAGTCTGCCATTGACTTTGATGACCGAGTTTATCCCAATTTAGTGTGAGTCTTTTATTCGAACATGGAAATCTCCGCAACTCGCCTAGATAGGATAGTTACTCAAGTCGGCGGGGTGCCTATAGAATTTGATGATGAGGACCTCAATGGCTTTCTAGGTATTTCTAGTGAGGGACATGAAATTTATACCTCTAGAAAAGCCCTTTCCTTTGACGACTTTGTCATGTTGATGGAGTCTGAAATATTTGTCGCCGTCGAGACTTGACTAATGAGATCTGTAATCTACCTTTTCGGTCTCAACTCTTACATCTCCAAGTTTGCATACTTCATACTATTTTACAGCATATAGTGACACCTATGAAGGGTCACTCAGATGAGGTTACGAGGTTAGACATTGGTCTATTAGATAGTCTCATTTTAGGACGTCTCATTAACCTCGGTTATGTTATTGTGAGGCATATGTTGAGTACTCCTGCGGTTAACCACCGCTTGCTTCCATATGGCAGTATCATTACTAAGATACGGCGTCGCTTTGAGGTGCCTCTTCTCGATGCCGGTTATATTGAGACTAGACGGATTGGTCCAGAGGCCATGACTAGTATCGGTTTTTCTAGAAAGAATGGTCAGTGAATTAAGACTAAAAACTCCAAAAACCGGGATACATTGATTGCTCCAGAGGATGATCAGATGCTCAACGATGTTTATCCTCCCGATCAGCTTCCAGATTTTTTATTAGGAGTTCATCCACCTCCTCTGCGTCGTTGTTCTGTCCCCCAGCCTCCAGCTGACTCTAACTCTGAGGAGCGTACGATGGATGCTGATATTCCATTCACTTCAATGCCACCTCCAGCTCCAGCACATCCTTCCATTCCCGAGCCATCTGCTGTTCCTGAGCAGCCCTCCGTTTCTGAGCCACCTCCAGCTCTAGTGTAGCCTTCTGCTTCAGTTCAGCCCCCTGCTTTGGATGTTTTGTAGCAGTTGGTTGCTGATGTTCGCAGGATTTTGGAGCAGCAGCAGCTGATTATCGATTGGTTGGACACTTTCTCCTGTGACCACCAGGAGCTACGTTCTGACTTTCAGACCTTCCAGCAGTAGAGCATTGATCAGCAGCTTGAGCTTATCGCTGGACAGCGCACTCTTCTCCGTTATTTCGGTTATAATCCAGGGAGCACATATTCTCCACCTCCATAGTTTCTGAGTTTCATTTTCGCACATACATTTCATATATTTGTTCATTTTTGTGTTGCTATTTATATTTTTGCATACCTTCCTACCTCTATATGATTTCGATAGATTTTGATGAAATGTTTTTGTGATGTTCTTGATGTTGAATGACTTGGCATTGGCTGATTTGATATTGGTTGATGGAGTTGTTGGTTTGTTAGATGATGGAGTTTTTGTTAATATATTTAGGAAGTATTTTTAATCTCATTTTGTATTAGTGGATTTGTTCCATTTTAAAGGGAAACTCTGCCAAATTTTTCGCTCGCCAAAACTGGGTAACTTCTTTCTCACCTCTATGCTTTCAGATTTCTTTTCTCTCTCTTTTCTTTTTGATGATGAAGGGGGAGATAATTATGGAGAGATTTGAAATGAATTTTGTTTTTAAAATGTTTCCTTGAGCAAAAATCAGTTTATTGGACATTTTTTTAATTTAGCCATACATTTAGGGGGAGCATATATTAAGGGGGAGCAAAATATTGAATGAAGTTTGTCATCATAAAAAAGGGGGAGATTGTTAACATGAATATGTTAATAATATTGATTTTGATGATAACAAACTTTAAATGGTTTTTGGATAAAATGTTGGAGCTATTCCTTAATAAACGAAAGCCTTATAATCATTCCAATTATATTCATAAAAGATGGATCACTGTTAAATTTCAAATTGGAAAATGATTCTCTGCGAAATTTGGCTTAAACTGTGATTCTGGAAATAAACGGTGAACCGTTTTCTTTTAAACAGTTAACCGATTAAAACCAGAGAGTATCAAACTGCTTAGGCTTTAGCTGGTTAAGAAAAACGAAAAATACAAAAAGCTGGGAAGGCCACTGGAATTAAATCGTGAATCGTTTATTGAAACGGTTAAAGGATAAAATCCATAATGAAAGATTGTACCTGGAAACAAACGGCAAAAGTATAATTGAAACAGATAAGGCTAACTTGTTTTACAGGTTACTGGAAACAAACGGTGAACCATTAATTACAAATGGCTAACCGATAAATTCTAGAAAGGTTATTTCATATAAATCTTTAACCGTGTAGTATGAACTAATAACTGATGTTTATCTTGCAGGTCTCTGGAATTTAACGGCTAACGGGTAAGCTTAAATGGCAAACCGTTTATTTGAAATTTGGCCCAACGGTAACTTTTAACCAGACTAAACGGTTAACCGTTAATGGCTAACGGCGAACCGTTTTCGAGCAGACAGTCTATAACGGCTAGTTTTTCAGCTCCAACTATAAACAAGCTCATTGAAATTCAAACAAGATTTGATCACAACACGACCATTGAGCTTATATTCGCGAATACAATCTTCATAGAGCTTTAAAACACATTATTGTTTCATTTATTCACACATTGGGCATTGATTTGTAATCTTAAATATTGTGTGAGAGAAAAATAATTTTTAATCTTTTACTTTGAGTGATTGTAAGTGTTGGGATACACTTAGGTTAAGAGATTGGAGATAATCTCTTGTTGTAAAGGTTCATTGACACCTTGAAAGTCAAATGTAAGCATTTGAAGCCTTGGAGGCTTGCTTAGTGAAATCCTCAAGCCTGGAAAGCTTGGAGGCGTGGACGTAGGCGAGGTTGGCCGAACCACATAAAAATCGTCGTGTTTGAATCTCTCTTCCCTTATCTTTTTATATTGTAATTGATTTAATTGTTATTCCATTAAATTCATTTTAGATTTTCTTGATAATTTGTTTTAGAATCAAATAATTTTTAGAATCCCAATTCACCCCCCCTCTTGGGTTGCACACTTGTATTTCAGAATCGATATCTACAGTTTCCTAATTTGACTTATGTGTGTCCTAGGCTTCGATTTACCCTAGTTTTCAGATATAAAAAGAGCACACATCATATGAAAAAAGGGCGGCAAATTAACATTGGAGAAATCAAAGGGAAAAAGAGAACAAAATCAGAATTGACGGGAAGCAAGTTTGCACCAATGAAGATAAACAAGCAGAGCTATTGTGGATTCAATTTTCATCGTTCTTTACTTGTTCCTTTACTTACTCTTTGATTGAACTGATATATTTCATGGATGATATTTTGCTATTTGTTTTTCTTTTTCAAAGTATGAACTAAATTTGATTGTAGTTGAGAAACAAACAATCTAAATGGGTTTTTGACTGTTCTTATGAGTTGTTGCAAGATTGCTATAGCATTTTACTCTAATAGCTATTATTATAATCATTATTTTGGTTGACCACCTATTTAATGGTTCAAGTTAAGATAGAGCTGCAAATGGGCTTGTCTTAGTAGAAATTATTAGAGTAATACTTTATCTTAATTTAAGTTTCCTGGACTAAGATTACTTGAGTCCAAAAAGGGCAATATTTGAGTTAAGATTTGTGAAGAACTAGACATAGGAATTCACTTTGTAGGGCAGAGAGAGTGTATGCTCATAATGTCATACCGTAGGTGGGTTAACAACTGGTCATTGTTAGGGTGCTTAAGGGTATGATAAATCTTATAAGCGACAGCAGAGGATGCAAAATAATTATGCCTAGTGCTGTAGGAATTGTTGTAGCTACTGGTATTAATTTAGACAAAACAGTCAGTCCATGAAGAGAGTTTGATCACTTAGCTACCTCATTCCCATTGAAATCTTTTTACGCAATTTATTTAATTTATTTTATTACTGTATTGATTTGTTTTATTTTTGTTTTATTGTCTATTTCGGTAGTAATTCACTTTTAATTAGAATCTTTTTCGAACAAAGGAAGTTTGCACTATCGTGATTGTTGTAACCTTTCTAGTAACATCAATCATTGTGGAGACGATCTCGAATATTCATCATTTTATTATTTGTTGTGTTTACTTGCACATTGACATCAATACTAATTGAGTTAAAAACTAGCCAACAAGTTTTTGGCGCCGTTGCCGGGGATTGATTGTTTATTTTGGAAGTGTAAAGTCAATCTTGACAGTGCCAACTTGATCTAATTCGTTCTATTTATTTACAGATCAACACTTCCATGCGCAAAGACATATCTGTGGAATTTCAAATTGATCATGAGATTGAAAAGACTATAAGGAGACTGCGAAGAGAGCAAAGAAATTCAAAAACTGTTTCAGAAATGGATAATCTGCAGGATGTGGGAAACTTGGATCCTCATGGGCCACTACAACCTATCAATGTTCAAGAGGGGCAAAATGAGCATGTTAATCAGAGACAACCAGACAACAACAATATCATTTACATGGCAGATGACAGAGACAGGGCTATCAGAGATTATGTTGTGTTAACTCCTCAAGTTGTCCATCCTAGAATAGTCAGACCTGAAGTGGAAGCCGCTTATGTTGAACTTAAACCAGTGATGTTTCAAATACTGCAAACAGTGGGCCAATTTAATGGACTGCCATCTGAAGATCCTCATATCCATCTTAAGTTGTTTTTAGAAGTGAGCGATGCTTTTAAAATTGCTGGAGCAACACAGGATGCTTTAAAACTAAGGCTTTTTCCTTACTCCTTACGAGATCGAGCTAGAGCATGGTTGAATTCATTACTCTCTGATTCCATCACTAAATGAAATGACTTGGCTAACAAATTCTTAATGAAATATTTTCTACCAACCAAGAATGCGAAATTGCGGAATGAGACCACTTCCTTTCACCAACTTGAAGATGAGAGTTTGTATAAGGCTTGGGAGAGATTTAAAAAGTTGCTCAGAAGGTGTCCTCATCATGGCATTCCCTGTTGTATACAACTATAAACCTTTTACAATGGGTTGAATCCAAGTACGAGATTGATGGTTGATGCTTCAGCAAATGGAGCTTTGCTATCTAAACTTACACTGAAGCTTATGAAATTTTGGAGAGAATTGCCAACAATAATTATCAGTGGCCATCAACTAGACAGACGGCAGTGAGAGGAGCAACGAGGGTACATAATATAGATGCAATTACAACATTATCAGCATAATTAACTTCATTGACTAACATGGTAAAAGCCATGACTTCTACTCCTGCAGCAGTAAAGCAAGTTGCTGAATTGTCTTGCGTGTATTATGGTGAGGAACATGTATCTGACAAATGTCCATGAAATCCAGCATCAGTAAACTATGTGGGCATGACAGCCTCAAAATAACCCATACTCAAATACTTACAACTCTGGATGGAAGCAACACCCAAATTTCTTATGGAGCAATCAAAATCAAAATGCTCCAGCACTGAGTGGATAGAACAGAAATACTCAACCACCTGGTTTTCATCAGCAGAATCAAGGGCAAAAACACACTAGCCATGATCCACTTACTTAATTGGAAACACTGATTAAGGAATACATTGCAAAGAATGAAGCAATTGTGCAAAGTCAAGCTGTATCTCTAAGAAACCTGAAAAACCAAATTGGACAGCTTGCCACAACAATGAGTAGCAGATCTCAGGGAAGTTTACCCAGCAATACAGAAGATCCAAGAAGAGAGGGAAAAGAACATTGTAAAGTAATCAACTTAATATCTGGAAAGAATGTTGATATCCCTATTGATGTGACTAAAAAAAGGTTGGAACTTAACTCCTCATAAGAATCACCTCAAGATGAGAGCATGTTACAACAACCCAGCCATCAAGATACTGGAGCTAGTGGTCAAGCTACAACAACTATGGAAGGGGATCAACCAATAAATGTTGAAGAATAAGTTGCAACACTAGTGGTGACAACTTACAATAAATCAAATGATCAGAGATTGGTACCTCTTGAAGCTGCCCAGCAATTTAGGCATCCACCCCATCTCCCACAGAATTCCAGAAACAAAAACAAGATAAACAAGTTAGCAAATTCCTGGAAGTGCTGAAGCAGTTACACATCAACATACCTTTCGTGGAAGCATTGGAGCAAATGCCTAATTATGTGAAATTTCTAAAATATATCTTGGCAAGAAAAAGAAGGTTGGGAGAATTTGAAACCGTTGTTTTAACATAGGAATGCAGTCACATGCTTCAAAGTAAGATCCATAAAAAATTGAAGGATCTAGGAAGCTTCACAACACCATGTTCCATTATAACTAGGTACAACGGTAGAGCACTCTGTGACTTGGGAGCCAACATTAATCTAATGCCATTATCTGTATTTTAGCAATTGGGAGTAGGAGAGTACAGGCCAACAACAGTCACTCTGCAATTAGCTGACAGATCCCATGCATACCCTGAAGGAAAGATTGAGGATGTATTGGTGAAGGTTGACAAATTCATCTTTCCAGTGGATTGCATTGTACTAGACTTTGAGGCTGATAAAGAGGTACCAATTATACTTGGGAGACCTTTCCTAGCAACCGAAAAGACTCTGATAGATGTTCAGAAAGGAGAGCTCACAATGAGGGTAAATGACCAATAAGTTACCTTCAATGTATTAGAAGCCATGAAGAATCCTGATGAGGCAGAAGATTGTAATTTCCTGAGTGTTGTGGATTTTACTGTAGCAGACAAAATAAATAGATGCTGCAGTAACGTGGTTAACGAAGTTGCAACCTTTAAACGCTTTGAAGAAGAAGATGTTGCAGCAAATCAGATACATTGGATGGGAGAAAGGCAATCTAATAGACATAGCAGATTTATTGAACTTCTAAATCCTTCAGACAGGGAAGTAAAGGCAACTTTACCATCTATTGAATTACCTCTTACTTTTGAATTAAAATTGTTACCTTCATATTTGAAATATGCTTATATTGGTCAAAACAATACACTTCCTGTAATCATTTCATCTACTTTGGATGCAGATCAAGAAAGGAGCTTGACAGATGTGCTTGGGAAATACAGAAAAGCAATTGGATGGACTATGGCAGACATTAAGGGATCAACCCATCCATATGCATGCATAAAATTCTATTAGAGGACTGCTGCAGCAATTCAGTAGAGCAACAGAGAAGGTTAAATCCCATTATGAAAGAAGTTGTGAAAAAATAAATCATCAAATGGCTGGATGCTGGGATCATACACTCGATATCAGACAATTCATGGGTAAGCCTAGTTTAATGTGTTCCAAAGAATGGAGGAATAACAGTGATAGCAAATGAAAAGAATCAACTTATTCCTACAAGAACAGTGACTGGATGGAGGGTATGTATGGATTACAGGAAGCTCAATAAAGCCACATGGAATGATCACTTTCCACTTCCATTTATAGATCAAATGTTGGATAGACTTGCTGGAAAATAATATTATTGTTTCCTAGATGGGTATTCAGGTTACAACCAAATCCTTATAGACCCAGAGGATTAGGAAAAGACTATATTTACCTGTCCTTATGGAACTTTTGCCTTCAGAATGATGCCCTTTGGTTTGTGCAATGCGCTAGCAACTTTCCAGAGATGTATGATGTCTATTTTTTCGGATATAGTGGAGCAAACATTAGAAGTCTTCATGGATGATTTCTCAGTCTTTGGAAAGACATATACTGATTGTTTACACAACTTGGAAGAATTTCTTAAAAGATGTGAGATGACTAACTTAGTACTCAATTAGGAAAAATGCCATTTCATAGTGCAAGAAGGCATAGTGTTGGGTCATAAGGTGTCCAAGAGTGGCATTGAGGTAGATAAAGCGAAGATAGAAGTGATAGATAAACTGCCACCTCCCACTTCAATCAAAGGGATTAGAAGTTTTTTGGGTCATGCTGGATTTTACAGAAGATTCATAAAAGACTTTTCCAAAGTAGCTAAACCATTATACTCATTGTTAGAACATGACATGCCTTTTCATTTTGATAAAGATTGTCTTTAAGCCTTTGGAGAATTGAAGAAAGCTTTGATCACTTCATCAGTGGTTATAGCACCAGATTGGACTCTACCATTTGAGCTGATGTGTGATGCCAGTGACCATTCTGTTGGGGCAGAGGAAGAATAAAGTTTTCCACTCTATATACTATGCCAGTAAAACTCTTACTCAAGCTAAGATTAATTACACCACTATAGAGAAATAGTTGCTAGCGGTAGTATTTGCTTTCATCAAGTTTAGAGCTTACTTGGTGGGTACTAAAGTGACAGTGTACACAGATCATGCAGTCATCAAGCACCTAATCTCAAATAAGGATGCTAAACCGAGATTAATGCGATGTATTTTATTGCTTCGGGAGTTTGATTTAGAAATTAAAGATAGAAAGGGGACTGAAAATCAAGTAGCAAACCATCTGTCTAAGCTAGAAGCAGACGCAAGCACATTGACAACAAAAGATGCTGCAGCAATCAGAATCTCCATGGCATGCAGATTTTGCTAACTACTTAGTAAGTGGATTGCTACCATCTGAGTTAAAGTTTCAGTAGAAAAAGAAATTTCTTCATGATGTTAGAAGCTACCAGTAGGATGACCCATATTTGTATAAGTTATGCTCAGATCAAGTAATACAAAGATGTGCTTCAGAGGAAGAAATTCCTCATATACTAGAATCTTGCCATGTTGCAGCATATGGAGGACATTTTTGTGGTCACAGAACAACGGCTAAGGTTCTGTAATCAGGTTATTACTGGCCTTCTATTTTTAAAGATGCTTATAAGTTTGCTAAATGTTGTGACAGGTGTCAAAGGACAGGAAACATAACTCAAAGACATGAAATGCTATTGACGAACATTGTGGAAGTTGAGATTTTCGATATATGGGGAATAGACTTCATGGGTCATTTTCCACCATCCTTTGGGAACTTATATATCATGATTGCTGTGGATTATGTGTCCAATTGGGTAGAAGCTGCAGCATTACCTATCAATGATGCTAAAGCAGTAGTGAACTTCCTTCAGAAAAGTATTTTTTCCAGGTTTGGCACTCCACGAGCAATTATTAGTAATGATGGTACTTATTTCTGCAACAAAGTATTTGTTGCAGCTATGGTAAAATATGGAATCAAGCATAAAATAACAACAGCATATCACCCACAATCCAATGGCCAGGCAGAAGTGTCTAATAGGGAGATTAAGAAGATCCTTGAAAAAGTGGTGAACCCATCAAGAAAGGATTGGTCCTTGCACTTACATGACTCATTATGGGCTTACAGAACAGCATACAAGACACCACTAGGCATGTCTTCCTACAGAATTGTGTATGGGAAAGCTTGCCACTTGCCACTCAAGCTAGAGCACAAAGCATATTGGGCACTGAAGCAATTAAATTGGGATATACATGCTGCAGAAGAGCAAATGAAACTTCAACTATGTGAGCTTGATGAATTGTGGCTATTCTCATATGAAAATGCAAGAATCTATAAAGAGAGAATAAAACACTGGCATGACAAACACAATCAACACAGGAAATTAATCCCTGGTCAATAAGTTCTGCTCCATAATACGAGGTTAAGACTATTTCCAGGAAAGTTGAAATCTAGATGGTCTAGACCTTTCAAGCTGCTCAGAATCTACCCTCATGGGGCTGTTGATCTCCGAGATGAAAATATAGGCCAGGAATTCAAAGTTAATGGGCACAGAGTTAAGCATTACATGCATTCAGCTACAGATTGCTCAAAAGAGGTCTTACTCCTTAGAGAACCGGCATTATGAGCACTCAAGTAAGGTATGACTGAAGGACCTTAAATCAAGCGTTCGATGGGAGGCAACCCATTGATGAGGCAGTCATTTCAAATGAGATGGACCCTCCATGGTTTTGTCATAGAATTTTTTTATTTATTATTATCTTTATTCAGCTACAGATTGTTCAAAGAATGTCTTACTCTTTAGAGAACCGGCATTATGAGCACTCAAGTAAGGTCAGGCTTAAGGACCTTAAATCAATTGCTCGATGGGAGGTAACCCATTGCTGAGGCAGTCATTTCGAATGAGATGGACCCTCCATGGTTTTGTCATAGAATTTTTTTTATTTATTATTATCTTTATTCAGGATGGTTTAACTTTTATCTCTTTTTGTTTTTTTTTCTACAAAAAAAATGCCTAGTCACGCACTTATTGAAGTTGGATTCAATACTAACAATTGGGGTTGTAATGTTAACATATTACAGAGGCAAGCCACGTGTCAGCAGCTATTTGAGGAGAGTGTGTAACCGTTGCTAGAGCACACAATTGGGTGCTACAGCAACCAATATTACTGTTACAGTAACTTAATCACGGAGCCTCCCACTTTACCATTGTAGATAATATGTGACAGATGGTTGGGTGGATTTGGATAGAAATTGAGGAAGAATATCTCTTACATTAATGCATTAATTTCTCTTGTCTATTTTTATGGGATATGCTTAATAAATTTAAAAAATTCTTCACTAATTTATCTCTTTTACCGTATTTGTTTTCATTTAATTCTACCTATATAAGGGCGTCACTGTTCATATCGACCTCTAACACTATTTTCTTTCCCCTTCGTAGTTACGACTCTAGTACTTAATAACCTTTTCTTCTCATTTCACTCTTGGGCATATTACTATCGAAATCTTACTACTATTGCAATGCCAAGGTACAAAAGGACAGCCAGCCGACTAAAAGATCCCTCACGATTCCAAAGTTACCATGCGGAAGAAAAGTATGAAGAATTTATTGAACCGCGCAAGATTCTGGAAAAAAAAGTGTTTCAGTTCCCACCTCAACCCTCAGGAATTGTGCAATCATTATACAATGCTGCAGCAAAGCGCGGGTGGCTGGAGTTTTGTAACCACCCTCGAGACCCTGTGTTGCCATTAGTGAAAGAATTTTATGCCAATTTGGTAAGCCCTGGTCAGCACAATATTTGAGTAAGAAACTCGCATGTTCCATTAGATTCTCAAGTTATAAATGCTTTCTATAATTTACTTTCTGAAGTTAATTGCGAGTATGCCAAATTACTTGACAAATTAACCCCACAAAGATGGAACAAAATTTTTACAACACTTACCGTAAATGGTGCATATTGGGCTAATAAAGAAGGGCATGTGGTTAATAGAATAGATTTGACACCTATTGCTAAGGTGTGGGTGAAATTTCTAAAATCCAGACTTATGCCATCCACCCACACCACTACTATTTCACAAGAAAGGCTAGTACTGTTGTATGTTATTGTTAGAGGGTTACCCATAGATGTGGGAAGCATTATAGAAAAAGAAATTCGGGACTGTGCCATGAAAAACCACAAAGCAGCAGCCTTGTTATTTCCTTCACTCATCACCAGCATCTGTGTGGTATCGGGAGTTCGCCTTGATGCAAAAGATGAGCATGTCAAGAATGATGGTGCCCTCACTGTACACACCATCGAAAGAATTACTGGTGAAGTTGCTGGAGCCCCATCTGAACCAGCTGCTGTAATAGGGGCAAGAAGAGTTATTAGGTTAGAACAGAGAATCTAAGCACTGAGCACCAGCATCACTCAATGTAATGAAGCTCAACAGAGGAAAAAACAATCGGTTTTAGAGCTATTTACAGCACTTGGAAAACCACCTACACCAATTTGTTGTATATGTGAAAAGTACCCACCGAAATTTCCCTGATTCATTGCTCCAACAATACAATTTTGATACCAATACTATAGAAGCTCCAGCAGAAGTTAGTGAAGAAGCTACTGACACAAATGAACTAGAGGAAGAAGTGCAGTAGAACCGCAAACAGAGGCTGAAACAGATGATGATGACCAATCTGACAAACCAGAAGAAGAGGGTGTCAAGTCTGCAACGGACAGTTCCCCGACAGAGGAAGAAGAAGAGCCTAAGAAAGAACTCGAGGAACCCCCAGCCAAGACTTCCTCCGAATCCAGAAAAAAGCACATCATAAAAGAAGAGGACGATGAACCAGCAGAAGAGCCTCCTATTTCAGTCCTTTCTAGAAAGGGCAAAGAGAAAGTAATCACCCCTCCTGCCTCTGATGATGAAGCCGAGCAAATTGATGCAGAGCTAGAAGCTGCAATAGCTAGAGTTACTCGTACAACCACAGAGACAAAACAATTGCTTGATATAATTACCACAATCACAACTGAGGGATATGCAGCCGAACTACCAACTCCAGCTCCTTCACAGCAAACTCCCAACAAACCTATTCTTGCTAGTCCTAAAGGACCCAGCAAAAGGAAAGGGGGCACTTCTGGAGTCGTTGCTGCAGCAGATACACCAGAACAAAAAAGGACCAAATATGTTTCATCTAGGCAGGCTACACCAACTGCAACTCCTCCCACTAGCCCATTTAAGAAAAAGAAAAAGACGTTGCCAGCTGCTTCACCACAAGAATCCCCTAAGGAACGGCTGCGGAGCGCATCCAAAAAGCACTGAAATCACTGTACCTTATTGCAGCAATACCCCAGCAACAGGGGAGTACCCCCTACCTGCTAGTTTCTTTAAATTTTTTCTTTCCTTCTGAAAAACTTTTCTTGCATCTAATTTTAAATTTCTGATTTATTCTGCATGTCTTTTTTATTGTAAACATGTCTAGTTTATATGGTTTTCTCTTGTGTGTTTGTGAGGACACAACACCTCTCAAGTTTGGGGGGGTTGTGTTTCTGTTCGTATGTGTTATGTCTGTGTTGTGTGTTGTGAGAGCTCTGTTATCTAATATTTGTGTATGGATTTGAAGACCTAATGAAGATAAATTGAGTGTTTATGGGAATGCCAAGTAGAGATAGCTACAGATGGAGGTTGAAATTATGTCCTCACACTTAGACTTTGATTGAGTTTTATGAGAATGTTATAGCAAAGCCAAGAAAACTAAAAGGAGTAGAATATCTCAAGTTAGGGGAAAATTTTTGTTGAACTGAACTCATTATGAAATAAATTTGGCTCCAATGGCTCAAGTTGCTGAGTAATCAGGGCTGAGTATGTACCCCATATGCAGACTTGAGTCCAAAGGCAACAAGAGTTATGAGCATTATTGTAGCATCTATGGTATTCTAAAAAAATAAAAAGTCCTCTGTCTAGGATATTGAGTAGCTAGGTCTGTTCATGAGCCTCATGTTTAGCCTTGAGTTAAAAGATATCTTTAGATAAGACTATGCTATGAATATTGCTACAGCAACTCTGATTTGTGCATTGATTGAGTAATTAGGTGTCATCATTACAAGTGATCGACATTCATATAAAAAGTAAATGTTACAGTAAAGAGGGTTAAGTGTTCGTATGTTCTAAAAAAAACACATTTTTTTTGTTTTTGTTATAGCACAGTTTGAGATTGTGTGATTTCTGCTCCCCTATATGTGAATATATTTGTGTTCTCCCTCTGAATTATATGCAATGTCTTTGTAATGTTGTAGCACCTCTGGAACTTGATCAAAGTGGCACACACACACTCTGGACCAAATGAGGCCTAAGTCTAAAACTTGAACTACTATGGCAATTTTGTATGATTAAGAGTGTGATCTGAGGGTGGAAGAATCCTTGCAAATTTTATGACAGAGCTAAGTTATTTGTTGCATGATTGTGTGATTGAAGAGTGAGTGTTGTTGTCATTACTTGAGGACAAGTAATGGTTTAAGTTTAGGGGTGTGATAACTCTATGAAATTAGAGTTATCATGGCACTTTTGGACTTAAATCAATAATACTTAGAGAGTAAATGAGGTGTTTTCATTGTATTTTTGTTATATTTTGCATAAACATTCATTTTAATTTAGTCTTAATAAAATTTGCTTGATTTCGAGTAATTCGTGCCCAAATTGTGTGCTTAATTGTAGGTGTCCAGAAGCTTATCTTTCACGGAAGGGATGTTGTTGCAACAGGCTCGTAAAAATGAGGAAGAACATGGCTACATAAGAATTGAAACAAAATATGGAACAATGTAGTGTTGTAGCCGTTGCTGGAGCAGCTATTGCTGTAGCAATTCTGGAACAACGACAGAGAAAATTTAACGCGGGATATATGCAAAATCAATATCTGCAGTTTCCTAATCTGACTTATACATGCCCTAGGCTTCGGTTTACCCTAGTTTTCAGATATAAAAAGAGCACGCATCATATGAAAAAAGGGCGGCGAATTAACATTAGAGAAAGCAAAGGGAAAAAGAGAACAAAATCAGAATTAACGGGAAAGCAAGTCTGCACCAGTGAAGATAAACCAGTAGAGCTATTGTGGATTCAATTTTCATCGTTCTTTACTTGTTCCTTTACTTACTCTTTGATTGAACCGATATATTTCATGGATGATATTTTGCTGTTTGTTTTTCTTTTTCAAAGTATGAACTAAATTTGATTGTATTTAAGTGACAAACAATCTAAATGGGTTTTTGACTATTCTTATGAGTTGCTGCAAGATTGCTATAGCACTTTACTCTCATAGCAATTATTATAATCATTATTTCGGTTGACCACTCATTTAATGGTTCAAGTTAAGATAGAGCCGCAAAAGGGCTTGTCTTAGTAGAAATTATTAGAGTAATACTTGATCTTAATTTAAGTTTCCTAGACTAAGATTACTTGAGTCCCAAAAGGGCTATATTTGAGTTAAAATATGTGAAGAACTAGACATAGGAATTCACCTTGTAGGGTAGAGAGAGTGTATGCTCATAATGCCATACCGTAGGTGGGTTAACAACTGGTCATTGTTAGGGTGATTAAAGGTATGAGAAATCTGATAAGCGACAGATGAGGATGCAAAATAATTATGCCCAGTGCTGTAAGAATTGATGTAGTAACTGGTGTTAATTTAGACAAAACAGTCAGTCCATGAAGAGAGTTTGATCACTTAGCTACCTCATTCCCATTGAAATCTTTTTACGCAATTTATTTAATTTTTTTTATTACTGCATTGATTTGTTTTATTTTTTTTATTGTCTATTTCGGTAGTAATTCACTTTTAATTAGAATCTTTTTGGAACAAATGAAGTTTGCACTATCGTGATTGCTGTAGCCTTTCTAGTAACATCAATCCCTGTGGAGACGATCTCGAATATTCATCACTTTATTACTTGTTGTGTTCACTTGCACATTGACATCAATAGCAATTGAGTTAAAAAATAACCAATAGATATCAATGGTCGATAGTTTCTTTGATTATATAGAGATTCCCCCCTCAAAAGTGGGTTAAGTTTGTGACATTTAAATTAAAGGGCACAACT
This sequence comes from Citrus x changshan-huyou, assembly GCA_039657385.1. NCBI lineage: Eukaryota > Viridiplantae > Streptophyta > Magnoliopsida > Sapindales > Rutaceae > Citrus > Citrus x changshan-huyou. The sequence goes on from CM077550.1 coordinate 11,094,773, forward strand.
TCAGTATAGCGGCAACACATACAAAACTGAAAGTGAGTTGCGAGTAAATCATTTATTAAGTCACGGCCTAGAATACAACGGATGACGAAAGAGTGTTTCCTGCCAGTAGATTACCAACAGCACTTGTATTTCAAATATTGAAATCCTAGACATGGAAACATAGTGTGGATGAATACACAAACGAATTTTATAATCTACATAAAAGAAATAATACGGATGAACTTGAATTTTGGACAATTACGAAATATATTAGCGGATTGCAACAAGAGATACAAGATGAGATAGTGGATATGATTTGGTACTTAGGCTCGATAGTCACTAGGGCTAAAAAATTAAAAGAAATGAGGTAGTGAGTTATTTTTAGAACTCAACTACGATAACTCATTGGTGTGTAAAATACACCAATTGGTCTTGAGGTTGAGAACAAGTAGAAAATATAGGCTGGAAGTAGTCAGATGCAACAACCACCATAGTAGCAGCTAAGGCAGTAGCCACCCAGATAGCAGCCACCACCTAGACAGTAGTAGAACAACCCATATGTGGAGCCTATGCTAAACAAGTATTTTGAAGTGTAGAGAGTTAGGCCTTCGACCCAGTGACTATCTTCCAAAAAATTTAAATTTAGTAGAGGTTAAAGTCAACGAGATAGGTGCAGATGTTGTTAAAGATGGGGATGATGAAAAAGCTTTGGAGTTGGTGGCAGATGAAGGTGAGATGCTGAATTGTATTGTGCAAAAAGTTTTATTAGCATCAAAATTTAAAGAGGAACAATTAGCAAAACAAGATTTTCAGAACAAGTGTCACCATTAGTGATGAGGTGTGCAACGAGTTAATTGACAGTGACATCAATGAGAACATAATTTTGAAGGAACTAGTTGAGGTGATAGGACTCAACATCTAGCACTTTACAGAATGAGGTGGATAAACAAAGGGACAAAAACACAGGTAATAGAGGTGTGTCGTGTTCCCCTCTCTATCAGGAAGATTTATAAGAATGATGTGGCATGCAATGTAGTGGATATGGATACGTGTCATCTGTGATTAGGCAAACCTTAGAAGTCTGATATTGGTGCAGTTCACAGATAAGAGGATAATGTGTATGAGTTTTGGTATAATAGTAAAAAGGTATGTTTAGAGCCTTTAACGAACAAAAAGAAGAATTCTAAGGTAGAATGAAAGATCTTTCTGAATATTATGAAGGGATATTTAAAGAAAGATTAGGATGATTACAAAAAGCTACCAAAAAAAAAGATGAATTCGAGATGAAAATTATTTCTGAATAAGTGTAGCCATTGTTAGTTGAATTAGCTGATATTACAACAGCAGAGATGCAACATCATATAGACTTAGTTCCTAGTGCAAGTTTTCCTAACTTGCCCCCTATTGCATGAGCCCTTATGAGCATGCGATCTTATAATGATAGGTTGATGAGTTGCTGCAGAAGGGGTTTATTCGTGAGAGTATAAGTCCATAAATTATCCCAACTTTATTAGTGTCGAAGAAATATGGGAGTTGGCATATGTGTGTGACAGTAGGCAAATTAACCAAATTATGGGAAAGTATCGATTTCCCATTCCAACCTTTCGAGATTAGTTAGACCATTTGAATTATGCTTGGGTTTTCTCGAAGATAGATAGCCTAAATGGATTACGAACCACTCATACAACTTTCTTTTATCCTGAATGTTGCCTTCCACTCATCACCATGCTCAATTATGATATGATGATATCTACTATCCAGGTCTATCTTCGAGAAAACCCAAGCATAATTCAAATGGTCTAACTAATCTATATCATAATTGAGCCTGGTGATGAGTGGAAGGCAACATTCAGGATAAAAGAAGGTTGTATGAGTGGTTCGTAATCCATTTAGGTTGTCTAATGCACCAAGCACTTTTATGCACTTAATAAATAATGTTCTTAAGTCTTTCGCCTGCAAATTTATTCCGGTATGTTTTGATGATATTTTGGTTTATTCCATCGATGTGGTGACACAATTATAGCATTTGAGAATCGTTATAAAGGTGTTACAAAGAAATAAACTTTATATTGATCTAAAGAAATGTAGCTTTTTGTAGAGTATTGTGGAATTCTTGGGTTTTATAGTTAGTAGAAAGGGGATTTGAGCTATTAAGTCAAAGACGCAAGCAATTAAAAAATGACCTATGCCTAAGAGAGTAGGTAAGGTCCGTAGTTTTCATGGGCTAGTAATGTTTTATAGAAGGTTCATTCATGATTTTAGCACTATAGCCGCACTTATTACTAAATGCTTGAAGAAATGAAAGTTTAGGTAGAGAGAAAAAAAAAAGGCGAGTTTTGCTTTACCAAAGGAGAAGTTGTCTACCACTCTTGTGTTAGCCTTGCCAAAATTTGATAAGTTGTTTGAAGTTGAGTGTGATGCTTCTGATAAAGGTATTAGGGTTATTCTTTCCCAAGGGGGGTGACCAATTGAGTATATGAGTGAGAAATTGAACGGAGCACGACATAAGTGATCTACTTATGATCAAGAGTTTTATGCGATCCTTCAGCCATTGAAGTCATGGGAGCATTACTTGATCCAAAAGGCATTCATGCTTGGCAGTGATCACTAAGCCTTGAAGTACTTCAACAACCAGTAAAATCCAAGCAAAATGCATGCGAGATGGGTAAACTATATGTAGAAGTTCACTTTTATTATGAAGCATAAATCTAGGCAGCAAAATAAAGTGGCTGATGCACTCATTAGGCGAGCGACTTCACTGGTAATTCTGGTTAATGAAGTTGCTGATTTTGAATGCCTGAAAGATTTATATGTGAAGGATAAAGACTTTGTGCAAATTTGGGATCACTGTTTCAACCATCAGAATGCAAAGGATTTTCTCATTTAATATGGGTATCTATTCAAGGCCAATCAGTTGTGCATGCCACGAAGTTCTTTAAGGAAGCAAATTATTATTGCATGGAGGAGGGTTAGGTGTTCATATTGGTCGAGATAAGACAAAATGCTTGTGGAAGAGCGATATTGTTGGCCATAGTTGAATAAAGATGTGTACGAGATTGTTCAGAGGTGTCAAATTTGATAATAAGGCGAGGGGCGTGTACGTAATATAGGTTTATACATGTTATTACCTATTTTGAAGAATTTTTGGTTGGATATGTCCATAGATTTTGTGTTGGGGTTGCCTCGCACAAGGATTGGGTGCGATTTTTTATTGGTCGTTGTTGATAGGTTTTTTAAGATGGAACATTTCATTGCATGTCAAAAGACTAAAGATGCTACCTTAGTTGTACATTTGTTCTTTTAAGAGGTACCGCATTTGCATGGTGTTCCAAAGACCATTACTTCTAATAGGGGGTAAAATTTATCAGTAAATTTTCACACCATCTCTGGGATAAGTTTGGTATGCAATTGAAGTTTAGCAGTGCTTTTCATCTGCAGACAGATAGTCGAATGGAGGTAGTCAATTGCTCTTTGGGCAACATGTTAAGTTGTTGTAGTGATAAGCAATAACTTGGAAACTTCCTTGCCTCAGGCCAAGTTTGCTTACAGCAGCATGGTCAATAGATCTATTGGCAAGAACCTTTTTGAGATTGTATATACTTGTTTCCCATGCCATTTTTTTTATCTAGTTATCATGCCATCCACAACTGGAGGAAGTAAAGCAACGGATAATATGGCAAAAAAGGCTCTGCAAATTCACGTTGAGGTTCGAGCTCACTTAGGGGCTCCTAATGCCAAGGATAAGTCAAAGGCAGACAAACACCGACTCAAGAAGGTGTTTCATGAGGTGATTTGGTGATGGCGCATTTGTGGTGTAGTCATTTCCTTGGTATTCGTGCCAAGTTAGAGAAGCCGAAGTATAGTCTATTTCTAGTGGCACGAAAGATTAATGATAAGGTTTATGTGCTCCAGCTGCCTCATGATTAGAATATCTCTCACACGTTCAATGTGGCTGATCTGTTTGAATATCATCTAGACGATGAGGAGTTGTACGAGCCTAACTCGAGGACGAGTTCTTTTCCAAGTGATGGGGTCTGATGTAGGATGGATGTGTATTACAAGTGGGGTACATTCTCGAAGGCATAACTTAGGCTCTAGATGTCCATTTTCGACATATAATATACCATTCAAAGCTTGCGATAAGACGAACGAAAATCAAAACTACTTGTGTCATTCCATCTTATGGTTAAGTTGGAAATTCCACTTCTTTCTTAGTCATGTTTCAGTCTTGAGATATTTTTCTATTTTTTCTGTTTCTAGGATTTGTTCTTTTTTTTTAGAATTCAGATTTGTATGCTGTTTGTTTTCCTTTTCTTATTTAGGCTAAAAGAATTTATCATAAAATAATATTTCAAATTTGCCAATTTACAAAATTACAATATTTAAAGTTAACACACAAAGGGCTCAAAACCTTAGCTTTATTAATTCAGACTTATTCAATAAACTTCATTATTCAGAAACTTTTGTTTCTTTATCTTTCAATCTTAAACATTTCTATTTCGTCACAATTGTCAAGGTTTCTACCCTAGATTGTGAGGATAAGATGTTTCTTAATAAAAAAAAACCCCATATTGTAGATGTTGGGATTTGACATATTTTGAGATTATTGGAAGTGCCGATATTGAATATTTGTTGAGATGAAGTTATTAGAATTTTTTTTTTTATATATTAGAAGTGTTAATATTTTTTCTTTTATGATAATTACTTGCTTAGTTGCATTTAGGTGCATTTCAGTGTGTCATATCAATTCAAGAGAGTTCTTCATTTTGTTTAGGAAATTTCTGTTTCTCACTTCATGTGGTTTAATTTTAGGGAAATTATCATTACACCACCTCTATTTTGCCTTATGTTCATCTAACCACCAAACAAATTCTAACATTTTTTTTTAAATTTGTATCAATTAGCCACTTTTGCACTAACACCATTAAATAATTTAAATAAAATGACAATTTTACCCCTAAATAAATTAAAAGACCATTTTATTTTATAAAAACTTTGAAAAATAAAAAATTACAATTATAAAAATACCCCTAAATTTAATAAAAATAAATCCTAAAATTAGAATTTTTATTTTTTAATACAAATTATTTTAATAAAAAAGGTATAATTATAAAAATAACTGCAAAATTTTGGGTTTTAATAAAAATCCCCTAAATTAATAAAATTTTGTGATTTATTTTTAATAAATAAATTCATTTATTTTTAATAAATAAATTCATTTATTTTAATAAATAAATTCATTTATTTTAATAAAAATTTTGTAATATTACAATTTTCAATAAATAAATTCAAGTATTTTTATTAAAATTTTGCAAAATTATGATTTTTTAATAAAAATAATTATTAAATTTTGTAAAATCTAACTTTAATAAAAATTAGCTGAGCTTCTTTATTTGAGATTTATTTATTTTATTAAATTTAGGGGTATTTTATTATTATAAAAAAAATTATTTTTCAAAGCTTTAATAAGATAAAATAATATTTTAATTTATTTAGGGGTAAAATTATTATTTCGTTTAAATTATTTAACTGTGTTAGTGTAAAAGTGGCTAATTGATACAAATTAAAAAAGAAAGGTGGTGCAGAGAACATGTTAAAATTTTATGGTGGTTGGATGAAAATAAAGCAAAATAGAGGTGGTGCGGTGATAATTTCCCTTTATTTTATTTTTGATAGAAGTACATTTATAAAATAAAAAGAAAAAATGAATTAATTATGAATGTACGTAATTTGTTAGAAACATTCTTAAGTATGTTAGTTCCTATTTGTCCTCAAATATATATATTCAATCAACATTAGGAGAAAATAAGGAGTCTATTTATCCGCTCCATTAACTTTTGTGTAGATAGTTGGTTACTATTCAGGCTATAGCCTGGGTTGCCACAATTATGTTTTCTTGGAAGCAAGGAATGTCTTCCAATTAATCATGACCAAGAAAATTCAATTTACTTTATCTTCATAGTAGTGTACTGGAACGTGCTAGTATAAGAAATTTTTATCACTAATCAAAGTTGGCGTGTTAGTAAAATAAAGGGAAAGTATCACTGCACCACCTCTATTTTGCTTTATTTTCATCTAATTATCTCAAAATTCAACATGTTCTCTACACCAATTATTTATTTATTTATATCAATTAGTCCACTTTTACACTAACACTGTTAAATAATTTAACGAAAGGATGATTTTACCCCTAAAAAAATTAAAAGATTATTTTATCTTATAAAAGCTTTGAAGAATATAAAAATTATAATTATAAAAATACCCCTAAATTTAATAAAAAATAAATCCCAAAATTAAAATTTTTATTTTTAATAAAAAATTATAATTGTAAAAATAACTACAAAATTTTGGGATTTAATAAGAATCCCCTAAATTAATAAAATTTTGTGATTTATTTTTTAATAAATAAATTCATTTATTTTAATAAAATTTGGCAAAATTAAAATTTTTAATAAATAAATTCAGTTATTTTTATTAAAATTTTAGAAAATTATAATTTTTAATAAAAATAATTATTAAATTTGAAAAAATCTAAATTTAATAAAAATCAACTGAGCACCTCCATTTGGGATTTATTTTTATTAAATTTAGGGGTATTTTTAAAATTATAATTTTTTATTTTTCAAATTTTTTATAAAATAAAATGATCTTTTAATTTATATATGGGTAAAATTATCTTTTCATTTAAATTATGTAACAGTATTACTGCAAAAGTGGCTAATTGAAACAAATTAAAAAAAAATGTGTTGTAGAGAACATGTTAGAATTCTGTGGTGGTTAGATGAATATAAAGTAAAAAAGAGGTGATGCAGTGATAATTTCTCTAAAATAAATTACAAAAATTTAGAATAATTTAATTTTCTTTTCTTATTTCTTACTGTCAAGAATTTTCATACCTAGGATTGTTTCAAATTACAATTTAAAACATGTGTAATTTAACTTAATGATTAACATTCAAAAATATATCACTCAAAAAACTTTTTAATTTATTTGTGAGATTAGGGGTGGGCATATTTTAACCGAACCGATCCAAACCGATCATTTGGATCGGTTTCATTAGTAAAAACACTGGTTTCGGTTTATTGGATTGCAAACCGACATCACTCGGTATGGATTTTGGTTTGGAAGGATCCAAATGGATTCAAACCGATCCAATCCAAAATTTAAAAAGCTTTAAGATATATGATGTGTCAATTTAGTATTGGATTATTAACAAAGGAAATGTACACTTTCATACACAATACCATACCTTTTACTATAAAAACAAAAACACAAACCTAATTTTCCAACACTCACGGCTGCCTCCGCCTCCACCTCCAGTGCTTCCTAATTCCTATCATTCTCAACTCTCTCAATCTCAATCGCTCATTCTCAAGTCTCCTGAGGTATGTTTTGATTTTATTTTTCTTGCTAAGATTTTATTTCATTTTAGTCAAAAGTTAAAATGGATTTTGGTATAATTGATGATAATTTATTTGATTAATTAATTCCATAACTAATCTTTTAATCTTTATTAATTATAGAAGCTCTCACCTCCTGTCGTTCTCAACTCTCTCAATCTCAATCGCTCATTCTCAAGTCTCTTAGTCATAATTTCACAAATCGGAACCTGAGCCCTGAGGTATGTTTTGGTTTTATTTTTCTTGCTATGGTTTTATTTCATTTTAGTCAAAGCTAAAATGGATTTTGGTATAATTGATGATAATTTATTTGATTAATTAATTCCATAACTAATTTTTTTATCTTTATTAATTATAGAAGCTCTCACCCCCTGTCGTTCTCAACTCTCTCAATCTCAATTGCTCATTCTCAAGTCTCATCGTCATAATTTCAAAAATCGGAACTTGAGGTATGTTTTGGTTTTATTTTTCATGCTACGATTTTATTTCATTTTAGTCAAAGTTAAAATGGATTTTGGTATAATTGATGATAATTTATTTGATTAATTAATTCCATAACTATTTTTTTAATCTTTATTAATTGTAGAAGCTCTCAACATGGAAGATAATTCTAATATGAATGATATCATGGAAGATGGAGAAACATTGATGGATGATTTTCTAGAACCTAAAAGTAAGAAATCTAAAATAGGGGATGGTCGTCTTCATGACAGTGAAAGGGGTTCAAAAGCTTGGCCTCATTATATCAAAGATGAAGTGAATAAGACATGTAAGTGCAAATATTGTGGGAAGCAGTATAAGTGTGATAGTAAGTTTAATGAGACTTCTAATTTGTGGACTCACTTAAGAGAATAATGTGAAAAATATTGGGCTACTTTAGATGATGAGACTCAAACTAAACTAGCACGCTTCCGTGCTAAGAAAAAAAAGTCTAATATGGCAAGTGATAGTGGCACTGGGAATACTGTGTATGGTAGTGGGTTGGGGCTTGCTGGAAAGTTTGATAAGGAGGATTGTAGGAAGACTGTAGCTATGTATTTTATTCTTAATGAGGTTCCATTTAGGGAGGTAGAGTCTTATGGGTTTCATCTTTTGTGCGATAAACTTTGTCCTAGATTTGGCCCTCCTTCTAGGAGAACACTTGTTAGAGATATATATCAATTGTATTTAGCTGAGAAGGCAGCATTGAAAAATATGTTTATTGCAAATAAGTATAGAGTTTCTATTACCACAAACACTTGGATTTCCATACAAAATTTTAATTATATTGTTGTGACAGCCCATTGGGTTTATCATAATTGGAAATTGCAGAAGAGGATTTTGATTTTTTTTCCAAATAACAAGCCACAAAGGGGATTCAATTGGCAAGCTCATTGAAAAATGCTTGCTTGATTGGGGTATAGAAAAAGTGATGACTATTACAGTTGATAATGCGAGTGCTAATGATGTTGCTGTCAATTATTTGAAAAAAAAGTTGAAAAATTGGAAGGGCGATGCAATGATTTTAGATGGAGATTGTTTACATTTACGGTGTTGTGCCCATATTGTTAATTTGATTGTGGCTGAAGGGATTAAAGAGATGCATGACTCAATTGGAAGAGCGATGCAATAATAAGCCGACGATGGAGCTTCAGCCATGTTTCTGAAAGCCCAAAGAGCAGTGAAATTAGACGTTCAAGAAAATGCTATTTTCACGCAATGCAAAATAAGATATTCGAATTAACGGACGAAGTAATCGTTTCTCATTCGTCCACATATGCCAGCATCTCCAAATGGATTCCTAAGCCAGGGTCACCTTGCATGAGTCATGACAGCCAATAACTCCGGGTGAAATGCATCAGCCATCAAGCTTGACGGATTAAAAAATTCATATTCCTGTCGTAGCATTTTATGGAAGTTATTGTTGAACCTTGAGGAACAGAAAGTAGATTGGGAAGCCTAAAATGGCACGCAGGGCCCACGGGTTTTGCTGGGCGGGCCCATGGGCCTATATTTCTGTTAAATAACTGAGTGAAACTATTGGCACCTCCTTCCATTGTGTTTGAGACCCCAATGTCGGCGTGGTTCTCACAAACGGTCTTAAAAAAAGAAAAATTGTTTTTCTCTGTCATTCTCTCATCCAAATCCAAGTAAAATGAGTAAATTTTTCAAGGAGAAAAATAAATTGAGCAATGGTTATTCATGATGCTCAAAGATTCATGCTCAATCAAAAAGACGAAAAGTTAAAAAAAAAAAAAATCTCATCCCATGGGCTGAGTGCAGAATTTTTGGGTTGCTTGCTCTAATTGTTTAATTTCTTTAAATATATTTGCTTATGGATGGCATAAAAATAAATTTAATTAGCTAGAAGCTTGTCCTGTAAATTCAACGCTGGAATGTAATCATCGAATAATAAAGTGTCCGAAGTGTAAAGTGTTGGGATTATGTGCTCTTTAAAATATATTTATTTATTTATTTTCTTATTAATAAAATATTTGAGATATTTTTCAAAAATCTTAATTGCATAAATATTTTGAATAAGGTCCGTTTAATCATATTATATGTATTTATGTGATCATCATATGGATTCACAAAAGACATAAATACAAGTTATCTTATGATTAAATAAATTAAGTTCGCAGTTGATAAATAGAGTTGGACACTTTATTTATGTTTAGATTGGAGTAAATTCATTAAATGATTTATCTTAATTATGTGTGAATTTACTGATATAGTTTGACTACATTAAACTGGATCACAATGAGATTTGATTAACCTTAAATTGACTGTCAGACTTATTAAATCTTATAGGCATTGATTTTATTACAATATTAATCTTGAGTTAATTATAGTTTCATGTTTGTGATTGTCATTTCATTTGAGTTACCAATGGGTGTGACATACATTTGTAATCAAAATTACCTGGTATCTTGGTGGAAACAATTATAAGCAGTGAGATTGTAGATTAAAAATATAGAATTTGTACAACACATCTCTTGACGGGTTTTTGGTATTTGACCAAAGAATTCTCTAGCCAGAGTGTGTCAACATAATCAATATGTTGAAAATGATCATTAGAGAAAATCAGTAAGTGTCAAGGAATAAGATGTAATTAAATTGATTGGATAATTGAGATATCAATTTAATTAACGATATGGTACAAACGATTATTCAGTAAAGAAATCAATGTGGTATGGATCGAATTATTATTCGAGAACACTATCCTAGATAGTATATAAGTATGGAGGTCAGTTCCAAATTTTTAGTGGAGTAAATTTAGAATTAAATAATTAAGCGAGTTTAATTACATGCCTAATTATTGTAGCCACTATTGCTTGTACCCATATGATCCCGGGTTAGCTCATTTAATTAACTGCACCACTACTGGATTAATAAGTACGATAACTAGTTATTTGGGTTAAAAGCATGATTATATTATTTAGTGAGAGGCTTCATTTAATATGTTTGTGTGTAAAGGGCTTTGTATTATATTACAAGATGGGCCCTTATAATAAGAACAAGTAACGTCATTTTTGGTTTTATTTTTTTAATTTAAATCAAATTTGATTTAATAGAATTAAAAAAAAAGAATATTAATATGAAGTCTAGGATTTTCACTAAATAGAGATATAAAAATATTTTTTTCTCTACAAAAGAGACATAGGAGCTACAATATATAGATCAGAGAAAAAAAGTTTTTCTCTCTAACTTTGAGAGAAATATTTTCTATTACTACTTGCTTTTAGTAGTGATAAAGATGTCCACATGTCAAGAGTAGATCAAACTTGAGTCATAACCTGAAAGATTGTTGGTGAAGAATCGTGATCTAATAAGATTGGTGGCGATAAATCGTGATTTAGGAGCCTAAATCACTTCTATGAAATAGCAAATGTATGATTTCTATATTATAGTACTTCTATATGTTGTATGAGAATCGCGATCCAAATATTTCCTCTACAAAATATCTTTAAACCAACAAAAAGAAACAATGACGAAGCCTGTTAATGACAAAGAACCTCATGCACAATTACAAGAATCTTGTACTTTGCGAGATCGCCTTTTAATGTCACAACTTTGGTTGTTGATAAGTTTATTAACTAATGTTTGAGAGGCAAAAGTTAATGCAGTACACAAACTAGAGGTTACCTAGGGTTTGTGTGATGTGCCTAAATGGCATATTATGGTGCATTATAATGTATTAGAATGAGTTTTTAATGGCCAAATACATCTTTGGTATTAAATTAATATCAACAATATTTTAATACTATGATTCTATGTTCTAAACACAGCCTTAGAGTACAAACTCATTTTTTTCTTTCTTGCTATTCACGAAAAATTTAGTTAAGAACATTCACACCAGTGATTGGATTTCATCATCAATTACTACACTACATGTAAAAAATCTCTTACGTATTTATTAATTCGGACTTTAAATTTAAACTAAAAGTAAGTAGAAATTGTCTTATATATGTTAGGCTTATGAGCCCATGGGACCTTGCTAGTCAATATCTTGGAATAATACTCCACCCAAAGGTGCCTACCTAATGCCAATGTACTGTCGCTGTCTCTGGTGTATTCATCATGAAGAAGCATGGCGTTTGTAATTGATTCTAGATGAAAGAAAAATTAAAGAAAATAGAAAGCCTAGCTAGTGATTGAATGTACATTGGAGAATTTGTTGTCGCAGGCAAAATCTTTTAACTACTTTCCTTAAGTGCACTTTTGACAATTATAATTTAGTAAGCTCTTTTTATTGTCATCTACACAAAAAATCATCGTCATAAATGGTATTAGATTTCAATGCAAAGATTCATTTATTTCTCATTGTGATCTTGTCTTAGAAAATTTTGATCACCTCAACTTTAGATTCATTATATTTCTCTTTGAGATCTTCTCTTAGAAAATATTGATTCTCTCACCATTTTTTAATTGAATATTGTTTTCAATACAATCACAGTCAATTACAATAGAAGTCTGCTAAAATGGACAATCGATTCGGAGGTTTATTGAAATGTATAATCAACTCATGAACCTAACATATAAAAGTCCACTATGAATGAAACTAATTAATTGAAGCGTAGTATAATAATAAATTTGCATAGTCATTAGGAAGACTCGAATTCTCCACGTTAGAGTTAAGGAGGATTTGTCGACTAACCCATTCAAGAGGTTATTCACAATTCTCTTGCCATTTTAAACATTCTTGTGGAATTTGTTATTTAACATACGTGCATGTTCATGTGAATTAGTCTTATGCTGTAGGTTTTAGAATTGATTGTATTTTGAATAAGACAGCAAATCTTTTATATTTGTACGTTGAATAATCTCACCAAAAAAATTTTAAATTTAGACCAATTTGATTTAATTTCCAATCAAATCTTTTACTTAAGTTAGACCTTATTATTATTATTATTATTACAATATAGTTCTTATGCATTATTATTATAATATATATTCCTTGTCATTATGTCTAACAAGTGGGTAGAAATGAATCTAACAACAAGAGGTGTGTTAATTACTTGTGCATCTTTTATATATATAGTCATTCTTTAGTGAGCGCAGACGCATAATAAAATACAAAAAATACGTATTTAAATTTATGGAGATTGTATTTTTTTCCTAGTATCCTCACTTTATTAAAATGATGGTGTCCTTAATAAAAAAATTATTATTATTATTATTATTATTATTATTATTATTATTATTATTAGGGTAAAAACTCGTTTAGTCCATATATTGAGGTTAGTGTCCGTTTAGTCCTTATATTTTTAAACATACCTCAAAGCATCACTATCATTAAATTATTGATATCCTTGCCATTACCTTTTGTTCATTTTGACTTATTTTTACAATATTACCATATTACAATAATGTTCCTTTTTTTAAACATTATTAAAAAGAAAAATTAAATTACTAGTTTAACACCAAAAAAAAAAATAAAAAAAAATATATATTAATTTTTATGGAACACTCTGCTGAGAAGTTAAAATATTAATTTTTTAAAAAAATTGATAACTTAATTTTTTACAAAATTAATTTTTTTTGGACACACATGAGCTTCCACAAAAATTAATATATATCTTTTTTGTTTTTTTATTTTTTTTTGGGTTTAATTTGATAATCCAATTTTTTTATGCATATCTAAAAAAGAAACATTACTGTAAGAGTGTAAAATTGTAAAAGCATGCTAAAAAAAATAAAAATAATGGCATAAGTGTCAATATTTAATAGTAAGGACGTTTTGAGATATTCTTAAAAATATAGAGATTAAATGGGCACTAAACTCATAATATAGGAACTAAACAAGCTTTTACCCTTATTATTATTATTATGTGTGTGTGTATAAACAAGTAAATGTTAACATCCTGCAAAAATCTTTACTCGAAAGGAAACAAGTGGAAATAAAATGTGGTTTAATTAATGAGACATGGGTATGGATGGTTAGGAATTGCCTTTATCACTTAAATGTTGCCATAGGTATGGATGGTTAGGAATTGCCTTTATCACTTAAATGTTGCCTTTATCACATACAAAAACTTCAAATAAAGAAAAATATGGCCAACGTCTCCTAAATTTTCAATTAACACATGTAATGAATCCCAATATTGCTTGTGAATTCTTCTAAAATTCAAAAGAAAATCCTCAAGATCCTTTGATCAGTGCCGAATTCTTTTGAATAGCACGCGGTGAAGGGAAGATCCGGTAGGATTCCATTGATACATCTTAACCGATTTTCACAACTAGATCACAATCAAACGGTTCAAATACATTAAGTTAGGACATTGATCGGATACTGTATTGGATGGCTAGGATTCAAAATCATCATGCAAATGGATTACGATCCTCTTTTTGTTTCAGAGCTGTGATATTTAATACCCGAAATTTATTTCAATAATCCCTCCTTTTCAATTAACCTCATTTATTTTTAAAATTACAATTATTTATCATTGTTTTTTCACATCTCTTATAATCTCATTCCTTATAAAAAAAGTATCAATATCTAGCATAATTTAGCTTAAACAAAAAACTGGCCTTTCTGAATTGTGGAGCTGGAAGTGCAATTAGCAGTAATGAAAGGAAAATGTGTAAAAAATCGACATAGTAAAATCAATCATATGTGATCTTCATTTGCTTCCTTGGGTTTCTCCTCCTCCTTTTTGACGGTAGCTGGTGTACCATCTCTGTCACCACTAGTGGCAACACCAGGACAACTACTACTGAAGTGCATCACCATATCGAATCATTCAAAATCAAAGAGCTCGGAGAACAAACTCTGCAATTAAAGAGTCAATATTCACATTTGCAACCTTGATCAATATTCACATTAGTAGGGTTTATTGGGAAATGGGGGCTAATGAGATAACTGGCATAAGTTAAATATCAATACTCCTTATTTTATTCACTCTTAACTTTTCCTTGACTTTATAATGAAAAATATAAAATTAGACGGTCAATATTGAATTATACAGTAATTAGTATTTTATTGATAATTAAATTTATATTTCAATACTTATTTTTTTGCTTTTCTCTCATCATGCTTTTGTCTCGTCACAATTTTCTCTATCATTGCAATTTTCTCTCTTATTATAGAACTCCAGTCTTCTCTTTCGTTGTAATTTTTCTTTACTCATCTTTAATCAAGAATAAAAGGAGTTATTGTCTTTTTCACTACTTCAAAAATTGTGAAATATTAAATAAGAAATATATAATGGCTAATTTAGGGACCAAAGTCTTGTCTTCTTGACAAGTGTGTTTGTCTTGTCTTTTGACAAGTTGACTTTTGTTCTTCGTTTCTTAATATTTTCTTAGTCGCTCTATCGGTCTTCTACGAAGCGTTTCAATTTTGTCACAAAAATGGCTTGTACGAGCACAGACACCGAGGCTGACCTGAACAATTCTTATGCACGGTTTACTCTCGCTGAGGAGGAGGAAGGGAGGATTATTGTGGCGGGTGCAGAGGATGATGACAATGAGGCGCTGTTGGTGTATAAATATTAATGCTATTGATGTCAATGTGCTAGTGTACACAACAAGTAATAAAGTGATGAGTATTTAAGATCGTCTCCACAGGGATTATTGTTATTAGATTTGCTACAGCAATCTTAACAGTGCATATTTTGTGCTAAAATAAAATAAAACAATTAATGAAACTAATATACTAATTAAATTAAAAATGAAATAAATAAAATGCAACAAAGTAAACTATCATGTCAAGCTCAAGGATAAAACTAATGGGAATATATAGTAGTTGAGTGAATAAACTCTCTTAATGGTCTTGACTATTTTCTAATGGTTGGCTCAGTTGCTGCAGTATTTGCTACAGCACTGGGCAGAATCCTTATGTATCCTCAGCCGTCGCATGTTGGATATCTTATATCTATATGCAACCTAACAACGATCAGTTGTTATGCCAACATAAGATATAACATTACACGCGTATGTTCTATTTACCCTACAAGGTGAATCCCTATGTCTAGTTCATCACTAATTTTAGATTAAACATGGCCCTTTTGGAATAAGTTAAACTCAATCCAGGAAACTCAATCTAAAACCACGTATTGCTCTGATATGTTCTACTAAGATAGGCCTTTTTGCGGCTCTCTCCTAACTTGTATCATTAAATGGGTGATCAACCGAAATAATGAATAAAAATAAATACTATCAAAACAAACTGCTACAGCAAACATGCAACAATACATATATTCAGTCAATAAACCATCAAGATTGTTTATCACTCAACCACAAATAAATTTAGTTCATGGTTTGTAAAAGAAAAATAAAGAACAAAGTTTCAGCCATAAAACACATCCCCATAAATAAATAGAAAAAGAGAAAACAAGAGAAGAATAAGAAGGATTGAGCTCCCAATTGATTTCTGCCAATTCTCCTCTTGTGCAGCCCTTAATCTCTCTCTTGAATCTTGTTTTTCTTTTGTTTCTTTGTGTTTTTCTCCTTCGGTGACGGCTCCCCCTTTTCCTTATGATGTGTGCTTCTTTTATAGTTGAAAATTAGGGTAAACGGAAGCCTAGGGCGCGCATAAATCAGATTAGGAAATTGCAAATCGCAATGCTGCAAGTATCCCGCGTAGAATTTTCTCTGTCATTGTTCCAGGATTGCTACAGCAACGACTACAACAATGTTGCTACAACAACTACACTGTTCCAGATTTGTTTCAATTCTTTTGTAGCTAAGTTCTTCCTCATTTTTGCAAGCCTATTTCATCAGCATTCCTTCCATGAATTATAAGCTTATGGAAACCTACAATTATGCACACAATTTAAGCACGAATTACTTTAAATTAAGCAAAACTCATTAAGACTAAACTAAAATGAATATTTATGCAAAATGTAACAAAAATGCAATAGAATCACATCATTTACTCTCTACATAATATTAATTTAAGTCTAAAAGTGTTATGATAACTCTCATTTCATAGAGTTATCACACCCCCAAACTTAAACTATTACTTGTCCTCAAGTAATGCAACAATGCTAACACTTCAATCAGACAGTCATGCAACAAATAACTTAACTCTGTCATCAAATTTGCAAGAATTCTTCCACCCTCATATCACATTCTTAATCATGCAAAATAGCCTTAGCAGTTCAGTTTTAGACTTTGGCCTCATTCTGTCCAAAGTGTGTGTGTGCCACTTTGATCAAATTCCAGAGGTGCTACAATATTACAGAGACATTGCATATAATTAAAAGGTAGAACACAAATATATTCACATATGGGGGAGTAGAAATCACAAATATACTTAACTGTGCTACAATAATAATAATTTTTTTTTTCAGTTAAACCCTTCAATGCAACATTGAGCTTTCATGTGAATGCCTATCACTTGTAATGACAACACCCAATTACTCATTCAAAGTACATGTCAGAGTTGCTACAGCAACGCATTTAGGATGTTATATCTAGGTCTTACGTTTGGACGCCTTTAACTTAAGGCTGAACATGGGGCTCATGAACAGACCAGGTTACTCAGTATCCTAGGCAGCGGACCTCTTTATTTTTTATTCCTTCATCACAATTTTTTTTTGCTTTTTTTTATATATAATTACTGCAGCACTGCTCGTAGCTCTTGTTGCCTTTGGACTCAAGTTTGCATATGGGGTGCATACTCAACCTTGGTTACTCAACAACTTAAACCATTGGAGCTAAATTTATTTCATAACAGGCACAGTCGAACAAAAATTTTCCCCAAACTTGAGATATTTTCTACTCTTTTTTTCTGTTTTCCTAGCTCTGCTGCAACATTCTCATAAAACTCAACCAAAGTCTAAGTGTCGGGACATAATTTCAACCTCCATCTATAACTATCTCTACTTAGCATTCTCATAAATACTGAATAATACTCAATTTATCTTCATTAGGTTTTCAAATCCATAAACAAATATTAGATAACAGAGCTTTACACAACACACAACACAAACATAAACACACGCACTCAGAAACACAACCCCCCCAAACTTGAGTGGTGTTGTGTCCTCACAAGCACACAAAACAAAACCACATAAACCAGACATGCATACACTAAATAAAAGGACATGCAGAATGAATCAGAA
Source organism: Citrus x changshan-huyou (assembly GCA_039657385.1). Classification (NCBI taxonomy): domain Eukaryota; kingdom Viridiplantae; phylum Streptophyta; class Magnoliopsida; order Sapindales; family Rutaceae; genus Citrus; species Citrus x changshan-huyou. The sequence continues at coordinate 11,112,702 of CM077550.1, forward strand.
AATTAAAACTAAATGAAAGAAAAGTTTGTGCAAAAAGAAGTAAGATGAACTAGCGGGTATGGGGTACTGCCCTGTTGCTGGAAGCACGGCTGCAGCATAGGCTGTAAAGGATCACTTCTTATTTGATCGACTTCTCAAATGCTCCTTATCATAAAATCTTATCAATCCATTTACTGCTGCAAAAGCAAGAAATGCCTCTGTTGTTTGAGAATCTTCTGTTATATGTCATGTTGTAAGTGGTGCTGCAACAATTCCCTCCTGCTCTTTTTGCCCACTTTTTTTTTTTTTTACTTGCTGCAATGTAACATAAAGACATAAAAAATTAGATGCACACTTAAAATAACAAAAAGACAAATTAAATAATTTAAAAGCTAAATTCAATGCCATAAAAACTTGAAACAACTTCCCTTATTGGGTTGCCTCGCAATTAGCCCTTGATTTTAGGTCTTTCAACCTGACTTTTCTTGTTTCCTCAACCTAGATCCTTCAAGAACCGATCATTCTTAGGTTGTTCATATCATCTCCTATATAGTGCTTCACTCTCGGCCCATTAACCTTGAATTCTTGTTGGTCTGGAGTGAGTTCCCTTTGCTGGATTTGCTCGTCAATTCTGAAGGGTTACTTCTCCCCTGACCATGCTATGTTAGCTGCTTCATGATCTTCATCATCAAGTTCTTCAAATGTTACAGCATTGATTTCTTCTTTACTGCAGCAACTGTGTAATCTCTCTGCTACAACAAAGTACACAACACTGATAAAATTACAATATTCAATCTCATCGGGACTCTTCATGACATTCAGCACATTGAATGTAACTTGCTGGTCATTCACCCTCATGGTTAATTCTTCTTTTTGAACATCAATTAAAGTCTTTCCTGTGGCTAAGAAAGGTCTCCCTAGAATGATTGGCACTTCTTTGTCTGCCTCAAAGTCTAGCACAATGAAATCCACCGGAAAAATAAATTTATCCACCTTCACCAACACATCTTCAATCTTTCCTTCTGGATATGCATGAGATCTGTCAGCAAGTTATAAAGTCACTGTTTTTGGTCTACATTCACCAACTCCCAATTGCTTAAACACTGATAAAGGCATGAGATTGATGCTAGCCCCCAAATCACAAAGTCCTTTGCCACTGTATTTAGTGCCAATGGAGCAAGGGATTGTGAAGCTTCTTGGATCCTTCATCTTCTGCGGTATCTTACTCTGAAGCATTCGGCTACACTCTTGTGTTAGAGCAACTGTCTCAAATTCTTCAAGTCTTCTTTTCTTTATCAAGATATCTTTAAAAAATTTCGCATAATTTGGCATTTGCTCTAGAGCTTCCATAAAAGGAATATTGATATGTAGTTGTTTCAGCACTCCCAAGATTTTGCTGAACTGCTTATCTTGTTATTGCTTCTGAAATCTTTGAGGGAAGGGTGGTGGGTGCCTAAACTGTGATGCTGCAACAGGTTGTGCAGACTACTTCTCTTTTGCCATGTTTTGGGTTGGTGCTATAGCCTCGTCCTCCACAAGTGTTGGATAATCATTTTTGGCAAATGCTGCAGCTTGACTGCTCTCACCAGTGTGCTGTGAAGTGGAGGATTGTGACTCTTTTTCAATTTGAGTTTCTTTCTGGATTGAAGTGGGCTCAGCTCTTCTTTTTGGCACCCCAACGGGACTATGAACATCCTTTCCAGATCTCAAGTTAATCACTTTGCAGTGCTCTTTCCCTTCTCTTCTTGGGTCCTCTGTATTACTGGGTAAACTACCTTGAGGTCTGTTACTTAATGCTGCAGCAAGCTGTCCAATTTGATTTTCCAAGTTTCTCAAAGATACAGTATGACTTTGGACAACTGCTTCATTCTTCACAATATAATCCTTAATCAAACCTTCAAGGGAGCTGAGTTGATAATTGTTGATATTTATTTTCTGTTGATTTTGTGGATAAAATCCAGGTGGTTAAGTAGGTCTGTTCTGTCCACTGAATGCTACAACAAGCTGATTCTGATTACTCCATGAAAAGTTCGGGTGCTGTCTCCATCCAGGGTTGTAAGTGTTTGAATATGGATTGTCCTAATTCTGTCTATTGAAGCTGTCCACATAATTGACTGAAGTTGGATTCCCAGGACAATTGTCAAATAAATGCCCTTCTCCACAATAAACGAAAGACACATCAGAAATTTGGTTAACAGTTACCATATTTGTTAATGAAGCTACTTGGGCTGAGAATGCTGTCAAGGCATCTACGTTATGGACTCCTGTTGTTCCTCTTGCTGCAGCTTGTTTGGTTGATGGCCACTAATAGTTAGTATTGGCTATCCTCTCTAAAATTTCATAAGCCTCATTGTAAAACTTAGATAACAAGGCCCCATTTGCTTAAGTGTCCACCATCAATCTAGTGCTTGGGTTGAGACCATTATAGAAAGTTTCCAACTGTATGCACAAGGAATACCATGATGAGTACATTTTCTGAGTAACTCCTTAAATCTCTTCCATGCGTCACACAAGCTCTCATCTTCAAGTTGATGGAAAAATGTGATCTCGTTTCTCAATTTTGCATTCTTAGTTGGCAGGAAGTATTTCATCAAAAATTTGTCAGCCAAATCATTCCATGTAGTGATAGAATCCGGTGGTAGAGAATTCAACCATGCTCTTGCTCGATCTCTCAAAGAAAATGGGAAAAGTATGAGTCTCAATGCTTCCTGCGATGCTCCTACAATCTTGAAAGCATCACTTACTTCTAAAAATAACTTAAGGTGTAGATGAGGATCTTTGGATGGCAAACCATTAAATTGCCCCACTATTTGAAGTATCTGAAAACATCATGGGTTTGAGTTCAAAATTGTCAGCTTGAACGTTGGGTCTAACTATTCCCGGATGTATAGCTTGAGGAGTCAACACTACGTAGTCTCGAATGGCTCTATCTCTATCGTTTTCCATGTGAATAATGTTGTTGTTCCCTGATTGCCTTTGAACACATTGTCCATTCAGACCTTCATGTACACTGACTGGTTGTATCCCGTCTCTACGGTTCAAGTTTCTCAAATCTTGCAAATCATCCATTGCTACAGCAGCTTGTAATTGTCGATGCTCTCTTCTCAATCTCCTTGCAGTTCTTTCAATTTCTGGATCAAACTGGAAGTCAATAGATTTATATTTGCGCATGCAAGGGTTGCTAGATCACCTATCTCAACTGATAACTCTAGGAAATGAGAGTTATTACATCAATTCTAGACTTGAATCAAGATCACTTAGAGAACAAATAAGGTGTTTGTATTACAGTTTGGTTACATTTTGCATAAACATTCATTTTAGTTGAGTCTTAATAAGTTTTGCTTGAATCAAAGTAATTTGTGCTAAAAACAGGTGCATAATTGTAAGTTCTCAGAAAGTCTTAATTCATGAGGGGATGCTGAGACATTAGATGAGCAAGAGGAGGAAAGATGATGGCCATAAAAGAAGAAAAGCACAATCGGGAATAACGCAGTGCTGTCGCGGATGTTAGAGCAACCCGTGCTGTAACAATCTGGGAGCAATGCGGGAGAAAACTTAGGCGCGGGTCAACGCATGTTTCCTAATTTAACGCATGCACGCTTGTGGGCTTTTGTTTACCCTAATTTGCAGTATAAAAGGGGAGTGTGCACCACATGGAAAGGCGGCAAGGGAATTATCATTAGAATAATTACAAAGGAAAGAAGAAGAAGATCAGAGTTAAAGGGTGCTGTTTCGGCAACATTGGAGAATCATGCAGGATTATTTGGATTTGTCTTTCATCGTGCTCAACTTATATTTATCTTCTTCCTTTAATTGTTTTGATGTATTTTGAGAGCAATATATTTATGTTTATTTGTCTAATTCAGATTATGAACTAAATTTACTTGTAGTTGAGTGACAAATAATCCAATGAGTTCTTGACTGTTTTTATATGTTGTTATGGCACTGCTGTAGCATTTTACTCTAGTAGTTTTGTATGAATATAACTGTTATTTCGGTTGACTACCCATTTAATAGTTTCAGTTAAGATAGACCAGCAAAAGGGCATGTCTTAGCGGATATTATTAGAGTACTACTTGATCTTACGTTGAGTTTCCTGGATTAAGTTATCTTGAATCCCATAAGGGCAATACTTGAAGTTAAGATTTGTGACACACTAGACATAGGTGATCACCTTGTAGGGTGGAGAGACTAAAAGTTATAATGTCGTACCATAAGTATATCAACAACTGGTCATTGTTAATAGATTTAAGGGTATGAGACTTCCAATATGTGATAGTTGAGGATACAGATTTATTCTGCCCAGTGCTGCAGCATCTGCTATAACAACTGATGCTAATTTGATAAACAACAGTCACCCCATAAGCAGAGTTTGATCATTCAACTACTATAATCTCAATTGAATCTAAGATACATTTAACCTAGTTTATTTCATTACGGTATTATTTTATTTAATTCTTTCACAATCCTCAATTACTTTAGAAATCACATTACAATTGTTTGCGTCGGTCCTAAGTTGATTTGCACTAGTGTGATTGCTTTAACACTTTGAGTAACATCAACCCCTCTAGAGAGGATCTTGAATACTCATCACTTTATTACTTGTTGTGTATACTTGCACATTGGCATTGGTAGTAATTGCTTATTAAAAAATTAACCAACATCAACAAAATAAAAAAATTAAAATAAAATAAAAAATTAGCACTGTTAAAACTAATTTCACAAATCACAATGAACAATCAATCCCCGGCAACGGCGCCAAAAACTTATTGGTGTATAAATATTAATGCTATTGGAATCAATGTGCAAGTGTACACAACAAGTAATAAAGCGATGAGTATTTAAGATTGTCTCCACAGGGATTGTTCTTATTAGATTTGCTACAGCAATCTTAACAGTGCAGATTTTGTGCTAAAATAAAATAAAACAATTAATGAAACTAATATACTAATTAAATTAAAAACGCAATAAATAAAATGCAACAAAGTAAACAATCACGTCAAGCTCAAGGATAAAACTAATGGGAATATATAGTAGTTGAGTGAATAAATTCTCCTAATGATCTTGACTATTTTCTAATGGTTGGGTCGGTTGCTGCAGTATTTGCTACAGCACTGGGCAGAATCCTTATGTATTATCAGCCATCGCATGTTGGATATCTTATATCTATACGCAACCTAATAGTGATCAGTTGTTATGCCAACATAAGATATAGCATTACATGCTTAGGTTCTATTTACCCTACAAGGTGAATCCCTATGTCTAGTTCATCACTAATTTTAGATTAAGCATGGCCCTTTTGGAATAAGTTAAACTCAATCCAGGAAACTCAATCTAAAACCAAGTATTGCTCTGATATGTTCCACTAAGATAGACCCTTTTGCGGCTCTCTCCTAACTTGTATCATTAAATGGGTGATCAACCAAAATAATGAATAAAAATAAATACTATCAAAACAAACTGCTGCAGCAAACATGCAGCAATACATATATTCAGCCAATAAACCATCAAGATTGTTTATCACTCAACCACAAATAAATTTAGTTCATGGTTTGTAAAAGAAAAATAAAGAACAAAGTTTCAACCATGAAACACATTCCCATAAATAAATAGAAAACGAGAAAACAAAAGAAGAATAAGAAGGATTGAGTTCCCAATTGATTTCTACCAATTCTCCTCTTGTGCAGCCCTTAATCTCTCTCTTGAATCTTGTTTTTCTTTTGTTTTTTTGTGTTTTTCTCCTTCAGTAACGACTCCCCCTTTTCCTTATGATGTGTGCTTCTTTCATAGTTGAAAATCAGGGTAAACGGAAGCCTAGGGCGCGCATAAATCAGATTAGGAAACTGCAAATCGCAATGCTGCAAGTATCCCGCGCGGAATTTTCTCTGTCGTTGTTCCAGGATTGCTACAGCAACGGCTACAGCAACTGCACTGTTCCAGATTTGTTTCAATTCTTTTGTAGCTAAGTTCTTCCTCATTTTTGCAAGCCTATTGCATCAGCATTCCTTCCATGAATTATAAGCTTATGGAAACCTATAATTATGCACACAATTTAAGCACAAATTACTTTAAATTAAGCAAAACTCATTAAGACTAAACTAAAATAAATATTTATGCAAAATGTAACAAAAATGCAATAGAATCACATCATTTACTCTCTAAGTAATATTAATTTAAGTCTAAAAGTGCTATGATAACTCTCATTTCATAGAGTTATCAGGCGCCTAAAATTGATTTCCGTTACTGCCTTGTGGGTAGGTTTTTTACGAACAAAGTGATTAACTTTCCAGCCATGAAGAACACTATGGCGTCATTATGGAAGCCTGGCAAAGATGTTTGCATTAAAGATTTATCATCCACACTATTTCTCTTCAGCGGCTGGGGATTGATGAACAACCTCAAAATGTCCCCTTATTTCATACGTCTTTTTGGATCCAAATCTACAATCTTCCTATCGGATTCCAATCAGAGAAGATCCTACAAAGTATTGGTAATTATGTGGGCAAGTTTGTGGAGTCGGACGAAAACAATCTTACAGGGATATGGAGGAACTATATGAGGACTCGAGTATCCATTAATGTTAGGTAGCCTCTCAAGCGTAGGATGCGGCTCAAGAAAGCAGGTGGGGACTGGATGTGGGTGGATTTCAAATATGAAAGATTGAACATATTTTGCTTTATCTGTGGTCTTCTCGGGCATACAGAGAAGAATTGTCCATCTTTGTATGAGCAAACTACGGCTATTATAGCCAAGCCGTATGGCCATTGGATGAAGGCGCCTACACGAAGAAACTTGATGAACTCTAGCGACCGTTGGCTGAGCTCAAATCCACCAGGGGAGGAGGAGATGAAACTTGGAAGTTGCACTAATTCCATTGAGGCTATGGTAGTTGATTTGGAAGATGCTGTGAAATCAGGCTTAAATGAAGGCAATAATAATGATAGGGGCAAAGCTAATGGGATTGTGGATAATATAATAGGATCTCTACAATGCCTGACAAATCGTGGTCAACTGCTTGATAAAGGAAAGGATGTGGTAGTATCTCTTAAAGTTCTTGGTCAACCGCAGGAATATACTGAAGAGTTTAATTCGGGTATTATTATTATAGATGCTAAAAGGAGAAGGGCTCACAGTGCAGTGCAACATGAGTTGAGTTGTGACAAGGCTAAAAACACCCAAGTGATGGATAATGTGGTTGAGTCAAAAAATGGATTAGTGATGGGTTCTGTTTCACAGGCCCACCGAAAACAATGAGTTGCATAAGTTAGAATTGTCGTGGGCTGGGCCACCCACGGACAGTTCAGGTGTTGATGGACTTGGTCAGAAATAAAAAGCTGGATTTTCCCTTTTTAATGGAAATTTTATGTAGTCGAGAAAAATTAGAGAGTTTGAAGCTTAAGTTGGGTTATGCTAATTTGTTTATAGTAAATAAAGTGGGCCGAAGTGGTGGGCTTGCCCTTTACTTGACATTAGCTTACAAAGTTCAGCTGCTTAAATTTGGGCGTACTTTCATTGACGTTCAAGTTGAAAATGCAAAAGTTGGAAAATGGCAGTATACTGGGTTCTATGGCTTCCCTGAGACGAGTAGAAGGCGTGATTCGTGGGAGCTACTTCGTTCCTTATACTCAGTTTCCTCTTTACCTTGGATCTGCATTGGTGATTTCAACGATCTTTTGCATATCAGTGAAAAATGGGGCAGGTGCGAGCATCCAAATTGGAAGCTTAATGGGTTTCGAGCAGCTGTTTCAGACTCTAGATTGGTCGATTTAAGCATGTATGACTATCAATACACATGGGAGAGGTTTCGGGGCACGATTGACTAGGTGAAGGAGTGTTTGGACAGAGCTTTGGCTTTCAGTGCTTGGATTTCCCTTTTCCCGAGAGCTGGAGTGCTGAGCTTGGAGGCTATGTGTTCCGATCACTTGCCAATTTTTCTGGACCCATTCCCGCAAACTCATTATCCTAGGATTAAACGGTTCAGATTTGAGAATGTTTGGCTTCGTGAGTAGGATTGTGTTGAGGTTGTTACAAAGAGTTGGGAGTTATCAACTGGTCTTTCAATTCAATCTAAACTTTCTCTTTGTGGGGCTGAGCTTATGCGTTGGGGTGGTCACCTTGCTTGTGATTTTATTAAGCGGCTGGCATCTTGCAAGCAAAAAATGGGGTCTCTTCAGGGGTGCCGATATTCAACGAGTTTGGCTGAATTTGTGGAAACACAGAAGTGTTATAATGAATTGTTGCACAGCCATGAGGTATTTTGGAAACAAAGGTCGAAGTCGTTATAGTTGAAGGAGGGGAACATGAACTCTCGGTATTTCAATTCCACCATTTCTACGAGGAAAAGAAAGAACACGATTGGGCGATTACGGAATAATTCTAGTCAGTGGTGCACTAATTCGACTGAGGTAATTTTTTTAGTTATGGAGTATTTCTCAAATTTGTACCACTCAGAAGAAAGTGCTAGTGAGGATATTTTATCCTGTGTTGCAAAGAAGATTACAACGGAATAGAACCAGAATTTATTAGAGCCTTTCACGGCTATTGATGTTCGTGATGCACTCTTTTGCATGCACCCTGATAAGTCCCCAAGGCCAGATGGAATGAACCCTGCCTTCTATCAGAAGTTTTGGCACATTGGAGGTGACGTGACTGCTGTGTGCTTAAGCTTCATTGATACATGTGAGTTCCCTGTTGGATTAAATGCTACTGCAATAGTGTTAATTCCAAAAAAATCTCAGCCTGAGTATTTAACAGATTTACGACCAATAGCTTTGTGTAATATTCTTTATAAGATTGTGGCTAAGATGTTAGCTAATCGTATGAAGAGTGTTCTTAGCTCGATTATTTCAGAAAATCAAAGTGCTTTTGTGCCTGGGAGGGCCATTACTGATAATATCCTAACCTCGACAGAGATTATGCATTATTTAAAGCAGGAGAGGCAAGGGAAGACAAGGACTGCAGCTTTAAAAATTGACATGTCTAAGGCGTATGATAGGATTGAGTGGGGTTATTTAAAGACTATGATGTTGAAGTTGGGATTTACTAAGAGATGGGTTAAGTTAATCCTTTTGTGTGTTTCTACTGTCACTTATAAGGTTCTCCGAGGCAACGAGGAAGTGGGGCCTATCGTCCCTAGTAGAGGTTTGAGGCAGGGAGATCCTTTGTCTCCATATTTGTTTATCATTTGTGCGGAAGGGTTGAGTTTATTACTTTGAAAGCACGAGAGGGCAAGTTTGATGCATGGAGTTCGGCTGGCTAGGGGAGCTCCGATAGTGACTCATTTCTTTTTTGCGGATAACTGTTTTCTTTTCTTTAAGGAAAATCCACAAGAGGCTCGGATTATAAAACAATCATTTGCTATCTATGGGGCAGCCTCGGGTCAAGTGGTGAATTACAATAAATCATCGATATCCTTTAGTGCTAATGTTAATGCTGCCGCGACTCAGCAAGTGTGTGACATTCTGGAGGTAGCAGTTACTAGCAATCATGGATCCTATCTTGGCCTGCCATCTTCTATTGGTCGAAACAAGAATGAGGATTTTCGATTTATTCGTGACACGGTTTGGCGACGTCTCCAAGGTTGGAATCAGAAGCTGTTATCGAGAGCGGGGAAAGAAATTCTATTGAAAACAGTTGCACAGGCAATGCCTAACTATGTAATGAATTTATATCTTTTTCCGTTGGATCTTTGTCAAGAGCTAGAGCGAATGATGAACTCATTTTGGTGGGGTAATAATCGAAGTGGCAGCAGAGGGATAAATTGGATGCGGTGGGAGAAATTATGTAAGCCTAAAGTTCATGGGGGAATTGGCTTTAAGCAGCTCCACTCTTTTAACATTGCGATGCTTGGAAAGCAAGGCTGGAGGCTTTTATCTAATCCCGATAGTTTGGTGGCGCGCATCCTTAAAGCTAGATACTACCCGCTGTCCTCTTTTGGTAAAGCTACTGTGGGTAGCAATCCTAGCTACGCTTGGCGGTCTATTATGGCAGCACATACAATGATTATCCAAGGTAGCGTATTCAAATCGGTAATGGATGTAAGACCACGATTGAGGGCTCTCCTTGGCTTTCAGATCTGGACCATGGTTTTGTTACTACTCCCTGCCTGATGTCATAGCAAATGCTCCAGTAAGCAGCCTCATGATACTAGGGCAGCGCAACTGGGATTTGGATGTGCTGGCCGATATCTTTAATGACAGAGATCGAGCTCTTATTACCTAAATTCCTCTAAGTAGCAGAAGAGATGAAGATGCTTGGTACTGGTCTACTGATGCTAGAGGGGCACGATTGGTTATGGGGCTGTAATTCGTAATTCTGAGGGTGAATTCATAGCTGCAAGGAGTAATTGGCTTATTGGTAGTTTTGGTGCTCGAGGCTGAAGCTATTTGTGTGCGAGAGATACTCAGTTGGCTCAAGGGGTTACTCTTCCTTCCTGTTATTATTGAAATGGATAGCTTACAAGTTTTCACTGCTTTAACTATGGCTAGTTTTAGTCCTAATGGTTTTAGTCTTATTATTGATGATTGTAGAGCATTAGCTCAATCTTTAGGAGATGTTACTTTCTCTTTTGTTAGGAGATCTGCAAACTCCTCCGGTCATTCTGTTGCTAGGGTAGGGGGTTCTTTGTCAGGTCCGGGAGAGTGGAGGCATGTTCCACCTCCTTGGTTGGTTTCCTAGTTATTGGTTTAATGAAGTTCTTGTTTCCCTAAAAAAAAAAAAGAAATATTAGATTATAAGTTTACTATTATATTTTTACAAAACCAATTATTTTATTCTATTTTCATCAGTTGATCAGTTAGTTGACTAATAAAATATTAATTTTACCTTTAAAAGAATGTACACAAATATGGTATAAAATATTAAATTTATAGGCTTATAAGGATTATTTTTTGCTAGTTTGTATTTTAAAGGAAACATTACAAATTCCGCCTTAGATATAAGTTAGAAACACTTGTACCCAAATTTAAATGGGTTGTCATTCCTACTCACTTTAAATTTAAAAGCAATAGACTTAATCCCTTAAAACAATTTAAGTTATTTTTCAATGAAGTAGTCCACAATATTGCCCCTAATCATCAATTAAGTTATTTTACAAACCGTAAACATCCATAAAAATGAAATATTATGTATGTATTGTGAAAAAACTTTATTTATATATATTGAATTAATTACCTAATTTACATAATTTTTTATATTTTATTTTCATATTTTCTTGGCTTAAAAATGGAAAAATGTAAACAAATTGGGCATATAGTATTTGAAGCTTTGATGAAGCTTATTTTATGTGTTATCAATGAGAGAATATTTTATCTTATGCGAGAAATAAAATTAATATATAATCCATGATGTGATCAAGGTGGAATATAAAAAAATTATCTTTTTTGGAAAAAATAAAAAAAATGCCAATTTTTTTTAAAAAAAGCTAGGTAATTAACTTATCAAGAACAATATTGTCATATCACACACAAAAAATATTTCATTTTGATGGATATTTACGGGTGTAAAATAACTTAAATCGATTAGGGACAATATCGATATTTTAATTGTAAAAGTACTTAAATTGTTAATGTAAGAGGGTTAACTATAGCATTTTTAAAGTTGAAGGAGGCAGGTTTCATAGCCCATTTAAGTTTGAGTGTAAGTGTTTCTAACTTATATTTGAGGGATGAATTTATAGTTTTCTTAGATATTGAATTTGTAATATTTAATACTTTGCATTTTTTTGACAAAAATTTTTGTTTAAAGGATAAAATTGATTTTTTATTAGTAAACTGACTAGTCAACTAATAGTACTAACAGAATTGTGATTTTTTTCAAACTTTTGAATTTAAAATCACAGTATGATATGGAGAAAGCATTCCACATTGAAAAAGTAAAGTTAGTATTGTTATAAAAATTATAAAAAATCCAAAAGCCGACCAAAAAAAAAAGAAGAAATGTCCAATAAAACTTTCTGCATGAAATGAGTTAAGTCCATTCTCCAAAAGAATGGCCTAGGTACTTAGAAAGAATTTTATGTAAATCACCTAAGCACAAAAATCGACAAAACACCTAAGGGCGTTATTACACAATAATGATTTAGGTTTATTATCTACAAAAATGACTTATGTACTTAGAAAGCATTCTTTGTAGATTGGATAAAGGAAATAATCTACAAAAAAGAATAAATGTATCATTATTGTAGAGAATAGATCTAGATACATAGAAAGTACTTCATGTAAACAACTTATCAAACATACATTCTACAGAAAAAGCCTATGAGCCATTAAACATTCTATGGAATGCGCCTATGAGTAAACAAGTGTGCTATAGAATGAGCCTACAGGGCAATAAAAATTCTATGGAATGAGCTTACAGGCCAAAAATATATTCTACAAACTGCACTTATAGGGTAAACATTCATTTCACACAATGAGCCAATGATCTAACATATATTCTACAGAATGGGCCTACAGGCCAATAAACATTCTGTGAAATGTGCCTACATGCCAAAAACTATTCTATGGAATAAGTCTGTAGACCAATAAATATTCTATAGGGAAAAAATACATTCTATAGAATGCGCCTACAAGACAAATATACATTTTATAAAATACATCTACGCGGAAACAAACATTCTGCGAAATGAGTCTGTAGGCAAACAAACATTTTACATGATGTGCTTATAGGAAAAATTTTACAAATACGGCTACGAGCAAATTTTGTTCGAAAAATGCCATAGGCCCATTCTCCAAAAGATTGGATTAAGACCAATTACTTAGAAAATATTCTAAGTGCCTACAAGCAAAGACTTTGCAAAAATTCAATAATGAATGATATTACGGGCTAGGCTGAACTGAACTGAATCTGCCAAAAATCTGGTTTAATTCAGCTTTTCGGTTTCACTTCAATATTTTCTAATTAAAATATTGAATGAATTAATTAGAAACCGAACCGATTGATTTGCTTCAGTTTTTTGTTCAAAATTTTAAAACTGTTACCAGGCAAAATCTAAAGAAAATTTTGTAATTTTCACATAATACATACATGCACATATAGTTGCCAAGGCTAGTTCTCTGCTAAATATTCAAACCTTAAACCTAAGTTGAAGTTGTTGCCGCTGCCGACTACAAAACTGCTAAAATAAAAATCGTTTCGACAAAAACTATCTTTGCTTCCTTCTGGCTTAATGAATTGTTGTCGTTGCCAATTGAATCATGATCTACCAGACATTGTTCCTAAGGAAAATCAACATAACGATCAACTATAGATCTACATAAACAACTATAGATTTACAAAAGTGACTTAGGTACTTGGAAACATTTCTAAGTAAATGGTGTGTCTACAAAACTCTAAGGGCTTAAATCTATGAAAATTGACATACATCAATTGCAAATGGCAAGTCTTCGATAAAGTGTCAATAGCATAATTCTACAATGATTGACCTAGGTGCTAAGAAAATACTTCTAAGTGAAGTACCCAAAGGGCGAGTTTTCTAAAAAGCACTAAAGGTATAACTCTACAAAGAATAACTCAGGTTCATTCTTTGCAAAGAAAAACCTAACTACTTAGAGTATGCTTTTAAGTGAGATGCCTAAAAGATGAGTTTTTAACAAAGCACCAAAGACATAAGTTACAAAGAATGACCTAAGCCTATTTTTTACAAAGAATAACCTAAGTACTTGGAAAGTACTTTTAAGCAAAATACTTAAAGGGTGAGACTTCGACAAACCACTAAAGGTAATTTTATAAAGAATGACCTAGGTTTACTATACAAAGAATGGCCCAGGTATTTAGAAATCTTCTAAGTAAAAGTACCCGAAAAGCTAGTCTTTGAAAAAATGCAAAGGGCATAATTCCACAAAAATTATCTAGGCTCATTTTTTAAAAGAGTGACCTAGGTACTTAAAAAATATTTTAAGTCAAACATCTAAAGGGAAATGATTGTCAAAGGCGCTGAAAGGCAGGTGCTTACTAAATTGCCTAAGGATAAATATTGACTAAAACACCTAAAGGAAAGTGAAACTTAGAGTGCTTACGGGTGGATGCTGACTAAAATGCATAATGGTGTATTTTGAATTAAATGACTAAGAGTGAATGTTGACTAGAGCATGTAGAGTGGATGTTGGCTAAAACACCTAAAGGCAATAATTGACTAATGAGCTTAAAGGTATGTCGTGAGAATACGCCTAAGGGAGTGCTTTGGCAAAACACATAATGCCATGTCTTGACAAAATGCCTTAGGACAATTAATGAACAGTTTCTTCAAGCCTATTCTTTATAGGAATAATTGATCAAGGGACAAATCCTTGCAAAATATTCTAAGGAAAAAATTCCCTAGGGTGTGTCTTTAAAACATTGGTTAAAAGCGAGTGTTGACAAAAATATTTCAAAATGCCTAAGGGCAATTTATCTACAAGGATTGCCTAGGGAACTCCCACTACTAGAAACATAGTCTTTACTGACACTTGGTTTGTGACACTTTATTAAAAAGTATCAGTATTTTTATACATATGGGCCATTTTCCGTGTTTAACACATAAGTATCACAAATTAATGATACTATGGTGTCTGAAATTTAGACATCAAAAATCTCTAACACTAAAGTATTAGTAATAAAAATAAAATAATTCTGATCATGTAACGGATGGAATTCGAACCGAGGACCTCGAACATCGGAGCATTTAAGTTTAAGAAAAAGACCATTGGGATTTTTTTTTGTGACACTAAGGTATCAGTAAAAGAAAATAAAATTTGAATCTCATTTCAAACTGACATTCGAACCCAAGACCTTTCAAAGCCAAAGCTTTTAAGTTTAAAATTAAAACCGTTGTGACTTTTTGTTAGTTTTGCTACTAAATCAGTAGAATATTACGTTTGTGATATGAATAACTTGAAATGTATTGAGCGCACCTGAGTGAAAATTTTAGCGGTTTTGACTTAAATTTTACAAATAAATAATATATTTTTAATTAGAAACGATATCGTCTCACTTAGAAAAAATAAAGATAAGTAAAACGCATCGTTTTTCCTAACCCTAAGGCTAAAATCGAACTTAATTTTTTTTCTAAGTCATTCACTCATCATTCTTCACATCTCGGTTCTCCTTCTCTGTCAAAGCTAAGTAAACAAAACCCTAAAATCCTATCCCCCACTGTTGATACTGCATATTCTAATCAAACTTCACGTCAATCCCAACAAAGCCCGAAGTAGAGGAATTCTTTTCTATCATGATTTTGTTCTCTCTCTCTTCTCACTGCAATAATTTCATTTCTGAGGGTGCTATTTATTTATTTTTAATTATTATGTTTCCAATTTATAGTGCATATTTTCCTCATGCATGTCGTTTTGTTGCGGTTTAACTATAGAATGGGTTTTAAATTCTAAATTTTTTCTGTAATCTTGATTGTTTATAATTTGGGACCAGTGAAAACATAGCAGAAAGGTAAAGGCAATTGAAGTTGAGTTATTGTACCAGAAGTTTAAATTCAGAGTGGTTTTATAAATGCCTGATTCAAATAAGTTTTATTTCCTCTCTTTCTTTAGTTGCCATGTCGCTGGACTTTGAATTTCATGTACACTTTAACTAGAATTGATGGATACACTGTCAATGCATATTTCAGTTTTTCTCCTTTTCCCCATTTCTCAAAATTGCATTTAAAATTTTGCATGATGCTTTCAATTTTGGGCCTAACTTGTTCCATTTAATTCGTCATTGATAAAGATACATATTCAATTTGGGTCAATTCATCAATCCTTTCCCTATAATGCACTTGCGAGACTTAGTATAAATGCAATATCTCACATGCAAATCCTTCAACAACAACAAGCATTGTCCTTAATTTTTTTTTATGTGATTTCCCTTGTACAACTCTCTGACATAGTAATTAACAATATAATTAAATCTTCATTCATATGTTGACATGTACAATAGCCTTGGCCATTTTAGTGTCACAACTACATGCAGCTTGTTTTTTTTTTTTTTACATGATCTTTAAATTAATAAACTTTTGAAAGGGACCTTTTGGTTGTTTGTATAGGAAACTTTTGTTTGCATTTTAACATTGAATTATTGACTTTCGACTAAAATGTTTAGTTTGTTATTACTTTTTCTTATATCTTACATATTTTAATTGAGTAGCTCTAATCAGTGGAATTAATATGTTCAGTTCAATCTTTGGCTTCTGAAGAATCACAAAAGTTTACGATGTAACACCTGTCTTCATTTGGTAATTCCTTTAAATCACTCACTTTCTTTTAGTTTCTATTATCGTTGTGTTCTGAGTTTTACTTGTACTGACATGTTTTAAATATTGACAAGCATGGTTTTAGTTCATTTTTGTTGCATAGACTCTTCTGGAATTGTTTGTTCTAATATGAAAATAAAATTTTGAAAAATGTGGATGTGGCATGTTTTGTTGGCTTGCTGAATGTGTACATGTATATTTTGCTGGCTTGGTGAATGTGTACATGTATGCTCTATTGGCTTGTTGAATGTGTACAGGTATGCTCTGTTGGGTTGCTGAATGTTTACATATATGCTCTGTTGGGTTGCTGAATGCGTACATGTATTTAAGTGACTCTAAATAATAGAACTTAGATTTATTTTGCAATTTGTATTTTTAATTTAAACCTAAAAGTTTGAAGTTATTTGTGCAATTTAATTAAACTTATTAGGCTAAAAACATCTAACAAATGAACAGGTAATAATACATATTATGGACAAAACTTGGATATTTTGTGATAGATTGTCTGATGAGTATAATGATGGCGTTGATGATTTCTTAGAGTTTGCCATTCTTAATTCTGAAAATAGAATGTCCATTAGATGTCCTTGTACCTCTTGTTGTAATATGGAGTTTTTGACCCCTGAACAAGTGAGGCTACATCTGTTTAAAAAATATTTTCTAGAAAAATATTTAGTTTGGAATTGACACGGTGAGGTGGACCTGAAACCTACCTCTGTAAAATGCCAAGACCAGCCACAAAATTAGCGTTTTAGATGTCCGAATTATAATTAGGTAGATGACATGGTTCATGATGTTTCTGAGCATTATAATAAAGATCCTAGTTCTTTTAAAGACATTCTTGAAGATGTTGAAAAGCCCCTATATCCAAGTTCAAAGCATTCAAAGTTATTAGGTTTAATGAAACTGTACAATATAAAAGGACTTTATGGCTGGTCTGATAGTGGGTTTTCAGTTTTATTGGAAGTGTTAAATGAGATATTGCCAAATGATAATAGTTTGCCTAAGTCCACGTACGAGGCCAAAAAATAATGAAGCTATTAGGCTTAGATTATGAGAAAATACATGCATTTCAAAATGATTGCATTCTTTATAGGAATGAGTTCAAGAATCTTAGTGAATGCCCAAAGTGTGGAACATCTAGGTGGCAAATAAGAAAAGATGGATAAAAAAACATTAGAAAGGGGGTCCCTAAAAAGGTGTTATGGTATTTTTCTATAATTCATAGGTTCAAAAGAATGTTTCAATCACCAAAAACTACTGAAACTTAACATGGCATGAAAATAAAAGAATTAGAGATGGCAAGCTTCACCACCCAGCAGATTCACCAGATTGGCAGTTAATTGACAAGAAATGGCCTGATTTTGCCCAAGAGCCGAGAAATCTTCAGTTGGCTTTATCATCTGATGGGATTAACCCACATGACACACTTAGCACTACTTATAGTACTTGGCCTATTACATTAATAACATTTAACCTTCCTCCATGGTTGTGTATGAAGAGGAAGTTTATGAGGTTATCTCTACTGATATCTAGCCCTAAACAGCCTGGAAATGACATAGATGTATACCTAGCACCATTGATTGAGGACTTAAAAACCCTATGGAATGTAGGCGTCGATGTGTTTGATGCTTATAGGAAACAAACTTTTAATTTACGAGCTGTGTTGATGTGGACGATTAGTGACTTTCCAGCTTATAGAAACTTGTCTGGGTGTACTGTTAAGGGGTACTATGGTTGTCCAGTCTGTGGGACAAACACATATGCATGTCACTACCACATAGTCGGAAAATGTCATATATGGGCCATAGGCTGTTTATTAAAAATCCTCTTAGGCCTTTGTCTAGTATAGAGATCTTAAACTTGGTAGTTGGCATTGACACCAAGTTTGGGAAAAAGGTACAAAAAGAGCCCAAACTATGTGAGGGTGAGGGTCACAGTAAGGGTAAAGATGCGAGTAATAATAAGGGTAAAGGAGAGGGTGAGGGTGAGGGTGAGGGTGAGGATGAGGGTGAGGATTGAAAAAATTGATACAATAATATTTCTTGCTTGATTGAATTACATGCTAATTAGGATAATACATACAATGATGATAAGGAATTCCCGTAACAGTTCTAAGGCTTGACATGAGTGAATTTCCTATTGAGTGTATTATAAAATATGGAAGGCTAGAGAGATTCTTGTCGAAATTATCAAGAAGTTATTGTCCTGCTATCAATCAAATACTTGGTCGTTATAGATGATTCTGGAACTTGATATGTCGTTGGCTTGCACTTTCCTTTCATAGGTTTTGAATGCTTGATTTTTGCTCAAATTCATCCTGTGTATGAATCTCATCAGCCCCCCTCAAATTAGGAACGGTCATGAGGTGAGTTCCGAGTTTGTGCCCAAATTTTAGGAAGAGTTTCTTAGATAGAGGCTTTGCAAATATGTCAGCAATTTGAGATAGAGAAGGAGTGTATCTTGTGTCAAGCAATCCTTATGTGACCTTCTCACAACAAAATGGTAGTCAAGCTTGATGTGCTTGGTGCAGGAATGAAATACTAGATTTTTGGACATGTCTAGAGCACTCTTGTTGTCATATATAAGTGTTGGTGTTGCTACAAGCTTGATGCCAATGTCCTTCAATAAATATGTGAGCAAGGTGAGTTCCACTGTTGTAGAAGCCATGCAACAATATTTAGCTTCGGCGCTAGAACGAGCAACTGTGGCTTGCTTTTTTGAACTCCAGCTGATGCAGTTTGCGCCTAGGTAGATACAGAATCTACTTGTGCTTCAACGAGTGAGAGGACAATCAGCTCAATCCGAATATGAAAAACCATACAACTTTAGTGAGCTTTGTTTTAAATAACTGAGACCAAAATTAAGAGTGCCTTTGAGATAGCGCAGTATGCATGTGACAGAACAAAGATCGGCTTTGGTTGGTTGTTGGAACTTCTGGCAGACACAATTCACTACATGTGCAATATCGGGTCTAGTGAAAGTAAGGTATTGTATACTTCCAACAATTCAACGATATTCCGAAGCATCAATAGGTTCATTATCATTGAATTTTGGTACTTCTTTCACGATCATAGGAGTAGTAATGGAGGTGTTATCTTACATCTTAGTCTTAATGAGCAAATCCCTTGTATACTTAGCCTGCGAAAGGGAAATTCCAGGTGTAAAGTATTTTATTTCAACGTTTAAGAAATAAGTTAGCATACCCAGGTCTTTCAAAGCAAATTGTGAACTAAGTGTCCTAATAATATGTTGTATAAAGGTGTTATTATTTCCAGTGATTATAACATCGTCTACATAAACAAGTAATAAAATAATGCTAAATTCATGATGTAAAATAAACACGGATGTGTCAGTCTTGCTATTTTGAAAACCAAGTTTAATGAGTGCATGGTAAAGATAATCAAACCAAACTCGTGGAGCTTGTTTTAGCCCGTAGAGTGACTTTTTCAGCTTACAGACATGTGATGGTAGTTTAAGATTGACAAAACGTGGGGGTTAGTCCATGTAGACAATCTCATTGAGATGACCATGGAGGAAAGCGTTGCGCACATCAAATTACCTTATTGACCAATTTTGATTCAAAGCAAGGGCCAATACAAGACGAATTGTATGTTTTATGACCGGACTGAAAGTTTCTTCAAAATTAATCTCGGGAACTTGTGTGAATCCTTTGGCTACAAGACGCGCTTTGAATCATTCGATAGTTCCTTTTTCATTATACTTGATTCTGCACACCCACTTGGAACTAATGATATTCATGTTTGCTGGCCTTGGAAGAAGATCCCAAGTGTTGTTTTGCTGCAAAGCCTGAAGTTCTTCCTCCATTGCAGCAACTCATTGAGGATTTTTCAGAGCACTCTTCAAGGTTTTTGGTTATGATATAGTGAATATGTGCAAGGCCAGGTTGGGATTACTTCTAAGTTTCTGTCGAGTAATCATAGGGTGCGAATTTAAAGTAGTGTTTTTTGATAGTTCACTTGGAAGAGTGGAGCTAATAGATTGAATTGGTAATTCAATGGAGAGTCTACTTGAGATATCAGGAAACTCTTTATGGCTGATTTCAGAAGAATTCTTCTCGGTTGAAAATGAGGTGTTTAGCTCATGGTCATCAGTGGCAGAATTTGTGTGAGCCTCAATATTTCCTTCATTGGTTTCATGGCTTGGAGTTGTTGTTTTTGAAGTTTCGGTAAAGTCAAAATTTTTGCTTGTATGGGGTGCATAACAAATTGGTGCTAACATCAGAATATTGTCACAAGAACTAGTGATGGGATTAAGTTCTTCAATGTTTGTGGCAGAAGATGAGAACCACTTATTCTTGACTAGTTTTGGACTTTCCTACAAGGTACCAGAGGAAGATAAGTTAGCAAATGGAAAAGTACTTTCATCGAATACAACATGTTTAGATATATAGACACGTTTGGTTTTTAGATCTAAACAATGATATCCCTTATGTAAAAGACTATATCCAACAAAAACACAAGGTTGTGATTTTTTATTGAATTTATTTTTGTTGTAGTCATTTAAATAAGGGAAACATATGCATCCAAAAGTTCTCAATTTATCATAATCAAGAACTTTATTAAACAACTTTTCAAAGGGAGATTTCATGTTAATAGTTGAAAGAGGCATTATATTGATGAGATAAGTTGCAATGATGAACGCTTCAACCCAAAGTGTCAATGGAAGTTGGGCTTGAAACATTATGGTTAAAGCTGTTTCTGAAACATGCCGATGTTTCCTTTCTGCTACCCTATTTTGCTCAGGTGTGTAGGGGCATGATTAAGAAAAATGTTTGAATTAAATTCTACTCCTCCATCACATTGGAAAATTTTAATTTTCCTTTCCAATTGATTCTCCACTTGTCGTTGGAACCTTACAAAACAATAAAAAAAATTAGATTTTTGCTTTAAAGGAAACAACCAAGAGAATCTGGTGCAATCGTCAATAAAGAGAGCATAAAATCTAAAATTCTGTGTAGAATTGATAGGAGCAGGACCCCACAAATCACAATGTATTTTCTCTAAAGGAAATTATGTTTTTTTATTGGATAACTTAAAGGGAGTTTGCAGTTTTTTCCTAATTGACATGAAACGCATATGCTTGGTGTTTTAGTCCAATTAGAAATACTAATTTCCTTTTGTGATTTCAATATATGCAAGATGTTGTGACTTGGGTGTCTAAGTCTTTTGTGCCAAAGATCGGCATCTGCAAACTTTCCTTTTATTGCATTAAGAGCTTCCTGATTGGTCTCCTCTAATACATAGAGATTTCCACGTCTACTACCTCTTGCCAGCACTTGGTTCTGTTTATTCTTAACAATAAAGCTATTAGAATCAAATTCAAGAGAACATGGTAGATCGTTAGTGAATTGAGCTATAGACAAAAGATTTTTCTTCAATTGAGGGACAATAAGAACATCTTTCAGTTTCAAAGTGCCATGATCAGTTTTTATAGAAATATCTCTAATATGGGAAATATTTAATGCTTGTCCATTGCCAACAAAAATCTTATCATGGCCTTTATAAGAAAGAATAGTATCGAGTTTACCAGGATCATTCACCATATGTGCTGTGGCACTAGAATCTGCGTAAATTTGTTTATCAGTTTGTTGATTGAAGTTCATTGTAGCAAGGACTTATGGTGCTTCTTTTTTATCCATATATTCATAATGATTCTGGCAAAAAGCTGCACTATATCCCTTTTTTTCGCATATTTGGCAAGTCACAACCTCTTCCTATGCATTCTTCTTGCTTTCCTTTGTAATTTTTGGTGCAGTTCGTATATTCAGAAGATATAGGCTCTTATTTTGATTTTGACCCCTATTATTTTGTTTGTAGGCTCTTTCACTGCCACCGTTGTTTTTCCTTCTTCTCCCCCTCTGGCCAAAGAAAGCTTGAATTAGTGCTTTTTCTACTTGCTTTTGCACCATAACTATTTGTTCATGGATTTGGAGGGCAAGAATAAATTGCTTTATTGTGGGATAGGGCGGTTTGGTTAACATGGCAGTCTTAAAGTCAGCATAGTTTGGCCCAAGAGATCGTTCGAGTTGGAAGACCTTGTCTTCATCTGAAATTGGTTTCCCAATTGCTGCTAAGTTGTCACATAATGACTTGAATTTCTTGAGAAATTGTTTAAGTTTTGTATTCCCTTTCTTAAGGGAATAAAGGCTACCATTCAACCAAGACTCATGTTCTTTGGTTGTTGGAAGCATATGCTCTTCAATAGAGCGCCATACTTTAGAAACAGTTTGGCTTTCTACTATCATACTTAGTATATCTTCAGTCACCATCCATCTCAACCATGTCATCAATAATCCATCATTGTTCATTCAAAGGATGAATTCAGGATTTATTTTTTCTTTTCCATCTTAAGTAATCATCTTCGGTGGAGCCTCCATGCTGGTAATATGGTGTTCCATCTCAAGAAATCTGATGAGTGGAAGAACTTGAGACTTCCAGAGAAGATAATTGTTTGAATTGAGTTTGATGGAGACTAAACTCACACATTGGTTGAATGACTGGATAATGAGTGTAGGTTCTGTATAATTTTCAGCCATTAGCTCTGATACCATAAAAAATTGATACAATATTATTTCTTGCTTGATTGAATTACATGGTAATTAGGATAATATATACAATGATGATAAGGAATTCTCATAACAGTTCTAAGGCTTGACATGAGTGAATTTCCTATTGAGTGTATTATAAAATATGGAAGGCGAGAGAGATTCTTGCCGAAATTATCAAGAAGTTATTTTCCTGCTATCAATCAAATACTTGGCCGTAATAGATGATTCTGGAACTTGATATGTCGTTGGCTTGCACTTTCCTTCCATAGCTTTTCAATGCTTGATTGTTGCTCAAATTCATCCTGTGTATGAATCTCATCAAGGATGAGGGTGAAGGTAAATGTGAGGTTGATGGTAAGGCTAAAGTTCAGGGTGAGGGTGATAGTGAGGATGTGGGTAATAGGGATATAGCTCAGTTGCTGTACAAAAAAAGATCAATCTTCTTTGATTTAGAATATTGAGAACATTTTTTAGTTTCCATCAATTAGATGTGATGCATATTGAGAAAAATGTATGTGAGAGCATCTATGGCACATTACTCCATCAACCGGGGAAAACAAAGGATGGAATTAATACTAGAAAATATCTTACACATCCAGAGCTTAGAGAGAAAATTAACAAAGCATTTATTGCATTAGCTCCTGATGAACAAAATAAAGTCATGCCCCCTACCCCACACACTTTAAGTAAGAAAAAAAAATGTTATGTGAAACCTTGCAAGGTGTCAAAGTTCCTAATGGTTATTGTTCTAATTTTGGAAATATTGTTTCAATGGATGATTGTCGTCTTTATGGGCTTAAGTCTCATGATTGTCATACATTGATGCAACAACTATTACTATTAGCAATTCGTAATTGTTTGCCTCAAAATGACAGATTTGTCATAATTGTCATAATTAGGTTGTGCCTCTTTTTTAATTCTTTGTGTTCTAAGGTAGTAGAGCCCAATTCTCTAGACCAATTGCAAAAAGAACTTAAAATTACCTTATATAATTTAGAACAATCTTTCATACCTACCTTCTTCGATATAATGGTCCATTTAACAGTCCATTTAGTTGAAGAAGTTAGATTATGTGGCCCGATTTACCTTCGATGGATGTATCCATTTGAGAGAGAAATGAAACCTATAAAGGGTTATGTACGCAATTGATACCATCTTGAAGGTTGCATTGTAAAGTGCTATATTGCTGAGGAAGCACTTGAATTTTGTGCTGAATATCTTTCAAATTGTAAATCAATCGGACTACCTACTGGTTTTCTAATTGATTTTACAGTCAAAAGGCCACTCGGAGGTGTAAATATTTAGGTGGTTGATGCCCCTACATTAGTGCAAGCGCACCGATGTGTTTTGGTGAACACCCTCAATATTCAACCATACATAGAGTATGTGACTTAAAATTTGCACTTCTTTTTCATTAAGTTTTTTTTTCAAATTTATTAATTTTTTTGTATAATTTTAAGAAGAATTTGGCCTTAATGCAATCAAAACACCCTCGTTAATTACAAAAGCCTTTATGGTTACCAATCGAGCACTCCTATACGTTTGCTGATTGGCTTAAACAAAAGGTCAGATTAGCTTCATTAGGTCTAATAAAAGTATCCAAGTAAAGGTAAACAAACTTTTCTCTTTCAACTAATTATTGTGGTTTCATTAATTGAACAATAGGTAACAACTGATAAAGCAAATAATGTAGCGGTTGACGAAAAAGTATAGTGGCTGGCAAACAAACCTTGCTCAAGCGTGGTTACATATGAAGGCTATTGTATTAATGGTTTTAATTTTGCTACGAGAGATCAGGACAACAACTGCATAACAGAAAACAATGGCGTTTATATGGTTGCTAACACTTTACAGATTTCAAGTTTGAAAGACAAAAATCCCCATTCTGGGGATATGCCTTTTTATGGGGTTGTCAATGAAATTTGGCAACTTGATTATCTGGGGGTTAAGAATGTACTTTTCAAGTGCGATTGGGTAGATGATATAGGGGTTAACGTTGATGAGTTAGGGTTCACTGTAGTCAATTTAGATCGGATAGGCTACAAATATGACTGTTTCATTCTAGCTGGTCATGCAAAGCAAGTGTTTTATGTGAAAGATCAGTTAGATAATAGTAAATCAATTGTTTGTTGAGTGAGTGAAAAATGTAATTATTCAAATGAGACT
The DNA here is from genome assembly GCA_039657385.1 of Citrus x changshan-huyou. Lineage (NCBI taxonomy): Eukaryota > Viridiplantae > Streptophyta > Magnoliopsida > Sapindales > Rutaceae > Citrus > Citrus x changshan-huyou. The sequence goes on from CM077550.1 coordinate 11,137,643, forward strand.
ATGTGTGATGGCATCGATGGGTATACGCCATTATCCAACAATTTTCCAAAATGTAAGTTAGATTTGAGTGATGAGGAATTTGTGTAAGATCAGTTGTTGATGTTTTTCATGTAAATGTTGATGCAGAAAATGAATAATCTAACTACTATGCCTTATTAGCAATACTTTCCATAAGTCAACAACTAATTTATTTTTTATTATTTTATTATTATATTGGGATATTATATTGGTATCTGGTGCACTCATCCACTTTTATGTATTTGCAAGTTTGTTGGAGACAGCAGAAAATGAAGAGCCAACATATGATCCACATCTAAAAGGAAAACCAAGACGAAACCTTACAAAGAAGAAAGACTTGTAGAGAGGAGTTAATGACGAGACTGAGATTATGTACAATTCGTATGGAGTTCTAGTTGGAAATAAGAGAAACGATCTGAGGAACTACATTAGGGTGATTCTACGGGAAAGAGTTCTAATTATATATGATGATTGGAGGAAAGTGCCACTAGACATCAATGAGATGTTATAGACTCATTTTTAGGAAAAGTTCAAGTTGAGTCTTAAGGCAAAAACCCAAGTGTTCAAGTGGATGAAAATTGCATTAAGGAGCTTTAGATGAAAGTTGGCCAATGAATATATTCTGCCTAATGCAAACAACTTGAGTTCACTGAAAAAGCCTCCTCTTGAGTATAAAGGCATTAGAAAAGAGGATTGGAAGAGCTTTGTTGATAAGATTTTATCCGAAGACTCTTAGGTATGTTTAAAATTCTGTTAGTTATATAATATTATTGAGTTCCTGTAACCATTTAATCAATATCCACTTTGTACAGGAAAAAAGTAAGGCAGCAAAGGAAAAAAAAGTGAAGAATGTGTACAATCATCACTTGGGCAACACATGATATGCTGGGCTGTTGCATAAAAGAGTAAGTACAATAACCACTCTATACAAACTTATGACATTTTGAATACAAATAATAGGATGATTCATAGTAGTTTTAAATTCAATTTTTATTGAATTATTGCAGCAGTTGGACCTCGGAGTTTCTGAGCGTGAGTTGACTGTAGTGAAGCCTAGTTATTGGCTCACAGGAAAAAAGATGGAATACTTTATGTGTAGCAAGTGGCTGAAAGAATTGTAAGTTTCCACCACCGCTGAAAAATACCAATGCAAATAGTTTGAAACTAAAAGATGCCTGGATTATTTGATAATACAAGATCATGTAAATTGACAGATTAAATTGCTTTGTTTATTTCAAAAAATGCTGGTAATGCAATGTATGTTTAAACTATCATTATTTAACTTATTTGTTTACTATTTTTTGATAAAATATTTTTGTATTTATTCTGTAGAGTGAGCTAAGAAGCCAAGTTGAGCAGGGAACGTTCCAATCCTAAGGACCGAATGATATCTTTGGTGAAGCCCTTCAAAAGAAACCTAATGGAAGTCGGGTGCAAGGATTGGTTTAATTCATCACCCCATCCATGTATTTCAATATTCCTAACCCTACGAAGTTGGCGCGAGAATGGAGAATGTATTAGGAAAGTTTTAAGTTTATGCAATCTCAATTAGAGCAAGGATAAACGTCTGCAACAACACTGAAGTTGGCAGTTCCAACTTTCCTAACTCCAACGGTGGTTGCAGTGTTAAGATAGAGGTAGATCGTCAATCACCCAGCAAAGTTACTCCAAAGTCAGTGACTAACAACCCCAAAGCTACCCCAAAGTGAATGACCAAAGTTACTCCAAAGTCAGTGACTAATGACCTCACTGTTTGTCGAAAACCTGACAAAACCATAAACACACCTCCCCTGCCATCCCCTATACAGAATCCACCTCCAGTAGATTTTGAAGCCACTTCAAAAATCACCCCAAGAAGATCTTCAAGATTAACTCCTTCAAAGAGAAAAGTCGATGGTCGAAAGTCTTCTATAAACGCTGTGATATATCTGTATGAGCATATAGGAACAAAAAAGGAACTCGTTGTTGTAAAACCAGTGATAACAAGGAAACTTGTTCTAAGAAAGAATACTTATGGAGCTGTGAAAGCAAGAAAAGAGAACAAAAGTTCACAGATGAACATTGTTGAGTGTTAAAAAATGTATATTTATAAAGGAGAAAATTGTCATTTTACATTTTAAATCTTACTAACACCCTTACTTTTATGTATTTAAGCTTCTTGTGATTTAATTACGTGTGTTTTATTTTAATTAAGTATTTTATATATTTTAGGGGCATTATGGTCATTTCACAATGAACGAGAGATCAGACGGTAAAACGGACATCACTTTTGAACTTAGGACGGTCGAAAACCTTAGGAGGAGTATAAAAGGAAAAATGGCACTGTTCACATGTACGGTACTGTCTACGTTACTGTTCACGACACTGTTCACATAGACGGATCGATGATGTGGCATTGACCGATGATTGGCATTGACTGATGAGGTGTCACGATCTTGTTGGACTAAAATTCTTATACACTGTTGATTGGTGACGTGGCAGCATGTTAGTGGACCAAAATTGCGCATACGGTACATGCATATACACATAATTATTTTCAACCAAACCGTGTCACTGTTCAAACTGCGTGGTCAAACCGCGTACTGTTGACTGATGATGTGGCGTAATCCTGAGCGTCCAAATTATTTTTAATTCGATGGCCATGATTTACCTAATTTGGCATCTCTGAATCCATTTTTAGGCTCCATTTTCTGTAATTCTTTCTCCATCTTGTATTTTCTACGTATTTTAATAAATTTTCATTTTGCCCCTAATTCAATTATGAGTAGCTAATTTTCTTTCAAGTTTGGGTTGAAGGTGAAGTATCAACATGTATCATGGGCTTTAATTGGTAAATTTACTTTCTCTTCCCCTCTAGTTTTTGTGGATGTTTTGACTTCTCGTCGACAAATAATAATAATCTTGTCTAGATACCGCCCTGGTTTCACCGGCTCCCTAGTACAAGGTTATTATTATTTGGCATGATAAGCCCTTAACACCATATTGATTAGAGTGTGGTTCATGAGGTGTGGATTCCCCCCTCATAATTTAATTGGCACTAATAAGGAATATTTAGCCCATCATGCATGTTGATACAGATCCAGATACCGAAGTGTTTCATTTCAATAAATTTCTCTTCAATTTATTCTCGCCATTTCAATTCCAATTTTATGATAATTTAAGTCACTTTCACCACAAATCTAAACATCCATTTAGAAAAATTAATTCTACACACAATTAGAATCAACCTCCTCGTGGGATCGACTCTCGTCACCATTAATCTATTCTATAATAGATTCGTGCACTTGCGAGTTCAATAAAATTTGCACAACAAACATCTTTTCTTTGATGAATTGAGAGCTTCCTGCCACGGTCGATTATGATTGCACATGATCTGAAAAGTTTTGGTGTCTACTGGGAGAGTATATTGGACAAGCATATTTGCAATGAAGTCATTGAGTTTACAGAGCTCTCAAATTATATTTTGGAGATATGGATCAAGTAAGAAATAAAAAAATTTATTTATGTTTTTATTATGTTTTTTGATTTTGTAAATTGTCATTAATTTATTTCTTATATTCATATGTCATAAAGGTTTCTTTTTTTAATACACTTTATGAGGAGATGGATAATGGCAATGATGTTATTCCAATTCAATTTGGATATATAGCTAAGTCAAGCAAGCTACCCAAATAGGTGTTCCTATATTTCAAACCTTTTGGACAAGATACAAATAGCCTAGATAATTGTGTTCCCATATAACCCAGGGTATAGTTTATTTATTTTTGTCTATTTTCTTTTTTTTAACATAAATGATTTAAATTTATCTTGTAATCTTTTTTTTTTAGCAGTTTATTTAGTGGCCAATGGGTGCTAGTAGCAATTGATATGGTGAGGCGAAAAATATTTTATCTTGATCCATTAGGTGATAATCCTGATGATGAGTCGAAGCAGATGGTGAATGAGTAAGTTTAATTAGTTTACTTAATTCTTTTTTAATTTTTTATGTTGTGGATTAATTTGCTGCATCTGTTATTTATTACTTATAGTGGGATAACAATGCATCAAGTGAAGACTAATAAAAAGAAGGTTGTGCAATGGGTCTCTGTGAAGGTATTAATGAAACAAAGTTATGACTTCCATTATTACTTCATCAGTATATTTGAAACTAATTTTTTACTTTTTTAGTGTCCGAAACAATCTGGAACCTTTAAATGTGGTTATTATATGATGAAGTACATCCAAGATTTTGTTCGCGATTTGTGCATTCTTGAAAACAATGTGAGTTTCTCCATAACTTTTTAATATTTTGTCAAAGAATGCATTGTGGAGTGAATTTTCTTAAGAACAATGTTTAATCGATCGATTGCCACTATTTATGGAATACTACTTGTCAATTATGTGAATTTTCAAGATGTTTAATGGGTGAACAGTTTGCTACTTTATGCTTGAAACTAGCAATATAATCATATCTTGTGCTAGGGATGAGAGGAAGTGTTGTGTATGTTTGGAAAAATTGATGCCAATTTTTAGTGTGTTCTACTATGTATTTAAGGCACTTTAGTGCAAACCAAAATGACTGGAGTTGTTGCATGTACAAATAGAAGGCATATAAATCCCAATGCTAAGTGTTAAAGTAATATTGAGTAAAGCAAAATAATATATTATAAATTATCAGCTTCTTAGACAGCTTTGGTAACCGTTGTTTGCTATGGTGATACAATTTATTTGCATGTTCTTCATTTTTTATATTAATCATAACAAATTTAAAGATATATGTATTTATTTTATTGTTTTATTTTAGGACAGATTTTAAAATATATGAATACATTTTGTTGCTTTATTTTTGAAGTTTATGGGCTGTGATGAATACACTATGGACGATCTTTCGCAACTTCGCGATCAGTGGGCCATGCATGTTGCAAAGTTTGCAAAGTTAATTGTAACATACAATAATAAGGTAAATTATATTTTTGCTTGTAAATATTAAAGAATTGATTTTTGTAGCATAGTAGCTAATTGATTCTATATACTGCATTTATAGGTGGGAAAGGCAAAAGGAAAGGCTAAGGTCAAAGAGTAGATGTACTGAGAATAATTGTTTGTTTTCCGTAAATTGTCATTACGTTGTTTCCAAACTATGTTTGAGATGTTTTCAAACAATATTTTAGATATTTGTATTAGTATTTTATTTGATACCTATTTAAATTTCAGTAGGAATGTTATATACTTATATTTAATTATTTAGTTTCGTACTTTAGTTTAATTTTAATATTTTTTTTGAATATCATCATTTGATTAGCAAAACTAAAAAAACAATGAAAATAATAGAGTAACAACAATAATGTTTTAGCATCTTTTCTTTGAAGCAATTGACGCTAAAAAATGTATTGGAAGTAAGAGCTCTATTGCATCATAATACTAGTGATGCTTTAATATTACAAATTACTGACACTAAAGCATTAGTATCCATTCATTCTATCATGTCATCTCCTTGATGTAAAACAAACCATTGACGTGTAATAATTGTTAGTCAACATTATCACTATAGTGTCATAATATTATTGATACTATAGTGAAAGTAACTTTTAACCAGTGATCATTATCAGTAACTACTAATACCATAGTGTCATAAATTTGGTAATACTATAGTAATAATAATCACTGACACCACTTATAAGTGTCACTATTTTCTGATTGCCATATTACTAACACAATTAGCAAGTGTCAGTGAAAGTAATTTTTGACAATATTCTAAAGTCAGTAAAGATCATTTTTTCTAGGAGCGTTCTCTAATAAAGTTGATTATCTTCAAGGCAACTCAATTTTAAAGTGACATCCTTTAGTGAAAAGATTTAGATTGTACAAGAAAGAGCCAACAAAAGAACAAATGTTGATGATGCATAGAAGATAAAAATATAAAATAAAGAGGGGGTAAAAGAAGGAAACACAACATCTTGCTAATGAGTAGTCAAAGAGCTTCAATAGCATAAATTCTCACTCACACTCTAGAAAATCAAGTGTCTTTTCCAAAAAAAGATACTTTCTATCTTTCTTTTTCTTCATGAACTTTAATAATTGTTAGGTTAAGATAAATTCTACAAAGCTATTAGTAAGCTATTTAAGATTGGTTATAGACCAAATCTAGTAGGATAAATGCTTTAGAGAAATTTTTTATTTTAAAATTCAATCCATAGAAGGAAAAGCCCAATAAACCCTAAAGGAAAGCAAAAGAAAAAGGTCTTACTTCTCAAACTTGAAAAGTGAAACTTAGCAGGCCTCTTCTATACCAAATTATAAAATGCCCAAAAGTCCATAAAAAAATAGACCTAACAAAAACTTTATGCATCAAATGACCTAGGTCCGTTCTCCACAAGAGTAACCTAGATACTTAGAAAATATTCTATTTAAATTGCCTAAGGGAATGATTTCACATAAATGACCTAGGCATGTGATCTACTTGAACAACCTAGGTACTTAGAAAGTATTCTATTTAAATTGCCTAAAGGCAAGAATTGGCAAAACGCCTAATCATATGATTCTACAAAAATGACCTAAATCTACTCTCTGTAAGATTGACCTAAGTATACAGAAATTAATTTACGTAAAGAGCCTATAGGTAAACATAAGTTCTACATAATGAGCCTATAGGCCAACAAATATTCCACAAAGTATCCATATGAGCAAACAAGCATTTTATAGAATGAGCCTATGAGTCAACAAAGATTTCATCGAAAGACCTTACGGGCCAAAAATACATTTTACAGAATGAGCTTATGGGCAAACAAACATTCTACAGAATGAGTCTATGGGTCAACAAATATTATAAGAATGAGCATATGAGCAAACATATATTTTATGAAATGAGCATACAGGTAAACAACCATTCTATGAATGAGCCTATGGGCAAACAAACACTTTAAGTGAAGTGCCTACGAGTAAACATTCAAAAGGAAGTACCTATGGGCAAACTTTTACAAATACGCTTATGGAAATATTTTGTTAAAAACATTCTAAAATTTTGTTAAAAAAATTACCAAGGGCCATTCTTTACAAGAATGGTCTAAGGCCAATTACTTAGAGTTTTATGTGCCAACAGGTAAAGACTTTGTAAAAATCCACTTATGGGCAATATGCTACTAAATCAATCCTTTCAACGAGTAATGAATATAAGGGCCAAAGTCAATTCCATGCCCATTAAAAGTTAAGAACCAAAAATCAAGACAAGTCCATGTCATTATGCATGGGTTTTGTGGACACTTGTCATAAGATGCCACATGTCATGATAACTCCTTCACCTCAATGCTTTAAGTTGTCTAGATAAAGGCTAAGCCCTCCCACATTTGGAGTTAAGACATCAAATGAATACAAAATTATGTCTACTTCCCTAAACTCTATTTAGAAATTGAATACAAAGAATTAACTAGAGTATCGGAGAGATATAGTTAGTAATCCCAACACTCTTTGATAATTGTTTTTTTTACAGGACAATTAACGACAAGAAGACATATGATTGGAGAGCTTCACTTCAAGGAGAAAATGGTTTACAAAACTTGATATGATATAAATTCTGGGAAAATAAAAAGTTACTGTTCATTCAAAAAAATTGCATCAACAATTACTATACTTCTAAGTTTTGTTTTAGTTTTATGACAATTGGTATAAAAAATAGTCATATATTGAGTCAACGCTCGTGTCCCAGTGCCGGGTGGAAGGATTAATAAAATATAAGTCAAAAGTTACATAGTTTATGTTGTATTTAGAATATAGAATAGAAGAATGTCGGCAAATCTTATTGCGGTTGCTTTTGGCAAAGCTCTATTCTCGTCAATGCAGAAAATTCAGTGGTTTCATAATCTCATCCATTAACTTACCTTGCATCAATTTTGTTTAGTCTTCTTTACCCTGCAGCTATGGCTACAAGTTGTCCAATTAGAATATATTTTACGGCACTATTCATCATAAGCTTGGTAACACCCGTAATATATAGCAATTTCAGTGCCCCACCAGCTCATAGACGAGTTTCATACAGACTCTGCTGCCATTGAATCAGTCTGTTTACGGCCGCATTGTAATTAGTGCAATTGAGTTGTTTAATTATTTTGTAATTGTGTATTTTAACCTAAAAATGGCGTGGCGTGCGCCTTTCGTTTATGCACGAAAAGGAGAGTTTGTGACTTGCTCCCCTATTCTGAATTGATTACGCAGTTCTAGGAGGTTTATATTAGGCCAGATTGATATAATATTACTAGACCAAGAGTCGTCTCCGAGCCGGCCAAAAAGAGGATTATACTTGTTCTCGTTTGTAATCAAATCAATGTATTTAGAATAAGAAGCGTTTGCAAACTATGTGCTAAGAAATTAAAATATATATTAAGTGGTTTCTCAAAGTGGTTTAATTAAAACTGTTTAATGATGATGACGGTCAGATCATGACCGTATAAATGGTCAAATAAATAAAGAAACGCTTAAAAAACTTCAAAAAAAGATCAGACGAACTACAACAAAACAATTCAAGAACAAACGGGAATGAAATGAACTCATGAGATTTACGTGGTTCAGTTTTGTTAGTCCTGTTAGTCCTGCTTCCATGGGGACAAACGCACCGATATTTATTTTATTAATAAAGTATAACAAAAAATAACAAGGGAACTGTCCTTTACAAAGGTTAAGAGCTCTCAAACTCTTACAAAAATAAAAATAAAATCTCACAAGAGTTTCTCTGTAAGGTTTGAGACCTTATCAATAACTCTAGCCACCTCACGGTCTCTACTTTTCTCTCTTAAAGATTTAACCACCCTTAGAAAGCCTGGAAAACCCTTTTTGACTCTTGAAACCTAAGCCTCTCACGATTCCTTATTTAGGTAGCAGAGACTGCATCCGATTGGTTGGACAAAATTAGTTAATGTTTTCACATGCAGGGATATCAAACGATATCTCTGTTTTGAGAAATTCTAGAATACATCGGAAGTACCATGTCATCCATACAACAAGCAATTATACCATGACATGTGTGTATTTATTTTAAACTACTATCATGTAAGTGGTGATTGTATTAAATTTAATTACACTTGTCATGCATGCATCAATTGGTTATAATACATCTAAGGTATTCTAAAATTTCTCCTCTCTTTCATTTCCAAATTTTGAAAATTGACTTACAGATCTTAAAGTGCGTGCAAACTTTGAGATTTTATCGGAATAAACACGAGTAATGAAAATAGGGATGAGTATAGATATCCTGACCATATTCTAAGCCTAAAAATTGCCAACTCCCTACGCATGAATTGTACTCTTATAATACTTGTATGAATATTTAAAAAATCAAAAGTCCACGTACACAATGCACATGATAATAATTTGTAAATTGTATGGAAAGTAGTAATGTTACAGACTCTTCTTGCATAGCATCGTGCGTATTTGTTTTGTTCTGCTTTTTAATTTTAATTTTTAAGTAATGTTATAAGGAAGAACGTTCTTTAATACATAATATATTGCTTAATCAATTTTTGATACGCATTTATCTTCTATACTAACATCTCATCATATGGGAGATTAATAGGTTTTCTTCCCCAACACCCCCCCCCCCCGCCCAACAAAAAAAAAATTAGGGAGTTCTGTAAACTCTCCCTTAATTTACAGCTGTTCATGGTAAATTTAGTGATCTATATGTCAATAAAAGTGCTAATGAAAATGTCATAAAGTGAAAATTTTTGTAAAAATATAATAGTAAAATAATAAATATCAATACTTATTGTAGTTATTTGATATTTTACCATCTTGAAGTAATCAACATGAAAATCCTTTAATAAATTAGTCAAAATTCTTGCATTTTTTTGCTATTAGATGTAACTTTTTAGGGTAAAATATTATTTTGATATGAGATAATATAAGAGCAGAGAAGTTGATTATTCATGGAATTAGTGGCGATGCTAGGAATTTTATGTAGGAGGAGCTAAGTTGTACAGCATCACAATTCAGTTTTTTTTTTCTTTTTTAAGTATCAAAATGATAAATTTCAATTAACAATACTGTTTAAATTCTATAATGGCTTGTAACTTTTAGTGGTTTACTAGTTTATCAATTAATAATGATACTTAGTTATAGGTTAAGGTTCTTAATGTATTATTATTTATCCTATGATTAGATTGAACTATTAGTTCACTAAAATTTAAAATCTTGAAAACTTTTAATTTTACCTCTAATATGAGCGTGTAGCTATAGTTTGTCAATGGGATTAGTCATGATGATAAATTATTTAACAATAGAAAGAGAGATAAGAGAAAGAAATTACCATAAATTATTATAATTTGATATAAAAAAATTAACAAATAAGAGGAAGATAAGAGAATCTATTGTAACACATATATGATAAATTTTGATTTTTTAGTGTAAAAAGAATAAAAAAGTAACTAAGAGGAGATAACACTTGCATTTTTAAAACAAAGTAATTTCATTTTTTTTAAAAAGTCAGCAGTGGATTCAGCCCTTCTCGCACCTTTTGGCACTGCCCTTGGTTGGAGTGGCCAAAGGGAGACATCTTCTTGTGGGTCTGTGTTTTGGGGCGTGGGGGGAGGGGGGAGGGGGTGTTGTGTATATATGCAAATACCTCCTTTCATGTCGAACTTTGAGCAATTGTTATGGCTTTGGAGGTAGCTTATCAGTAGGGATCAGGGGCGGAACAAGCCAATCTTGGCCGGAGGGGCCAAAGGTTTTTTTTTCAAGCCTATAAAATAAGTATTTTATTAATAAATATTTATTTTAATATAAAATAATGAGTATTAAATTATTTTTTTTTTACAGGGGCCATGGCCCATGGCAATCCCTTAATAGATCCGTCCCTGGTAGGGATGGTCAGATATTTAGTTGGAATGTGAAACAAATAGAAGGTAACGAATAACTACATTGACTTTGATTGGCTTTGTTGTAAGCTACATTATATATAGCTTAGCAAGACCCTCTGTATTAATACTTTTTCTTTCTTCATAAAGCTTTGGCATTTATCCAAATAAAACGTTGATTATATTTTAATAAAAACATACTTTAATGAGAATATAGACATTTTTAGTAATTCTTAAACATACGTCATGAATTAATTAAATAATTAACTCAAATCCTTATAACTAAAAAAATTATTTACCTTGCATAGTTGTTTTGTAAATTTTGTTTTGTTCGCTTTGATTGTTGGATAAGAAAGAGGAATTAAGCACGTGCTTTGACTAAATATCAATATTTGATACGGAATTAAATCTCTATATAAACTTCCTTTCTTCTTCAACGCACTCTCTGAACCAACAACACAACAAATACAACTTTCTTGATTCTTCATTTTCTCGAAGCAAATGGCTACAAGTTCTCCAATTGCCATATATTTTATAGCACTATTCGTGGCAAGCTCTATAACATCTACCATGTTGGCTATTTCAGTGCCACCCGAGCTCACAGATAATTTGCACACAGACCCTGGTGCCATTAAATTAGCCTCTATCGATTACGGCCGCATTATTAAAGAAAAACCATTTGCAGTTCTTTATCCATCATCCTTAGATGACATCAGAACCCTAATAAATTTATCATACAGTTCTTCATTTCCATACACCATTGCAGCAAAAGGCCAGGCTCATTCCACGTGGGGCCAGGCTCAGGCCAACAAAGGCGTCGTAGTGCAGATGAGTTCTCTGAACAGCTTCAGAAACGGGACGGGAATCTTGATCTCCGGAGACCGTTCTTCAGGATTTTATGCTGACGTCGGCGGCGAGCAACTTTGGATTGATGTGCTGAACGCCACTCTTGCTGGCGGCTTTCGCCGGTTTCTTGGACGGATTATTTGTATCTCACTATTGGTGGGACCCTCTCCAATGCTGGAATTAGCGGCCAAACGTATCGAAAAGGCCCGCAGATAACAAACGTTCTTGAATTAGACGTTGTAACAGGTACCTGCTAGCTAGTATCTTCTCCAGTTTTTTTTTTTTTTTTTTTGTCCTGGTCTCTCCAAATCTTTCTTATCTAGTAAAAAAAAATTGATTTAATAGTAAATAAAACGAAAAAAAGGCTTGATTATTAACATCCAAATTTAAAATTCAACATTGACCACTTATTTTATTAGGAGAGACTAGGAGTAGGGATGGCAATGGGGAGGGGAGGGGAGGGGAGGGGACCAATCTCTCCGTACCCATCCCCGATATTTTGCTTATGTCCCCGTCCCCTCCCCGTCCCCGTCAGAATTACTTGAGAGAATCTTCATCCCCTTAACATGGGATCCCCAAGGGTCCCCGATCCTCGAATAACTAATACATTTTTTGTTTTCGATTTTGAGTTAATCATATTAAAATAAAAAATTCAAATAAAAGTAAAGTTTGAAATATATCTTACATTAATATCCATTACAAAAGTCACATACATTAAATTAGTAAGTAACGCAGCATGTAAGGGATACAAACTTCTTTTACAAACTATCGTGAATAAATTAATAGTTTAATACAAAATTGTTACAAATAAAATCGAATTTAGATTCAAAATTAACTTTTTCAATGGTGGCGTGGGCACTTTATAAATGTGGATTATTCCCTTTACAACACAATAGTTAAGTCGGAGCAAATCAAGAGCAAATATTAGATTAGATTAGATTAGATTGAATTAGATATTAAAATTGTGATTCGTTGTGGGCAATTATAACATATAAAAATAAATAAAAAATAGATTTAAGTTTAAAACATTTAATGAATATTAAAATTAAAATAAAATTTTTGGGCTAATAGAATTTACCCGGTTTTTTTAATGTCCTAAATAAAAATTTAGGACTTTAATTAGTTAATTAGGCTTAAAAATTTAATAATATAAATATTTTGATATTTGTTATTTTTACCAATATTTATAATTTTATAATTCAAATTTTATTATTTATTTACTAGTAATTTTTAAAAATAAAAATTAAAATTAAAATTAAAATTAAAATGGGGAAATGGGTAGGGGATGGAGATTCCACCTCATCCCCGTTCCCTCCCCGAATATGAAATTGGGTAAAAAATTTTCCCCATTCCTTCCTCGAATAAGAAATTGGGTATGAAATTATCCTCATACCCTCCCTGAATGGGGAAAATCCCCGAAGGTACTCGTCCCCGTGGGGATTTTTGCCATCCCTAACTAAGAGAGAAAATCACACAATATGATGCGTTATTTATTAAAACTTCTTTTTTTTTACCACTTTGATCCATGTAAGATATTCAAATAGTGAATAGAAAAAACATAACATAAATTGGACCTTTTAACAGATAAATTAATTAGTTTTAATTTGTAGAAGTGTTGAATAATCAATTTATATGAAAAACTATTTTCTTTTAACGATTTTTTTCTAATTAAAAATCAATTAGGACTAACGTACTGATTTGTATTGAGGTGTTGTAATGTTTAAGCCATGGTTGCTGTAAAGAAAAATTGTAATTATAAAATAAAAGTTTATATTGTGTAATAATATAATTTTTAAATAATAATTTTGATAAAATTAGTAAAAATATTAAAAATTGTAACTATAAAAATTACTATTGTGTAGTAACTATTATTTTTAAATAATAATTTTGACAAAATTATTACAAATATTATAGTTTTTTTAATATAAGCATAAGATCAAATCAATTTGCCTTTTAAGACACAACAACTAGTGCTTATCAAACACTTAAGTGCTATAACTTAAAATTTCCACCTATTCAACCTCGATACCAAAGGGAGTATAAAGTGATAAGAACAAATTCTAAAAGAGAGCAAAGTAGTCATTCTCCACTTAGTTAATTTTTGAATGCTTTAAATAATGTAAAATGTAGAAAACTTGTTTTAATTTATTTTAAATCAACATAGAAATTTTGTTTAAAACTGAAACATATAATCTAGTTGGTAATCGTAACAGATCGACTGATTTTAATTAATTACATTCTTAATGAAAAAGTCAATATGGTTGATTTGATTATGTCTTTCTTTCACTAGAAAATTTCAGGATGATCCAAATCTATCGACTTGAAGCTAGATGAATTGAAAATTACCAACCACATTAGTTTCGTACAGTTTAACACCTCTACTTAAATATAGGATGCACATCACTTTCAACATTTTCGTCAAAGCTGGAAATCATTTTGTTGAGCTTGATCCAAGCCATAGACTTTTCAGGGGCTTTATATTATAAGAGTAATCCTAAAGAGAGAGAAAGATGAGAGAAATATGAGAGAAATATGAGAGAATTTGACTCTCTCTCTCTATCTATAATTTATCTAGTATATTATAAGGACACATCATAATATTTCATTAGAGATTTTACAATTGATAATTAATTGGATTTATTTTTTTGTTCAGCATTCCTTTTATAAAACATTTATTATAATCTATCTGGCAGGAAATTAGGCTTACATCTTTTCCTTTTATGGAATTGAAATTAATGAATTACTGGTGCTAGGTACATTTAATTTGTATTCTAGAACAAAAATAAAATGATTTATGAGTCACAATATAAATAACATGTAAATATACAGAGCACGTTAATTATGTCATCATATTTCATAGACTGTTTACTTTTTTTTTTTTTTTGAGTCGCATGATGGACCCTAGATTTTTTATGTGATTGACCCAAGATTTCTTGTATCACCATAATATATTTTAACAGTTGAACTTACTAGTGACCACAATATTCACACCAAATCATAATATTAGAGATTATTGAATGACACAATGATTATATTAAAAATTTGTCTAGTATGAATGAAACCTAGCCGACATTCAATGTTTTCACAAGAAAAGAATTAAATCTTCTCCTTCAATCGTCATCATAATCTCTTCTGAAATTACTTAAAGTAATGTAAAAGAAATTAAAGAAAAAAAGTGCCTCTAAGGACCTGATCGAGGAATTTTCAAGCAGTTTTATTTGACACGCAACTCGAGTTGAAATCCTGAAAGAGTGGGAACTTAATATTTATTTATACTTTATCCTCTCCTCTATATTTTAAGAAAAAAACAACTACACAAATAAAAATTAAATGAAAATGTTCTTGTATGAATGAGTTGTTTAATTATCTAATATTAATTAATTATTTTGCTATTGAGTCGAAATATTGTAACCAAAAAATGGCGTGGCGTGCGCCTTTCATTTTTACAGGAAAAGGAGAGTTTGTGACTTGCACCTCTCAGAAGGATACAGAGTTGTTTTACGCAGTCCTAGGAGGTTTAGGTCAATTAGGTATTATAACTAGAGCAAGAATCGTCCTCGAGCCGGCCAAAGAAAGGGTACTTAATTAGATTTCTTCAGAACTTAATTAAGCATGAATTTACACTTGCTTTTTCATGCTTAATTTATGTTTAAAAACGAATAATCAAATTGTACATGGATTGCCTTTGTATCCATTAATTCATTTTACTGTGGTTACTTTGCCTGCAGGTTAAGTGGTTACGTATACTTTACAGTGATTTCTCTTCTTTCAGCACTGACCAGGAAACTTTGATCTCAACTACTGGACCTAGCCACAAAGTGATGCCGAATTATTTGGAAGGTCAACTTTTAATGAGCCAAAGTCCTCTAGATTTTTATCCACAGTCACAACATCAAAAGATAACTTCCCTCATAAACCAATATGGCATCGTTTACCTTATTGAGGTAGCCACGTATTACGACAACAAAAATGAGGATAAGGTAAGCCATCAATCATCTTATATACCGCAATAATACACACACACATTCTCAGGTATGGCGTCTTCATTTTTCATTCAATGTAAATACATGGTTAAGCCATGCAATATAATAGAGTTATTTTTTATTGCATTATAAAGTCATGCAGTTTAATAGCATTAAAATTTGACTCTATTAAACCGTATGACTTAAAAGTGTGTCTACATGAAAAAAAAAAAAAGACACTTTATATATATATATATATATATATATATATATATATGTAATAATATGTACATATAAATAAAGTGTGAAAACCCTCACCAAAACATTAATGACTCATTTGAATCTTTGTCTATTTTATTTTTATTTTTCATCTTTTAACTGTTGAATCCCTTATTATATATATATATATATATATATGTACGTATGTATGTATGTATGTATGTATGTATGTATGTATGTATGTATGTATGTATGTATGTATATAATATATATATGTTCCCAAAGCTCCATTTCCTCAGAGGTTAGTTAAAGGAAAGAAGAGAAAATCCACAGGTGAGATTCTTGAAATCTTCAAACAGGTAGGCGTTAACATCCCTTTACTTGATACTATAAAGCAAGTTCCATCTTATGCCAAGTTTCTTAAAGACCTTTGTACTAAAAAGAGAAACATTCATGTTCAAAAGAAGGCATTTTTAACAGAAAACGTTAGTTCTATACTCCAACACAAAATTCCTCTAAAATGCAAAAACCCAGGCTCCCTCACTATCTCATGTAGTATAGGGAACCATACAATTGAGAATGCTTTGTTGGATTTAGGAGCTAGTATAAATTTGTTGTCTTACTCTGTATTCGTGAAACTTGGACTGGGAGAATTACACCCAACTCCAGTGGTGTTGCAGCTTGCAGATCGGTCCACAAAAATACCTCGTGGTATTGTGGAGGACGTGCTTATCTAGGTAGACAAGTTTTAGTTTCCTATTGATTTCATTGTAATTGACACTCAACCAATACAAGATTCAAGGAAGCACATCCCCATTATTCTAGGCCGACCTTTCTTGGCAACTGCGGATGCTTACATTCAATGCAGGACTGGAAATATGCAGTTGTCCTTCGGCAACATGACTATGGAGCTGAACATCTTCAACATTGCCAAACAACCTCACAATGCAGATGATGGAATTGTTGATGTGGATTTAATAGACACATTAGTTGATAATACTTTTCTTTCAAACTTTAGTGATGACCCTTTACAAACATGCTTAACTCACTTTGGTTTGGATTTTGATATTGACAGATCAGTTGATGAGGTCAACGCTCTACTTGACTCAACACCATCCATGGACACTAATAAATAGAAGTCAAAAGTTGAACAACTCGCACCATCAGAGAAGAAACTCATCCCATCATCAGAATCACCACTGAAACTCGAGCTCAAACCATTACCCAACACTCTGGAATATGCATTTTTGGGAGAAGAAAGTACTCTGCCGGTAATCATCTCATCATCCCTAAATGACGAACAAAAAGGTAAGTTGTTGGATGTTTTAAAAGAGCACAAATGAGCATTAGGATGGACCATAGCAAACAGAAGAGGTATAAACCCAGTAGACTGCATGCATTACATTCACCTCAATGAAAATGCTAAACCTACTAGGGAAATGCAACGTCGGTTAAATCCTAACATGAAAGAAGTTGTTAGAACTGAAGTCCTTAAGCTATTAGACGCAAGTATCATTTACCCAATTTCTGATAGTTCATGGGTCAGTCCTGTACAAGTTGTCCCTAAAAAGTCAAGAGTCACAGTAGTTACCAATGCCGATAATGAATTGATACCAACTAGAGTAACTACAGGATGGCGTGTATAGAAAGCAATAAAATGCATTGATTATAGAAAGTTGAATTCTGTCACACGTAAAGACCATTTTCCTTTACCATTTATCGATTAAATACTTGATAGATTAGTAGGCCATGAATTTTATTGCTTTCTAGATGGCTACTCAGGATATGATCAGATTCCTATAGCACCAAAAGATCAAGAAAAAACCACTTTCACTTGCCATTTTGGCACTTTTGCATATAAGAGGATGCCATTTAGATTATGTAATGCACCTGCTACATTTCAACGATGCATGTTAAGCATTTTTTCTGATATGGTTGAACGATTCCTTGAAGTCTTTATAGATGACTTTTCTATCTTTGGTGACTCGTTTGATCAATGTTTGCATCATCTAACACTGGTTCTGCAGAGATGTATCAAGAAGAACTTAGTCTTAAATTGAGAGAAGTGTCATTTTATAGTAAAACAAGATATTGTTCTCGGTCACATCATTTCGAGCAAAGGTATTGAGGTTGACAAAGCCAAGGTCGATCTCATTTCTAATCTTCCTCCACCCAAAACAGTCAGAGAAGTAAGATCATTCCTTGGGCATGCTGGTTTCTATAGACGTTTCATTATAGATTTTAGCAAAGTTTCTAGACCCTTATGCAATCTACTTGCTAAGGATGTACCTTTTATCTTTAATGATTCATGTCTTGTGGCTTTTGGAAAATTAAAGCAATTGTTGACATCATCACCCATCATTCAGCCCCCAAATTGGAGCTTACCATTTGAGTTCATGTGTGATGCATCTGATTATGCAGTAGGAGCAGTATTAGGACAAAGAGTTGATCGAATTCCCCATGTTATTTACTATGCTAGTATGATATTGAATGATGCACAGTTGAACTATTCAACTACTGAAAAGGAAATGCTAGCAGTAGTGTTTGCATTAGAGAAATTTTGATCTTATCTCATTGGTTGTAAAATAATTATATTCACAGATTATGCTGCTCTTAAATATCTTCTCACAAAGAAAGATAAAAATCTAGACTAATTCGTTGGGTGTTACTTTTGCAGGAATTCGACTTGGAATTTAAAGATAAGAAAGGCCCAGAAAATGTTGTGGTAGACCATCTCTCTCATCTCCATTTTGACACAATTACAGAACCATTAACATTGAATGAGTCATTCCCAGATGAACAATTGATGAGTGTGGAAATATTACCATGGTATGCTTATATCGTTAATTATCTTGTTACAGGTCAACTTCCAGAGCATTGGACCAAGCAAGACAAGGCCAATTTTTTTGCAAAAATAAAGAATTTCTTTTGGGATGACCCGTATTTGTTTAAGTATTGCGCAGATCAAATTATTAGGCGATGTGTCCCAGAAAGTGAAATTTAGAATATCCTTTCATTTTGCCATGAACAACCTTGTGGAGGCCATTTCAGTGCTAAGAAAACAGCTACTAAAGTTTTACAATGTGGTTTCTATTAGCCAACTATATTTCGAGACGCTTACACTTTCTGTTCTTCATGTGATAGGTGTCAATGAATGAGGAGCATTACACGAATGAATATGATGCCACTAAATCCAATTCTAGTGGTTGAGATTTTTTACGTATGGGGTATCGACTTCATGGGACCATTTCCCCCTTCTTTTGGCCATCAATACATATTGGTTGCTGTTGACTACGTATCGAAATGGGTAAAAGCAATTCAATGTAGAACCAATGATCACAAGGTGGTGATAGGATTTTTGAAAAGCAACATTGTTTCGCGCTTTGGATTCCCTCGAGCAATAATCAGTGATGGTGGTGCCCACTTTTGTAACAAAGCATTCAAAGCTCTTTTGACGAAGTATTCAATCACTCACAAAGTGGCGATCCCATATTATCCGCAAACCAGTGGCCAAGTTGAGATCTCCAATTGAGAAATAAAGCATATATTAGAAAAGACGGTGAGGCCAGACATAAAAGATTGGTCATTAAGACTTGATGATGCATTATGGGCATATAGAACGGCTTTCAAGACCCTGATTGGGATGTCACCCTACAGGCTAGTGTATGGAAAAACTTTCCACCTACCTGTGGAACTCGAGCATCGTGCATATTGGGCCATCAAGAAATTCAACTTTGACATGCAGCAAGCTAGCTCAAAAAGAAGATTACAGCTAGCAGAACTTGAAGAAATTCGCAATGATGCATACGAAAATGCCAAGATTTACAAGCAACGAATGAAAGTCTTCCATGACAAGCAAATTATGAGAAAATCGTTCACTCCAGGTCAGAAAGTACTTTTATTCAATTCTCGCTTGCACTTATTCCCAGGTAAGTTATGTTCTCGATAGTCTGACCCATTTATTATTCATACTGTTTTTCCACATGGGGCAATTGAAATTAAGGACCCAAAGAACCGGTGTCACGTTTAAAGTTAATGGTCAAAGATTAAAGTCATATCTAGAGTACCAACCACATGGAGAGGACACCGAAATAAATTTGAGTGACCCACCAGATTTGAATTGAGTTTTTTTTTTCTTTTCGGTGATTTGATTTGATTTTTTTTCTTTCTTTTTATTATTCTTTTGCTAATTGAAATTATTTTTGCATAAGTGTGTTTGTTTAACCATTAAGTTTTCTCTTATCATTGTTAATCATGAGTACCATAACTAAACAGTTCCTCCTGAACATTCTTAAACCACTTCAACGTATAAAATCTCATCTCAAAAGGTAGATTCGATTTTGTAAAATACATCGTATTTGGGCTCTGTAACCACCAGAGTTAGTATCCTTTGTTGAGGATTTAGAAAGCCAACTCAGAGACATTGAGAGAAGTGTGTACAACATTCAGTTGGAGCTTGAGGTAAATTCAATAAGAAGAGATTTTATTTTTCTTTGTGTGTTTTAATTTATTTTTTTTTGTTTGTGTGCTTTAGTTTGTTACCCCGGTGAAGTGGCAGATAACGGTACTCCGTGACAATCAAGTTGGTTACTTCAGTTTCCCATAATAACTGATATTCTGAGGCGAAGGTATGGACATAAACGAGATTCTAGCAAAGCTTCACAATCGATTCCCTTCACTTCCTCAGAATGCCCTCCTTACAATTTATAAAGCTCGGTCCGAACACATGCGATTGCTCATGAGGAATGACATACCTGCTGATATCCGTTGGTTAATCGAGGCTAAAGTACTATTGTCAAGTGAGTTACCTCCAAAATTTATTGCATACATGCCTGGTTGTGGTAAAGGAAATTATGCAAGAAAACGAAGAGCTTGAAGAATTTCTGTTGCTTGTCATAAATGTGCCAGAATGAGTTGCGATAAAAAACCATGTTCTTTAGGAATGATGTCTGATAACAGGGAAGATAAGATTCAATTCATTAGGGATGGCTTGAATAAGGAGTCATTGGATGATATCCTTTTGTCTCTTGAAACGCATCCTAGTGGATATGTGCAATGAGCGATTCTCCAGTTATGGCTATTATTCCAGAAAGAGCATGCACGATATAGTCTCAGGAATCTGACTATAAACGACCCTGTTTGCCAGTTTATAAGAAAATTGGATGGGAAGCCTATCCTCGACCCCTAGAGGCCGCTCAAGCCATTTCTGGACGTAAAACTAGAAGAAGATGTGAGCCACAGTCACAACTACCTGTAAATATCCTTTTACTTCACTGTCATTTTATTTCACTGTTGTTTTATCATTTGTATTATTGTCTTTAATAATTTTATTTTATCATTGTTTCTTTTTCTTTTTACTGTTTCCTTTTTGACTCGCGAGCCATGTGCTTTACACGTTATTTGACACTGACATGCCACCTCATACACAGTTGTGATCCATTGTCACCAAGATTCTTAAATAAGACTTTTTGTTAAGCACTTATAAATTGTTTTTTAGAAATATTCCAATGGCAGCTACTCCCAATAGACAATTCAAGAACATTTGTGTGCTTTCTGGATTTAACTATGGCAAACATAAAGAGTTCGTTGAGGCAGCCATAGATCTTGGTCGAAGCATAGCAGAGAGAAAATTACACTTGGTGTATGGAGGAGGTAACCAAGGGTTATCAAAATTGGTCTCAGAAGCTGCTTTTGTCAGAGGAAGTCAAGTGTTAGGCATCATCCCAAGAGTCCTAAAACTTTTGGGCAGTTTGTCTGACTCACCGACTGGAGAAGAGTTAGTCGTCTCAGGTGTGCAAGAAAGAATAACTGAAATGCTTAATCATGCTGATGCTTTTATTTTCCTTCTAGGAGATCTTGCAACACTAGAGGCACTTATCACACTAGCATCTTGGGCCCATCTGCACATTCACCAGAAACCCATCGGTTTGTTAAATGTCAATAACTTTTATGATGGCTTCATTGCATTTTTTAACCATGCAATAAAAAATTATTTCATTCCTTCCAATGCGAAAAAGCTTTTTATTTGTGCTCACACTGCTAATGAGCTACTTGATATGTTACAAGCTTATAGACCGGAGCCAGACCCCTAGACCTTTGTGTTGGAGCGCCCAAATAATGATGGTAACAGTAGCCGCAGTAAGAAGTACAAATTAGATTTAACTCTCCGCCTGTAAATACTTTCTTCTGTGTTGAACCACCCAGGTGATGTCTTCTAAACTCTACTTCTTTCCTTTAAAACATTAAGGACAATGTTTCGTTCTGGTTGGGGGGAGGGAATAGTCGACAATTGTGGAATCTTGGTTAAGTTTTTACTGATTCTTTTTGTTGTAGAAACTAACTGTTGCTAACTTTTTGTGTTGAAGATGGCTAAATATGGAGTGTAGTGACTCTAGAAACGCATCTTCATCGTTTGAAAAAAAAAAAAATTCAGACATTTTTTTTTTCTTTATTATGTTTTGATGTTCATTTTTCTTCTTCTTTTTAATTTCTCCTTTATAAATATACATTTTCAATTTTTTTGAGTCGAAGATGGCTGAATATGGAGTGTAGTGCCTCTAGAAACGCATCTTCTTAAGTTATATATAAAAAAAAAACCATTTTCGTTTTCTATCATTTTAAGTGTAACTTTTCTAATTAGTTTTTCTGCATCATTTTCACATTTCTGCATGCATATTTTCTTTTCATGTTTAGAATAGGTTGGGGGGTAGAATGTTGTTTAAAAAAAAATTGTGTGATTTGTTTTAACATTGGATGACATGATTAATTTCAAATTTTAGTATTTGTATTATCTTTGGTCTTAAGTGATGTTACACTATGTTTGCTACTCTACATGTTGATGTCGGAGACAAATATGAATTACTTGAAGGAATGAATATGTCATAATAAGTAACAAGTGAGTTTTTTAGCCTATCATTTTTCTTGGAGAATAACCCTTTTGCCCATTCTTTATACAGCTTAGCAGTTTATTATTGTATACACGATCTCTAGATTTCTTTTGAGTTAACCCTTAAAAAGAAATTGTAAAATTAAAAAAATAGAAGAAAAACAAAGTGTGTTGCTACATATGGAGGCCCATCTAACTAGTAGATATGGAAGATTATTTAGAGTCCTAAAAGACGATGGAAAGGCCATCTTTGATCCGTTTGAGCCTTTCTAGCCATCCTTTTTATCAAATATCCATAGTTAACACTTTTGAGCCTTTAAAAAAAAAAAATTTCTTTGTCAAACTTATTATCTGGACCCACTCTGATTTGGAGTATTACCCAATATCTTACAAGTTCCATCACCTATTTATGTTTGAGAAAAATGTAAATAAATATTTTGTATAGTGAAGTTATGCCCAAAACAAAACAAAAAAATTGTTGTTTAAAAAAAAAAGAAGAAAAAAATAACAAAAATAGGTGAAATCCACCTTGCAACTTCAAAAAAAAAAAAAAATTCCTCTGCATTTTTCTCAAACATACACTTTGTTTTCCTTATTTCCCTTCTTTGTTAGTCATGTCCCTATCCTACGTTACGTCCTAATAAAAGTCCTTCTTGATTTTAGGGAACTATAATCTGAAGTAGAAGCTAGTTATATGAGCTAAAAAGATGTAGTGGTGCATAAAAATAATAATAATAATAAATAAATTGGGTTGACTAGTATTTTTATTTGACTTGAGATCGTATTATTTCTAAGCTGAGGGCATATTTCTTTCATCTTGGTGAGAGCATGTGATATCACTTCTTTATTATTTTCTCTCAATTATCATTCATTGGAGTGACTATTTTTATTAGGTTTAATTTCTTTGTGAGAGTGTCACTACTTCCAGTGAGATTTTGGGGTTTGACATGTCATTCTTGAAAGTAGCTATGACAAAGTCTACTGGGCTGATTCATGTGGAGGGTTGATGTGGGTGTGATGTTTCTTTAGACTGGAGATAATACTTATACTTTTATTTGATTGCTATCATTAGTCTAATTGAATAAACAAGATTGTTTATAAAATAAAAAAATAATATATATATATATATATTTTGTGTTTGAATTTTGTTTTCGCTCTATTTGCTAGGGAGTAGCAATAAGCTGGTTGGGGGGTGTGTTGAGTGTTAGAAAATGCATATTTATAAAGGAAAAAATCGTCATTTTACATTTCAAGCCTTACTAACAACCCTTACTTTTATGTATTTAAGCTTCTTGTAATTTAATTATGTGTGTTTTATTTTAATTAAGTATTTTATGTATTTAAGGGGCATCATAGTCATTTCACAATGAACGAGAGATCAGACGGCAAAACAGACATCACTTTTGAACTCAGGACGATCGAAAACCTTAGGAGGAGCATAAAAGGAAAAATGGCATTGTTCACATGTACGGTACTATTCACATGTACGGTATTGTCTGCGTTACTGTTCACGACACTGTTCACATAGATGGATCGATGACGTTGCATTGACCGATAATGTGGCATTGACTGATGAGGTGTCACGATCCTGTTGGACTAAAATTCTTTTGCACTGTTGATCGATGACGTGGCAGCATATCAGTGGACCAAAAATCTCGCGTACGGTACATGCATTACACAGGATTATTTTCAACCAAACCGCGTCACTGTTCAACCCGGGTCAAACCGTGTTACTGTTCACCCGTGTGGTCAAACCGCGTATTGTTGACTGATGACGTGGTGAAATCCTGAGCGTCCAAACTGTTTTTAATCCGATGGCTATGATTTACTCAATGTATCTATAAAAAGGGGGCCTCCCCCCCTAATTTGATATCTCTAAATCCATTTTTAGACTCCATTTTCTATAATTCCTTCTCCATCTTGTATTTTCTACGTATTTTAATAAATTCCCATTTTGCCCCTAGTTCAATTATGAGTAGCTAATTTTCTTTGAAGCTTGGGTTGAAGGTGAAGTCTCAACATGTGTTGTGGGCTTTATTTGGTAAATTTATTTTCTCTTCCCCTCTAGTTTTTGTGGATGTTTTGATTTCTCGTCGACAAATAATAATAATCTTGTCAAGATACCGCCTTGGTTTCACCGGCTCTCTAGTACAAGGTTATTATTATTTGGCACGATAAGCCCTTAGCACCATATTGATTAGAGTGTGGTTCATGAGGTGTGGATTCCCCCCTCATGATTTAATTGGTGCTAATACAGAATATTTAGCCTATGGTGCATGTTGATACGGATCCAGATGCCCAAGTACGTCATTGTAATAGATTTCTATTCAATTTATTTTCGCCATTTAAATTCCAGTTTTAGGATAATCCAAATCATTTTCACCACAAATCCAACCACCCTCATACAAATTAACTCTATATATAATTAAAATCCACCTCCTTGTGGGATCAACACTCGTCACCATTGATTTATTCTACAATAGATTCGTGCACTTGCGAGTTCAATAAAATTTGTACAACATACACCTTAGGCTTTTATTTTACCCTAGTTTGCAGTTATAAAAAGGGGCGCGCATGACATAAAACGGTGGCAAGGAATTAACATAGAGAAAAAGAAGAGAAAAAAGAGAGGAAGATCAGAATTCAAGGGAACTGAGGTTGCGTCATTGAAGAATCCAACAGAGTTATTTGGATTCACTTTTTGTCGTTCTCCACTTATTCCTATCTTCACTCTTTGATTGAACCTATGTATTTCGTGACCAATATGTTGCTATTTGTTTTTCTCTTCCAAAATATGAACCAAACTTGCTTGTAGTTGAGTGACAAACAATCTAATGGGTTCTTGACTGTTCTTATAAGTTGCTACATAATTGCTATAGCATTTTACTTTAATAACTATTATTATAACTGTTATTTCAATTGACCACCCATTTAATGGTTCAAGTTAAGATAGAGCTGCAAAATGGCATGTCTTAGTGGATATTATTAGAGTAATACTTGATCTTAATTTGAATTTCCTGGATTAAGTTTATCTTGAATCCCTTAAGGGTTATACTCGAAGTTAAGATTTGTGATAACTAGACATAGGTACACACCTTGTAGGGTGGAGAGAATAAATGTTCGTAATGCCATGCCATAGGTAGAATAAGCAACTGGTCATTACTAAGATACTTAAGGGTATGAGAATTCTAACAAGCGACAGCTGAGGATGCAAAGTAATTATGCCCAGTACTATGGACAATGCTGTAGCAATTGGTATTAATTTGATGAAAAGCAGTCAACCTATAAAGAGAGTTTGATCATTCAACTACCTTATTCTCATTTGATTCTTTTTACGCAATTTATTTACTTTAATTCACCACTGCATTATTTCATTTTATTTCCTCACAATTATAAATTTCGGTAGTAAACAACTTCACATTTGTTCATTCGAAATAAGAGTAGATTGCACTATTGTGATTGCTGTAGCATTTCTAATAACATTAATCCCTGTGGAGACGATCTTGAACACTCATCACTTTACTATTTGTTGTGTACACTTGCACATTGGCATCAATAGCATTTCATTAAAAATTAACCAACAGTTGGGTAGGCATCCCAAAGGTTTTAAGGCTTGCAGGATAATGCATTTCACTTGACTTCCTCTAATAAAAATATCTTCTGAGACAAGTTTTGATAACCTTGGCAATATCTTCCATATATCAGGTGTAGTTTTCTCTTTACTATGACACAACCAAGATCTACAGCTGCATGAATGAACTCTGTATTTTCTATAGTGAAATCTAGAAAGCACATAAATATTTTTGAATTAGTTATTCGTTGCCATCAGAATAATCTTTAAAACAAGTTGTGAGTATTTTAAAAGAAAAAAAGAAGAAGCTATATTTAAAGATGTTAGTAATAGACACAATGATACACAACTATAAATGAGTTGGCGTATTTGTTAAATGCGCGTAAAGCTTGTGGCTCAATAAGTCAAAAGTAAGAAAAAAATAAAGAGTAAAAAAAACAATGATTAGATACAAAATCACACCACTAAAAGCAATAATGCAAACTATAAAAAAATAGTAAAATAAAAGGATATGTACTGGTAGTTGTAATTATATTTAGTAATGGCTTGGACGCTCTCTATGCGTTGAGGATAGGCTTCCCATTCAATTTTCTTATAAATTGGCAAAATAGGGTTTTTTAGAGTTAAATTTCTAAGACTAAATTATGCACTTTCTTTTTGGAATAGTGTCCATAAATTATGAATCTCATATTGCACATATCCGCTTGGATGCGTCATAAGAGATCATAAGATACCATCTAATGATTATTTAATTAGGTCATCTTTAACGAATTTAATTTTATCTTTACCATTTCCATAAACCATTCTAAAGTTTTATAATGTGGTCGATTGCAATCAATCTTACACAATTAAAATATTTTCAGCCATGTTGATTAGCTCTCTTTCTTTTAGTAAATGTGCTTTTACCAAAATGAGACGTATAAGAAACAAATGGATCGGAAAACTCACCTGCCAATCGAACCTTTTCTTTAATTAACCAACAAATATCAGCAGGAATTCCATTTATCATTAACAAATATAGTCGTTCACTGTAAATTTTATAAATTTTCTTTAGAGCATTTTGAGGGAGAGAAGGAAAACACTTATGTATTGTATGTTGTATTTCTTCCATGTCTGATTTTAGGGTTTCAGTTATTATCAGAAACTAAAGATACTGGCTTAAGAAATTATGGAGTTCTGTTATCCACCATTTATATTGAAAAGTAAATTAAAACATAAATAAATCAATTCTACAAAATCAAGTCAAACATAAAGGCAAACAAAATAACAAAATGAAAACATACAATGTTAAACATGAAGGCAAACAAAATAACATTTAACTCACCTTCTCCTTTTTTTAGTTAAACTCAAGTTCCAATTGAATGTTACCACTCTCTATTTCCTAGAGTTCTCTTTCTAAATCCTTAAACAAGATACTAATGTTTGTGGTCGTAAATCTCAAACAGGATATTATTTGTAAAAGTTCTCAAAGATGTTTGAAGAGGATCTTTCTTATTAAGGTTCATGCATATCATTCAAGACCTAGAAATAAACAATTAACTAATTCAAATGGTAAAATAACAGTTAAAAACAGTTAAATCACCCATTAAAAACGAAGAAGACTTAATCAATATTTGGTGGGTCACTCCAATTTATTTCAGTGCCTTCTTTATGTAGTTAGCATGTTCAGATATGGTTTTAATCTTTGTCCATCAACTTTAAATGTGACATCGTTCTTTGAATTCTCAATTTTTACGGCCCAATAAGGATATACATTTTTTACAGCAAATGTGCCACTACGCTTTGACTTTGACTTTAACTTTCCTGGAAACAAATCAAGATGAAAATTATAAAGCAACACTTTTTAATCAATCTAAAATGTTTTTTTGAAAGTTTCTTTTATCATGAAAAGCTTTTGTTCTTGCCTTAATAATTCTTAAATTTTCGTATGCATCATTCCTTAATTTCTCAAGTTCATTTAATTACAATTTATGCACAATACCAGCATCATCAAAATTTAAATTAAAAGCTTTAATAGCCCAAAATTATTTATGCTCAAGTTCAACTAGTGAGTGGCAAGGTTTATCATTAACCAACTGAGGGTGAAATTCCTAAAAGCATCTTAAATGCAGTACGGTAGGCCTAAAGTGCATCAGTTAGTCGAAGAGATCAATCTTTGCAGTTTGGATTAATCGTATTTTTTAAAATTTATTTTATCTCTTTATTTGCTAATTTAATTTG
Source organism: Citrus x changshan-huyou (assembly GCA_039657385.1). Lineage (NCBI taxonomy): Eukaryota > Viridiplantae > Streptophyta > Magnoliopsida > Sapindales > Rutaceae > Citrus > Citrus x changshan-huyou. Next base: position 11,166,185 of record CM077550.1, read on the forward strand.
GTCATTTATTTGAGGACGATAAGGAGTAACAACTTTATGTGTAATTCCATATTTATTCATTAAGGAATCAGATGACTTGTTACAAAAATTATTACCTCCATCATTGATAATGGTTCGAGAGATTCCAAATCAATGTAAAAGATTTTCTGTTAACAATTTAATCATAGTTTTACTATCATTATTTTGGCAAAAAATTACTATCATTATTTGGCAAACAATTTCTTCAATTCACTTAAGACATAATCGACTACAACTAATATGTATACAAATCTAAACGATGGTGGAAATGAACCTATGAAATCAATTCTCCAACATCAAATATTTCGATCTCAAGTATGGGATTTAAGGGCATCATGTTTCTTTTAGTAATTGATCCCAATTTTTGACCGTTTTCACAAGTTTTACAAAATTCATGTGTCTTTGAATATGGTGGGCTAATAAAATTCACATTGTAAAATTTTAGCAGTAGTTTTTCTTGAAGAAAAGCATCCACCGCTTGCTCTAGAATGACAAAAATTTAATGACACTACTTACCTCATTGTCTGGCATACATTGTCGAAAAATTTGATTAGAGCAATATTTGAACAAGTAAGGATCAACTTCAATAAAATTTCTTTACTTTAACCACAAATTTCTTCTTATTTTGAATGTTCCATTGCAAAGGCATTTTACCTGTACTAAGGAAATTAACAATGTTAGCATATCATGGCATTGAAGTAACAGTAAATAAAAATTCATCCAGGAAAGAATGATTGATAGGTGTTATGTCAATGTAGAGTTCAGATGTGAGTCTTGATAAATGATTAGCAACGAATTTTTGGCACCCTTTTTATATTTAATAGTGAGTTCAAATTCTTAGAGTAACAAAATCTAATGAATTAGTCTTGGTTTGACATCCTATTTACTCATTATATTTCACTTCAGCGTGGTTAGTAAAAAAAAAAGATTTAGAACCAAGTAAATACGAACAAAATTTGTTTAATATAAAGACTGAGCAAGTAATTCTTTTTCAATTGTGGAATAATTCATTTGAGCACTATCCAAAGTCTTAGTCACATAACAAATCACAAAGGGCTTACTATCCATTATTTGTCTTAAAACAACAGCAACAGGAAAGTCAATTGTATCAAACATTAATTCAAATGTAAAGATCAATCAAGAGATCGCATAATAGGTGCAGATGTTAAAAAACAAATTATTTCCCTAAAAGATTTTTAGCAATCATCAGTTCATTCAAATGGCGCATCTTTTAATAAGAGGTTACAAAGTTGTTTAGATATGACACTTAAGCTTTTATAAACCTCCTATAAAAACTTGTATGTCCTAAAAAAGATTGCAAATCTCTAACTATTTTTTGTTGTGGCAATTTAGATATGACTTCTATTTTTGCTTTGTCAACTTCAATTTCTTTAATAGATACAACATGACCCAAGACAATTTTAGAAGTAACCATATAATGACACTTTCTCTAGTTCAACACAATTTATTTTTCAACACATCTTTTTAAAACTTTTTCCAAATTTTAAGACAATCATGAAAAGAATTTCCAAACATTGTCAAATTGCTCATAAAGATCTCTAAACCATGTTCAATGATATCGCTAAAAATACTTAGCATGTATCTTTGGAATGTTACAAGAGCATTACAGAGTTCAAATGAGATTCTTTTAAATGTAAATGTTTCAAAGGGACATGTAAATGTGATATTTTCTTGATCCTCAAGTGCAATAGGAATTTGATAATAAAAGTATCTATCTAAAAAGTAGTAGTAGGGTTGTCCTGCTACTATTTCTAAGATTTGGTCAAGAAGTGGTTTTATTTTCCTTTATATAATAGATGCACATGCGCTTATTAGATGTAATTTATGTTAGGGTTAACCCGCCTTTTTTGTTTTTAATATTAATGATTCCAGATTTTTTAGGCATTACTTGTCTAGGGTTTACCCACTTACTGTTAGAGATAGGGTAGATAATTCCCACATAAAGTAATTTTAAGACTTCTGTTTTTACTACTTCTTTCATGAGTGGGTTTAATCTTCTTTGAGGTTGTTGACATGCTTCAGCACTTTCTTTCAAATTGATTTTATGTGTGCAAATCAAAAGAATTAATGCCTTTAATATCATTTAAAGTCCATCCAATTACATTTTTATGCTTTTTAAGAATAGATAGTAACTTATCTTCTTGGTTGCTTGTTAGAGTACAAGAGATCACAACAAGATAAGTTTGTTCTTTTCCAAGACAAGCATACTTCAATCTTTCGGGCAAAAGTTTCAATTTAAGTTTAGGTGCTTCTTGTTGTTCTATCTTTTAATATTTCCAAGCTCTTCAAAATTTGGTTTGTCATCATCATTTTATAAAGTCTGAGCACAATCAAGTGATAAATTTATATTAGAAGTAGCAAGTTGAAGTTTCTTGTTTCATTCAATTGAATTAACCAAATATATATCAGCAAGTTTAGGAAAATCCCCTTTTGAATATTTTCCTCTATACCAAGATTCAAGCAATTCCTTTTGTTCATCAATATCATATTTATTCTCATTTTCTTCATTAGGTTGCCTACATATGTTGAAAACATTCAATTTTGGAGTAATATTTTCGAAGGACAAATTTATTAAACCATTCCTACAATTAATCAAAGCATTAGCAATTGCTAAAAATGGTCGGCCTAAAATTACAAGAATTGGTTTATAATTATTCACAACAGACTCAATTTCTGAGACAATAAAATCCACATGGTATATGAATTTATGAACTTATACTAAAACATCTTCCTCTATTCCTTTTGGTACTTTAACTGATCTATCGGCAAACAAAAGTATAGTTGAAGTTAATTTTAACTCACCAAGATTAAGTTGAAGATAAACTGAATATGAAAGCAAATTAACACTAGCACAAGGTTTAGTAAAGCATGCTCAATTTAGCGACCATTAATACAACAAATAGTAGAACAACTAGAATCTTTATATTTCAACATATTATTAGTAGGCAGATTGGTACTTACCTGTTTAGCCATGAAATCTCTCATTTTTACCTTCAATTTCCTCTTGATAGTGCATAAATCTTTAAAAAATTTAGCATATAAAGGTACCTGCTTAATTACACTAATGGAGGAATGTTAACTTTCACTTACTTAAAGATTTCATAAATTTCAGAAGAGGGGTTCGAATTCTTTGGCTTATTCAATGCTTGTTGAAATGGTGGTTCAAATGGAACAATAGTTATTTCTTCACTAGTTATACGTTTATTTAGGCCTTGTTTACCTTTTGAATTTTCACTATCTTCATCATCACAATGTCCAAGAATAAATCTTTCAACAACCTTACCACTATGAAGAGTTATTCTTGATTTGACTTGGTCTATAGGTGGATTTTGTTAAATCTTAGAATTTGGTTGTGGTTGAGTTGAAAATTTACCTTTTTCTTTCAAATCAGAAAAGGTTTGTGCTTTTAATTGTTAGTAACATCTTGCTTCTAATAAATAAATGCATTGTATCTTTATTATTATTCCATGGTGGTGGAGCATATGGTACATAAAGCTGAACATTTTGAAAATTTGTAGATGTAATGCTTGTGAAGTTTGTGCATTATTATTATTCCCTAACTAAAATTTGGATGGTTTCTTCAACCAGATTATAAATCTGTGAATACGAGTTTGGCTCATTAAAAACGTTAATGGCATTAGCTTGATCACGAAGACATTCTTTAAGTGTAGGTAGAGTGGGACAATCTTAAGTGAAATGATCATTAGAATTATAAACATTACATGTAATTTCTTGATTAGATTTTACTTGATCACTCTTTTTATACTTTAAAACTTCAGCCTTCCTAACTAGGGATGCAAATGTTGCTTGTATATCATGATATTCTCTAAGGTTATGGATTCCTCTACTAGATTGAGATGGTTATAGTTTATTTGTCAATTCAAAAGTTTCAATAGTATCCCAATATTGTGTGTTTCCAGCTAGTTAGTCAAGGTAATCTAATGTATCTTCAAAATTTTTATCTTTCAATTCACCATTACACATCATTTCTACAACTTGTCTACTTTAGGTTGTCATGCTCTTAGAGAAATAAGTGACCAATCACCAAGTTTCAGAATCATGGTATGAGCATATGTTAAGCAATTCTTTAAACCTATCCCAACATCTGTATAATGTTTCTCCATTTTTCCGAGTGAAAATAAGTGATTTGCCTTTTAAATGAATTGGTTCTATCAGGTGAAAATAATTCTTTCAAAAATTATTTTTGTATGTCATTTCAAGTTCTTATTTATGTATATATAAGGTTTGTAGTCAAGTTTAAGATTTATCTCTTAAAAAAATGTGGGGAGGAAGCTTTAATCTAATTGTGTTCATACTATAATTTTAGTTTGTGTATGTAGTACACACTTCCTCAAAATCTCTTAACTGCGAGCATGGATTTTTATATTCTCAACCATGAAATATTGGTAAAATTTGGATAATACCTGGTTTGAAGTTAGATGGAGATGCTTATGGAGGAAATATTATACTTGAGGGTGCTCTAGTTCTGATTGGATTTATATAGTCTCTCAAAGTTCTTGGTTGACTCTGATTATGTACATTATGTTAAGAATGGTTGTATCCTTGATCAATTTGAGGATTAAGTCAACCCAAAAGCTTTTCTTCTTGGATCTTTTCCATGATTAATGGCGGTGATTGAGATCTACAAATTAATTTACCACTTAAAATTAAGACCAACATCTCATGCAATGTTGAGGATGTGTGTGTGTGTGTGTGTGAAATTATGTTGTAAAGATGATACATAAACAAATGAATAATACATGAAAAAAATAAATGAAAATTATACAAATTAAAAAATAAAATCAAAATAAAAATTGAATAAACAATTAATAAAAAAGTACAAGAAAAAAATATGAAATAAAAATAAATAAACTGAAAATTAATTAACTTAAATGAAAATAACTAAATAGGCAGTTAAACTAGCCATAAAAACAATTTAACAGAAATTAAATAATAATTAGGTAGTTAGACTAACCATACTATATAATGCAAAATAAAAAAATGCAAAAATTGAACTGTAGAAATTTTTTTTTTTAAAAAAAAGAATATTTACCTCAAGATGCAGACCTTTTTTTTCAAAATTTTAAAATGACCTACCAATTAAGTGATTAAATCAAATTGTTAGGGCTTTGTTGTAATTTTTAAATTTAATATTTATGTCTATTCCGTCCTAATCGAGTCCGAGTTGAGTCCAAATAAGTTAAGTTGTAGGTCCAAATCTTATTGTTATAGGAAATTTCAGCTAGAGACCTATTTGAAAACTTGCAAACTCTTGTGATTAAACTGTAAATTTCAAAAGTGTAAAACATAAAAATGTTGGATAAAAGAGAAAATTTTGAAACTTTTTTAGCTAAAGAAAAATTTAAGAAAAAAGGAAGGGGCAAATGAAAATTTAAGGAAAAATTAGAAAATAAATATTTTTCCCCGGTAAAGATACCAAAAACTTGACACAACTCAAAAGTGATATAACTCCCAAGTATAAGAGTGTATTGTTATAATATAACTTGGTGAATTCTTGGTTGAACCATAGGGAAAATATTTAATTTTTAATTTTTTTAATTATCTCGAAACTAAAAATATAATTTAAATGCACACTATTTAATTTTATTGAAACTATAAAAATATCTTAGTGGTAAATATAATTTAGTAAGTTCGATTTCTTTTATTTTTTTATTGCCCAAAAGATTAATTGTATAAATTATTATTATTTTCCTATTAATTTTGTTATGAATTAAGTACTTAATGTGCCAAAATTCAATTTGTTTACAATAAGGCAAAATACTATTTTACCATATTTTATACTAACACATTAAAATTTATTGTGCCAAACTTTCTTGTTTGTCTACAATAAATGTAAATTTCAAAATATATAATATGGATAAAATTAAATAGAAAATAATTTAATTAATATAATTAAAAATTAAATTTAACTAAATCATATTTTTCTACTAAAAGGTTCACTTTACCATAACTATTATTATTCAGCTAAACATAATTGAAATAAAAATAATTATCAAAATTAAATTTTACATCATTAAAAGAAATAAAAACAACAAAAAATTAAAAATAAAACTAGATTTATTTATTGAAAAGATATTACAAAATATTAAAACATAATTAAGATAGAGAAATGAGGAGAAGAATATAGAGAGAGAAGTAAAGAAAGATGTAGAGAGGCATACTCTATCCTCCATTTATACAAACTTATGATCAATCCACACCACACAAATACACAAAATCAATTATATCTTGGCCATACATTTGTTCCACTATACAAATATAAACCTAACTGAATCCACTCAAGTACACTTAACTTATTCCACTAACAATTACATCATCTAATATGGTAAAAACTTATAATTTTATAGTTACCACACTTAATGTGATAAAAACTTATAATTTCACAGTAAAAATCGCAGATTCTCATCGACAATGACCTAATTTTTTGGACCTTTAAAATCTAAATTTGACATCCTTTTATCGGTTTAGACCTTGAATTGCGTGAAATTATTATTTTTTTGTAACAAACACACAAAAATACACAAAATTCAATATTTAAAAACATAATTAGAAGTTCACAATATTTTACATAATTACAGATATAAATCATAATATGAGCACAAAATAACATTTTTACCCTTAGTAAACATACAATTTTTAACACTAATCATAGTGATGTAGTCTTCCATATAAATAACTCCCCTTGTTAAATATGTTCCCCCTCAAAATGACATGGGTCTTCAATAATCAATCCTATTTTTTTGTAATACTTTGGTGAAATAATCTACAGGATCAACCTCATCCTTTGAAAGCCTACCAAATTGAAGATACCATCATCTTGAATTGAAGAATATTGCCATGCATATATCTTCATAATTTTGTTGATCTTCTTAAACAAAATTAAGCTTTAGCGTCCATATCAAGGAAAAAATATGATATACTTTTCACACTATTTTGACATTTTCAAGTTTACACTAAAAGATACTTTAATTTTTAATGATACAATTTTTCCATTGCCTTTGTATGCACAAGTTGGAATAAAATGTGGTACTTTAGGACCAAAACATATATATTATATTTTAAAATAGAAACAATTTTTAGTATGAAATGCTTCTTGTATTTCTATAATACCAATATTTCATTCGATAAATTTCAATCTACAAATTAAAAGAAGTTCTTCATTTCTAGATCAATCGTCTAGAATTTTATTCCTAAAAGAAATAACTTCATAAGCTCTTCAGGAGTTTTTTCATGATGAACTTATTAACACATTTTGTTAAGATTACAAATTTGATTTTTGATTTTTAATAAAAATCACATAGCAAAGTGAATAATGACATATCTCACTTCTAATAAAATTTCGCTCAAGTTATTATACTTTATAAGTCTATATTGCTATGTTATATACAAGAATGATTATAGCTTTATTTAGTACTTTGAGTATTTGTTTCAAGCATTTTATCCTTCAAGGATAAGTATATAGATTCGTCAATTTAATTTTGATATACAATAGTTCAGATTTCCATTTTATTAATAAATTTTACGACTTCAAGTGTATGAACTACATGTCCAAATTCCTTATATTTTGCTAATTAATCGTCTTTTAGCATATGGACTACAGGTCCTAATTTTGATCAATCATATAATCGACGTTCTTTTACATTTTTGTGATTCAAGATCCTAAATATTTTATCATAACAACTAAATTTTTATTAACAAAAATCTTATATCAATTTTAATTTTTCTCTTGCTCTTGATCAAATATTTTTTATTTTTCAATATATATGCCTAATGAGATCTTTCAAGCTTCTAATAAATATGCCTCTGCAAGGGTTAAAGATATCTCTCTTTCTTAATTTGCACACGTGTCTTTATAGGAGAATCTGAATCTCTCTTTATTTCTCACAATTTACCTCTTCAAGGGTATTTAAGATCCATTTTCTAGTTGGTACATTATGCCTCTCCATGGACAAGATATTCAATAATTTAATATAGATCAAATATTTTTCTATACATAAAAACATGATCTCTTAATAGCACCGAATTATTTCACTTTAACTTCCCAAGAATTAAACTTTGGCTCCAATTGACTTATTATATGCTTCAGGCATTCATACATTTGTTTGTCTCACTATTGCATCCTTCAAGGACATCATATCAATAATAATCATGTTTTGTTTGTGATTTTTCACTTTCACATTTCAATAGATTCATTCAATAATTGATCAATAATGCGCATTGTATGATAATCTTGTTGAACTTCAAGCTCAAACAAATTAACTCATATAAAGATCAAAGTGGGATAAAGGTAATACAAATAGTTTATATTATCCACCAAATGTATATCATTTTGCTTCCACTAATCATAGGAGAACTTTTACAAAATTATTAAGCTTCCATAGCAAATTTACTAAGCCAATTTACTAAGCGTCCATGACCAAGATTGATTTAATTTCATACCTCTTCCGGCGGTATAATATTCACATGTTGATTTCTTATCATAAGATCTATAACCATTATAATTTTGAAAAGTTGTTCAATAATGGTTATATCCAATACTAATCCCACAAGAGCAGAAATTCATTAATGAATTGAATTAGTCACAATTTTCTTTTCAATCAAAAACTCATAATTTTTATCTTTTAATAAAAGAAAACATAACATCAATTTATATTGGCACTGTTGATTTGCTACTGCAGGAGCATCTTTATGCTACAAAATCATGTGTCTTCTAATATGTTTCTTTTATTTTTTCTCTCAACATAATTTCAAATGAGAGAATCAACCAAGCTTTTGAAATTATCGTTAAGCATATATATGAAATTTGAGCTCCCTTAGGGAGATTATCATAAATGAAAATCATAATCCTTTATAATCATTTAAAGATTGATTTCTACCACAAAATATTATAGTACTATTTGTGATCTCAAACATGTGAATATTAATTAGATAATTAGTAATTCAAAAAATCATAAAAAAGTCATTCATTAAGAATTCAAATAAAAATATACGGATAGATAATTAGTAATTCAAGAAATCATAAAAGAGTCATTCATTAAGAATTCAAATAAAAATATACAGATAGATAATTAGTAATTCAAGAAATCATAAAAGAGTCATTCATTAAGAATTCAAATAAAAATATACAATCAAATAAAAATTTACATATATATGCTTCTTACAACTCATTCCTATATTTTATTATACTGAATCGTCCTTGAAAATTATCTAACATAAATTAAGCATGCAGAAAACTATCACTAGATGTCTAAAAGATTTAAAATAAAGCAATGAGCCAACAATGTCAATGAATTGTTCAAACTATAAATGAACAATTTTTTTTTAATTATGCATTTACTCAAGCACTTTTGATAGTCATATTTTTCCTTTAAATTGTTTCAAAGCAAAAATTATGCCTTATTTATATCTTTATTTTGTAACTCCTTCTGGAAGATATGGAGAAGGAAATTCATATATAGTTTATACATGAACTCATAATATTTGTGTAGTCCTTCAGGGACATGTAAAATATACAATTATATAGTGAATCCTTCATGAGCAAGATGTTAGTCAATAACATCATAATTTTGGAATAGTTCTTCAGGAACATTTTTTAACAAAAATCTGCATCATGTATAGTGCGATCCTTCAAGGATGCCTTCTTATTTTTCTTTCACTATATATTTTTCATTTTCAAACTTAAAAGTGAATTTTTGGTAACAAGAATAATAATCTACTGAGCATTAATATGCATATATAATTTTAAGCAAATCAAGATTGTTAAATTATACTTTTGAAGTAATTACCTTGAAGGATGGTTACTATAATATCCTTCATCTGTGGAGTCATTTAAGGCTACAACTGTATCTTCTGACTTCTCTTGGCTCTCCTTTTTTCTTTTTCTCTGCACAATCTCTGATGTAGTGCCCTTCTTTTCTACAGTAGAAACACTTCATTTTCTTCTTTTTCTTGTCTGCATTCTCTTGATTCTTTCCTTGCCTCTTCCCTTGATTCTTATTTTTTTTATCATTCTTCTTATTTTTTCTAGCAATCAATCCTTCACCATTGCTTTCCTCATGCTCATTCTTCTGAATTTCTTTAGAACACAAAAATGCTTTAACATCTTCCAAGGTTAAAGTGGTTCTACCATATAACATTGTATCTACAAAGCCTTCACAAGGCTTTGACAGTGAACTCAGCAGAAAGAAGGCTTTGTCTTCATCACTTATCTTCACATTCTCAACCCCTTCAAGATCTAGGATGATCTTATTGAAAGTGTCGATATGATCTTGAATTGAGACCCTTTCTCTCATTGAGAAGGTGTATAGCCTTTTCTTCAAGAATAGTCTGTGAGCCAAAGACTTCTTCATGCACAAAGCTTCAACCTTGTTCCAGATTCTTAGGGCTGTCTTTTTCTTAGAAATTTCTCTCAAGATTGAGTCACTAAGACTCAAGATGAGAGTACTATGAGCCTTGTTATGAATATGTTTCTTCTTTTCATCGGACACTGAAGTTGTAAGAGCCTCTGGATCATCTTCTTCCAGAGCAGATTCAAGGCCCTGATGCACAAGAAGGGCCCTCATCTTTAGTTTCCAAAGTGAGAAATCACCACCAATTGTGAACTTCTCGATTTTAGACTTTGGAAGAGACATTGATATGAACCACCAATGCTATAATACCACTTGTTAATTTTTAGAACCAATTCCTAGAAAAAGATCCAAGCAAAACAGATCAAGAATCAAAGAAAGAAATATACACCAGCTGATGAGCTTAACCAAAACGACACTGTTTGAAGGAAAAACTCACACGCTTCTATTACTCAAACTGATTACACACGATCACACATCCAAAAGGAGATTACAAGCTTTCAGTTAAAGCAAGAATTATAGAATTTAGATGGGAAAACAAAGAGAAATCACACTAACTCTAGAGGCTGTTCATCAACTCCTTTTATACTGAGGTTTCTCAAAATTTTCCAGAAATGCTCTTAACAACCATAACAAACTTTACCACATCAGCAAAGTATTTGCAAATTGACTCATACACTGAATGCGATCTGCACTATGGCCCAGTAACTCTCTTTCGTGTACAGTTTAGTCCCCAGATTCACAACTCAATTCTCCACAAGTAGCTTAATTGTCCCTAAACAGTGAGACATAATGTGTGAACCATATGATTAGTAGCTCCGAAATCAATAATGCAAGAAGTAGAACGTGGTAAATGAGCAACATTATGGGCAAGACATGTCAAATTGATTTATGGAACTTTGTTACTCATTAAATTTAATCTTGGTTGAGTGTTAATAATGCCAAGATCTATTGATATTGTTTTCGCTTGAGAGGAAAGGCTTGTAATGCTGGAGGGTTCATAGAAATTTAGTTGACAATAAGTTGAGTTGGTTAATTTTGACCTTTATACAACTTATAGCTAGGAGGATATCCATGTAACTTGTAGCGTTTTTCTTTCACATTGTCTCATCTTTCCATGAAAATCACAAATTATTTTATTATAATAAAATGAATTTTGCTTGGAAATTTACCTAATGCTATGTTGTCGCTCGTCGTAAGGAACCAAAGCAATGACTTTTCAAACATGTAGAATTGGATTTATCAACAAAATTTGGTTTCTCATAATTGTATATGTTTCGTTCAAGCCCATAAGAAACTGTATAGCATGATCTCTATCTTTATATGCCTCAAAGATCTTATTAGAATTCACATTGAAGTGTCATGACCCATATATCCCAAAACGCATCTTACTAATTAAGGTGTGAAGCACCCCTTATAAACCTAGCACTTGTCTTGTGCTTTATTGATGTAGGATTTGCCTAAGGTGTTACATGCACCCTCTTAGGGACTCAGCATCTTTACTGAGGTTTGCCCCAACATCGCTAAAGAGGACACGTGAAGCTGCTTTGAAACCATCTGTTATAACCCAACCTAGACTTGACAAGATATTGTTCACTTTTATTTCTAGGCCTATATATCCCAAAATGTGTCTTGCTAAGTAAAGCGTAGATTATTCTTTTTAAACCCAACATGTCTCCCGTGCATTGTTGATGTAGGATTTGCCTAAGGTGTTTATATGTCATGAATTAGCCCAGACCTTGCAAGATATTGTCTACTTTGGGCCTTAACAAGGTATACACGATTTTATTTTTGGGGCACCCATACACCCTAAAACGTATCTTGCCCATTAAGGTGTGGATCATCCTTTATAAACCCAATATCTCTCTTGTGCTTTGTCGATGTGGGATTTGCCCAGTGTGTTACATGCATCCCCTTAGGGACTCAATGTCCTTGCTGAATTTTCCCTACCATCGTTAAAGAGGACACACAGAGCCACTCTGATACCATTTTTCGTGACTCAAACTAGACTTAGCAAGATATTGTCTGCTTAAGGCTTTAACTAGTCCCATACGATTTTATTTTCGGAGCATTCATACACCCCAAGACGTGTTTTGCCAATTAAGGTGTGGATAATCTCCAATAAATCCGCATTTCTCCTGTGCTTTGTTGATGTAAAATTTACCTTGGATGTTACATTTATTATGACCCAATTAGACCTAGACAGATATTGCCTACTTTGGGCCTCAACAAGGCCAGCACACTTTTGTTTCTAGGGAGCTCATACACCTTAAAACGCATCTCACTAATTACTGTGTGGATCACCCCTTATAAACCTTGCATCTTTCCCGTGCTTTGTTGATGTAGGATTTTCCTAAGGTGTTACATACACCCCCTTAGAGACTGAGCATCCTTGCTGAGGTTTACCCTACTATCACTCAAAAGGACACGCAAAACCCCTTTGATACTATCTATCATGACCCAACCCAGACCGGACAAGATATCGTCACTTTGGGCCTTAACAAGGCCTGCACAATTTTGTTTCTAGGGTGCCATACCCCTTAAAGTGTGTCTTATCGATTAAAGTGTGGATCACCCTTTTATAAACCCAGCATCTCCCCATGCTTTGTCGATGTGAGATTCGCTTAGGGTGTTACACTTATGGTGTGTTTATTAAATGAGAATCAGAATATGATGGTGATAACTCTATGAAATGAGAGTTATCAAGGCATTTCTAGACTTAAACTAATATTATTTAGAGAGTAAATGATGTGTTTTTTAATTACATTTTTAGTTACATTTTGTATAAGTATCTATTTAAGTTTACTTTTAATAAAGTGATTGTGTTTTAGATCACTTTGTGTTCCAATTATGTGCATGATTGTAGGTGATAAAAAAGATCGAGCTTTATGGATGGAATAACTGTAGCTGCAGACTTATAGAAATGATAAAGAACTTGTCTGCAAATTAACTAAAACAAGTTTGAATTAGAGAAGATGTAGTAGCAATTACTGTAGCAATCCAAAAGCCAATATAGACAAGACTACCCGCGTGTTAACTGACAAAGTAGCGACAAGCAGCACAAAAACATATGTGATCCAAGGTTTCCAAGAAGGAGACACATGGCCTCATGCTTTTGGTTGCTTTAATTATGAGATATAAAAAGAGCACACATGAAAAAGACAAAGGGGAGAAAGCTGTCACACAAAAATGACCGAGTGAAAAAGAAAAAGAGAGAGTTGAAGGCTGCAGCAAGGGATTTATGAGAAAAAAGAAGAGAGATCGTAAAAACTTAACAGAGGGACGTCTTGAATTTAGTGAATCTCAATTGCTACTCTTTATTTGCTTGTTTTCATCTCTCTATGGGAATGTATGTGGTCAAAATGTCTGTTCTTACTGTTTTGTTGCCTATCATGAATTAACTTTGATGTAGTTGGGTGTTAAACAAGTTTAATGATTGTTTGACTTATATATGTGCGGTGCTTAACATCTACTGTAGCATTTTGTCTTGATTTTAATTATTGCAAATCTCTATCTCAGTTGGCTACCTATTTAGTGGATACTAGCTAAAAAGGAGCCTAAGAAAGGTCTGACTTAGTGGAACAAACCAAGACAATACATGGTTTTATATTGAGTTTCCCAAGTTGAGTTAATCTCAGATTTGAATAGGGTCATGCTTAATCTAAGATTAGTGAAGAACTAAACATAGGGATTCACCTTGTAAGGCAATTGAAATCTAGAATGCATAATACTATATCTAATGTTAGCATAAGAACCGGCCACTGTTAGGTTGCATATATATATAAGATATCCAACAAGTGACAGCTGAGGATGTATGCGAGATTCTACCTAGTGTTGTAGTAGGTTCTATAGTAATAGTATCATAATTCAAAAATAGTGGATACCATTAAGTGAGTTTAAGCACTCAACTACTGCTTTCCTATTGAGTATATCTTAGTGTTTGACTTGAGATTTTCCTTTTTGCATCATGTTTATTGCATTTTTAATTTCGTTAGGTCGTTAATTTCATCATTATTTTATTTTAATTAGACTAAAATTACATTGTTAAAATTGGTGTAACAAATCCTATAACATTAATCCCTGTGGAGACAATTTAGATACTCATCATTATATTACTTGTTGTGTACATTTGCACATTGACACCTACAGCAATACGCACCAACAGATGGAATCAGAATGAGTTAAAATTGGAATGAGTTGAAATAGGAATAGGAAATGGGAATCAAAATAATTTGTTTACTTGAATTATAAGAATTTAAATCAAAATGAGCTGGATTACCATTAATATTTTACTTGCCTTGGAATTGGAAACAAAATGAGCTAGATTGTTACAAATTATTAAAAGGTCCTTAATTAACTATTATCATAATTATTATTTTTATTTTAATTATTGTGATTATTATTAATAAATAATGTTAATAATAATTATTATTACATTATATACTAATATTAATATTAGAAATAATAATAATAATAATAATCTTCATCAACATCGTCGTTCGACAGCATTATCATCATTGGCATCATGTTGACATCAGATCGGAACACGACGCTGCTGCTGTCGTCTATGACACGATGGTTGCACGTGACTACTATTGCCTGTGATACAACAACCAAGGATTAGCTAGTATTCCATAGGCGATAACCAACAACGACGATGGAGCTCGTTAATGGGATCACATTCCCCCCCCCCCCCCCCTTTTTTAAATTGAGGACAAAATTAAGGGTGGCAAAATGAATAAACAAATAAAATTTGAATTGAATCATAAACGAGTTAGGTTAAAACTCTACTGATTCAAATTCGATTCATTTATTAAACGAATTGAAATCTAAGATTCAAATTCGATTAATTTATTAAACAAATTGAAATCTCCATATTCGGATTTGATTCGTTTAATTGATTTAGTAGAATTAGTAAACAAATTGAATCAAATTTGAATTCATTTACTATTCGTTCATCCGATAACAAATCCATAAAGAATTAAATTGAATATGAGTTCATTTACAAAAATATAATTAATAAAAAAATTATATACAAGATGATGTTTCCACTAGATCTATCAATTCTGATGCACATTGTGTGATGGATTATAGTAATGAATTTACAAGTCTTGAGGTAACTTTGGTTTATAAATAATTTTGCAATAATTTTTTATGAAATTTTATTTAACTTACATGAGATTTTGTCTATTTAAATATTCAAGAGTAGAGAAGCAATGATTCAATCAACTCATGATGTTAGAAAAAAATGGTATAATGGTTTTCATCAAGAGAGCAGAACTAGGTTGTGATTGTAAAACACCAGGATCTTTTCTAGTTGTGAAAGAGTGGAAAGTATGAAAAAAAAATAACAAGAAAGTAAGGAAAAAAAAAGACTCAAATTCGGGAATAACTATCATGAAAAGATATAGATGTTTTTTTAAATTAAAAGGTCAAAAGTTGGACATTCATAATGATTGGATGTTAAAGGTAATGAGTGGAGTGCATAATCATCCAATTGAAAAACATCTTGAAGGGCACTCATTTCTAGTGTGATTAACTATAGAAGAAACGTCAATATTAGTTGACACATAAAAAAAAGGGTAAAACCAAGGATATTTTAGTCACTTTGAAAAAAAAATATACATTTAACGTTTCTACAATGAAGTCAATATACGCTGCATGACTAAGATATAAAGTGATTGAGATGGCTAGCAGATCATAAATGCAACAACTTTTAAGTTATCTTAACATAATTACATTGAGTGGCATAAGTGTTATGATAACACCAACATTGTGAAGGAGTTGATTTGGGCATACCCAATTAGGGGTGGCAAAACAAATTATCGAATCGAGTTAAAATCAAATCATAAATGAATTAGGTCAAAACTCTGCTGATTTGAGTTTGATTCATTTATTAAATGAATTGAAATCTCAGTATTCGCATTCATTTCGTTTAATTTATTTAGTAGAATTAATAAACAAATCAAATCGAATTTGGATTCGTTTATCTTATAACAAATCCATAAAGAATCAAATGAATATGAATTCATTTACAAAAATATAATTAATAAACAAAAATCCAGGAAAACAAAATATAAAAGACCCTAAATTTAACATCCTATAAAATATAAACTTATTGTCATTTATAATTAGTATACTAGCTTTTAAAATTTAAATTCTTTTTACACATATGTAAGGATAAATAATTAATTTAATTAAACAAATTTTAAATGAATAGATTGTACTCAATTTGTATACGACTCGTTTATTAAACGAATACTAAACAAATAAATGAATCAATGTCCTCAAACCTCGGTTCGATTTGTTTAATTAGTGAATCAAATTGATTTCACCCATTTTCAAACAAATCAATTTTTGAAACTCAAACCCCATTTGATTCACATCAAATCAAATCGACTAGACAAAATTGAGATTATTGATTTTGTTGGGGGCAAAATTTGAAATCGTAACTCTTGGGAATGGGAGACTAGGGGAGGGAATCAATCCCCCCATTCTTCATTCCCAAATTAAGGCATGCCACACAATTCTGATTCTGATTCTCGCCTTTATTTTGCATTGTAAATACTGTTAATAATTCTAATTTTGGATTGCGATTCCCTAATTCAGGAAATAAACACAACATTTGAGTAATAGGCTCTCATGGAGTCCAAACATTGAGATATAGAACTAACTTTCTGTTATAGTTCATAGATACATGGCCTATTGATTTGTGGTAGAATAAGGTGGTTGATGAAGTACCCAAGTGAAGACTTTGAATCAAACATGACAAGCTTGAGCTAAAGTGGCATTGACTTGGAGTACTCAATTGACTTGTGAAAATAAATGAGCTAAACACATAGGAACTCTCTAAATGGTATTATAGATAAGAACTAAATTGAAGTGAAGACAATGTTCATGTTACCATTGCAAGTACAAGAACTATGGTTAGATTAGCTTTGCAATTGTAAACAGAACAACACATTCTCTGCATTTGTTATCTTAGGTTAAGTTATTACAATTTTTTTTCGTATCAAAACAGCCCCTAGATTTCTAACCTAATGGAAACTGTTAAGAGTGACCTTGGGATTCAAGAAACAAATACAAGGAGTAACAAAACTAACACCACTGCAAGCCAAACACCAGTTGCAAACACAAACCCAATCTTGAACAGAGCACAAGCTATCAATAAAACATCTACACCATAAAATCAGTCCACTAACATTGTTGTACAATCAATGTCAAGTACACAACCAGTGAACAACACCACACTAAACCATCACACCTTAAGTTCATTTTCCTTTTTTATTATAGTCGAACTTGATGCAATAAACTACCTTATCTAAAAAGCTCAAGCCTTGCTATCAATAAGCGGTAATGGTCTTGAACGTTTCATCAATGGAACCAAGATAGCTCCTTTTAAGAACCTAGTCTTAGGGGTGAACTTCAAAGTGTAATAACCATCGAGAATCCAAAATATATTATATGGCTAAAACAAGACCAATTGCTACTCTTTTGGCTACTGTCTACTGTTTCTAAGAGCATACTCATAACAATGATACACTATACATACTCATATGATTTATGGATAGTATTTAAAAAGTTATATGCCTCAGAATCTATTGTAAGGAAAAACTTCATATTGTGAAGAAAAGCGCATTTACAATCAATGAGTTTTTCATAGCAAATGAGAACTTTAATCATGGATTTGACCACTACTGGCAAACAATCTTGAAAAATGATCTGGTGACTTGTATTATCACTTTTGAGAGATGTATATGAGAACATTGTTGTAAGTATCTTGGCAAGACTTGTTTCACCAAGTTTTGAAGAAGCTTTCTTCATTCTCTTGAACCATGAGGGGAGAATAGAAGTACAAAACAACACCAACAATGTGCCTATTGAAGCAAACATGGTTATAAAAAAAGGGAAAGGAAGTATAAGAAACTAGAACAATAGAAAGATAAGATTTGGAAGCAATCTTAGACATATGAACAGAGAGAGCTATGACAACAGAAAACCACTCTAGAAGAGCTAGGAAAAGGAAAGTAAAGGCAAAAGTCTCTAAAACCACCTATAAATCAGGTGTTTTCTATCAAATTTTCTTTAAAGAATGACACACTCTTAATTAATGTTGACACAAAAAGGATGATGACTTTATGCCTAAGCAACCTGCTTTTGTACCTTAAAGATAGTAAGGACAAAAACCAACCTACATGGCAGTATCAAGTAATGCAGAGAGTTAGCCAGGATAGTTCTTTGATAGTGGGGCAACTTATCATGTGACAAATGATTTAAGTAATCTAAGACTGAGGTTTGAAAATGAAGGTAAAACTAAACTCTTAATTGGCAATGGTAATGGATTAAACATCTCTCATATTAGCAATACAACACTGCGCACACTAAATAACATACACATCACTTTATACAATGTGTTATATCAAGTCTACCTTCCCTAAATAACCTAGATATAATATTTACTAGTGGAGCTTGTGTTGTGAAGGACAAGTTTGACAGATTTCTACTTAGAAGAATTGACAAAGCTGGTCTCTTTGATGTGTATAGTGTCAATAATGTTGATACGGAAGGGAATAAACATGAAGTTGCTTCTGTATTAAGTGTTGATGTGTCATTTATGCCTCATTGAGTGAGTTTAATAATATAAGTCCTAAAGAGTTTGTTAACCATCAGTCAATTCCTAAGAATGTAAAGAAATTATACATTTAATATATGAGAATAGGTCATCTAAATGAGCAAACTTTGATAAAGTTGTTGTCTAGTTGTAATCAATTCAAAGGAATGAATAAAAGTTAATTCTCTATAATTTTGCTTAGCTTGTATGCATAGAAAAAGCCATAAATAACACTACACAAACATCTGATAAAACAACCAAATCAGTTAAATTCCTACTCACAAACTTGTAGGGATTAGCTCCTTTAAGCTCTAATAATGGATTTAAATACTACATGAGCATAGTGGATGATCACATAAGATATACCTGGATATTTTCTTTTTTTTTTTTTGACAAAACTGAAACTATAGACACTTTCATAAAATTCAAAGACTAAATTGAAGGATTCACAGAAAAATTTTACGATGATAAGGATTGAAGCATCCACTCATGATATATATTTTTTCAAATTATACCATGATAGTTGGTTGTGACATAGAAGACTACATCATGCAACCATGGACTTGATTTCAAAAATTTCTAAAAATGATTTGGTCAAAGGTCTTCCAAAAATTGATTTTAAAAAAGATAAGGTTTGTGAAGCTTATCAATTTGGAAACCAGATCAAAACTTCTTTAAAAAAAAAAAATCATGCTTCTACTTCAAAACTACTTTAACTTCTTCACATGAATTTATTTGGACCTTCTAGATATGCAAGTCTAAGTGGCAAACACCATGCATTTGTAATTGCTATGATTATTCTAGACACAAATGGGTATTGTTTTTAGCTAATAAGGATAATGTCTTTGATACTTTTAAAATCTTTTGTAAAAAGGTTCAAAATGAAAAAGGATATGCTATTTCTTGTATTAAGGGTGATCATAGTGGAGATTTTGAAAATCATGGTTTCAAAATTTTTTGCAATAACTTTGGCATAGGACATCAATTCTCATCACCAAGGACTTTTCAACAAAATGGAGTCGTTGAGAGAAAGAATAGGTCTATTCAAGAAATGGCTATGCCGATGTTAAATAAAAATGCTTTACTAAAATAATTTTGGGCCAAAGCCATCAATACCGCTCGTTATGCTTTAAATCGTGTGTTGATTATACCCTACCTTAAAAACTCCCTATAAGCTTTGGAAAAATAGAAAATCCAATATTGGTTATTTCAAAGTTTTTGGATGTTTATATTGAATACTAAAGACAACTTGTGAAACTTGATCTAAAATTCGATGTTGGTATCTTTCTTGGATATTCAAATACAAGCAAAGCTTACAAAATGTACAATCACCCTATGCAAGTCATTTTTAATGAGTCTAACCCTTCCCCTATAGAGAAAGTTGTTGTAAATGATGATACAAATGAAGAGTAACAAAAAGAAAAGTCTTAAAATGACAAACAAGATAATGCACCATGTGAGAATCAAGAGGAGCGACAAGAAGAGCAAACTAATATGGAGCAAAATGAAAATAATTCTCACACTCCCCAAGGAGTGAAGGTATGCTTTTTTTCACCCTAAAGATTTAATCTTAAGAGATTCTTCACGAGGTATAACTACTAAATCATTACTTAGAAATACATGTGAACATACTGTATTCATATCTCAAATTGAACCAAAATCTTTTCGGATGCAAAAAATGATGAATCTTCGATTATGACAATTCAAGAAAAGTTAATCTGTTATAATGTATGGAAACTTTTTCCTAAACCAGAATATCAATTTGTTATAGGTACAAAAGGGTGTTTAGGAACAAGGTGGATGAATCCGGTGTAGTTGTAAGAAATAAAGACATATTAGTAGCTTAAGGATACAATCAAGAAGAAGGAATTGATTTTGATAAAACCCTTGCACTTGTAGCAAGATTAGAATCCATTAGGATGCTCTTAGCATTTCCATTTCATAAAGATTTCATTTTGTATCAAATGGATGATAAAAGTGTTTTTTTAAATGGTTATATTATGGTGGAAGTTTATGTGAAACAATCCCGTGGTTTTGAAAATAAAAAATTTCCAAAGCATGTTCACAAGTTTTCTAAAGTTTTATATGGTTTAAAACAAGCACCTAGAGCATGGTATAAAATGTTTAATAGATTTCTTTTGGAAAATAGTTTTCAATGGAAAATGGGGATATTGAACTTTTTATTAAGCATAAAAATGAAGATATACTCATTGTTCAAATTTATGTTGATGATGTTATTTTTGGTTCCACTAATGAGTATTTTTGTAAAGAATTTTCATCTTGTACGAGCAAAGAATTTGAGATAAGTATAATGGGAGAATTGGAGTATTTCCTTGTACTACAAATAAAACAAAGTGAATGATGAATCTTTATCAATTGAGACAATTATTTAAAAGATTTACTTAAAAGATTTGGATTTGAAAATGTAAAGACTAAAAGTACTTCAATGAGATCAACAATCAAGTTTGACAAAGATGAAAAAGGTAAATAAGTTAATGTCAAAACATATCAAGGTATGATTGGATCTTAACATTACTTACTGCTAGTAGACTTGATATCATGTTTAGTGTATGTTTATGTGCAAGATTTCAATTATGTCCCAAGCAATTCACTTTCTAAGTCACTTGTCTTTTATTTTAGTAAGAAACAAAATTCAGTTGCTCTTTTAACCACTGATTCTAAATATATTGCTGCTGGTAGTTGTTGGAAACAAGCCATTTAAATGAACAAACCCTTAGAGACTATGAGATTTATCTTGATCATATACCTATCATGTGTGACAATACTAATGGTATAAATCGGTCAAAGAATATTATTCAACATTCTAAGACCAAACATATAGATATTAGACATCATTTCTTGAGAGATCATGTTAATAAAGGGGATGTAGTATTAGAATTCATTTCAACTGAAAGATAACTTGTGGATATCTTCACAAAACCCCTTAGTGAGGATCAGTTTGTCAAAATTTGACATGAACTTGGGATGATAAATTTTCACATTAGCATATCTTTGTGTGATATCAAGACTACTAAACTATCTATTGTGTGATTCTTGATGTGTATATATGTTAATGTTGAATGATTTGTTTCATATTTGCATTCATTTTTCATGCATTAAAAATGGCTTTTTAAGATGTTTCGGGTTCTTGAAATGAAACAATTATTGGTCATAAATCAAAATAGATGTGCGAAATTATAGTTAAAGTAAACGGATTACTGTTTATAAATAAATGGTTTACCATTTATAAATAGAAACTAGGAATGAAATCTGCAAGTCATCGATTAACTAATTAAAAATAAACGATATAGCAATTAGAAGTAGAAATGTTTTTTGTGATAACGGATAACCAATTGGGGTAAATGGATGATTGTTTAAGTGAAGGAAACATTCTGTTTTTTTATCATTTAACTAATTACGCATTTAGTGGTTACTAGAAATTATCGGCTAACTGTAATATGAAAATGGTTCACCAATTTCATTTGATAAACTATTGTTTTAGGTTTTCTTCTTTATGTTTCTTTAAGCCTTAACTGTTTCTCTCTCTACTGACGGCACTACCCTACATCTCCCTAAAAATTCGTCAATTTCCATGTGTTTTCTATCCAAATTGAAACCATAAAATCATTTCTAATCACTCTAGGAAAAATTTTAACTGATCAAAGCAACATTTCAAGCCAAAAATAAAAAATTCCTTTGCCCTCTATCTTCATTTTAAATGGTTCAATTTCTCCCAAAATACCAAATTTTCCAAATTCCCAAATTTAGCATACATGGTCGGTGCTGAGTGTTCAAGGACTAGAGCAAGATGAAAACCAACAGCAACGAGGAATCCAAAACCTCCCAGGGAGGTCCCAGAGTTCGAAAGAACCCATTTCGTCATTGTCCCCATGACTAGACATTTCCAAACCGTTTCATGAAACGCAAGGTAACTGATTCTAACTTTGTGGATTTGGATGATTTTGAGGAGCTAGTTGGTAATGTCGTTAGTGCACCAAATTTAAAACTTTACTAATAATATAAACAACTAATACAAAACGAG
This sequence comes from Citrus x changshan-huyou, assembly GCA_039657385.1. Taxonomy (NCBI): domain Eukaryota; kingdom Viridiplantae; phylum Streptophyta; class Magnoliopsida; order Sapindales; family Rutaceae; genus Citrus; species Citrus x changshan-huyou. The sequence goes on from CM077550.1 coordinate 11,189,244, forward strand.
TAAGGATTGATCACACGAAGACTATGCTAGTCATATTTATTATCAACTCTAAAGCAAGAATAAAATAATAACAGTAGTAGTAGTGGTAATAGAAATTAATTTAACTAAAGAAAACACCAATTATACATAAAAATGGGGGTTTTATGAATTTTTAACTAAAAAACAAGAAATTAAGAAATTAAAACTATGAAAGCAATAATTTAATAAAAACTCTAATTAAAGGATAAAGAAATAATAATGATGAAAACTTTAATTAAAGGATCATTCGGCACCACTAAACATGCACATAATATATCAATTATATCATCAATTTCTATTGAAACTATCAACTGTAGACAACAATAAGCATTGTTAGTCTCAATCTTTCCTTAGTGTCGTTAGGCGAAACAAGCTCTTCACCTAATTTCTAACCATTAAATAATTTAAAACGAACTCTTTAAATTTATGATAATAGAAGCATTAAGTAGAGAAAGACATTAGGTTGATCTAGGCAATAAATACTCAAGCTCATATTATTTAACCTAAGTTATGTTCTCCAATTAAAATCACTGACTCCAACCTGCTACTAATGTTTAAAATATCAAGACAATTACGGATCAAGTATTTTAATCTAACAATAGAATTTTTGAAGTCCTATCTAATTGGCAACTCAAATAAGACAAGAATAAAATCATAAACATTAATTATAAAAAAATATAAACAACCTCAATTAAATAAATTGAATAATATAAATTGAACATTAATCATATGACATGTTTGGGGTTTTGAATTCTGTTAGCCTAAAGGGCTACACATAATGTAATTTTGATGATAACAAACATGTGTCTTAAGTGATTTAATAAATGTTGTATTTCACATTTTCACTAATTTTTTAAGGATAATATTTATACCAGTGAATCAAGTGAAATCAAACTCAAGACACTCAATGTACAACGGCAAAATCAAGAATAAAGTTTAGAGGTCAACGGACAAATTAATGCGATAAATTCTTATAAAGTCGGTATGATTTAATTGATGTATGATTTAGCATTTGAGAAGCTCAAGAGATTAATTTAAATAATTACTTTTCATAAATTAAAAGGTCTTATTTTTATAAGATAGAGTATTTTGTGGATTTGAGTAATTTGGACTTAAATGAAAAGTTTTGCAATCATTGAATTTAATAAGTATTATTTTGAATTCCGGAGTTGGATCTTTTTGCAAACATTTGAAATATTTTGGACTAAAGTAAAAGATTTTGAGAACTTTGAAAAATAGGGGTATTATGTTAAATTTTAAAAAGGACGTCTTTGAAAAATAATAATATATTTGGGGCCATATCATAATTTCAAAAAATTTTAGAATGATAGTTATTATTTAAAAATTCTGAAATTGGACTTATTTGTAAAGTTTTATAACGTTTTGAGCCATAATATAATTATAGAAAGTTTTGGGATAAAGTATAATTTTAGTGAACAGTGTTACTCTAGCAAATTCAAATTTAACGGTAATATCACTGTTATGAGCGGCAAGCCGAATAAATCAAGCAGTTAACTGCTTAGTTGCGGGAATTTGTCTATAATGGCTAGTTTTCGAGGTTTAACTATAAAAACTGAACTCCAACTTCATTTTAGGGATTAATGAAAGCATAAACAAGATCTTATAACATATATTGAGCTTCCAAATTGCAAAATCATCATAGGTTGAATCATCATTGAGCTATATTTGTTTATTCACTCTTAAAGAGAGTTTCATTGTTGTAATTTTCATTTCTCATCAAATTGTGAGTGTAAAAGTGTGAGAAACACTTGGGGTAAAGAGATTAGGGAGATAATCTCTTGATTGTAAAGGTCCATTGACACCTTAGAAGTCAATTGTAAACATTTGAAGCCTTGGGAGGTTTGGATAGTGAAATCCTCAAGCTGAGTGAGCTTGGAGGCGTGGATGTAGTCGGGGATTGCCGAACCACGTAAAAATCCTTGTGTTTGTTTTCTCTTACCTTACTCTTTTATTATTGTGCTATATTGAATTTATTGTTTTTGAATTCTATTAAGGCATTAAATTGAATTGTTGCGCGAATTGTTTAGCATAATTTTTAAAATCTCAACTCACCCCCCTCTTGGGTTGCGTAACTTGCATTTCAAATTCATTCTCAATGAAATAGAAAATCTAGCCTAACATAATTGAATTGGGAATAAGAGTCTTGATAAAACTAGTTATGGAGATTAATCTAAATGGATTACTTCACGTATATGGTACTATTCATATATACAGTACTATTCACATATACAAAACAATGATGTGACATTGACCGATGTTGTGGCAGCATCTTATTGGACCAATGATGTGGCATTGACTGATTATGTGGTGTTGATTAATGATGTGGCATTGACTAATGATGTGGATTGGATAAAAATACTGATGTGGTAAGCATCTTATTGGACCGAAATACTCATGTGGTGTTCACTGATGATTTGTTACAACCAATCAAAGCTTGCCACGTGGCGTAATCCTGAGCGTTCAAATTGTTTTAATCCGATGGCCATAATTTATCAATCGTATGTATAAAGAGAGGGCTCCCCCCTTATTTGACACCCCCGAGTCCATTTTTGAGATCCATTTTCTGTAATTCTCCCTCCATCTTGTATTTTCTACGTATTTTGGTAAAATTATCATTTTACCCCTAGTTCAATTATGAGTGGCTAGTTTTTTTTTAAGGTTGGGGTTGAAAGTGAAGCCTCAATATGTCGACAAAAGAATTATTATGGTCTGGCACAACATGTTTTTTACACTACACTTAGTGGAAGATTATTACTTCTGGCACATTGAGCGCTTGATACCATTTTTATTAGATTGAGAATTATGAGGAGTGGAAATACCCCCTCATGAATTAATTGGAACTGAAAAAGAAATATTAAGCCCATAGTGAATGTTAAATGTGAATCGAGAGACTCAAGCGTTTCATTTGCATTGGTTTTATCTTCAATTCATTCTCGTCATTTTATTTTAAATCTTAAGAAAAAAAATCACTTCCAACCAACTCAAATTTACACCTAAAAAATTAATCCTAAGCATAATTAAATTTATCTCCTCATGGGATCGACACTTGTCATCACAAAATCTATTCTACAATAAATTCGTGTACTTATGAGTACAATAAAATTTGCACAACAAGATTTTGGCGTCGTTGCCGGAAAGGTAAGTTATTTTAATTTGTACAGTTAATTTTCTTTATAAATATTGTTTAAATAATTGTGTCGCATGTGTTTAAGTGTGTTTTCATAGTAAGTGTGTAGCAGCGTGATAAGGTCAGTATTGTAACTTCTCTCATCTTTCTTTGTTTTCATCTATTTTGTTTTTATTTTTTACGTGCTCTTTGCCTGCATGGTCGAAGGTCACAGTCACCTAATCTAAAACCTGTAAACGACTGGTGTGTACAATCTCTAATACTATAGGTGTCAATATGCAAGTGTACACAACAAGTAATATATTGATGAGTATTCAGATCATCTCCACAGGGATTGATGTTATCAAATTTGCTACGGCAATCTTCAATAGTGCAATTTTGTTTTAATTGAAAATAAAGCAACTAATAAAACTAATAAACAAATTAAAATAAAAATGCAATAAATAAAAATACAATAAAGAAAATTCCCACATCAAACACAAGGATAAAACTAATGGGAATTGAGTAGTTGAGTGAATAAACTCATTTAGGCTTTGATTATTTTTCAATTACAGTACCGTTGCTACAGCATCTACTACAGCACTGGGCAAAATCCCTCATGCATCCTCAGCTGTCGCATGTTGGATATTTTATATCTAATGCAACCTAATAGTGACTAATTGTTATGCCAACATTAAATATAGAATTAATCGATCTAGCTTCTATTTACCCTACAAGGTGAATTCATATGTCTACTTCATTATTAATTTTAGATCAAGCATGACCCTATTCAAATTGAGATTCCCTGAACATGGGAAACCCAATTTAAAAGCAAGTATTGTCTTAATGAGATCAACTAAATTAGACCTTTTTGAGACTCTTTTTTAGCTAGTATTCCTAAATGAGTAGTTAGCCGAAATAGAGAATTAAAAGAAATTCAAGTAAGAGAAAATACTATAGCAAACACAGAGCAACGCGCATATATCAGTCAATCATCCATTAAGATCGTTTATCACTCAACTATAATAAAATTATTTCATGATTTGTGATAGAAAAAAATGGGTTTCAGCCATCATATTCATCCCCATAATAAAATAAAAAACAAGAAAATAAGAAGAATAACTGATTTCTATTTTACTTTTCGATTTCTCCTCTGTCCGCCTTTAATCTCTCTCTTGAATTTTGTTTTCTTATTGTTTATTTATGGTTATTCCTTTGGTTGACGACTCTCCTTTTCTTCTTTTCGTGTGTGCTCTTTTTATAGATTAAAATTAAGGCAATCGGAAGTCTAGGGCGCGCATCTTTCAGTTTTGGAACCTCCAGATTGTAATCTTCTAAGTATCTCGTGTGAAATCTTCTTTATCATGCTCCAGGATTGCCACAACAACAGTGCTACAGTAATGGCTACTGCATCTTACTTGTTTCAATTCTTCTGTAGCCGAGTTCTTTCCTTATCTTTGCAAGTCTTTGGTAGTAAAATGCACTTTTTGACAAACCTTGGTACTGACATAATATGTCAGTAAAACTTTGGTAGTAAAATGATAATATCCCTTAAATAATCAATTCAAAATGTCAAAAACCATAAAGAAAATCATGCAAAATTAGACTTAATGAAAAACTGAAATAACTCCCTAATCATTGGGTTGCCTCCCAATTAGTGCTTGATTTTAGGTCCTTTAGTTTGACCATCCTTAATTGCTCATGATATTGGATCCCTCAGGAACAAGTCCTCCTTTGGGTGAGTCACAACAACTCCCATGTAATGTTTTACTCTGTGCCCATTAACTTTAAATTCTTGATCCGTTCTTTCATCTAAGAGGTCAACGGCCCCATGATGATATACTTTAAGAAGCTTGAAAGGTCCTGACCATCTAGATTTCAATTTTCCAAGAAAGAACCTTAATCTTGAGTTGTGAAGCAGAACTTGATTGCCTAGGATGAGATCCCTTTGCTGGATTCTTTGGTCATGCCATTGTTTAGTCTTCTCCTTATAAATTATTGCATTTTCGTAGGAAAATAACCTGAACTCCTCTAACTCATAAAGTTGTAATTTTCGTTGCTCTGCTGCAGCAGTCATGTCCATATTCAATTACTTGACTACCCAATATGCTTTATGCTCTAGTTGTAATGGCAAGTGACATGCTTTTCCATAAAAAATTCTATATGGTGACATGCCAATTGGAGTTTTATAAGCTATTTTATAAGCCCATATGCAGTCATTTAATCTAAGTGACTAATCCTTTCTGTTGGGACTTACAACTTTCTCTAAAATCTTCTTTATCTCCTTGTTGGATACCTCTGCATGTCCACTTGTTTGCCGATAAGATGCTGTAGCAACCTTATGCTTGATTCTATATTTGGCCAATGCTGCAACAAATGTTCGATTGCAAGAGTGTGTTCTTTCATCACTAATTATAGCTCTTGGAGTGCCGAATCTAGAGAAGATGTTCTTTTGAATGAACTTCACCACTGCCTTGGCATCAGTAGTTGGCAATGCTACAGCTTCCACCTATTTGGAGACATAGTCTACAGCCACTAGGATGTATAGGTTGCCAAAAGAGGGTGGGATAGTCCCATAATATCTATCCCTAATACATCAAAAATCTCTACTTCCAAAATGTTAGTGAGTGGCATCTCATGTTTTTTAGAAAATTTTCCTGCCATTTGACACCTGTCACAACATTTAACAAACTCATAAGCATATTTAAAAATAGAGGGCCAATAATAACTTGATTGTAGGACTTTTATTGTTGTCTTATGCCCTCTAAAGTGTCTTCCATATGCTGCAGCATGACAAGATTGCAGGATGTCTGAAATATTTTCATCTAGTACATTGATCACATGGTCTGAACACATATTGTATAAATAAGATCCATTAGTAACTTTTTACATCATGAAGAAACCTCTTTTTCTGCTGGTAACTCAAATCTGGCGGTAATAATCCCAGCAACCCGTTGATAAGCCTTAGGGTAAGGGTAAATTGTATGCATCTGATGCTAATGTTTAGGTTAGTGTGGCTCATGCTCCTCAATATGTTGTTGATGTTGTAATCGGCCTCAAAAGCCTAGTGCATAGCCCCTTAATTCAGGGTCAAAGTTTGGGCTCTACTATTCAGCCTAATACTACTGTAAAGACTTAACTTTTGGGGCTTATGGTTACTGGTAAGGCTTTTTTTCCTACTAGTGCACTTGATCCTTGTTGAGTACTGGAGAATGTATTTTTTTATAGGATAAAATTGTCATTTTATCTCTAAGTCTCACTAACATTTTTACTTTTACGTGTTTAAATCTTCTAAGTTTTTATTAGGTATGTTTTATTATAATTTAAGTATTTTATGTATTTTAGGGATATTTTGGCCATTTCACGATTAACGAGAAGTCGGATAGTGAAACTTATGGCATTTTTTAACACAGGACGGTCGAAAACCTTAAGACGAGCATAAAAGGATATTTGGTACAACTCACGGATATTATACTATTCACATCTACGACACTGTTAACATATATGGTACGATGATGTGGCGACATCCTATTGCATCAATGATGTGACATTGACTGATTATATGGCGTTAATTATAATGTGACGTTGACTGATGATGTGGCAGGATGCTATTAGACCAAAAAACTGATATGGTGTTGATCGATGACGTGGCAGCATCTTATTGGATCGAAATATTGATGTGGTATTGACTGATGATGTGTTCCAACCAATCAAAGCTTGTCACGTGGTGCAATCCTAAGTGTTCGAATTGTTTTCATCTGATAGCCATGACTTATACATTGCATTTATAAATAGAGGGCTCTCCAACCCCCCTCCCAATTTGACACCCCTGAATCCATTTTTTAGCTCCATTTTCTATAATTCTCCCACTATCTTGTACTTTCCACGTGTTTTAGTAAAATAACCATTTTACCCATATTTCAATAATGAGTGGCTAATTTAGTTTCAAGCTTGACTTGAAGGTGAAGCCCCAACATGATTGATAACTCTATAAAATGAGAGTTATCATGGCACTTTTAGACTTAAATCAATAATACTTAGAGAGTAAATGATGTGTTTCTATTGCATTTTTGTTACATTTTGCATAAATATTCATTTTAGTTTAGTCTTAATGAGTTTTGCTTAATTTAAAGTAATTCGTGCTTAAATTGTGTGCATAATTGTAGGTTTCCAGAAGCTTATAATTCATGGAAGGAATGCTGCAGCAATAGGCTTGCAAAAATGAGGAAGAACTTAGCTATAAAAGAATTGAAATAAATCTGGAACAGTGCAATTGTTGTAGCCGTTACTGTAGCAACAATTGCTGTAGCAATCCTGGAACAACGACAGAGAAAATTTTGCACGGGATACTTGCAGAATTGCGATCTGCAGTTTCCTAATCTGACTTATGCGCGCCCTAGGCTTCCGTTTACCCTGATTTTCAACTATAAAATAAGCACACATCATAAGGAATGAGGAGGGCCGTCACCCAAGGAGAAAACATAAAGAACCAAAAGAAAAACAAGATTCAAGAGAGAAATTAAGGGTTGCACAAGAGGAGAATTTGCAAAAATCAATTGGGAGCTCAATCCTTCTTATTCTTCTATTGTTTTCTCGTTTTCTATTTATTTATGGGGATGTGTTTCATGGCTGAAACTTTGTTCTTTATTTTTCTTTTGCAAATCATGAGCTAAATTTATTTGTAGTTGAGTGATAAATAATCTTGATGGTTTATTGACTGAATATATGTGTTGCTGCATGTTTGCTGTAGTAGTTTGTTTTGATAGTATTTATTTTTATTCATTATTACGGTTGATCACCCATTTAATGATACAAGTTAGGAGAGAGCCGCAAAATGGCCTATCTTAGTGGAACATATCAGAGCAATACTTGGTTTTAGATTGGGTTTCCTGGATTAAGTTTAACTTATCCCAAAAGGGTCATACTTAATCTAATATTAGTGATGAACTAGACATAAGGATTCACCTTGTAGGGTAAATAGAACCTAAGTGTGTAATGATATATCTTATGCTGGCATAACAACTGATCACTGTTAGGTTGCATATAAATATAAGATATCTAACATGCGACGGCTGAGGATACATAAGGATTCTGCCCAGTGCTGTAGCAAATGTTGTAGCAACCGAGCCAAACATTAGAAAAATAGTCAAAACCATTAAGAGAGTTTATTCACTCAACTACTCTATATTCCCATTGGTTTTATCATTGAGATTGACATGATAATTTACGTTGTTGCATTTTATTTATTACGTTTTTATTTTAATTAGTATATTAGTTTCATTAATTGTTTTATTTTATTTTAGCACAAAATCTGCACTATTAAGATTGTTGTAGCAAATCTGATAACATCAATCCCTGTGGAGACGATCTTGAATACTTATCACTTTATTACTTGTTGTGTACACTTGCACATTGACACCAATAGCATTAGTATTTATACACCAACAATGATCCATAAGCTTAATTAGGTAAGTTTATTTTCTTTTCCTCTCTGATTTATATAGTTGTTTTGACTCATTATCGACAGACAATATATTTTGTTTAGATTTTGTACGGTATATCGGCTCCCTATTGAAGGATTGTTACTATTTGGCACACTGAGCACTTACCTCCATATTAATTAGAGAGAAAATTATGTTCTAGTATTTTGTGGGTCTTCTTAACTCAGTCTCAAGAGAGAGTGTATCTAAGCTATTTAATGGCTGGTCTTACCACATTGTCGATAGAATGATTATTATCGCCTGACACAACGTGTTTTTGACACCACACTCAGTGGAAGATCATTACCTCTGACACACTAAGCGCTTAATACCATATTCAGTAGAGTGAGGATTATAAGGAGTTGAAATACCCCTCTCATGAATTAATTGGAACTAGAAAAGAAATATTAAGCCTATTGTGAATGTTGAGTGTGAATTCAGAGACTCAAGCGTTTCATTTGCATTGATTTTATCTTTAATTCATTCCTGTCATTTTAATTAAAAAAATTCGCTTCCAACCAACTCACATTTACACTTAGAAAATTAATCCTACGCATAATTAAATCTACCTACTCATGGAATCGATACTCGTCACCACAAAATCTATTCTACAATAGATTTGTGTGCTTATGAGTATAATAAAATTTACACAACAAGTTTTTGGCGCCGTTGCCGGTGATGTAAGTCATTTTAATTTGTAGAGTTACTTTTCTTTGAAAATATTGTGTAAATAATTTTGTATGCAGATTTTAAGTGTGTTTTTATAGCAAGTGTGCAGCAACGTGATAAGGTTAGTATCATAACTTCTCCCCTCTCTCTTTGTTTTAATCTGTTTTGTTTTTAATTTTTACGTGTTCTTTGCATACATGGTCGAAGGTCATAGTCACCAAATCCAGATCCTATAAACCTCGAATTGGAAAAAATACTTCGCACATTAAGACACGCTACATCAAAGAGTAAATTTGAGGTTAATATTAAAGTGGATTTGCAACAAGCACAAGCACCACAAAAAAAGTCATTTTTGGGAAATTTACAACCGTCCACCTATTTGTTTTGCCTTTTTCAAAAATACACAAACACTTTTTTTTTTCAGCGCGCCACCTGAAGTTTGCTTTTTGTTGCATTCGTCCACTTCCGTCTAATTTCAGTCAGCGAATTAAACGGAATGACCTTTTTACCCCTCAAAATTACAATTTAACCCAAAATAAATAGAAATTGGAGATAAATTGGATGGATTTAATTTTTTTCAAAGGTGGATACTAGAAATTGGAGGAAAATAATGTTTGTTACTAAATTTAGAAAATTTGTATTTATTTTTTTGGAGTAAAATAGTGTTTGTTGCTTGCTAGATTTAGAAAATTTATATTTATTTTTTCTCTTTCAAAAAAATAAATACAAATTTTCTAAATTTAGCAAGCAACAAACACTATTTTCATCCAATTTCTAGCATCCACCTTTGAAAAAAATTAAATCCATCCAATTTATCTCTAATTTCCATTTATTTTAGGTTAAATTGTCATTTTGAGGGGTAAAAAGGTCATTTCGTTAACATTTCGTTAAATCCACTAACGGAAATTAGACGGAAGTGGACGAATGTAACAAAAAGCAAACTTCAGATGGCGTGCTGAAAAAAAAAAGTGTTTGTGTATTTTTGAAAAAGGCAAAACAAACAGGTGGACCATTGTAAATTTTCCTTTAAGATTATTTCAGTCCATTAGCTAATTTTGAGCACATCATGGACAAGATACCCAAATATAACTGCTAAGAGTTTCAAGTTAAAACCTAGTGTGCTAAACAGTCTTCCATCATTCTATAGCTTGGAAAATGAGAACGCATACTGTCATTTGAATGATTTCATGCCATTTGCCAAACTTTTAAATACAAAAATTTTTCAGATGAAGATATTAAGCTTAGATTGTTTTCATTTTCTCTAAAAGATAGAGCTCGTTCATGGTTTAATACATTGCCTACTAATAGTATCACATCATGGGAACAAATGGTAATTAAGTTTTTAAATAAATACTTCCCGGTACATAAAATCAATATTATTTTCAGGGAAATTTCAAAATTTACTCAAAGAGAAAATGAGCAATTCTTTAAAGCACGAGAGCGATTCAAGAAGCTACTTTTAAATTGCCTACATCATGATGCGAGAAATGGCACCAATGTCAATATTTCTTGGAGGAACTATTGCCACATGTGTAAGAATGGCCAATGGCAACAAGTGGAGGCAAGCTCATGTCGAAAAGCGCATCAGCGATTTAGGATTTCTTCTAGGAACAAGTGGATAATTCCTAACAGCAGAGTCGATCATTCAGGAATGGGAGAAAAATCAAGGGAGTAAATGAAATCTATGTTAGCGAGTCAAGATCAGAAATCAAGGAAGTCAAAGCAATAGTTAAAGGTCTCTCTCGCCAAATAGCATCGTTGACGGCTGCCAAATCAACAGAGCCACAATCATACAACCAATTTGACCAGGATTCATACCCAGATCAAGCTAATACCATAAATGTAATGGGAAAGCAACCTAATTACAACCCTTACTCCAATACATATAATCCTAGATGGAGAGACCATCCAAACTTTTCATGGTCTTAAGGATTCCAACAAAATTGAACAACAGCTCCAGCTCCACCAATGCAACCAGTTCATCAATCTCCTCAAATCGCTCAACCATCATTCAGACCATACAATCAGAATCAGAGTTAATCACAGCCAAAACCATAAGAAGAGGCATTCCAGAAATTCAAAATTTCAACCCATCACACCATTGATGAGTTACAAAATGAGATGAGTGTTGGCTTCAATTCACAAGCCCAATCAATCTCAAACCTTGAGAAGATGGTGGGCCAACTTGCCTCTTCAATTCAAACATTTACGATGACTGTTGAGAAAGGTAAATTTCCAATTCAGCCGGTGCCTGATCCTAAAGGAGTGCATGAAGTGAGTACAACTTCATCCCAGCATCGTGAAGAGGTTAAAGCTGTCATGACCTTGCGAAAAGGCAAAGAATTTGACAACAAAGTGGAGATGCCGGTGACAAAGACAACTCAAGAATTTGAGGATTCATCACCAAAGGAAAAAAAAGAAAGCAGCCCATAAGAATACATTCCCAAAGCTCATTTTCTTCAGAGGTTAGCTAAAGCAAAGAAGGAAAGTACCACAGGTGAGATTATGGAAATTTTTTAACAGGTGAGTATTAACATCCCTTTGCTTGATGGGATTAAACATGTGCCCTCTTATGCTAAATTTCTCAAAGACCTTTGCACTAAAAAGAGAAGTATTCATGTCCAGAAGAAGGCATGTTTATAGAAACCATTAGTTCCACACTCCAACATAAAATTCCTCCAAAATACAAAGACCTAGGCTGCCCAACTATCTCATGTAGCATAGGGAACGACATTTGAGAATACTTTGTTAGACATAGGAGCTAGTGTAAATTTATGCCTTATTTAGTGTTTGTAAAACTTGGACAAGGAATATTATACCCAACTTCAATTGTATTGCAACTTGCAGATTGATCCATGAAAATAGCTAGTGGTATTTTGGAGGATGTGCTCATTCAGGCAGACAAGCTTTATTTTCATGTTGATTTCATTGTGATTGACACTCAATCAATGCAGGATTCAAAGAAACACATCCTCATTATCCTAGGCCAACCATTGTTGGCAACTGCCAATGCACACTTTCAATACAGGACTAGAATATGCAGTTGTCCTTTAGCAACATGACCATAGAGTTAAATATCTTTAACATTGCAAAGCAACCTCTCCATAGAGATGAAGGAATTGTTGGTGTCGATTTAATCGAAGAATTAATTGATCATATTTTTCCTTCTAACCTCAATAATAACCCTTTACAAACATGTTTAACTTACTTTGGGTTGAATTTTGATATTAACGGATCGATTGATGAAGCCAATGCTTTACTCGATTCATTACCATCCATGGATAGTAATAAATCGAAGTAAAAAATAGAGCAAGTCGAACCATTGGAGAAAAAGCTCAGCCCATCATCAGAATTACCACCAAAGCTCGACTCATACCATTACCTGGCACTTTGGAGTATGCATTCTTCGGAGATGAAAATACTTTGTCAGCAATCATTTCATCCTCTCTTGATGACAAGCATAAGAATAAGTTGTTGGGCATTTTAAGAGGTCATAAAGAGGCATTAAGATGGACCATAACTGACATAAAAGGTATAAACCCAGTAGATTGCATGCATTACATTCATCTTGACGAAAATGATAAACCTACTAGGGAAACACAACGTCGACTAAATCCTAACTGAAAGAAGTTGTTATAGTTGAATTCCTTAAACTATTAGATGCATGTCTCATTTACCTTATTTCTGATAGTTCATGGGTTAATCCTGTGCAAATTGTCCCCAAAAAGTCAGAAGTCACAGTAGTTACCAATGTTGACAATGAATAAATACCCACTAGAGTAACTATAGGGTGGTGCATATGCATTGATTATAGGAAGTTGAATTCTGTCACATGTAAAGACCATTTTCCGTAACCATTTATCGATCAAATACTTGATAGATTAGCAGGTCATGAATTTTATTGTTTTCTAGATAGCTACTCAGGATATAATCAAATCCTAATAACACCGAAAGACCAAGGGAAAACCACTTTCACTTGCCCTTTTGGTACATTTGCATATACAATAATGTCATTTAGATTATGTAACGCACATGCCACATTTTAACGATGCATGTTAAGCATTTTTTCTAATATGGTTAAACACTTCCTTAAAGCTTTTATGGATTACTTTTCTATTTTTAGTGATTCATTTGATCAATATTTACATCATCTAACACTAGTTCTATAGAGATCCATAGAAAAGAATTTGGTCTTGAATTAGGAGAAATGTCATTTTATAGTAAGACAAGGTATTGTTCTCAGTCATATTATTTCGAGCAAAGGTATTGAGGTTGACAAAGTTAAGGTTGATCTCATTTCCAATATTCTTCCACCTAAAACATTTAGAGAGGTAAGATCTTTCCTTGAGCATGCTTCTTTTTATAGACATTTCATTAAGGATTTTAGCAAAATTTCTAGACCCTTATGCAATTTACTTACTGAGGATGTACCTTTTGTCTTTGATGATTCATGTCTTGAGGCATTTGAAAAATTAAAGCAGTTTATTGACTTCATCACCTATCATTCAACCCTCCAACTGGAATTACCTTTTGATTGAATTTCCCAGAGAGTTGATTGAATTTCCCATGTCATTTACTATGCTAGTATGACATTGAGTGATGCACAATTGAATTACTCAACCACTGAAAAAGAAATGCTGGCAGTAGTGTTTGCATTAAAAAAATTTCGATATTGTCTTATAGAATGTAAAATAATTGTGTTCACAGATCACACCGTTCTTATATATCTTTTTACAAAGAAAGATGCAAAGGCCAGACTAATTCGTTGGGTGCTACTTTTACAAGAATTTGACCTTGAGTTCAAAGATAAGAAAGGCATAGAAAATGTGGTGGCAGATCATCTCTCTCGCCTCAATTTTGTCACAATTTTAGAATAATTACCATTGAATGAATCATTTCCAGATTAGCAACTAAAAAGTGTGGAAGTACTGCCATGGTATGCTGATATAGTTAATTATCTTGTTACAAGTCAACTTCCTGAGTATTGGAATAAACAGGAAGCTAATTTTTTTTGCAGAAATAAAGAATTTTTTTTTAGATAATCCTTACCTTTTCAAATATTGCGCAAATCAAAATTGTCAGACGATGTGTCCCAAAAAGTGAATTTCAAAATATCTTTTCATTCCGCCATAAACAACCTTGTGGAGGCTATTTTAGTGCTAAGAAAATAGTTGTTAAAGTTTTACAATGTAGTTTCTATTGGTCGACTTTATTTCGAAATGCTTATACTTTTTGTTCTTCATGTGATAGGTGTCAGCGTATAGGAAGTATTACGCGAAGGAACATGATGCCACTAAATCCTATTCTGGTGGTCGAAATTTTTGACGTGTGGGGAATCGATTTCATGGGACCCTTTCCTCCTTTTGGCCATTAATACAAATTGGTTGCTGTTGACTATGTATCCAAGTGGGTAAAAGCAATTCTGTGGAAAATCAACGACCATAAGGTAGTAATAAGATTCTTGAAGAGCAATATTGTCTCACGCTTTGGGTTCCCTCGAGCAATAATCAATGACGGTAGTACCCATTTCTGCAATAAATTATTAAATGGTCTTTTAGCAAAATACTCCACTACACACAAAGTAGCTACCCCATATCATTTGCAAACCAATGGCCAAGTCGAAATCTCTAATAAATAAATAAAGCACATATTAGAAAAGACGATGAGACCAGACAGAAAATATTTGTTATTTAGACACGATGATGCATTATGGGCATATCAATCGGCCTTCAAAACCCCGATTGGAATGTCACCTTGTAGGCTAGTGTGTGGGAAAGCTTGTCACCTACTTGTGATACTTAAGTATCGTGCATACTGGGCCATTAAGAAATTCAACTGACATGCAACAAGATGGTTCGAAAAGAAGATTACAACTGGCAGAACTTGAGAAAATTCACAATGAGACATACGAAAATGCCAAGATTTACAAGCAGCGAATGAAAGCCTTTCATGACAAGCAAATTACGAGGAGATCTTTTACACCAGGTCATAAAGTGTTTTTATTCAATTCTCGTTTGCATCTATTCCTAGGTAAGTTACGTTCCCGATGGTCTAGTCCATTTATTATTCATATTGTTTTTCTACATGGAGCCATTGAAATTAATGATCCAAAGAATGGTGTCACTTTTAAAATTAATGGTAAAAAATTAAAACCATATTTTGAGTATCAACCACACAAAGAAGACACCGAAATAAATTTGGGTGACCACCAAATCTGGACTGAGACTTTTTCCTATTCTTTTTTTTTTGGCGATTTAACTTTTTGTTTTTTTTTTAAAATAAACTTTACTATGCTTTCACGTGTGTTTTGTTTTTGCTAGATTTATTCTTTTCTTTAGAATTTTATCAATTGTCAATTCGGATAAGTGACGGATAATGGTACTCCGTGACTATTAAAGTTGGTTTCTTCAGCTTCCCACAATAATTGATATTACCCAGCAATGCTACAGAAAGTCATGCACTCTGAGAATGGTGTCCGATAACAGGGAACATAAGATTAAATTCGTTAGGGATATCTTGAATAAGGAGTCATTAGATGATATCCTTTTGTCTCTTGAAACGCATCTCAATGGATATGTACAGAGAGGATTTGTACAGAGAGCAATTTAACAGTTATGGCCATTGTTCCAAAAAGAACGTGTACGATACAATCTTGGGAATCTAACTATAAACGACTATGTTTGCTTGTTTATAAGAAAACTAGATGGGAAGCATATTCTTGACCTATAAAGGGTGTTCAAGCCATTTCTAGACGTAAAACCAGAGGAAGATGTGAGCCACAATCACAATTACCAATACATATCCTTTTAATTTATTGTTTGCTTTATTGCTTTTAGTGGTATGACTTTTATCTAATTATTGTTTGTTTCTTTTTACTGTTTGCTTTTGAATAATTGAGTTATGAGTTTTACACATCATTTGACAAACCCAACACATTTATAATTGTCTATCATTATATCTGTCACCAAAATCTTTAAATATGAGCATTTTTTTTCAAGCATTCACATATGATTTTTGAGATTTTCCAAATGGTAGCCACTTCAAGCAGATAATTCAAAACCATTTGTGTGCTTTCTGAGTTTCACTATGGAAAATATAGAGAGTTTGTTCAAGCAATTATAGATCTTGGTCAAGTACTAGTAGAGAGAAAGATACACCTAGTATATGGAGGAGGTGACCGAGGATTATCAAGACTTGCTTCAGAAGCCGCTTTTACTAGAGGAAGTCAAGTGCTAGGCATCATCCCAAAAGCCCTAAAAGCTTTGTCTAGCTCACCAATTGGAGAAGTGTTAGTTGTCTCAGGTATGCAAGAAATGATAACTGAAATGCTAAAACATGCTAATGCTTTCATTTTCTTACTAGGAGATCATGCAACCCTAGAGGCACTAATTACCTTTACTTCTTAGGCCTATCTCAACATTTATAAAAAACTCATCGGTTTGTTAAATATCAATAACTTTTTTTATGGCTTTATAGCATTTATTAATCACGTAATTAAAAATTATTTCATTTCAGTTTCAATAAAGCAACTCTTTATTTGTGCTCCTATTGCTAATAAGTTACTTGATCTTTTAAAAGCTTGTAGACCAGAGCTAGATCTCAAGACTCTTACATTGGATTGGTCAACTGATGATGGTAGCAATAGTAGTAAGATGCACAAATTAGATTTAATTCTCCATTTATAAATATTTTTTGTTGCAATGTTCAGGTGATGTATTTTAAACTCTATTTCTTTCCTTCAAGACATTGAGGATAATGTCTCGTTTTGGTTGGAGGGAGGGAATAGCTAACAATTGTGGAATAAATTATAGTTGTGCTGTTATAGTTACTAACCATTTCTAAATTTTTGAGTCGAAGATGGCTGAATATGCAGTTTAGCTACTTTAGAAACGCATCTTCCTAGTCTTGGTGTTTATTAAAAAGGAAAAAAATAATAAAAAACAAATAGTTGAATTTTTTTCCCTATATTATTGACTAACCCTCTTTGTCTGCCTTGGCTATCTTAAGAGATTTAACAGACCAGTCTAGACACACACACAAAACAAGTGATATTGGTGGTAAGTTGAGATTTTGTAATACCTAATCCTTTCATTTCATTCATAAGCAACAACTAAAGGCAGTGGTCATTATACCCTAAAAAAAGAAGAAAAAAAGAAAAGAAAAAGAAAAAAAGACACTCTCACTTAGTAACCGAGTCTCGTGCCTCAATAAGTAAAGAGTATTTGCATCAAACAATGAGAGATGATAAAAATTGTAAGAACTCTTACTTAGTAACTGGGCCTCCAGCCTCAGGAAGCGGAGAGTATTCGCGTCAAACAGTGAGAGTTTGATTTGTTCAACCCAGCTCTTTCTTAGTAACTGAGCCTCTTGCCTCAATAAGCAAAGAGTGTTCACGTAAAACAGGTGTAGTTGGTTAAAGAAATAATATAAATAAATCTATTGTCTATGGAAGGAATTCTGATGAGACGATAAGAATAAAAGTATTGCTTTATTTTGACTGAACCCATAATCATTATGTCAAATATTGCTAAGCACAAAAGACGGTCTGCTGAAGTTTTGATTGATGGTTGAGTAGCAAAAGAAAAAGTTTGTAAAAAGAAAAAGTTCATTGATTTGGTAAAAAGATTTTAATTTGAATTTTGTTAGATTACATTGCTTAATTTGCTAGAGACTAGCAATAAGCTAATTGGGGGGTGTGTTGAGTATTAGAGAATGTATATTTGTATAGGGTAAAATTGTCATTTTATACCCAAGTCTTACTAACATTTTCACTTTTACATGTTTAAATCTTTTAAGCCTTTATTAGGTGTGTTTTATTATAATTTAAGTAGTTTATGTGTTTCTGAGATATTTTAGTCATTTCACGACTAACGTGAAGTAAGACAGCGAAACAGATAGCATTTTTTAACTCATGATGGTCGAAAACCTTATGAAGAGTATAAAAGGATATTTGGCATTGTTCACGTATACGGTACTATTCAAATATACGATACGATGACATGGCATTGACAAATGACGTGGCTGTATCCTATTGGACCAATGATGTGGCATTAACTATGATGTTGCGTTGACCAATGATGTGACAGGATGCTATTGGACCAAAATACTGATGTAGCATTCACTGATGATGTGGCAGCATCTTATTGGACCGAAATGTTGATGTGGTGTTAACTGATGATGTGTTCCAACTAATCAAAGCTAGCCGCGTGGTGCAATCCTAAACGTCCGAATTGTTTTCATTTGATGGCCATGATTTATCCATTGTATCTATAAATATTAGGCTCCCCCTTAATGTGATACCCCTGAATCCATTTTTGAGTACCATTTTCTGTAATTCTCCTTCCATCTTGTATTTTCTATGTATTTTAGTAAAATTACTATTTTACCCTAGTTCAATTATGAGTGGCTAATTCATTTTCAAACTTGGGGTTGAAGGTGAAGTCTCAACATGATCCATTGGCTTAATTAGGTAAGTTTATTTTCTTTTCATCTCTGATTTATGTGGTTGTTTTGATTCATTGTCGACAGACAGTGTATCCTATCTAAATTTTGCACGGTATACCCGCTCCCTAGTGAGGGATCGTTACTGTCTGGCATAATGAGCACTTAGCACCATATTAATTAGAGAGAAAATTCCCTTATATTATTTTGTAGGTCGTAATGACTTAGTGTCGACAAAGAGTGTATCTAAGCTATTTATTGGACGGTCTTGCCACATTGTCGACAAAAGGATTATTCTCGTCTGGCACAACGTGTTCTTGACACTACACTTAGTGGAAGATCATTACCTCTGATACACTGAGCGCTTGATACATTATTTATTAGAGTGAGGATTTTGAAGAGCAGAAATAACCCCCTCATGAATTAATTGGAACTAAAGAGGAAATATTAAGCCCATGGTCAATGTTGAGTGTGAATCTAGAGACTCAAGCATTTCATTTACATTGTTTTTATTTTTAATTAATTCCCGCCATTTTATTTTTAATCTTAAGATAAAAAATTAAAAAAAAAATTCACTTCAACCAACTCACATTTACACTTAGAAAATTAACCCCACGCATAATTAAATCTACCTGCTCGTGGGATCGATATTCATCACCATAAAATATATTCTACAATAGACTCGTGCACTTGCGAATACAATAAAATTTACACAACAATCCCGTTGGCCAAGACTCCTAGGTTGACTTGGCATCTTAGATTTAGTTTTATTTAGCTGTTAATGATTATGATGTTTTGACTGCTAAGGGTAATTGTCCAAGTGGTGATGGTCATCTAGGTTTACCACTGTTGGATCGAGATGTTGCTTCTAACGAGGATTCGATGATGAGACTAGATTTTTTACTTACTCTATAGAGGTTCAAACACCTTTACCTCCAGCGTGCAGTAATTGATAGTATTAATGGCCTACAGATAGCTAGTTGGACTTAGGATTAGTGCATTTATTAATACAAAAACCACTATTTGTTGGTGTATTATTAGTGCTCTACTTTTTTCTCTAGATTTTCCCTAAAGTGTCATTACTATTTTGATTATTATTTTTTAGACGATTATTTATGAAACGCCCCATATATTAAGATTTGTCAAAAGCTTGTATAAAAAATCATCAATGATAAGTTTAGAGCAAAATAATCATTTTAGTATTTTTAAGTTTCTGGATAGATGAACGGATGTAATTTTTAGATTTCAGAGTGTTGAAAACCTTAGGATACGTGATAATTAGGATTAAATTAGAGATAGATTTGAAAATGGATAGTGGTAGAGGTTAGTTTTCTATGGTGTTGATGTACAGGGAATTATTGAGCATATCGTTGACCATTAGTTTGACTGAAGCAATTATTGGTTCCTGCAGCAAGCTTACTGTAAACATGAAGCAGCAGATTGCATCCCCCAATTTACGTCGATTTGACGGACCCAGAAATGGATCCGTACCTTCCTCCATTGGTTGACCCGACCTAATACCTTGACCTGCACCTTTGAACCGTTGATCACTCTTGATCTAAGTGTTAATTCTACCACATCATAAGATTTTCACCAAATCATCCATTGTTGTCTACTTTGACCAAGCATTTTCTACCACTAGATTTGCCTATTTTGACCACAATCATACCCTCCTAAAGCCGCCACATCGCCTGAACTTTGAATGTTTTTTATTCTAGATGATCCAATGGTATAAGTTTATCACAACCAGCCCTAAGAGATGAGTCACTTCTAGGGAATCAAAAGCAAAAAAAAGAGGGCTATGCTTTTGAACTCAAATTGATGAGATACACTTATTTTGGCCAATGTACTTTGGGGAAGATTTTAGTGAGTGACTTTAATATTTTTATTCCCAAAATTTATTTTTTAAACCTTAGATTTTAGAGAAATATTTTTAAGGGTTAGAGGCTTTAGTTTAGATTGGAATTTTAGGTGATTGCTTACTAGTTTTATTTTTAAACACCAAGAGTCAAATAAGCCTCAATTTTCTTCTCTCATTTTTTAGCTTAGTCAAGCTCACAGATTAATTTTTTTTTTCAAACTTGGTCTTGTTAATTTGAGACAATATTTCTACATCCATTTTGCCTTTTTACCGTTATTTCATGAAGAGATTTTAACACTTAATTCACATAGAGGAAAGTTTGTGAGGACCGTAAGGGCTCAAACAATAGGATTTAGGTGGGAGGTGCTTAGGAGTGCGATGCTTTGTAAGTATTCATATCATTGTAAACTTACATTATTTTCAAAGTGAATTATTTCATCTACACCTAGACATAATCACATGTCGAGGTTCCCTAGATCATGAGGATCAAAGGTTTCCTCATAGAAATTTCCATATTGTGGATAATCATTTATCTTACGTATTTATTTTGTAACGCCCCAATTCCACTAACAAGGCACTACGGTAGAATTGAAGTGAAACTACATTTCATCATTCTCATATCTAAAACTTTCAAAGTAATAACCAATAATAAATGTTCTAAACCTCCAAAAGAATATAAATAAATTCTAAAATAACATATCCTCAAATAAATATCACTCTATAGGAAGCCAAATTGTTCTTAGATTATCAACATAACATTAATCTTCAAAGAAACAAAGCTCTTATTATTCCTTCTAAGACCATGAGCTCACATCATCTAACTCTATCTGCAAAAATGTGGTAACGAGGGGTGAGCCGTCAACTCGATAAGTAAATTCATGCACAATACTATAAAAAAAAAGGCCATTAAAATATAATTTAATAAACTTTCCTTAAATATACATAATAATAAGTGAAATTACCTTTGTAAATCATCATTTAGAAAAAATAAATTACATCATCATAAAGCCATTTAAATCCTTTAAACATAACAAAAGCATTTTAAACACATAAAATGTAATTAGTTCATGTGACATAGTATCACCTGTAGACCCAGTGACCCGGCAATATAACATCATTCAGGGTATTGTATCCCGTGGGAATCATTAACATTAACATCATATGTGCACAAAATCTGGCTAGCCTTCCATAACATAACATAACATCACTACAGACAATGAGCCAAAACATATAAAATCATCCTTGAACTCTTAATCATTTGTAAGCTTCCGTAAATTACATTTAAATATTTGATAATTATTTCAAAGTACTTGAATTAAAACAATTTAATAAAAATTTCATTTTTAAGACAATTTATCAAACAAGTTTTAAATAAATAAAGTTTTGTTAATGAGAATGATGAAATGCATTTCACTTTAATGAGTTTATTTATATTCTTTTGGAGGTTTAGAACATTTATTATTGGTTATTACTTGGAGAGTTTTAGATATGAGAATGATGAAATGCAGTTTCACTTTAATTCTACCGTAGTGCCTTGTCAGTGGAATTGGGGTGTTACATTTGTGGTATCAGAGCGGCTTTGAGTGTTCTCTTGAGCGATGGTGGGGCAAGCCTCAGTGAGGACGCTGAGTCCCTAATGGGGTGTATGTAACACCCTAAGCAAATCCTACATCGGCAAAGCACGGGAGAGATACTGGGTTTATAAGGGGTGATCCATACCTTAATTGGCGAGACGCATTTTGGGGTGTATGGTTGGCTCGGGAACAAAACTGTGTGGGTCTTGTTAAGGCGCAAAGCAGATAATATTTCACCAAATTTGGGTTGGGTCATGACATATTTCCATTGCCATTGATTGATTTTTAAATGATTGGTTTAGTTGATGGTGGAAGTTGAATTTGACATATTTTGATATTATTGAAAGTGCATATATTGAATATTTGTTGATTTTTATATGATTGGTTTAATTTATGGCCACTTTCAATAATATCAATGTTGAAAATTATTTTAAAAATATTTAAAGTGCATAGCCAGAGTAGCAACAAACTCTCTCTACAAAAATTAATGCGGCGGATAAATGGACTCCTAATTTTCTCTCAATGTTAACTGTGAGTAGACTATCTTTGTGAAAAATATTTAAAATATATATATATATATATTGTTACGCCAAAACTAATATTATGCCTAAATGAAATAAGTCGATGATGGAAATTGAGCCATGCTTATGAAAGCTTCAAGAATAAGAGAAACTAGAAGTTCAAGAAAATGCTCTTACCCAAAGATTTTCATGCAAAGCAAAACAAGGTATTCGAATTAATGGACGAAGTAATTTCTCATTCGTCCACATAAGCCAGCAACTGCAAATGGATTCCTAAGCGAGTGTCGCCTTGCACGAGGGCCAATAAGGAAGGAACAAGTGGACTCCAAGTGAAATGCATTTAAAAAATCATATCTTTTACAATATTCTTGTCATAGCATTTTGTGGAAATTATTGTGAACCTTCAGGGATAGAAAGCAGAATGTCTGGCCTAGCAGAGCACATAAGGGCCAGGGTTTTACTGGGCGGGCCCATGGGCCTATATTTCTGTTAAAAAATAAGTAAAATCATCGGGACCTCTTCAATGGCATCTTAAATATATCATAAATTCAAAATAATATAAATACCAATTGGCAATCTTAAATTTTAATTCTAAAAATAATCCTCAAGAGATCTCATTGTATTTTAGACCCCAATATCAGCGTGATTCTCACAAACTGTCTTAGATAAATAAATAAATAAATAAATAATTTTTTCTCTGCTATTCTCTCATTAAAGTAAAAATGAGTAATTTTTTTCCCAAAAAACATAAATTGAGCAATGGTTATTCTTGATGCTCAAAGATTCATGCTCAACTAAAAAGACGGAAAAAACAAGAAAAAACCACTGAATTCTCGTCCCATGAACTGGGTGCTGAATTTGTTGATTCCTTGCGCTTTTCGTTTAATTTCATTAAAATGTTTGTTTAATTTCTCATTAAAAATATTTGCTTATTGATGGTGTAAAAATAAATTTAATTAGCTTGAAGCTTGTCTTGTAAGCTGGAATGTAAATACCATATAATAAACAGTCCAAATTGCAAGGAAACAACAACAAGAACTGTTAACGAAGAAGAACTTGATACACAATTACGGGAACCTTGTTTCTCTGCAAGATCGTCTTTTAATGTGGTATTTCGGTGGTTTATAACTTTATTAGATAATGTTTGAGACTCACGTCCCAATAATAAGATGAGATTCAGATTTAGTAGTGCTGAGTTGACCTCTACTTAATTTTTCATAATTTTTTGTCACATGTATATGTAGTGATACACGACCAAGATTTATTATTGGTTTTATATTTCTATCCAATAACTAGTAATGGTATCTTTTTAAAATATTTGCTTTGTCACATGTATATGTAGTGATACATGACCAATATTTATTATTAGTTTTATATTTCTGTCCAATAACTAGTAAAGTTGAATGCAAATTCAATCAATATATGCTTTGTCAATAAAAAAAGGATAAAGATAGAACTGATCGCCTTTTTCAAGCCATCAGATTTTTTAGGTTTTGTTAGGTTTATCTTGTCCGCTTATGTAATTTCAACTAAGATTACAATTGTCAATATATACAATAAATGTTTTAAGAGGAATTTGGCGTGCCAATGGCTCCACTCTAAAAAAATTATCATCATCATCACCATTATTACACTTCTTAGACTTAACTCCAAACTCAACTAAAATCAGAGCCATATATTAATCACTCGGCTAGAGAAATTCAATTAGCAAAATAATTGTAACAACAGAGAAAGACCAAACAATTTTTTTAATTAAATCATTAATTCTGAACATATCAACCTCTTTTTCTTGGTTCATTTTTTTTTTAATTAACTAAATTACAACAGTAGATGTTAGATAAATATTTTTTTAGGTCATAATCACAAGTGAGTTTAACGTTAAAATCTAATTTTTTAAATACTTTTTATTTTTCTCATAACACACACTCATTTTTTATTTTTACTATTCAAGAAAATTTTAGTTAAGAATATCTAAGCCCATATGCAAAAAATCTCTTACCTATTTATTAGTTCGAACTTTAATTTAAATTAAAAGTAAGTAGAAATTGACTTATATATGTTAGGCTTATGAGCTCACGGGACCCAGGTAGTCAATATCTTAGAATAATACTCTATCCAAGGTACCTACCTAGTGCCCATATAGTGTCGCTATCTGTCATGTATTCATCATGAAGAAGCATGGCGTTTGTAATTGATTCTAGGTGAAAGAAAAATTAAAGAAAAAAGAAAGCCCAGCTAGTGATTGATGTACATTGGAGAATTTCTTGTCGTAGGCAAAATCTTCTAACTACTTTCCTGAAGCCCACTTTTGGGCCAACGCTACAATACCCGCATGTATCACATACATGCGGGTAATAAAAAAATTAAAAAAATATGGCCATTCTTTGGCTGGCACTTGGCAGCCAAACATTAAAAAAAAAACTTGGAGCAACGGGTTGCTCCTTAAATGAATATTATATTATAAAATAGTGTAATAAATAAAATAATAATTATTTTAATAATAAAGGCAACATAATAATAAAAAATTAGTTTCAAGTTTAATGGTGGGTGTTTTATGTTTATTGGTCTATTAATTGCATGATTTTTGGGGTTACAAGTTAATGATCTTAAGTTCCATGTTCATTGCTCTAAATTTCAAGTTTCTTTGGTTTCAAGTTTAACGGTCTTGATTTCAAGTTAATGGTAGGTGTTTCATGTTTATTGATCCATTAATTGCATAATTTTCGAAGTTGCAAGTTAATAATCCCAAGTTCCATGTTCATTGCTCTAAATTTCAAGTTCCTTTGGATTTTAGTTTAATGGTTCCAATTTTAAGTTAATGGTAGGTGTTTCATATATATTGGTCCATTAATCGGGGTTTCAAGCTAATGATCCTAAGTTTCATGTTTATTGCCTTCTGTTTCAAATTCATTGCCTCAGTTTGAAGTTCATTTGGTTTCCAGTTTACTGATCCCAATTTCAAGTTAATGGTCGGTGTTTCATGTTTATTGGTCTATTAATCAAGGTTGCAAGTTAATGATCCTAAGTTTCATGTTCATTACCCTCAGTTTTACGTTCATTGCTCTCAGTTTGAAGTTCATTTGGTTTCAAGTTTCATGGTGTTGCGTAAATTAGCAAGTGTACTATTCGGCACAAGTAATATAATGAAGAGTAGAGTATCGTCCCACAGAGATTGTATATCCTATTAGTTACCGAAATTATTCTAACCCTAATGTATTTGAACAATTGAATAAGCGAATTTAGATTAAAATTAAATTTAAAAAAAATAAAAAAAAATTAAAAATTAAATAAAGATGCAAGCAGTAATAGAAATCACCAAGAGATTAAAATACTAGGACATCCGATTTCACCATAACCAATCCAATTTAATCCTCCATCTATGCTATTAAAGTTTATTACCCATGTTGACAGTGAATTTCCCTAATTTATTCAATATCCTCTCTCGAGTAATATTAAAAATATCTCCACATATCAACCCACTATATCTCTATGTGAATTTAAATATGCAAAGATTCATTAAGCTCTATGGAAATTCTTAGATAAAACTGCACGAATCACGTTGGCACATCTTTGTCTTTCGTTCAATTCATGGCATCCATTACACAGAGCAAAAATATATAAATCTCCTCTCGGTCTCATTATGTATCCTTAAATCATTCAAATATTGGCCAGATATTTAAAAGCATTAAACACAATAATGAACACTCAATCATGGACTAATTAATTAAAAATAACATAGATTTATGGAATTAAATCTTCATAGTTAGGCTACATCGTAGCCCTAGTAAAATAAATTAGTTCATGGGAATATAAAGATAATCCATGAATTTAATGGGAAACATTCAAGTAAGATAATAGAGAAGAGAGAAAGAAAAACTCAAGAAGCTATATCTCTCTAATCTCTGCAATTGACTTCTCCAAATTGTTGCTCCCGGATTTACAGCGGCTTCTCTTGTTCTTTTCTTGCTCTCGGTTTTCTCTCTAATTTTCAGTTGTTGTGCGGCTGCCTTCTTTCCCTTTTATAATGTTGTGGTTTCTTCCAAATCCTTTTCATTAAAGGATTTCAAAACAAAACAAATCCAGCCCACGAATCCTTAAATCAAAAGGATTTTTAAAACAACACAATTCTAGTCACCTTTTAAACCCATCCACCTTACTTGTAAAGTTTAATTGGCCAATTTGCAAATTAATTCTTTAATGCTCCCCAACTTGCTGCCATATTTGTCAACCAAATATTCAATGCTTCCCCCACGTGTTGCATGCATGATGATTAAATTCAATCATCCTTGATTTGGCTTTTTATTTCTTTCCCTCTTACTTCCACATTATTTCCATTATACTCCAATTTATTTCCTCTTTAAGTTTCTTTTCTCATGAATATTCCCAATATTCCTACAATGACAAAAATATAAAAATTAAGATAAAAATTAATATAATAAAATATAATTTAACATAAAATTAAGTTATGGAAGCATTAAAATAATAGATAAATTATGAGCACATCAAATACCCCCAAACTTAACATTTTGCTAGTCCTCGAGCAAAAACTAAAATAAAAACTATGAAAAGAAAATTCTAACTAAACCACTTTCGCAGGTGATCGCGATTGCATTTAGCGTATGCAACAAGCCTTTAAACCCCTAGGCGGCCCTAGTGAACGAGTTATAGTCTCGTGAGGGTTTCCAGCGATGATACCCACAAACATCATCAAAAATGCCTCAAAGATTGCATAAAGTATATAGCTGAAAGAAAATTAAAAATATTATCAAAGTTCTAACTTTAATTCAATGGTCAGCCTCATCTCATATTGGATTCCTGTGTTGTGTGTGAATCAATTCAATCAAAACTCGTTCTCAAGATCTTCAACATCAACAGCCCTTGTCTCGAATAATAAACAGAGTAGGTCAAACTAACCTCATCATCTTGATTTTTTTTTCTCAGGCATAAATTAGTATTTTCTTTTGATTTTTCTTGAAGCTCATGCTTTTTTTTTTCTTTTTTTCATTTCTTTGTCCATAGTCAGGAGCTTTCACTCTACTCCTTAAGGTAGCCTTCTTCTCATGGTAGATTATCCTCTAGATACTGGTGGTACATAGGCCCAAATTACTCAAGGATAGCTTCACTCTTAAGGGTTGTAGGTAGCTATTTCTGACTATGGTGCCTGGGTAAACTTAAGTAATGTAGAATCGAGGCAAACAGTTATTTACTCAATCTAAAATTCTCAACTTAGGCTGTATCAATCTCAAATCTCAAGTCAAAATTCTAAAAGAATCGATATAAGTGCGCAAGATATTTAAAGAATCTCAATCAAGACGAAACTAACACAAGAATCAAGTATAAACTAAGATAATATTCATCCCTTTCTAAGAACCATATTCATTTTCAATCATAAACTCATCATAGGCATTAAAATCAATTTTTTTTTTAAAAAAAAAATGAAAAGCAAATATTCCCACCCCCAAACTTAAAATAAACATTGTCCTCAATGTAAAGAAAAAGAAAAGGAAAAGAGAAACTCCCCCGGTTTTCACTTGAAGATGTAAAGTTGTAGCTGAGTCGTTGAAAGGCATGTGGAAAGTTGATGTTCATCGACCCCCAAACTCATGCAAAATCTAGATAAAACAAAATAAAATAAGTAAAAGAAAAGAAAAAAATACGAAAAAAATTGACAATAATAAAGTTTAGAAAGCTTGGGTTGCCTCCCTAGAAGCGCTTAATTTATAGTCATTAGCTTGACTGTCTTTGAAGAGATGGTTCAAGGAGGCTCGTGGATGGAAGGAGATGATCTGGATGGACCTTGCCCAAGTTTCTTGCAATTAGGTCTCTTCCCACGAAAATGAGGTGATGCATCTTCATTAATAGACTGCTTTTGTATTATATAAATGTCAGGAGGGTCAGATAGATGTTCATTCTTAAATGGTTTGGCCATTTTTATATCCATGGTGTCTTCTTGGAAACATTCTTTGAGTTCAGTTGGATACTTGATAGGTGTGTACACATTGAAAATGGCTTGCTCATTTTGAACTCTTAAAATCAGTTTTCCTTCCCGAACATCAATCAAAGCTCTTCCTGTAGCTAAGAATGATCGGCCTAGAATGAGAGGTAACTCAATATCTTCGGCCATATCTAAGAAAATGAAATTGTCCCAGTTTCAAGTTAATGGTAGGTGTTTCATGTTTATTGGTCCATTAATTGGGGTTGCAAGTTAATGATCTTAAGTTTCATGTTCATTGCCCTCAGTTTCAAATTCATTTGGTTTCAAGATTAATTGTCTTAGTTTCAAGTTATTTGGTAGGTGTTTCATATTTATTGGTTAATTACATGATTTTTAGGATTGCAAGTTAATGATCCAAAGTTCCATGTTCATTGCCCTCAGTTTCAAGTTCATTTGGTTTTAAGTTTAATGGTTCTATTTCCAAGTTAATGGCAGGTGTTTCATATTTATTGGTCCATTAATTGCATGATTTTCGGGGTTGCAAGTTAATGATCTCGAGTTCCATGTTCATTGCTCTAAGTTCAAGTTCCTTTGATTTCAAGTTTAATGATTCTAATTTCAAGTTAATGGTAGGTGTTTCGTGTTTATTGGTCCATTAATCGGGGTTACAAGTTAAGGATCTTGCAATTCATGTTCATTGCCCTCGGTTTCTAGTTCATTGCCTTTAGTTTTAAGTTCATTTGGTTTCAAGTTTAATGATCTAGTTTCAAGTTAATGGTAGGTGTTTCATGTTTATTTGTCCAGTAATTGGGGTTGCAAGTTAATGATCCTAAGTTTCATGTTCATTGCCCTCAGTTTCAAGTTCATTGCCCTCGGTTTCAAGTTCATTTGGTTTCAAATTTAATTGTCCCAGTTTCAAGTTAATGGTAGGTATTTCATGTTTATTGGTCCATTAATTGCATGATTTTCGGGGTTGCAAGTTAATGATCTCGAGTTCCATGTTCATTGCTCTAAGTTCAAGTTCCTTTGATTTCAAGTTTAATGATTCTAATTTCAAGTTAATGGTAGGTGTTTCGTGTTTATTGGTCCATTAATCGGGGTTGCAAGTTAAGGATCTTGAAATTCATGTTCATTGCCCTCGGTTTCTAGTTCATTGCCTTTAGTTTTAAGTTCATTTGGTTTCAAGTTTAATGATCTAGTTTCAAGTTAATGGTAGGTGTTTCATGTTTATTTGTCCAGTAATTGGGGTTACAAGTTAATGATCCTAAGTTTCATGTTCATTGCCCTTAGTTTCAAGTTCATTGCCCTCGGTTTCAAGTTCATTTGGTTTCAAATTTAATTGTCCCAGTTTCAAGTTAATGGTAGGTGTTTCATGTTTATTAGTCCATTAATTGGGGTTGCAAGTTAATCATCACAAGTTTCATGTTCATTGCCCTCAGTTTCAAATTCATTTGGTTTCAAGTTTAATGGTCTCTGTTTCAAGTTAATGGTAGGTGTTTCATGTTTATTGGTCCATTAATTGGGGTTGCAAGTTAATGATCACAAGTTTCATGTTCATTGCCCTCGGTTTCAAATTCATTTGGTTTCAAGTTTAATGGTCTCTGTTTCAAGTTAATGGTAGGTGTTTCATGTTTATTGGTCCATTAATTGCATAATTTTCGGAGTTGCAAGTTAATGATCTCAAGTTCCATATTCATTGCCCTCAGTTTCAAGTTCATTTGGTTTTAAGTTTAATGGTCTCAGTTTCAAGTTAATGGTAGGTGTTTCATGTTTGTTGGCCCATTAATTGTATGTTTTCAGGGTTGCAAGTTAATGATCTCAAGTTCCATGTTCATTGCTCTAAGTTCAAGTTCCTTTGGTTTCAAGTTTAATGATTCTAGTTTCAAGTTAATTGTAGGTGTTTCGTGTTTATTGGTCTATTAAACAGGGTTGCAAGTTAATGATCTTAAAATTAATGTTCAATGCCCTCGATTCAAGTTCATTACCCTCGGTTTCAAGTTCATTGCCCTTAGTTTCAAGTTCATTTGGTTTCAAGTTTAATGATCCACTTTCAAGTTAATGATAGGTGTTTCATATTTATTGGTCCATTAATTGGGGTTGCAAGTTAATGATCACAAGTTTCATGTTCATTTCCCTCGGTTTCAAATTCATTTGGTTTCAAGTTTAATGGTCTCTGTTTCAAGTTAATGGTAGGTGTTTCATGTTTATTGGTCCATTAATTGCATAATTTTCGGAGTTGCAAGTTAATGATCTCAAGTTCCATATTCATTGCCCTCAGTTTCAAGTTCATTTGGTTTTAAGTTTAATGGTCTCAGTTTCAAGTTAATGGTAGGTGTTTCATGTTTGTTGGCCCATTAATTGTATGTTTTCGGTGTTGCAAGTTAATGATCTCAAGTTCTATGTTCATTGCTCTAAGTTTAAGTTCCTTTGGTTTCAAGTTTAATGATTCTAGTTTCAAGTTAATGGTAGGTGTTTCGTGTTTATTGGTCCATTAAATAGGGTTGCAAGTTAATGATTTTAAATTCATGTTCATTGCCCTCGATTTCAAGTTCATTGCCCTCGGTTTCAAGTTCATTGCCCTTAAGTTCAAGTTCATTTGGTTTCAAGTTTAATGATCCAGTTTCAAGTTAATGGTAGGTGTTTTATATTTATTGGTCCCATGTTTCATGTTTACCAATTTTTGAGGTTTCCATTTCTTTCATATTTAATAACAATAAAAAATCTCAGTCATTCGATCTACTCCAATTTAATCCAATGGCTATTTTTTTTGCATGTATGAGATACATACATGTACTGTAGCCGCGCCCCCACTTTTGACAATTATCATTTAATAAGCTCTCTTCATTGTCATCTACTAAAAATCATTATCATAGATGATACTAGATTTCAATGCAAAGATTCATTTATTTCTCATTGTGATCTTGTCTTAGAAAGTTTTGATCATCTTACCTTTAGATTCATTATATTTCTTTTTGGGATCTTCTTTAAGAAAATATTGATTCTCTCACCGTTTGTTTATTGAATATTATTTACAAAATAATCAAAGTCAATTACAACTAAAGTTTACTGAGTAGACAATCAACCAGGGAGTTTACAGAAACGTACAATTAACTAGGGATGGCAAAAATCCCCAAGGGGATGGCGACCCTTGGGGATTTTCCCATTTGGAAAAGATATGCAAACGATTTTATACCCAATTTTTTTATTTAGAAAAGGGACGAGAATGATTTTTTACCTAATTTCTTATTCAGGAAATGGACGGGGATGAAGTGGAATCCCCATCCCCTCCTCATTTCTCTATTTTAATTTAATTTAATTTTTTAAAATTATTAGTGAATAAATAATAAAATTTAAATTGTAAAATATTAAATTTTGGTATAAATAACAAATATCAAAATATTTATATTATTAAACTTTTGGGCCTAGTTGACTAGTTGTAGTCTTAAATTTCTATTTAGGACATTAAAAAGGCTAGACAAGATCCTATTGACCCAAATTTTTTTTAAATATAATATTCATTAAATATTTTAAACTTTTATCTAATAAAAAAAAGTTAAAGCAAAATCATAAACATAATTTCTAACTTTCAACAACAGCCAGCAGCCGCCTTAACTCTACTTTTATTTAATTTTTTTAATATAATAAAATTAAAATAAAAAACTAAAAATGTATAAGGTTTTTGGGGATCAGGGACTCTCGGGGATCCCCTATTATTATTTGGGAAGGGGACGGGAATTCCCTCAAACAATTCTGATGGAGATGGGGAGGGGACAAAGACATATGTAGATATTGGGGATGGATACATGGATGTCGATCCCCTCTCCTCCTCTCCCCATTGCCATCCCTACAATTAGCCCAATAGGGTCAGTTCTAGAGTATTACGGGCCTTAGGTGAAATTTTTATATAAGATTTCCTTACATTTAGCAACTTCAACACTCAAATAAATATAAAAAAGTTAATTGGATCAATCCCTAATTATATCATGAATTTCAACAATGATCAATAGGAAACTAAGAAATTCCCAAAAAAAAAAAAATAGTAAAGAAGATCTCTTTTTAATCCATTATAACCATTATTTCAATAAACTTTTTTTTTTCACTTCAAAAGTGAGTTAATAGTTTTATAATAATTTTCTTTGTAGAGAAGAGCACAATAAACTTTTAATATTAAATAATTAAGTTACTTTTTTAAATCATAAAGATAAATAATTTAATTTTTTATTGAAAAAATAATAATGAATGAATTAATGGTTAGCCAATATTATGACTTATAGTTCTTTAACATTAAGGTTGTCAATCTATAGAATCTATATAAAACAATCTTAATTGTGGAATAATTATTAATTATAGATAAGTCTAAAAAATAGGCTTTCCCACAATGCCTAACTTAAAAAATTGATTAATTCAAGTACTATTAGAGAATTACCCAAAAAAAGGGATCTTCCTATAATAGGGGCCCTAGGAGACTACATAGTTTGTCTATGCAGTCTAATATATTAATGCCCAATATAATCGAAACCTACTAAAACCTAGTATAATAATAAATTCTTATAGTCACAAATACTAGATAAATTAAATTTAAATAAAAAAGAAAAAAATCAAAATATTAAATTAATATTTTTTATATTAGTATTTGTGATTTATTATGTTATGTTACTAATATCTTTTATATTAGACTATTATTTTATTATGTATCGGATAATTATCTTTAATTTACATATTTTTTAATTTATTAAAAAATTATTTCATATTTAATAAAAAAAGCCTAGGCCCGGCCCAAGTGCAGCCTATCCTTTTGAAGAGCTTAGGCTTATTGTCAATAATATGGGCTTGGGAATGGGCTTGGAAAAGCCCGACCCAACCCCATATTTTGCCAAACCAAGGAAGTACTTTATTTAAATTGCCTAAGTAAAAAAATAGATAAATGCCTTAAGGGCGTGATTATACAAAAATGATCTAGGTCTATTGTCTACAGGAATGACTTGAGTACTTAGAAAGTATTCTAAGTAAATTGGGTAACGTTGACAATCTACAAAAACACATTAGTGCATCATTCTTGCAGAGAATAGACCTGGGTACACATGAAATAATTTATGTAAAGATCCTATGGTCAAACATAAATTCTATGAAACGAACCTATGGGCCATTCAATGTTCTATAAAATGTGACAATGGGTAAACAAATATTTTACGGAATGAGCTTACCGGCCAAAAATATATTGTATGGACTCCTATGGACAAACACACATTTTACGAATAAGCCAACAGTCTAACGTATGAGCCTATGGGCCAACAAAAATTTTGTTCAATGTGCATACGAGCAAAAGAATATTCTATGGAATAACCCTATAAGCCAAAACAATTCTACGGAATCAGCCTACGAGCCAAGAGTACATTCTACGGGATGCGCCTACATCGTAAATATACTTTCTATGAAATAAGTCTAGGTGAAACAAATATTTTATAGAATGAGCTTACAGGTAAATAAAAACTTTATGTAAAGTACTTATAAACAAAACTATACAAATATGCTACGCGCAAAATTTGTTTAAAAATGTCCTAGGGCCATTCTCTACAAGAATAGACTAATGCCAATTACTTGAAAATATTCTTAGTGCCATGGGAAAAGACTTTGCAAAAGTTCACTTATGGGCAATATGCCACTAAATCAATCCTTTTAATGAAGAATCAATATCAGGGCCAAATTCAAGCCCAAGCCTATTAAAAGTCAAGAGCCAAAATTCAAGACTAGTTTCCAAACAATAATTGTCATAAACAAGTATTGACATATATTGATAGGTGTTATTATGCAAGGGCTTTATGGACACTTGTCACGATAACAACCTCACATGTCATGATAACTCGTCCACCTTAGTGCTTCAAGTTGTCTCTATAAAGGCTAAGGCCTCCTATATTTGGAGGTAAGACATAAAATGAGTACCAAAATAATGTTAACTTCCCTTCAAACATTCTCTCTATTGAAATTGAGTACAAAACACAAACTTGGGCTTTGTAGGGCTATCGCCGACAACCTTGGTACCCTTTGACAATTTTTTTTTTGTAGAATAATTCACCAAAAGAAGCCATGTAATTAGAGATCCTCGCCTAAAAAAGAAAATGGGCCACAAGATTTGATATATAAGAAATTCTAGAACAAAAATAATTACTATTTATTATGTAAAAATTTGCATCAACAATTGATGTTGTCTGTCAAGAACGAACAAAAGGCCAAAATGGTTTATCTTGATTGTGGACAATAATTATAAAAACCCTAATATTGTAACTAATGATGAAAGTTCAAAGGATGTAGAGATCTATATCTAATGACAAGGGTTAATGGCTGCGAATTGCATATTTTGACTTTTAATAAAACTTAAATTTTTTATCCGTGGAGTCATGTAACAACTAGGGGATTCATTATCCTCATTGCTATGCTTAGTTGCAGCTCTACCATTGGCCCAAGGATGTGTATTGATAAAATGCCCAAGGGTGGTATGTCTTGACAAAATGCTTATAAGTGTATCTCAATGAAGTGTGTAATGGTATGTATTGATAGAATGCCCAATGACATGAATCTATAAAGAAACCTTGATCATTTCTCTATAAAGGTGACCTAGGTGCCTATAATATTATCTAAGTGGCTAAAGGCAAGTATTGACAAAAATAGAATAAAATAAGTCAATTCTTTACAAAGAGTAACCTAGTGATTTAGAATAATTTTTACATAAAGTGCCTAAAGGGCAAGTTTTTAATAGAATAGTGAGGGCGTAACTTTACAAAAGATGACCTATTTTCATTCTTTACAAAAGTGATTTAGGTACTTAAAAAATATTTTTAAGTAAAATAGAATGTTAAGGGTGTGACACTACAAAAAATTACTTTTGTCTGCTCTTTACAAATGATGTGCTAGGTACTTCAAAAATATTCTAAGTAAGACACCAAATGGTGAGTCATCAACAAGACGTCAAATGGAAATTCATCGACAAAATGGCAAGATGTAATTTATTGTACAAAAATGACTAGGTCTATTATCTACAAATTGTAACTTAGGTACATAGACAATATTCTAGGTGAGACCTGAAATACAATAATCAACTAAATGCTCATGCGTAACTCATTATGCAAAATGACCTAGGTCCATTTTTTTATAAAGAATGACCTAAATACTTAGAAAATATTTCTAAGTATATTTTTAAGTAAAACACCAAGGCAAAATTTTATTAAAAAAAGTCCTAGGTCTATTCTTGATAAAATTGACCTAGGTGGTTAGAAAGGATTTCTATATAAAGGGCCTAAAAGGCATGTATTAAAGAAAATAGTAAAAGCTTAAATCTGAAAAAAAAAAATGACTTTGATCATACTTTAAAATATTGACCTTTGTGCTTAAAAAAAAATCTAATTAAAGCACCTAAATGGTGTGTCTTCATCAAAATGCCAAGGGCATAAATCTATAAAAAGGTCCTATGTCCATTTTTTATGAGAGCTAGGTGCTTAGAGAAAATTTCTAAGTAAAATACCCAAAACATGTGTCTTCGGCAAAATGACAAGGGCGTAAATCTATAAAAAAAATGATATTGATCCATTTTTTACAATAGTTAACTAGGGTGCTTGGAAATATTTCTAAGTAAAATGATATCCATTTTGTTTATATAACATAGCTCCATTTTTTACAATAGTTAACTAGGTGCTTGAAAAAATTTCCAAGTAAAAGGATATTCATCTTGTTAAATAGGGACCTAGATGCTTAGAAAAAAATTTCTTAGTAAAATGCCCAAATAACATGTCTTCGCAAAAGTCAAGGCATAAATGCATTAAAAACAAATATCACCTAGGTCCATTATTTATAATATAACATGTCTTCGCAAAAGCCAAGGCGTAAATGCATTAAAAACAAATATCACCTAGGTCCATTATTTATAATATAACCTGGATGTTTAAACCTATATAAAATGCCCAAATGGTGTGTCTTCGACAATTTATCAAGTATATGAAAATATAAATAAAAAAAGGCTAGGTCCACTCCTTGTAATAGAAAGCTAGTAGAAAAATTTCAAAGTAAAATTCCCAAATGGTGTACTTTCGACAACACGTCAAGGGTGTAAACTTATTAAAAAAAAAAGAGTTAAGTTTATTCTTTACAAGAGTGACCTAGGTGCTTAGAAATTTTTTTTTATGTAAAACATCCAAAGGCTTGTCTTCGATAAAATGCCAAGGAGTAAATCTATAAAAAAAAAATGATCTCAATCCATTCTTCCAAGAGTGAGCTAGGTGCTTAGAAAATATTTATTTTATAAGTAAAATGCTCAAAAGGTGAATCTTGGACAAAAGGCCAAGGGCATAATATACAAAAAATGACCTAGGTCCATTCTTTAAAATAGCAACCCAGGTGCTTGAAAAAATTTATAAGTAAATTGGAAAAATGGCGTCTCTTGAACAAAACATCAAGGGCATAAATCTATAAAAATGACATAGGTCTATTCTTTATAAGAGTAGCTTAGATGCTTAGAAAAAATTCTAAATAAAATGCCCAAAAAGTGTCTTCAACATAAATCTATAAAAATGACATAGCTCCATTCTTTAGAAGAGTAATCTAGGAGTTTAGAAAAACTTTTTAAGTAAAATGCCTAAAAAGTATGTCTTCGACAAAACGCAAAGGTATAAATATATATTAAAAAAAAGACCTAGTTTCATTCTTTATAAGAGTGACCTAGAATTTTTTAAGTAAAATGCCCAAAAGGTGATCTTGGAGAAAACGCCAAGGACGTAATCTATGTAAAAAAATAACCTATGTTCATTCTTTACAATAGGGACCTAGGTGTTTAGAGAAAATTTCTAAGGAAAATGCCTAAATGGCATGTCTTCGAAAAAAATGACTAGGAGATAAATCTATAAAAAAAAATAACCCAGGTCTATTCTTTACAAAAGTGACTTACATGTTTAGAAAAAAATTGCTATGTAAAACAACCGAAAGGCATGTACTAAAAAAAATGCCTCGGGCATAGATCTAAAAAAAATGATGTAAGTCCATTCTTTACAAGAGGGCCTAGATGCTTAGAAACTATTTTATTTTTTAAGTAAAATGCCCAAAAGACCAATCTTAGAGAAAATTCCAATGGTATAACCATACAAAAAATGACATATGTCCATTCTAACCTAGGTGCTTAGAAAAAACTTCTAAGTAAAACACTCAAATGGCGTGTCTTCAAAAAAATGCCAAGGGCATAGATCTATGAAAAATGACCTCGGTGCATTTTTTACGACAGTGACCTAGTTAAAGTGCCCAAAAGGTATGTCTTCCGCAAAATGCCAATGGTGTAAATCTATATATATATATATATATATATAATGGTCTAGGTCCATTCTTTATAAGATGATCTAGGTGCTTGGAAGTTTTCTTTTCTTTTCTTTTTTAACTAAATGGTAGAATAGCAAGTCCTCAATAAAGCACTAAGGAAGTAACTACAAAAATGGTGTGGGTCTATTTTTTTACAAAGAGTGGTATAGATATTTTAAAATATTTATTTTCTAAAAAGACACTTAAAGAAAGAGTCTTAAAGAAAAAAGGAGAAAGGAATTTAGATCTATCGCAAATAGATGCAGGTAATTAAAACAAATTAACAACTTAATTAATTTTTGGAAATACTGTTCACCGTTACTGTTCATGATTACTGTTTACAGTTACTATTCATCTACATAAAAAATATTAATTTTCTAGAAATATAATAAATTATAGAAAATAAATGATACGGAGATTTTTAAGTAGTTCAGATTAATCAATCCTATATCCACGAGGCCATGCCCAGATGAAAAGTAATTCACTAAGTTGAGATGTTACAACCTATGGATTTATTAAACTTAAGACTCTCACTTACAGTTTATCACCATACAGTTTACTCAACCTTAGACTGAATCTGCTTCTCTTGAATAATTGCTACCCCTCTTGATCCACGATTCTCAAGGCACTTCGTAAAGTGATCAATAGCAATTCTTCAACGTCTAGTGATCAATAGCAATTCTTCAACGTCTAGTGATCTAAGATCCACATAGACTCTCCACAGAGATGAAAGAGAAGATAAATAAATAAATCAACTTCTTGTTCTAAATAGATCTCATGCGCCAATTATAAAATCCCACCATTAATAGACTTTCTAAATTAGACATCTAATTAAATTAGGAAAAAAATATTCCTAATATATTGGAATCTCACTAAATTAGGGAATTAATAAATTAATCCCTATTACAAGATATGCAATAAATAAAATTCTAATTTAACTAGACTTTCCATATGATGCCAACTCTATAAATAATGAACTTAACCAAAGGAAAGGTGTAACTATACAAAATATAACCTAGGTCTATTCTTCATGACAGTGACTTAAGTACTAAAAAAATATTCCAAGTGAGATGACAAATGGTGAGTAGTCGACAAAATGCCAAGCGCATAATTCACCAAAAATAATCTAAGTTCATTCTTCACAAAAATAACCATAGTCCATTCTTAAAAAATATGACTTAGGTAATTAGAAAATATTTTTAAACAAAAACGCCTAATAATGGAGTCTTTGACATAACGCCAAGGGCGTAATTAATAAAATTGGCCTAGTTCCATTCTTTACAAAAATAATCTTGATATTTAGAAAATATTTTTAAGCAAAAACAAGAAGAAAACAAGTTTTCCAAAAAAAAGCCAATGGTGTGATTCTTAAAAAAGATGATCTACATCCATTCTTTACAAGAGATAGGTAGTTAGAAAATATTCTAAGTAAAGCACCTAAAAGCATAAATCTTTTACGAAATGCTAA
This sequence comes from Citrus x changshan-huyou, assembly GCA_039657385.1. Classification (NCBI taxonomy): domain Eukaryota; kingdom Viridiplantae; phylum Streptophyta; class Magnoliopsida; order Sapindales; family Rutaceae; genus Citrus; species Citrus x changshan-huyou. Next base: position 11,228,671 of record CM077550.1, read on the forward strand.
GTTAATAGCGGTAAAAAATGGCCTAGGTGCATTCATTATAAAGAGTGACCTAAGTAGTTAGAATTTTTTTTTAAATACCTAAAAGGCGAGTCTTTGAAAAAACACACCAACATGTAATTCTACAAAAATGACATAGGTCCATTCTTTATAAGACTTGCTTAGATAATTAGAAATAATTCTGAATAAGACGCCAAAAGACAAGTCTTTGATGAAACACCAAAGGCATAACACTACAATAATGACCTAGATACTTAGAAAGAATTCTAAGTAAAACATCTAAAGCACCTAAAGGTGGATGTCAACTAAAACATCTTAAGGCAAGTGATTGTCTAAAGAACCTAAGAGTGAATGTTCATTAAAACACTTAAGTGCAGGTGCTAATTAAAGTACCTAAGATGGATGTTGATTAAAACACCTAAGTATAGGTGTTAACAAAAGCGCCTGAGGGTGAATGCTAACAAAAAAACCCTAAATGTAAACTTTGACTAAAGCACGAAAAGGTGGACCATGGACGTTAGCTAAAGGGCCTAAGCGTGTGATTACACAAAATAACTTAAATCCATTCTTTAGAAGATTTTAAGTAAATTGTTGAAGGGCAAGTACTAGAAAACCTACGAGCGTATTATGCAAAAATGACCTACGTCCATTCTCTATAAGAATGACCTTAGAAGTTCAACAACATTGTTCGTAAGGTGTCTAGAAAGGTAAAATATGACAAAACACCTAAGGCCTTGATTCAACAGAAAAGACTTAGATACATTCTTTACAAGGAATAACCTAGACACTTAAGAAATATTTCTAAGTAAAATGCTCATAGCATAAATCTTCAACAAATAGCTAAAGGCATAATTCTGTAAAGAATGGCCTAGATACATTATTTGAAAAGAATGATCCAGGTACTTAGAAAATATTTCTAAATAAAATGTCCAAGAACGAGTCTTTGACAAAGAGCAAAAGATATAATTTTATAAAAAATTACTCAGGCCCATTATTTGCAAAGAATAACCTAAGTACTTGAAAGTACTTTTAAACAAAATACCCAAAGGGCAAGTCTTCAACAAACAGCTAAAATTAATTCTACAAAAAATGGCTTAGGTCTACTCTTTAGAAAGAATCACCTAAATACTTGGAAAATCTAAGTAAAAATGCCCACAAAGGCTAGTCTTTGACAAAACAAAAAGGTTATAATTCTAAAAAAATTATTTAGGTATGCTTTTTAAAAGATTGACCTAATTAATACTAGGAAAATATTGTAAATAAAACATTTAAAGTCAAATGAGATGCTTACTAAGGCGACTAAGGGTAGATATTGACTAAAATACCTACATGCAGCCGCTAACTAAGGCATTTTTTTGAACAAAATGACTAAGAGTGAATGTGACTAAAGTGCCTTAAGCATGGATGTTGATTAAAACGCCTAAAGGCAATAATCGACTAATAAGCTTAAAGGTATGTCTTAAGAATAGGCCTAACGGAGTGTTTTGACAAAACACCTGAGGCTATATCTTGACAAAATGCCTTAGGACAATTATTAATTGACCAAGTCCTTCAGACCTATTTTTTGCAAGAAAGTTAAGGGACAAATCCTTGAAAATATTCTAAGGAAAAAATTCCCTAGGGTGTGTCTTTAAAACATTTGTTAAAGGCAAGTATGGACAAAATATTTCAAAATTCCTAAGGGCAAGTATCTACAGGGATTGCCTAGAGCACTTTTCTATAAAATTGCTTATCTTTTGAAGCAACTTAATTTTGAGTGACGTCCTTCAGTGAAACGATTTCAGCTATACAAGAAAGAGCCAACAAAAGAACAAATGTTGATTCAGAGAAGATAAGAAGATAGAAGAAAAATGGGGTAAAAGAAGGAAATTGAACACTTCCCTAGTGAGTGGTCAAAGAGTTTTTATAGTAGAAATTCTCACCCACACTTTAGAAAATCAAAAGTCTTTTTCAAAAGAGGTACTTTCTGTCTCTCTCCCTCTCTTTACGAATTTTAAAAATTGTTAAGATAAATTCTACAGGGCTATTAGTAAGCTATTTAAGATTGGTTACAGATTGATTTTAAGAGGATGGATGCTTTAGAGAAATTTTTTATTTTGAAATTCAATCCATAAAAGGAAAAACCCAATAACCCTAAAAGAAAACAAAAGAAAAGAAAGTCTTGCTTCTCAAATTTGAAAAGTGAGACTTGGGGGTTCTCTACTATACCAAATTATAAAAAGCCCAAAAGTCCATAAAAAGATAGACTCAACAAAAACTTTCTACATGAAATGACCCAGGTCGATTGTCCATAAGAATGACCTAGGTACTTAGAAAGTATTCTATTTAAATTGCGTAAGGGAGTGATTACCTCGGCTATTGTCTACTAGAATGACCTAGGTACTTAGAAAATATTCTATTTAAATTGCCTAAAGGTAAGAACTAACAAAATACCTAATTGTATGATTTGAAAAAAATGACCTAGTTCTATTCCCCGCAAGATTGACCTATGTATATAGAAAAAAATTTACGTAAAGAGCCTATGGGTACATAAATTCTACAAAATGAGCTTGCAGGCCAACAAATATTCTACAAAATAGGCATATTGACAAACAAGCATTCTATGGAATGAACCACGAGCAAACAAACATTTTATCAAATGAGCTTATGGGCCAAAAATACATTTTATGGATTGTACCTATTGGGAAAAAATACATTTTACGAAATGAGCTTACTGGCAAATATACATTTTATAGATGAGCTTACAGGCCAAAAAACATTATGCAAAATTCGCCTATAGGCATCAACGAAATGAGCCTATGGTCCAACAAATATTCTACGGAATAAGCATATGAACAAACATACCTTCTATGCAATGAGTGTATGGGCAAACAAACATATTACGAATGAGTCTATGGGCAAACAAACACTTGACGTAAAGTGCCTAGGGGCAAACATTTTAAGTGCCTATGGGCAAAATTTTACAAATACGCTTATGGAAAAATCTTGTTAAAAATATTCCCTAGGACCATTCTGTACAAAAATGGACTAAGGCTAGTTACTTAGAAATTATTTTAAGTGCAGTAGAAATTATTTTAAGTGCCTACGGGTAAAAAATTTTGCAAAAGTTCACTTATAAGCAATATGATACTAAATCAATTCTCTCGATGAGGAACCAATATAAGGGCCAAAGTCAAGCCCAAACCCATTAAAAGTCATGAACCAAAAATCAAAACAACAAAAAATCAAGACAAGTGTCCAAAAATACTAGTCATGAAACAAGTATTCACACATATTTATAGGTGCCATTATGCATGGGCTTTGTGGACACTTGTCGTGTCATGATAACTCCTCTACCTCAATGCTTCAAGTTGTCTATATAAAGGCTACGACTCCTACATTTTGAGGTAAGATATAAAAGAGTTAACTAGAGCACTAGAATACAAAAAAATTTTCCACTTCCCTCTAAGCTCTCTCTATCTAAAAATTAAGTACAAAGAGTTAACTAGAGCACCAAAGAGTTATTGTTGTTAACCCTAGCACCCTTTGACAATTAATTTTTTTTTTTTGCAGAATAATTAATGACAGGAAACCACGTGATTGGACACCCTCAAAGCTTGATATAGATGAAATTCTGAAAAAAAATAGTTACTGTTAAAAAAATTGCATCAACAATTACTATATACTTTTATGTTTTGTTTTACTTTATGATAATTGGTATTAAAAAATAGTAATATATTGACTCAACGCTCGTGTCCCAGATCCAGATGAAAGGATTAATAAACTGTAAGTCAAAGGTGGCATAGTTAGCTTAGGTTGAGTTAGTTTATGTTGTATTTAGAATATAGAATAGAAGAATGTCGGCAAATCTTATTGCAGTTGGAGGGTGGCCAAGAAACTGGAAAATTGAATTTTTGGCAGAGCGACTTCTGTTGTGCTCTATTCTTGTCAGCGCAGAAAATTCGGCGCCCTCCTAATCTCATTGATTAACTTCCCTTGCAGGCTCCAGCAACAATTTTGTTTGGTCTTCTTTACCTTGCATCAATGGCTACAAGTTGTCCAGTTAAAATATATTTTACATTACTACTCATCGTAAGCTTGGTAACACCAACTATATATGACAATTTCAGTGCCCCGAGCTCAGGGAGGTTCATACAGACGTTGCTGCCATTGAATCAGCCTCTATCGATTACGGCTGCATTGAATAGATGCTGCAGTGTTTTTTTCAGTTATCTATATATTTTATTATTCGAATAAAAGGTAACTAATTGAATTTTGATCCATTGCTGAGTAAAGTTGAGTAGTGTACGTGTAACATTTAGGTGAGGACATTAGGATTGAAACCAGACTTCCTGTATCACAACGAAAGAATTTATTAATTGAATCTTCAAGCACTTACAATATGCATTGGATAAGGCAGGTAATTAACGTAAAGAACATATTAAAGGTAAAGAATTATCAATGTCTCTTCGTTAATATATTAGAAACTATTGAAAAATGACTCAGTCATTCTGTCCAAAACATATTTTAATTAGTATGATTGAGTCGTTTAATTATTTTTCAATTGTATATTTTAACCTAAAAAGGGCGTGGTGTGCGCCTTTCTTTTACGCAGGAAAAGGTGAGTTTGTGACCTGCTCTCCCTTATTCTGAATTGATTACGCAGTTCTAAGAGGATACTTGTTCTAGTTTATAATCAAATCAAATGTATTTAGAATATGAAGCAATTGGAAGCTATGGGCTAAGAAATTAAAATATATATTAATTGGTTTATCAAAATGGTTTAACTAAAATTAAAACCGTTTAATAATGATGACGGTTAGATCATGACCATATAATGGTCAAAAAAATAAAAGAAACGTTTAACAACTGAAAACGATGAGCATATAATTTATACATATTTTACTCCTAATTATATATTTATTAATTATTTTTATTTAATACTTTTATTAGTTGGATTATTGTATTGAACAAGAAAACACTTGGATATTATGTATAAAAATGCGTAAATAAGAACAATTTGTGAAGCATCGAAGATTAATTGGTTTTGGAAGCAACTGGACCAACGTACACGTAAATGAATTTAAGGTTAAACAACCAAAATTTAATTGGTTACAAATCTAAATCATATGGAAATACGACTTGGCTTCTTACAGTCGGTTAGCTTATGTTATCGCTTAAGGATTTAATTAAATTAAGTAGGTGAATTAGCTTCTAAGAATTGTAATTCAAATTAGACAAGGATTCGGCCAAGTTGTATAATATATGAAGAGAAGCAAACCATGCCGATTGGGGAAGAAGAAACGGACGGCAGATAGGAGATTTAGAGGTGGCAGCTAGATGATGGGTTTTATTGATTTTATTATTCTCAATCTGCTTACGTCTTTCTAATCTCTAATACGGGGGTTGAGAATGATACATTGTTCAATGAAATAAATTACTTTTTATTTATTTAATTGGACAATGAAATAAATTACTTTTTATTTAATTAACTGGACAATGAAATAAATTACTTTTTATTCAATTAATTCCCTATATGCATACTTTAATGTTTATGGTTCTTATTTCACATATTTAGTTGAATATTATTAAATATTTCCATCAATTAGAGTTGGCAAAATCTAGCATGACCCAATTACCCGACACGAATACGACATGAATAAATGGATAGGCATCGTCAAATTTGACACAATTGTTAAATGGGCCGGGTTTGGGTTGACACGATTTTTTTTTGTGTCAGGTTAGGGTTAAAGTTCTTTACCCATTTACCTGAACAATGACAAGATTAAATTTTACATTTTAAATTAATTTTAGGTTTTTGTCATTAAAACTCAAATATGGGACATAATTCTCTCTTTTTATCTTTTTTGGAAGACAAACATATGCACAATGTTTTATTTATAAAATTTAATATAAATTTACAACTTTAATAGTGTAAGTGTATAAAATATTGATACACATGTATATTTTATGATATCGATATATAATATTATTTACACACACACACACACACACACACACACACACACACACATATATATATATATATATAATTTAAACTTTAAATAGTGCAAATGTGTAATAATTCAAGGTGTGTAACATTTGTTAAATATATAGATATTAAAGGGGTCATTGGGTAACTCATTTATTTTCTGTGTTGGATTTGGGTCTCAATATTTTGACACGATTGTTAAATGAGTCGTGTTTGGATCGACCTAAATTTGACATGATACCAACACGACCCAATGACTCGTTTTACCAACTCTAATTAAAATTAATATTCAATAAATCTCTGCTTGGATCTATACAGTTTACATATCATTATCTACATATGCTTAGATCTATAAAATTGATATATGATTATCTTTGATTTTATATCTTTTATTAAATTGTTTACGTAGAATACTTAGGAAGTCTTTGACTCTTTGTTATCCAGTATTTCACTTGGGATGCTTAGATAAATTTTATTCAACAATAATTTTTAAATTCCGTAAGTGCCTACTTGTAACTTTTATTGGTTTACTAGTTTATCAAATAATGATACTTAGTTATAGATTAAGGTTTTCTAAATGTATTATTATTTATCCTATGATGTAGATGAACTGTTAGTTCATTAGAATTTAAAATCTTGAAAACTTTTAGTTTTATCTCTGATAAAAGCTTGCAACGGTAGTTTGTCAACGGGTTTGGTCATGGTGCTAAATCCTTTAACAATTAATAGGGAGATAAGAGAAAGAAATTATCATAAATTATCTTAATTTGATAAAGAAATTAACACATAAGAGGAAAATAAGAGAATCTATTGTAACACATAAATGATAAATTCTGATTTTTTTAGTAAAAAAAAGAGTAAATAAGGAACTAAGAAAAGATAACATTTGAATTTTAAAATTTTCATAACCTTATAAAGGAAGCAATTAATAATAAATGGATCATTAAAACCAAAATAATTTAAATAAAATCAGCAGAGGCCTCAACTCTTCTGGCACCCTTTAGCACCGCCCTTCGATGGAGTGGCTAAAGGAATCCGGGCACATCTTCTTGTGGGTCTGTCTTGTCAATGGATCTTTCTTGGGTTGTCCATGTCTTTGTTGGGAATACATATACACACTTCTTTTCATGCAGAAATTTGTGCAATTGTTATGGCTTTGGAGGTAGCTTATCAGTAGGGATGGTCACATATTTAGTTGGAATGTGAGTCAATAGCCAGGGGTGGCTTTAGGTATAGGCGAATAAGGCCGTCGCCTAAGGTCTCATATTTTAAGAAAGCCTCATTTTTTTAGTATTTCTTTAATAATTCTCTAATTAATAAAATATTTTTAATACGTATTTCAAGAAATCAAAAAGTTTATTAGATATCTCTCTATTCTTAATTATTCTATAACGAAGAATTATTTTTTATAAAAAAATCTACATTTGGGAACCTTAATTTTAAAGAAATATAATTAATAATATTCTTTAACCTTCATTCCTTTTCAATTATTCAATATTAGCATATTTGACTTTTAATATTTCTTTTAATTTCTATTAAAAACCTCATAATCTCAAGAATTAGTAAATGAAAAAAATTTCTTGTTCTCTTCTCTACAAATAAAATTATTATATTCATTGGTTCATTTAAAATACTTAGTTTCTTAAAATATAAAGTCCATTTTTATTTTTGAACATCAACTCATCATTTTAAAATTTTTATATTCTATCATTCTAAATATTCTATTTGAAAATAAAATTGTTTTTATTTATTTGTTTGTTTGTTTTTAATGGTTTTAATGGAATAAAAAAATCAATCTTCTTGACTATTTTTTAGGTTTTATTTTTTAAACTTTTGATTTTTTTTATTATTGTTGAAATTCAAGAATTAAAGATGAAATAAATTCTTTTTATATGTCTTTGAGTATTAAAATTACAAAATAATAGAGGTCTCATAAAAAACTTTCGCCTAAGGCCCCTCAAATTCTAAAGCCGGCCCTGTCAATAGCATATGTTGCTTGCTTTCACAATTCATTGGAGGAAGTGTTTACGTTGTTTATCTCTTATAATTTCAGATGTCCCCATCTTTTCAGGGAGGGAAATTCAATTGTAAATAGCTTGGCGAATATTGGATTTTGACATGATTATTATACTAGTATTCTTCAAGGTTTGAAAGTGAACTCTTAAGTTTTAACAAACTATCAATTTTCCTAATTGATTTGACAGCCTTTAATAGGGATGGCAATGGGGCGGGGTGGGGGTGGGGATGCCTACCCCATTCCCCACCCCATTAAAAATTTTTGCCTCCATTCCCCACCCCATTCCCCAATAAATTTAGTGGGTTGGGGATGGAGAATCCCCACGTGGGGAATGATTCCCCCATCCCCACCCCATTCCCCATTTACATATTTTATAGTAGATATAAAAATATGATTTCAGTAAATTAAAAATTAGAGACTTAAGATAAAATCATCACAATATTATAAAGTATTTAATTTTAAAAAAAATCTCTAAAAATTTGAAACAATATCTTAAAATGATATTAAAAGTGAAAAATATTTAAAGAAAGCAGCACCTTAAAAGAGAAAAGAAAATATATTAATGTTTTAAAGTTGAAAAATATTGTAGAATTTTCTTTTATTCATATTCTATTTATATTACATAAAAATTAAAAAAAATTATTAATTGACATTATAGTTGATAAAATACAAATTATTAAATAAGAATTAAAAACATATTTATATATAATGGGGATTGGGGTGGGAGTGGGGTGGGGAGTGCAATACCAAACCCCACCCCGTTAACAATTTGGGGATTATTTTTCCCCCACTCCCCACCCCATTCCCCAAAAATTATTAAAAAATTTCCCCATTTGGGGTGGGGCTCCATGGGGCCCCAAACCCGTGGAGGATTTTGCCATCCCTAGCCTTTAATCTGTGTTAATACTTTTTCTTTCTTAGTAGAGCTTTTGCATTTATCCAAATAAAATGTTGATTATATTTTAATAAAATCATACGTTACTTGATAAATAGACATTTTAGGTAATTTCTAAAGACAGTCACACAGGGATTAATTAAGTAATTAACTCAAACCCTTATAACTAAAAGATCATTGGCCTTGCATAGTGGTTTTATAGATTTTGTCTTGATTGTTGGATAAAAAAGAGGAATTAACCACGTGCTTTTAAGACTAAATATATTGCTTTTGATCAATATTTGATACGCAATTAAATCTCTATATAAAGACCTCTCATTTATAAACTTTACCGCGCTCTCTCAAAAACAAGTTCATTTCCTCTTCATTTTCTCGAAGCAATATGGCTACAAGCTCTCCAATTATCATATATTTTATAGCACTATTCATCACAAGCTTTATAACATCAACCATTTTGGCTATTTCAGTGCCACCCGAGCTCACAGATAATTTGCGCACAGATCCTGGCGCCATTAAATTAGCCTCTATCGATTATGGCCACATTATTAAAGAAAAACCATTTGCAGTTCTTTATCCATCCTCTGTAGATGACATCAGAACCCTAATATATTTATCATACAATTCTTTATTTTCATACACCATCGCAGCAAAAGGCCAGGCTCATTCCACGTGGGGCCAGGCTCAGGCCAATGACGGCGTCGTAGTGCAGATGAATTCTCTGAACCGTTTCAGAAACGGGACGGGAATTTTGATCTCCGGAGACCGTTCTTCAGGATTTTACGCTGACGTCGGCGGCGAGCAACTGTGGATTGATGTGCTGAACGCCACTCTTACACGGGGGCTTTCGCCGGTTTCTTGGACGGATTATTTGTATCCCACTGTTGGTGGGACGCTCTCTAATGCTGGAATTAGCGGCCATACATACCGGAAAGGCCCGCAGATAACAAACGTTCTTGAATTAGACGTTTTAACAGGTACTTATTATAACAGGGATTAGATCCTCTACAGTGTTTTTTTCTCCTAATCTCTCTTCATCTTTTAAATTTAATAAAAAATGATTTAATTATAAATAAAGTGAAAAAAGTTGATCTAATAATCAATTTCAAAATTTAAAATTTAATCTTAACTACATATTTTACTAGGAAAAAATAGAGGAGAAAAATACTGGGAAATATACTTATCTCTATCACATACTATGAGGTGTTATTTCTTAGAATTTTTTTTATACTACTTTAATCCTTGTCTACTGTTTAAACAGTGATAGAAAAAACAGAACATAAATTGGGCCTTTTAACTGATAAATTAATTAGTCTTAATTTGTAAAAGCGTCAGACAATCAATTTGTATGCCAAAAGATCATATTTTATCTTCTGACAATGTTTTCTTTTATTAAAAATTAATTGGGACTAAGGTACTATTTCGTATCAAGAAGTGACTGTGGTAGAAAAAAATTCATAAATATAAAATAAAAATTAATATTGTGTAATAATTATTATTTTTAAATAAATATTTTGATGTAATTAATGAAAATATTAAAAGCTGTTATTATAAAATAAAAATTAATATTGTGCAGTAAATAAATATAATACATTTTTCTTATAATACAAGCGTAGGATCAAATCAACTTGACTTTCAAGAGACAACAATTCGTGTTTGCCAAATATTCTAGTGTATTACAACTTAAAAATTATAGCCATCCAATAACCTCAATGCCAAACGGAGCATAAAGGGATAAGAGCAAATTTTGAAAGAGAGTAAATAAGGCATTCCCCATTTAATTAAGTTTTAAAGGCTTTAAATAATATAAAGCGTAGAAAATTTGTTTTAATTTTTTTAATCGCCGTAGAAATTTTGTTTAAAACCGAAGAATGTAATCTATTTGGTAATTGTAACAGATTACTGATTTTAATTGATTACATTCTTAATGAAAAAGTCAATTTGGTTGATTTGATTATATTTTTCTTTCACTAGAAAATTTCAGGATGATCCAAATCTATCGACTGAAGCTGGATTGAATTGAAAATTACCAACCCCATTAGTTTCGTGCACTTTAATAGCTCTAATTTAAATTTAGCACTTTAATAGCTCTACTAAAATATAGGACGAACATCAGGAAATCATTTTGTGGAGCTTGATCCAAGCCATAGGCTTTTCAGGGGCTTTGTAATAATTCAATATAGTTGAGCATTTTTAGGCCAGTATGTATTATTGCAAATTCGCAATGTTATTACCATACTAGAATAAATTATTTGCATACTCGTCAAGTGTTCTATCTCTAATGTGTCTAGTATATTACAAGGATATATCATAATATTTCAGATATATATAGATAATTTTGAAACGGAGAAATGGTTGTTTAGTCCTTATAATAACATAGTACTTTAAGATATCATGTTGTTAAATATGTTACACTTCTATTCTTACCTTTCCTTTTACCATAATACCCTTACAATACTGGGGATATTAAAATAAAAATATAATTTATTAAATTAACTTCAAAAGTAACATGAAAATTAACACAACTTTTATATTATTATTTTATTTTTAGGATTAATTTTTAGGATTAATTTTTTTATAATATAATTATTTGTAAAATATTATTAACATATTAAACATTGCTTTAAGGTGGCCCATATTAATTTATTTATAAATAACTATTAGTAAGATTGTTGCACGTGTACAAAATATACTAGCTTTTCTCACTAATATTTATTGATTAATTTACTAACAAATATTTATTGGTTAATTTGTTCATTAACTTTTTCATAAATAAATTAATTAATGCCAATAATACTGTTGGAAAAAGTGTATTTTTCTAAAAGGAAATAAAGGTAAGGGTTAGAATAGTATAGCATATTTAATTATAGGGGTGTTTTAAGGTACTTTAAAAATATAGGGACTAAACAGACACTTAAGTTAAAATATAAAGACTAAACAGTCATTTGTCCTTTCGAAATTAATTGGATTTATTTTTTTCTTCAGCTTTCCTTTGTAAAACGTTTATTAATAATCTGTCTGGCAGGAAATTGCAATTGCATTTTTTTCCTTTTGTGGAAAAGAAATCTAATGACATTAAACAATATTGCTGGTGCATGGTACATTTAATTTGTATTCCAAAATAAAAATAACATAATTTATGAGTCATAATATAAATAGCATGTAGATATATAAAGCACGTTATGTCATCGTATTTGATAGACCATTTAATTAATATTTTTTTTAGTTGCATGATGAACTCCAGATTTCTTATATCACCGACCCAATATTACTTTTATCACCATAATATATTTGAACAGTTGAACTTACTAGTACCAACAATATTCACACCATATCATAACATTAGAGATTATTAAATGACTCAGCCATTATATTAAAAATTTGTAAAATTTGTTCTAGTATGAATGAAACCTAGCCGACGTTCAATTTTTACAAGAAAAGAGAACCTTTAGAGATCAAAAACCAATTAGAACCTTATCCATCCCTTAAACTTTTAACCAAAAAAATTACTAAATAAATAAAAATGCTCTAGTATGAATGAATAGTTTATTTAGTATTAATTATTTTGCAATTGAGTCAGAATATTGTAACCTAAGAATGGCGTGGCGTGCGCCTTTCATTTTCACAGGAAAAGGAGAGTTTGTGACTTGCTCCCCTCAGAAGGATTCAGAGTTGTTTTACGCAGTCCTAGGAGGTTTAGGTCAATTTGGTATTATAACCAGAGCAAGAATCGTCCTCGGGCCGGCCAAAAAAAGGGTACTTAATTAGCTTTATTCAGAACTTAATTAAGCCCTAATTTACGCTTGCTTTTTCGTGCTTAATTTATGTTTAAAAATGAACAATCAAATTGTACATGTATTGCCTTTGCATCCATTAATTCATTTTACTTGGTGAATTTGTCTGCAGGTTAAATGGTTACGTATACTTTATAGTGATTTCTCGTCTTTTAGCACTGACCAAGAAACTTTGATCTCAACTACTGGACCTAGCGACAAAGTGATGCCAGATTTTTTGGAAGGTCACCTTTTAATGAACCAAAGTCCTCTAGATTTTTATCCACAGTCACAACGTCGAAAGATAACTTCTCTCGTAAACCAATACGGCATCCTTTACATTATTGAGGTAGTTACGTCTTACGACAACAAAAATGAGGCTAAGGTAAACCATCAATCATCTTAAATTGTAAAGACGTGAAGAAATATAATGCGGAAACCCTCACTAAATAATGATAATCACTTATAAAAAATATATGAGTAATTTTAGTGAATAGATATACATAGAAATAAAGTCCATACTAAATAATAATAATGACTTATAAAAAATGTATGAGTAATTTTAGTGAATAGATATACATAGAAATAAAGTGCAAGAGCGCTCGCAAAATAATGATTCTTTATATTAATAAAATATGAGATAAATTGAAAGATAAGAAATATAGGCACTCCACTGCAATGTATTTTATTTGAATTTTTTTTTTCCAAATTTGATGAATCTCTTATTAGATATTGATTATAAATATGTATTACGATTAATGATATTCATTAAAATATTAACGTTTCATGTATTTGTTGACAGAAAGTGAAGCAAATGCTGAAAAGCTTAAAGGGTTTTCTTCCTGGATTTGTTTTCGAGAAGGATGTAACATACCTGCAGTTTTTAAATAGAGTTCATGATCAAGAGATAGAGCTTCGAAAGAAAGGACTGTGGGATATCCCTCATCCATGGCTAAATATCTTTATACCAAAATCTCGAATCACAGATTTCGACAATGGTGTCTTCAGGAACATTCTTCTTAAGAGAAACTTTACCTCATCAACTGTTCTTGTTTACCCTCTGCTCCGAAGCAAGTAAGACTCTTAAAGAAATATAATTATCAAGAAAAATGCTATTTGAACAAAAGGGTGATAAAATCACCATCATTTTGATTGATAATAGTCATGATGACATGGTTTTATTATGGCTTTGTCACCTTTTGGCCCAAAAAACAATGCTCAAATTTTGATAATATTGTTTTAATTTCTTGCAGATGGGATGAAAGAATGTCAGCAGTTATACCAGCCGAAGAAGAAGTTTTCTACTTAGTGGGGTTTTTGGATGCAAGTGCTGATAACTGGGAGGCCTTTGATAACAAAAACAAAGATATATTGCAGTTTTGTGTTAATGCTGGCATTAAATTTAAGCAGTATCTTGGCCATCATGCAACTAAAGAAGAATGGATTATCCATTTTGGCTCCAAATGGAATACTTTTCAACAGAGGAAAACTCGCTTTGACCCTAGAATGATATTATCACCGGGACAGAGAATTTTCAACTACCGATAACCTCTGTAATAATATGGGTTATTCTATAATGCCGTAACTAAATTTACAGCATTGATGCTGTAATGGATGTGGACCGTTAGATTTGAATAAAAAATCTCTACCATTAATTCTAAATAAATGGGTAACCTGTTACCTAAGTAGCAGGTAATTACTATTTTTTGTTCAAGTTTTAAGTTACAATTATTAATCTTATGTGTGATTTACAAGTTTTTTGCAACATTTACAAGTTATTGTTGAATTACAAGTTTTATGCAACAGTTACAAGTTTTTATTTTATTTACAAGTTTTTCTTACAATTTATAACTCCAACATTAATTTACTCATTTTTCCATCAATTTACTAGTTTTATGTGTGGTTTACAAATTTTTTGTTTCATTTCACACTTAATGTCAATTTACAAGCTTAATGTCATTTTTCTAAGTTTTTGTTTTGTTTACAAGTTCTTTTTGCAATTTATAACTCCAACATTAATTTACCCATTTTCCCATCCATTCACTAGTTTTATGTATGGTTTACAAATTTTTTGTTTTATTTTACACTTAATGTCAATTTACAAGTTTTATGTCATTTTTCTAAGTTTTTGTTTTGTTTACAAGTTCTTCTTATAATTTACAACCCCAATATTAATTTACTCATTTTTCCATCAATTTACTATCTTTATATGTGCTTTACAAATTTTTTATTTTATCTCACACTTAATGTCAATTTACAGGTTTTATCTCATTTTTTTAAGTTTTTGTTTTGTTTACAATTACTTCTTACAATTTACAACTTCAATATTAATTTACATATTTTTCCATCAATTTACTAGTTTTATATGTGGTTTACAAAATTTTTAGTTCATTTCACACTTAATGTCAATTTACAAGTTTTATATCATTTTTCTAAGCTTTTGTTTTATCTACAAGTTCTTCTTACAATTTACAACTCCAATATTAATTTACCAAATTTTCCATCATTTTACTAGTTTTATGTGTGGTTTACACATTTTTTGTTTTATTTAAACAGTAAATATCAATTTACAAGTTCAATTTACAAGTTTTTGTTTTGTTTACACTTTTTTCTTCTAATTTACAACTCCATCATTAATTTACCTCTTTTTCCATCAATTTACTAGTTTTATGTGTGATTTACACATTTTTTGTTTCATTTCACATTTACTGTTAATTTACAAGTTCTATGTCATTTTTCTAAGTTTTTGTTTTGTCTAGAAGTTCTTCTTGCAATTTACAACTCCAATATTAATTTACCTATTTTTTCATCATTTTACTAGTTTTATCTGTGGTTTACACATTTTTTATTTCATTTAACAGTAAATATCAATTTACAAGTTCTATGTCATTTTTCAAAGTTTTTGTTTTGTTTACAAGTTCTTCTTGAAATTTATAACAACATTAATTTACTCATTATTCCATCAATTTAGTAGTTTTATGTGTGGTTTACAAACTTTTTGTTTCATTTAACACTTAATGTCAATTTACAAGTTTTATGTCATTTTTCTAAGGTTTTGTTTACACTTTTTTCTTTTAATCTACAACTTTATTATTAATTTACCTATGTTTCCATCCATTTACTAGTTTTACGTGTGATTTACACATTATTTATTGCATTTCAGACTTAATGTCAATTTATAAGTTTTGTGTCATTTTACTAAATTTTTGTTTTGTTTACAAGTTCTTATTGCAATTTACAACCCCAACATTAATTTACCAATTTTTCCATCAATTTACTAGTTTTATATGTGGTTTACAAATTTTTTGTTTCATTTCACATTTCATGTCAATTTACAAGTTTTATATCATTTGTCTAAGTTTTTGTTTTGTTTACACTTTTTTCTTCTAATTTACAACTTCATCATCAATTTACCTCTTTTTCAATCAATTTACTAATTTTATGTGTGATTTATACATTTCTTGTGTTATTTCACACTTAATGTCAATTTACAAGTTCTATGTCATTTTTCAAAGTTTTTATTTTGTTTACCAGTTCTTATTATAATTTACAACTCCAACATTAATTTACTCATTTTTTCATTAATTTACTAGTTTTATGTATGATTTACAAATTTTTTGTTTCATTTAACACTTAATATCAATTTACAAGTTTTATGTCATTTTTTTAAGTTTTTTTTTGTTTACATTTTTTTTAATTTACAACTTCATCATTAATTTACCTCTTTTTCCATCAATTTACTAGTTTTCTGTGTGATTTACACATTTTTTGTTTCATTTCACACTTAATATCAATTTGTATCATTTTTCAAATTTTTTATTTTGTTTACAAGTTCTTCTTATAATTAACAACTCCAACCACTACTAGAAAAATGGTTTTTACTGACTTTAGAATAGTGTCAGAAATTACTTTCACTGACACTTGTTAATTGTGTCAGTAATCTGGGAGTCAGAAAAATAGTGACACTTGTAAGTGGTGTCAGTGATTACTATTACCACAGTATCACCGATATTATGACACCATAGTATTAGTAGTTATTGATATTTTATTAGTGTCTATAATTACTGTTACCATGGCATCACTAGTTAATTTATTTTAAAAAATAAAAAATTGAATTGGATCATTGCCTATTGATTTATTAGTAAAATTAAAGGCACCAGAAAATAACAAAAAGAAATTGATTTATATCACAAAATCTTTCATTACACATTTAAATATTATTAGTATATATTACAAATTCCAAAACTTCAATAACAAAAATATGAGATATCCTACTCTCATAACTAAATAATCCAAATTCAATACACAAAAATTTCTAGCATCCAATCAAATGCCTACTACTTGTGGCTAAATTTAATAAATCTAGAAGTTAAATTGAGAAGGATGGCTGCCTTTCACTCTTTGAATATGAGTAGTATAATTGCGTTATCACACCAGCAGTTTCTCCATTCAATAGACTGTATGGGTTAGGATATAAGTGAAGTTGAGGAATAAACACTTCAAACACATTGATCAAATCTGCATATGAATACATGGAAAAGAAAAAAAAAATTAGCTGCCAATATCCAGCCATTAGAGAAACAACAATTAACATATTTTGTTTGAAAGAAAAAAATACTCATAAGCTATTTATAAATAAACTGAATTATTCTCTTTTGGTAAAGGTTATATATATAGCAAACTATAGCAGACAAGAAGTTTTCAATGTAATATCTACTTTAAGCACAAGCATGTTACTTTATCTACATATACCAAATGATTTTTGTACATAGTTAAAAGTTATCACAAATGCTTTATTATAAATAAATCACCACTCATTTCCTCAATTTATTCATTCTAAAAACTTATTTAACAAGGCAAAAAATAAGTCCTTAAACTGCAGTTTTCTTAAACTGAGCATAAAATAACTATGAATCTCCATATTTATATTAGGCATAATAAAGTTTGGACATAAAATGTTTCAATAATTTGAGAGTTCGATCCAAAATTTTACTACTAAAAGAAATAATATTTGCAAACTTAGTTAAGCCTTTATAAAGTGAGTATGAGATTTATTATACTACTTAAATATATTCATGTGAACCATTTAAAGAATATCACCCTAAATTGTAATAAAGTATTCATTAATTTTGCCTAATTATAAAACTTTAAGAAAATAAAAAAAAAGTAGAATAAAAATATAATCATTATATATTTCCACTCACAAATAATGTTGCTTTAACTTGGTTGACATCATAACCCAAAATCACTTTAAACATTTTTCCTAAACCTAGAAAGTGAAAAAAAAACAAACTTCAAAATATAATTATTATATATTAAGACATGCATATATAACATAACTATTTACTAGAATATTCATGGAATAATCCATAGTTCTTAAAATTAATATACTACACTAAGTATATATTTGATACAGTAAATTAATTTTCAAACTATTACTCATATGCTCATCATCCAAAATCATTTCTTGGAAGCCTTCAAATTCTTAAACTAGGATGTCAAACTCAAACCAACACAAAACAAGAATGTCAAACTCAAATCAATCGCAAACCATAGAAATCAATAATCGGGCTAATATTTAAGTTAAATTAGTTCAATTAAAAAGAATAGCTAACAAGCTCCTAGCTTTCTGGATCCACCCGGCTGGTCTTAAAACCATTCATTTTTGGGCTCCAACATTCAAATGGGGCATCAACATAGCAAACATTGCAGACTTTTCAAACTACAATATAAAAAATTAGAACCTTTTTAGTGTCAATTTTGCAATGGCTAGGACGGGCTTGTATCAACTATCACGCAAAATCAAGCAAGATTACTTCTCCGAGAGCACCGAGATAGAGGCAACTGCAATGCAAGAATCATGATGCAAATTTCCTAAAGCCTAAACTAGTATCATTTTCCCTTTTTCTTTTTGCTATTGTCAAAAACTGAATGCATTTCAAAAATGTTATCTTCATTTGATGTTGGATTGGTTGGTGCGAGTTGTATAACAGCGCCAAATTGATTGTAATTAAAATTAAAAAGAATATGATTACCTTAAATAAAAAAGAAAAAAAGGAAAAAGGAAAAGTCTAACCTTTAAGAATAGTCCCAAATATAATGAAAAAATATTTATGCCTTTGGTATTTTCTTCTCCCGTTGCAATTCACAGTGTTGACACATTTTTTTCCCTGAAAAAGTACTGCAAGTTAGTAGATTTATCACTAATCATATTTAATAGGAAACGTTGACAGCTTGAATTTAAGATTTTCTTTAATTTAATTTGGAATGCTATGAACAAAACATAATTAGACATGTCAATGCACCACAAATCAAATTTTCAAGTCATTTGGACAACTCTACATTTGCTTCTCACATGATAAAACTATATAAGTTAAAATTGCATATGAAACTGTAAAAGTAGCAGCAGGTGTTTGAATATATATTAAATTTAAAATACTAAATATATCAGAACGATACTTTCCATATTTGAAGTGGACATATAATTCAACAACATATTAAAATTTGAGGCTATTCCGATATCATTAGGCTGGTGTTTGATAGGATCAAACATTAATGAACAGTTTTGTCAAAATTGCATATGAAACTATAAAAGTAGCAGCAGATGTTTGAATATATATTAAATTTAAAATACTAAATATATCAGAATGATACTTTCCAAATTTTAAGTGGACATATAATTCAACAACATATTAAAATTTGAGGCTATTCTGATATCATTAGGCTGGTGTTTGATAGGATCAAACATTAATGAACAGTTCTGTCAAAAAAAGTTACTGCAGAGACAGCAGAGTTTGAAAAATCATTAAAAATAAATTACAAGTTCAATGAAAATAAAATTTTCCAGATTCGAAGTATGCAAATAGAAGTGTAGTTTATCCAAATTTCAGCTTATTCTAACTCTGTTAGACTATACGTTTGCAATATCAAACATGGTACATATGTAATTTCTAATAAAATTAGACAACAACCAACCATATTGAGAAATCCATTCAAAATCAAATATAAACCCAATTCATTCCAAAATTTCCAGAATTAAAATGTTCTCATTTAAACTTAGTTTAATCAAACTTTCAAATCAATTGAAAGTCATTTAGTCAAGTTCGGAAACAACCAAGTTCACAACAACAGTCTATCAATCCTCAAATTTTTAGCATAATTTCGTGAGGGAGAATGGAGATTTTTACTTAAGAAAATTTTAGGTTTGGGTTTTCATACACACCATTAAACGAAATATATAATACATACTAAACCCATGATTGTCGATTGCCATTATTCTTTTAATTAACAAATTGCATTCAACCTAAATCCATAATCACCGATTGTAATCATTCTTTCACTTAATAAACTGAATTCCACCTATAATAAAGCTGCGTTTTATTTATTTTATTAAACAATAAATTAGATTATAAGCAACAAAAACCCTAGATGGCTAGATTTCCAAACAAGTGCAAGCTCTCATTTGCACTCAATAAACATCAACAGATAAATACTTAAACAATGAGAATAGAGAATGAGACAAAGAGTTACCACAACACTGATTTGGACTTTCAAACCTTAGCTTTGCCCAAATTCTTCACAGCACTTTCTGGGTTCTTTTCAAGGATATTTTAGCTTAAGGACGACGGGTTTCAAGGTGTTGACAGAGGCGGCTTTCAAGGTAGATCGTTGTTAGAGAGAGAAAGAGAGCGAGAGAGAGGGAAGGAGAGAGAAGGAAGAAAGCTTCAGCGGCCGTGAGATAGATTTTTGACTTAACAAAAATTTTTAGGTTTTAGGTTTCACACAGACCATACATGAAAGATTTCTAGGTTTTAGGTTTTAAGTTATAATATTTATTTATTTATTAATTTATAAGTTCAAAAATGCAATTTGTGGCCCAGTGGTATAGCGGTTAAAATAAAAAGGTTATGGCTTAGGGGTCTTCGGTTCGATTATTAGTAGATACAAAATTAAAATTTTATTTTTTTAACTACTAATACTTTAGTGTCACGAATCTGTGATATTTAATTTACTGACACCGTAGTATTAGCAATTTGTGATACTTATCTGTTAAACACGAAAAATGCCCCAAATACATGTAATTACTGATACTTTATAATAAAGTGTCAGAAGACAAGTGTCACAAAAGACCATTTTTCTAGTAGTGAACATTAATTTACTCATTTTTTCATTAATTTACTAGTTTTATGTATGATTTACAAATTTTTTGTTTCATTTAACACTTAATGTCAATTTACAAGTTTTATGTCGTTTTTTTAAGGTTTTGTTTTGTTTACACTTCTTTTTAATTTACAACTTCATCATTAATTTACCTCTTTTTCCATCAATTTACTAGTTTTCTGTGTGATTTACACATTTTTTGTTTCATTTCACACTTAATATCAATTTATAAGTTTTGCATTATTTTTCAAATTTTTTTATTTTGTTTACAAGTTCTCCTTATAATTTACAACTCCAACATTAATTTACCCATTTTTCCATCAATTTACTAGTTTTATGTGTGGTTTACAAATTTTTTGTTTCATTTCACACTTAATGTCAATTTACAAGTTTTATATCATTTTTCAAAGTTTTTATTTTGTTTAGAAGTTCTTCTTATAATTTACAACTTCAACATTAATTTACCCATTTTTTCATTAATTTACTAATTTTATATGTGATTTACAAATTTTTTGTTTTATTTAACATTTAATGTCAATTTACAAGTTTTATGTCATTTTTCTAAGGTTTTGTTTTGTTTACACTTTTTTCTTTTAATTTACAACTTCATCATTAATTTACCTCTTTTTCCACCCATTAACTAGTTTTATGTGTGATTTATAATTTTTTTTGTTTCATTTCACACTTAATGTCAATTTACAAGTTTTGTGTCTTTTTACTAAGTTTTTGTTTTATTTACAAGTTCTTCTTGTAATTTACAACTCCAATATTTATTTACCCTTTTCTCCATCAATTTACTAGTTTTATATATGGTTTACAATTTTTTTGTTTCATTTAACACTTAATGTCAATTTATAAGTTTTATGTCTTTTTTTAAGTTTTTTGTTTTGTTTACACTTTTTTCTTCTAATTTACAACTCCATCATTAATTTATCTCTTTTTCCATCAATTTACTAGTTTTATGTGTGATTTACACATTTTTTGTTTCATTTCACACTCGATGTCAATTCACAAGTTTTGTGTCATTTTATTAAGTTTTTATTTTGTTTACAAGTTTTTTTTACAATTTACAACTCCAACATTAATTTACTATTTTTTCATCAATTTACTAGTTTTGTATGAGATTTACAAATTTTTTGTTTCTTTTCACACTTAATGTCAATTTTCAAGTTTTATATCATTTTTCTAACTTTTTGTTTTGTTTACACTCTTTTCTTCTAATTTACAACTCTATCATTAATTTACCTCTTTTCCCATCAATTTACTAATTTTATGTGTGATTTACACATTTTTTGTTTCATTTCACACTTAATGTCAATTTATGAGTTTTATGTCATATTTCTAGGTTTTTTTAATTCTTACAAGTTTGAAGATCAATTTACCACTCCAATATGAATTTTCCCCTTCTTCTGTCAATTTACCTTTTATGTGTGGCTTACAACTGTTTTGTTTTATTTCACATTTAATATTAATTTACGAATTTTATGTCATGTTTCTAGGTTTTTGTATTTCTTCTAATTCTGAAGACTAATTTTCATCTCCAACATTAATTTACATATTTTTCTGTCAAGCTATCCTATATGTGGCTTACAGTTTTTTTGTTTAATTTATAGTTAATGTTAATTTTTTAGTTTTATGTCATTTTTCAAAGTTTTATAATTCTTACAATTCTGAAGACCAATTGACCACTCTAATATTGATTCGCTTCTTTTTTTGACATTGGTTTAGCCTTGTTGACCCGACCCATATCCTATGCGAAAGAAATAAGAGAGTTAGACTAAAACTCAGGCATGTAGTTCCCAAACTCTGATATGAATTTAATTGGGCCTAATATTTAGGCCCGAGCCTAACCATTAAATTCGAGTCAAAGGCCAAAAAATTTGGGTCAAGTCAATTAGACTAAAAGTCGAGCCGATTCTTCCTTGCATGTATATATGTTTGCATCTTGATTTTTATTTTTATTTATCATATAAACTCTTCTATATATTTATTATATATATACATATAATGCTGCGTTTACTTGTCATTAATTGAAATGAGGAATGAGAATCAAAATAAGTTGTTTACTTGACCTACAAGAATTGAAATCGGAATGGACTGGAATCTCGTTGATGTGTTTATTTTATCTTGGAATTGGCTTCGGAATGAGTTAGATTGTAATAAATTACTAAAAAGCACTTAATTAATTATTATCATAATTATTATTTTATATTTTAATTATAGTGATTATTTGTTCAAAAATTATTATTATTATTAATTATTAATTATAATATATGTGTGGTTTACAAAGTTTTTGTTTCATTTCACACTTAATGTCAATTTACAAGTTCTATGTCATTTTTCTAACTTTTTATTTTTTTATAAGTTTTTCTTGTAATTTACAACTCCAACATTAATTTATCTCTTTTTCCATCAATTTAAGTTCTTCTTGCAATTTACAACTCCAACATTAATTTACCTTTTTTTTCCATCAATTTACTAGTTTTATATGTAATTTACACATTTTTTGTTTCATTTCACACTTAATGTCAATTTATAAGTTCTATATCATTTTTCTAAGTTTTTATTTTGTTCACAAGTTCTTCTAGCAATTTACAACTCCAACATTAATTTACTCATTTTTTCCCATCAATTTATTAGTTTTATGTGTGGTTTACAATTTTTTTTTCATTTCACACTCAATGTCAATTTACAAATTCTAAATCATTTTTCTAAGTTTTTGTTTCGTTTATAAGTTCTTCTTGCAATTTACAACTCCAACATTAATTTACTAGTTTTATGTGTGATTTACACATTTTTTTGTTCATTTCACACTTAATGTCAATTTACCAATTCTATGTCATTTTTCTAACTTTTTGTTTTTTTTATAAGTTCTTCTTGCAATTTACAACTTCAACATTATTTTACCTCTTTTGCCATCAATTTACTAGTTTTATGAGTGGTTTACACATTTTTTGTTTCAATTCACACTTAATGTCAATTTACAAGTTTTATGTCATTTTTCTTAGTTGTTGTTTGTTGGAGAAAAATCAGTTTTTTAAAAACTTTTAGGATCGATCTCATACAATATATAAGAATTCGTAATCTAGAAATCGTACCTTGAAAATATGAGAAGATGAACTATCTTTGCTTTTTCCACTGAAGTGATTTAGGCTCCCAGATCACGATCCGTCACCATTACTCGTGTTAGATCATGATCCGCCACCAAATAATCTTCCAGGCTATGACTCAAGTTTGATCTGCACTTGACGTGTGGGCGCCTTTATCACCACTAAAACAACTAGCACAAGAAAATTTTTCTCTTAAATTAGAGAGAAAAATCTTTTTCTCATAATTGTATAATGTGGCCTCTCTATTTTTTTTAGAGAAAATAAGTTTTTTTATATCTCCCTTTAGTGAAAACCCTAGGCTCCAAATAATGAAAATCAAAAGCCACGTTACTTGCTTTTTCTATAGGGGGGCCATATTGTAAAATAACATAAAGCCTCTTACACACAAGCATATTAAATGGAGCCTCCCACTAAATGATATATTTAGGCTTTTGACCCAAATAGCTAGTTATCTTACTTATTAATCCAATGGTGGTGCAGTCAATTAAATCAGCTAACCCGGGGATCATTTGGGAATATACAATAGTGGCTATAACAATTAAGCCTGTAATTAAATAATCCTAATAATTTAATTCCAACTCTACTCCACTATAAGATTGGAACTGACCTTCATAATTGTATGTTCAAATAATAATTCGTCCCAAACCACATTGATTTCTTTACTGCACAATCCTTTGTACCACATCATTAATCCTTTGTACCACATCATTAATTAAATCAATATCCAATCAATTTAATTACATCTTGTTCCTTGATACTTATTGGTTTTCTCTAATGATCATTTTCAACATACTAAATATGTTGACACACTCTGGCCAGAGAATTCTATGATCAAGTACCGAAAATCCATCAAGAGATGTGTCGTACAAATTCTATATTGTTAATATATAACTCCAATACTCATAATTGCTCCCACCAAGATACTGGGTAATCTTGACCACAATTGTGTGTCGTGCCCATTGGTAACTCAAATGGAATAACAATTACAATCATGAAATCATAATTAATTCAAGATTAAGATTACAGTAAAATCAATGCCTATGAGATTTAATAAGTCTGACAGTCATTTCAAGGTTGATTAAATCTCATATGTGATCCAGCTCAATTTAGTCAAACTACATCAGTAAACTCATATATGATTAAGACAAATTATTTAATGAATTTACTACAATCTAAACTTAAATAAAGTGCCCAACTTTATTTATCAACTGCAACTAAATTTATTTAATCATAAGATAACTTGTATTTATGTCTTCTGTGAATCCATATGGTGATCACTTAAATACATATAATATGATTAAATGGACTTTAATCAAAATATTAATGCAATTAAGATATTTTAATAAAATACCTCATTTATTTTATTAATAAGAAAAATTATTTATTACAATTAAATAAACATATATGCTTTTAAAGAGCAAATTTTTCCAACAATCTCCCACTAGCTCTCAAAGCATATTTGGCATCTCACGCATGCCCATGGATTTTAAGTGCAAGTTAAAAGGTTTCCCAAGTATGGCCTTAGTAAAAGGATCTGCCAAGTTTTGCTGTGACGCAATCTGAGAAACCTCCACATCACCTCTCTGCACTATATCCCTTATAAGATGATACTTCCTCTTAATATGTTTTTGTTTCTTGTGGTTCCTTGGTTCCTTAGATTGAGCTATCGCACCACTATTATCGCAAAATAGTTTAAGGGGTGCAGTTACAGCAGGTACCACCTCAAGATCTTATAGGAACTTGCGGAGCCATACAACTTCTTTTGCAGCTTCGGATGCAACCACATAATCAGCTTCAATTGTGGAGTCTGCGATACAAGATGTTTCACACTCCTCCAACTAATAGCTCCACTTCCCAATGTAAACACATAGCCGAAAGTTAATTTTCTGGAATCCTTATCCGACATAAAGTCAGAATCAGTATAACCCACTGGAATGAGTTCATCACAAGAATACACAAGCATATAATTTTTAGTTCTTTTCAAATACTTCATTATATGCTTGACCGCAGTCCAGTATTCAGGTCCATGATTAGATTGATATCTACTAACCATCCCTACCGCAAAACAGATGTCTGGCCTAGTGTAAAGCATGGCATACATGAGACTTCCCACAGCTTCTGCATAGGGAACTTGTCTCATTCTCTCTATCTCTTCAGATGTTTTAGGTGATTGATCCTTAGAGAATGTAATTCTATGTCTAAATGGTAATAAACCAGTCTTGGAATTTTCCATGCTAAATCTAGCCAATATCTTATCGATATAGACTGCTTGAAACAAGGCTAAAGTTTTATTCTTCCGGTCTAGTAGTAACTTGATACCAAGAATATAGCTTGCCTCTCCCAAGTCTTTCATATCAAATTGTTTTGCTAACCAACTTTTTATTATAGTCAATACTCCTACATCGTTTCCAATTAGGAGAATATCGTGTACATAAAGAACTAGGAAGGCTACAAATTTTCCTTGAATTTTCTTGTACACACATGGTTCATCAATGTTTTGAATGAATCCAAACGATTTAATCGCTTGATCAAATCTGATGTTCGATGACCGGGATGCTTGTTTCAATCCATAAATGGATCTCTGCAACTTACATACCATGTGTTCTTGGCTTTTTTGTATGAATCCATCTGGTTGCTACATGTAGATGTCTTCGTCAAGATGCTCGTTAAGAAAGGCAGTCTTGACATCTATTTGCCAAATTTCATAATCTAGCACTGCAACAATGGAGAGCAGAATCCTGATGGATTTAACCATAGCAACTGGAGAAAAAGTTTCCTCATAATTGATTCCCTTTTTCTGAGTAAACCCTTTGGCTACTAATCTTGCTTTAAATGTTTCCACCCTTCCGTCTACTCCTCTTTTTCTCTTATAGATCCACTTATACCATATAGGTTTTACCCCATTTGGTGCCTCTACAAATTCCTAGATTTTATTGGAATACATAGATTCTCTTGAGTGTTAGAAAATGTATATTTATAAAGGAGAAAATCGTCATTTTACACTTCAATCATCATACTAACACCCTTACTTTTATGTATTTAAACTTCTGGTCATTTAATTATGTGTGTTGTATTATAATTAAGTATTTTTTGTATTTTAGGGGCATCATAGTCATTTCACAATGAACGAGAGATCAGGCGGCAAAACGGACATCACTTTTGAACTCAGGATGCTCAAAAACCTTAGAAGGAGCATAAAAGGAAAAATGGCACTATTTACATGTATGGTACTATTCACATGTACGGTACTGTCTACGTTACTGTTCACGACACTGTTCATATAGACAGATCGATGACGTGGCATTGACCGATGATGTGGCATTGACTGATGATGTGTCACGATCCTGTTGGACTAAAATTCTTATGCACTGTTGATCGATGACGTGGCAGCATATCAGTGGATAAAAAATCTCGCGTACGGTACATGTATTACACAAGATTATTTTCATCCAAACCGCGCCACTGTTCAACTCGGGTCAAACCGTGTTACTGTTCAAACCGCGTGGTCAAACAGCGTATTGTTGACTGATGACGTGGCGCAATCCTGAGCGTCCGAAATATTTTTGATCCGATGGCTATGATTTACTCAATGTATCTATAAAAAGGGGGCTCTCCCCCCCTAATTTGATAGCTCTAAATCCATTTTTGGACTCTATTTTCTGTAATTCCCTCTCCATATTGTATTTTCTATATATTTTAATAAATTCCCATTTTGCCCCTAGTTCAATTATGAGTAGGTAATTTTCTTTCAAGCTTGGGTTGAAGGTGAAGTCTCAACATGTGTCATGGGCTTTATTTGGTAAATTTATTTTCTTTTCCCCTCTAATTTTTGTGGATGTTTTGACTTCTCGTTGACAAATAATAATAATCTTGTCTAGATACCGCCTTGGTTTCACCGGCTCTCTAGTACAAGGTTATTATTATTTGACACGATAAGCCCTTCGCACCATATTGATTAGAGTGTGATTCATGAGGTGTGGATTCCCCCCTCATGATTTAATTGGTATTAATAAGGAATATTTAGCCCATGATGCATGTTGATACGGGTCTAGATACCCAAGTACGTCATTTTAATAGATTTCTATTCAATTTATTCTCACTATTTAAATTCCAATTTTAGGATAATCCAAATTATTTTCACCACAAATCCAACCACCCTCATACAAAATTAATTCTATATATAATTAAAATCCACTTCCCTGTGGGATCGACACTTGTCACCATTGATATATTCTACAATAGATTCGTGCACTTGCGACTTCAATAAAATTTGCACAACAAGTTTTTGGCGCCGTTGCCGGGGGGGGGTAAGTTATTTTAATTCGTAGAATTAATTTTTGTGAATAATTTCTTTTAATAATTTCTTTTAATTGTTTTCTTGTAATTTTTTTTCATTAAAAAAAAAGTGAATCTACATTTAGAGGTAAGAATTTTTTTTCTCTTCTTTAAAATTCTGTAATTTAATTTTTAATTTATTTTTATTTGTAATTTTTTTTGTTTATCTTATTAATTTATTTTTAGTTAATTTATTTCACGTATTTTTTTTAAGTGTGTTTTTTTATAGAAATATTGTAACAGCGTGATAAGGTTAGTACCGTAATTTCTCCTTCTTCTTTATTTTTATTTGTTTTGTTCCCATTTATCTTTTATTTTTTGCATGCATGGTCGTAGGTCATTATTACATAATCTTGAACCTATAGACCTTGAACTTGAGAAAACACTTCGAACACACAAACAAGTTAAAAATAAAATGGATTTGCAACCACAAGAGAGGCCATTTAAGGACTACTTCAGTCCTTTAGCTAATTTGAGTACATCATGCATAAGATACCCAAATGTAGCTGCTAGGAGTTTTGAACTAAAATCTAGTGTGCTAAATTGTCTCCCAACATTCTATGGCCTAGAAAATGAGGACCCATATAATCATTTGAATGATTTTCATGTTGTTTGTCAAACATTTAGATATGAGAATTTTGCAGATGATGATGTTAAACTTACACTATTCCCATTTTCTTTAAAAGATAGAGCTCGTTCATGACTCAATATGTTACCTGCCAATAGCATCACATCATGGGAACGAATGGTAACTAAATTTTTGAATAAATATTTCCCAGTGCATAAAACCAATGCTATTCGCAGGGAAATTTCAGAGTTTATCCAGAGAGATGACGAGCAGTTTTTCGAAACGTGGGAGCGATTCAATGGGCTACTCTTGAAGTGTCCACATCATGGGTACGAGAAATGGCACCAATGCCAATACTTTTTGGAGGGATTATTGCCGAATGTGCAAGAATGGCTAATGGCAACAAGTGGAGGAGAGCTAATGTCAAAAAGTGCATCAGAGATTTGGGAATTCTTCCAGCGACAAGCGGATAATTCCCAACAACGGAGTCAATCACTCAGGAATACTAAAAGAATTAAAGGAGTGAATGAGATTCACATTGGCGAGTCAACTTCGGGAATCAAAGAAGTCAAGGAGATGGTTGAAGGTCTTTCTCGACAAATAGCATCATTAACGACTGCTAAATCAACAGAGCCACATGATCATGACTCATACTCAAATCAAGCCAATGCCATAGGTGTAATGAGAAAACCATCTAATTACAACCCATACTCCAACACATATAACCCTGGATGGAGAGACCACTCCAATTTTTCATGGTCTCAAGGATTCCAACAGAATGGACCAGCAGCTCCAGCTCCACCAATGCAATCAATTCCTCAAATTCCTCAAGCCTCTCAGCCACCATTTAGACAATACAATCAGAACCATAACTACTCTCAACCCAGACCATGGGAGGATTCATTCCAGAATCTCAAGAATCTTACTCACTCCACGATTGAGAAACAGAACCGCACCATTGATGGACTACGAAATAAGTTGAGAGCAGGCTTTAACTCACAAGCCCAATTAGTTTCAAGCCTCGAGAAAATGGTGGAACAACTTGCTTCTTCAGTCCAGACCTTGGCAATGACTGTTGAGAAATGCAAGTTTCCATATCAACCAGTGCCTAATCCTAAAGGAGTACATGAAACAAGTACCAGTTCACTACAGCAGCATGGAGAGGTCAAAGCAGTCATGACCTTGCGAAAAGGAAAAGAAGTCGACAACAAAGTGGAGGTGCTGGTGACAAAAGAAAATCAAATTGTACTTGTGAATGTTGAGGACTCACCATCGGAGGAGAAAGAAGAAACCAACCCACGAGAATACATTCCGAAAGCTCCATTTCCGAAGAGGTTAGCTAAAGGAAAGAAGGAAAAATCCATAGGTGAGATTCTTGAAATCTTCAAACAGGTAAGTGTTAACATCCCTTTACTTGATGCTATAAAACAAGTTCCATCTTATGCCAAGTTTCTTAAAGACCTTTGTACTAAAAAGAAAAATATTCACGTTCAAAAGAAGGCATTTTTAACAGAAAACGTTAGTTCTATACTTCAACATAAAATTCCTCTAAAATGCAAAGACCCAGGCTCCCCCACTATCTCATGTAGTATCGGGAACCACACAATTGAGAATGCTTTGTTGGATTTAGGAGCTAGTGTAAATCTGTTGCCTTATTCAGTATTTGTGAGAAACTTGGACTTGGAGAATTACACCCAACTCCAGTGGTGTTACAACTTGCAGATCGGTCCACGAAAATACCTCGTGGTATTGTGGAGGACGTGCTTATCCAGGTAGACAAGTTTTATTTTCCTATTAATTTCATTGTAATTGACACTCAACCAATACAGGATTCAAGGAAGCACATTGTTGGTGTATAAATACTAATGCTATTGGTGTCAATGAGCAAGTGTACACAACAAGTAATAAAGTGATGAGTATTCAAGATCGTCTCCACAGGGATTGATGTTATCAGATTTGTTATAGCAATCTTAACAGTACAGATTTTGTGCTAAAATAAAATAAACAATTAATGAAACTAATGTACTAATTAAAATAAAAACGCAATAAATAAAATGCAACAAAGTAAACTATCACGTCAAGTTCAAGGATAAAACTAATGGGAATATAGAGTAGTTGAGTGCATAAACTCTCCTAATGGTCTTGACTATTTTCTAATGGTTGGCTCAGTTGCTGCAGTATTTGCTACAGCACTGGGCAGAATCCTTATATATTCTCAGCCGTCGCATGTTGGATATCTTATATCTATATGCAACCTAACAGTGATCAGTTGCTATGCCAACATAAGATATAACATTACACGTTTATGTTCTATTTACCCTACAAGGTGAATCCTTATGTCTAGTTCATCATTAATCTTAAATCAAGCATGACCCTTTTGGGACTCAAGTAAAACTCAATCTAGGAAACTCAATTTAAGATCAAGTATTGTTCTGATATGTTCCACTAAGATAGGCCATTTTGCGGCTCTCTCCTAACTTGTATCATTAAATAGGTGATCAACCGAAATAATGAATAAAAGAAAATACTATCAAAACAAACTGCTACAGCAAACATGCAGCAACACATATATTCAGTCAATAAACCATCAAGATTGTTTATCACTCAACCACAAATAAATTTAGTTCATGGTTTGTAAAAGAAAAATAAAGAACAAAGTTTCAGCCATGAAACACATCCCCATAAATAAATAGAAAACGAGAAAACAAGAGAAGAATAAGAAGGATTGAGCTCCCAATTGATTTATGCAAATTCTCCTCTTGTGCAGCCCTTAATCTCTCTCTTGAATCTTGTTTTTCTTTTGTTTCTTTGTGTTTTTCTCCTTGTGTGGCGGCCCTCTTTTCCTTATGATGTGTGCTTCTTTTATAATTGAAAATTAGGGTAAACGGAACCCTAGGGCGTGCATAAGTCAGATTAGGAAACTGCAGATCACAATTCTGCAGTTATCCCGCATAAAATTTTCTCTGTCGTTGTTCCAGGATTGCCACAGCAATGGTTGCTACAGCAATAGCTACAGCAACTGCACTGTTCCAGATTTGTTTCAACTTTTTTGTAGTCATGTTCTTTCCTTATTTTTGCAAGTCTATTGCATAGCATTCCTTTCATGAATTATAAGCTTCTAGAAACCTACAATTATGCACACAATTTGAGCACAAATTACTTTAAATCGAGCAAAACTTATTAAGACTGACTAAAATGATTATTTATACAAAATGTAACAAAAATGCAATAGAAACACATAATGTACTCTCTAAGTAGTATTGATTTAAGCCTAAAAGTGCCATGATAACTCTCATTTTATAGAGTTATCACACATCTCCATTATTCTAGGCCGACCTTTCTTGGCAACTGTGGATGTTCACATTCAATGCAAGACTGGAAATATGCAGTTGTCCTTCAGCAACATGACTATGGAGCTAAACATTTTCAACATTACCAAACAACCTCATAATACAGATGATGAAATTGTTGATGTGGATTTAATAGAAACATTAGTTGATAATACTTTTGTTTCAAACCTTAGTGACGATCCTTTACAAACATGTTTAACTCACTTTGGTTTGGATTTTGATATTGACAGATCGGTCGATGAGGTCAACGCCCTACTTGACTCAGCACCATCCATGGACACTAATAAATGGAAGTCAAGAGTTGAACAACTAGCACCATTAGAAAAGAAACTCATCCCATCATCAGAATCACCACCAAAACTCGAGCTCAAACCATTGCCCAACACTCTGGAATATGCATTTTTTGGAGAAGAAAGCACTCTACCGGTAATCATCTCATCATCCCTAAATGACGAACAAAAAGGTAAGTTGTTGGATGTTTTAAAAGAGCACAAATGAGCATTAGGATGGACCATAGCAGACATAAAAGGTATAAACCCAGTAGACTGCATGCATTACATTCACCTCGATGAAAATGTTAAACCTACTAGGGAAATGCAATGTCGGTTAAATCTTAATATGAAAGAAATTGTTAGAACTGAAGTCCTTAAGCTATTAGATGCAGGTATCATTTACTCAATTTCTGATAGTTCATGGGTCAGTCCTGTACAAGTTGTCCCCAAAAAGTCAAGAGTTACAATAGTTACTAATGCTGATAATGAATTGATACCAACTAGAGTAACTACAAGATGACGTGTATGCATTGATTATAGAAAGTTGAATTCTGTCACACGTAAAGACCATTTTCCTTTACCATTTATCGATCAAATGCTTAATAGATTAGCAGGCCATGAATTTTATTACTTTCTAGATGGCTACTCAAGATATAATCAGATTCCCATAGTACCAAAAGATCAAGAGAAGCCTACTTTTACTTGCCCTTTTGGCACTTTTGCATATAGGAGGATGCCATTTGGATTATGTAATGCACCTGCTACATTTCAAGGATGCATATTGAGCATTTTTTCTGATATGGTTGAACGATTCCTTGAAGTCTTTATGGATGACTTTTCTGTCTTTGGTGATTCATTTTATCAATGTTTACATCATCTAACACTAGTTTTGCAGAGATGTATCGAGAAAAACTTAGTCTTAAATTGGGAGAAGTGTCATTTTATGGTAAAACAAGGTATTGTTCTCGGTCACATCATTTCGAGCAAAGGTATTGAGGTTGACAAAGCCAATGTGGATCTCATTTCTAATCTTCCTCCACCCAAAACAGTACGAGAAGTAAGATCTTTCCTTGGGCATGCTGGTTTTTATAGACGTTTCATTAAAGATTTTAGCAAAGTTTCTAGACCCTTATGCAATCTACTTGCTAAGGATGTACCTTTTATCTTTAATGATTCATGTCTTATGGCTTTTGAAAAATTAAAGCAATTGTTGACATCATCACCCATCATTCAGCCCCTAAACTGGAGCTTACCATTTGAACTCATGTGTGATGCATCTGATTATGTAGTAGGAGCAGTATTAGGACAAAGAGTTGATTGAATTCCCCATGTTATTTACTATGCTAGTATGACATTGAATGATGCACAGTTGAACTATTCAACTACTGAAAAAGAAATGCTAGCAGTAGTGTTTGCATTAGAGAATTTCAATCTTATCTCATTGGTTGTAAAATAATTGTATTCACAGATCATGCTACTCTTAAATATTTTCTCACAAAGAAAGATGCAAAAGCTAGACTAATTCGTTGGGTGTTACTTTTGCAAGAATTTGACTTGGAATTTAAAGATAAGAAAGACTCAGAAAATGTTGTGGCAGACCATCTCTCTCGTCTCCATTTTGACACAATTACAGAGCCATTAACATTGAATGAGTCGTTCCCAAATGAATAATTGATGAGTGTGGAAGTATTATGGTGGTATGCTGATATAGTTAATTATCTTGTTACAGGTAAACTTCCAGAGCATTGGACCAAGCAAGACAAGGCTAAATTCTTTGCAGAAATAAAGAATTTCTTTTGGGATGACCCGCATTTGTTCAAGTATTGTGCAGATCAAATTGTTAGACGATGTGTCCCAGAAAGTGAAATTCAAAATATCTTTTCATTCTGCCATGAACAAGCTTGTGGAGGCCATTTCAATGCTAAGAAAACAACTACTAAAGTTTTACAATATGGTTTTTATTGGCCAACTATATTTCGAGATGCTTACACTTTCTGATCTTCAAGTGATAGGTGTCAACGAATAGGGAACATTACACGAAGGAACATGATGTCACTAAATCCAATTTTAGTGGTTGAGATTTTTTACGATGAGGTATCGACTTCATAGGACCTTTTCCCCCTTCTTTTGGCCTTCAATACATATTGGTTGCTGTTGACTATGTATTGAAATGGGTAGAAGCAATTCTATATAGAACCAATGATCACAAGGTGGTGATAGGATTTTTTAAAAGCAACATTGTTTCACGCTTTGGATTCCCTCGAGCGATAATCAGGGATGGTGGTGCCCACTTTTGTAACAAAGCATTCAAAACTCTTTTGACAAAGTATTCAATCACTCACAAAGTGGCAACCCCATATCATCCTCAAACCAGTGGCCAAGTTGAGATCTTCAATCGAGAAATAAAGCACATATTAGAAAAGACGGTGAGGCCAGACAAAAAAGATTGGTCATTAAGACTTGATGATGCATTATGGGAATATAGAACGGCTTTCAAGACCCCGATTGGGATGTCACTCTACAGGCTAGTGTATGGAAAAGCTTGCCACTTACCTGTGGAACTCGAGCATCGTGCATATTGGGCCATCAAGAAATTCAACTTCGACATGCAGCAAGCTAGCTCAAAAAGAAGATTACAGCTGGCAGAACTTGAAGAAATTCGTAATGATGCATACGAAGATGCCAAGATTTACAAGCAACGAATGAAAGTCTTCCACGACAAGCAAATTATGAGAAAATCTTTCACTCCAGGTCAGAAAGTGCTTTTATTCAATTCTCGCTTGCACCTATTCCTAGGTAAGTTACTCTCTCGATGGTCTGGCCCCTTTATTGTTCATACTGTTTTTCCACATGGGCAAATTGAAATTAAGGACCCAAAGAACAGTGTTACGTTTAAAGTTAATGGTCAAAGATTAAAGCCATATTTAGAGTGCCAACCACATGGAGAAGACACCGAAATAAATTTGAGTGACCCACCAGATTTGAATTGATTTTTTTTTCTTTCTTTTCGGTAATTTGATTTTTTTCTTCTTTCTTTTTATTATTCTTTTGCTAATTGAAATTTCTCTTATCAGTGTTAATTATGAGTGCCATATCTAAACAGTTCCTCCTAAACATTCTTAAACCACTTCAATGTGTAAAATCTCATCTCAAAAGGCAGATTCTATTTTGTAAAACACATCATATTTGGGCTCTGCAACCACCAGAGTTAGTAGCCTATGTTGAGGATTTAGAAAGCCAACTCAGAGACATTGAGAGAGGTGTCTACAATATCCAGTTGGAGCTTGAGGTAAATTCAATAAGAGGACGATTTTAATTTTCTTTGTGTGTTTTAATTTGTTTTTCTGTTGGTGTGCTTTAGTTTGTTACCCCGGTGAAGTGGTGGATAACGGTACTCCGTGACAATCAAGTCGGTTACTTCAGTTTTCTCATAATAACTGATATTCTGAGGCGAAGGTATAGACAGAAACGAGATTCTAGCGAAGCTTCACAAGTGATTCCCTTCACTTCCTCAGAATACCCTCCTTACAATCTATAAAGCTCGGTCCGAACGTATGCGATTGCTCATGAGGAATAACATACCTGCTGACATCCATTGGTTAATCAAGGCCAAAGTACGATTGGTAGGTGAGTTACCTCCAAAATTTATTGCATACATGCCTGGTTGTGGTAAAGGAAATTATGCAAGGAAACGAAGAGCTCGAAGAATTTCTGTTGCTTGTCATAAGTGTGCCAGAATGAGTTGCGATAAAAAACCATGTTCTTTAGGAATGATGTCTGATAACAGGGAAGATAAGATTCAATTCATTAGGGATGGCTTGAATAAGGAGTCATTGGATGATATCCTTTTGTCTCTTGAAACGCATCCCAGTGGATATGTGCAAGGAGCGATTCTCCAGTTATGACCATTATTCCAGAAAGAGCATGCACGATATAGTCTCGGGAATCTGACTATAAACGACCTTGTTTGCCAGTTTATAAGAAAACTGGATGGGAAGCCTATCCTCGAGCCATAGAGGGCGTTCAAGCCGTTTCTGGACGTAAAACCAGAGGAAGATGTGAGCCACGGTCGCAACTACCTGTAAATATCCTTTTACTTCACTATTATTTTATTTCACTGTTGTTTTATCATTTGCATTATTGTCTTTAATAATTTTATTTTATCATTGTTTCTTTTTCTTTTTAATGTTTCATTTTTGACTCGCGAGCCATGTGCTTTACTCGTTATTTGACCCTGACATGCCACCTCATACACAGTTGTGATCCACTGTCACCAAGATTCTTAAATATGACTTTTTGTCAAGCACTTACAAATTGTTTTTGAGAAATATCCCAATGGCAGCTACTCCCAATAGACAATTCAAGAACATTTGTGTGCTTTCTGGATTTAACTATGGCAAACATAAAGAGTTCGTTGAGGCAACCATAGATCTTGGTCGAAGCATAGCAGATAGAAAACTACACTTGGTGTATGGAGGAGGTAACCGAGGGTTATCAAAATTGGTCTCAGAAACTGCTTTTGTCAAAGGAAGCCAAGTGTTAGGCATCATCCCAAGAGCCCTAAAACCTTTGGGCAGTTTGTCTAACCCACCGACTGGAGAAGAGTTAGTCGTCTCAGGTATGCAAGAAAGAATAACTGAAATGCTTAATCATGCTGATGCTTTTATTTTCCTTCCAGGAGATCTTGCAACACTAGAGGCACTTATCACACTAGCATCTTAGGCCCATCTGCATATTCACTAGAAACCCATCGGTTTGTTAAATGTCAATAACTTTTATGATGGCTTTATCGCATTTCTTAACCATGCAATAAAAAACTATTTCATTCATTCCAATGCGAAAAAGCTTTTTATTTGTGCTCACACTGCTAATGAGCTACTTGATATGTTACAAGCTTATAGACCGGAGCCAGACCTATGGACCTCTGTGTTGGAGCATCCAAATAATGATGGTAACAGTAGCCGCAGTAAGAAGTACAAATTAGATTTAACTCTCCGCCTGTAAATATTTTCTTCTGTGTTGCACCACCCAGGTGATGTCTTCTAAACTCTACTTCTTGCCTTTAAAACATTTGTGTGCTTTCGCGATTTAACTATGGCAAACATAAAGAGTTCGTTGAGGCAACCATAGATCTTGGTCGAAGCATAGCAGAGAGAAAACTACACTTGGTGTATGGAGGAGGTAACCGAGGGTTATCAAAATTGGTCTCAGAAACTACTTTAATCAAAGGAAGCCAAGTGTTAGGCATCATCCCAAGAGCCCTAAAACCTTTGGGCAGTTTGTCTAACCCACCGACTGGAGAAGAGTTAGTCGTCTCAGGTATGCAAGAAAGAATAACTGAAATGCTTAATCATGCTGATGCTTTTATTTTCCTTCCAGGAGATCTTGCAACACTAGAGGCACTTATCACACTAGCATCTTGGGCCCATCTGCATATTCCCTAGAAACCCATCGGTTTGTTAAATGTCAATAACTTTTATGATGGCTTTATCGTATTTCTTAACCATGCAATAAAAAAACTATTTCATTCATTCCAATGCGAAAAAGCTTTTTATTTGTGCTCACACTGCTAATGAGCTACTTGATATGTTACAAGCTTATAGACCGGAGCCAGACCTATGGACCTCTGTGTTGGAGCATCCAAATAATGATGGTATCAGTAGCCGCAGTAAGAAGTACAAATTAGATTTAACTCTCCGCCTGTAAATATTTTCTTCTGTGTTGCACCACCCAGGTGATGTCTTCTAAACTCTACTTCTTGCCTTTAAAACATTTGTGTGCTTTCTCGATTTAACTATGGCAAACATAAAGAGTTCGTTGAGGCAACCATAGATCTTGGTCGAAGCATAGCAGAGAGAAAACTACACTTAGTGTATGGAGGAGGTAACCGAGGGTTATCAAAATTGGTCTCAGAAACTGCTTTTGTCAAAGGAAACCAAATGTTTGGCATCATCCCAAGAGCCCTAAAACCTTTGGGCAGTTTGTCTAACCCATCGACTGGAGAAGAGTTAGTCGTCTCAGGTATGCAAGAAAGAATAACTGAAATGCTTAATCATGCTGATGCTTTTATTTTCCTTCCAGGAGATCTTGCAACACTAGAGGCACTTATCACACTAGCATCTTGGGCCCATCTGCATATTCACTAGAAACCCATCGGTTTGTTAAATGTCAATAACTTTTATGATGGCTTTATCGCATTTCTTAACCATGCAATAAAAAAACTATTTCATTCATTCCAATGCGAAAAAGCTTTTTATTTGTGCTCACACTGCTAATGAGCTACTTGATATGTTACAAGCTTATAGACCGGAGCCAGACCTATGGACCTCTGTGTTGGAGCATCCAAATAATGATGGTATCAGTAGCCGCAGTAAGAAGTACAAATTAGATTTAACTCTCCGCCTGTAAATATTTTCTTCTGTGTTGCACCACCCAGGTGATGTCTTCTAAACTCTACTTCTTGCCTTTAAAACATTTGTGTGCTTTCTCGATTTAACTATGGCAAACATAAAGAGTTCGTTGAGGCAACCATAGATCTTGGTCGAAGCATAGCAGAGAGAAAACTACACTTAGTGTATGGAGGAGGTAACCGAGGGTTATCAAAATTGGTCTCAGAAACTGCTTTTGTCAAAGGAAACCAAATGTTTGGCATCATCCCAAGAGCCCTAAAACCTTTGGGCAGTTTGTCTGACCCACCGACTGGAGAAGAGTTAGTCGTCTCAGGTATGCAAGAAAGAATAACTGAAATGCTTAATCATGCTGATGCTTTTATTTTCCTTCCAGGAGATCTTGCAACTCTAGAGGCACTTATCACACTAGCATCTTGGGCCCATCTGCACATTCACCAGAAACCCATCAGGTTGTTAAATGTCAATAACTTTTATGATGGCTTTATCGCATTTCTTAACCATGCAATAAAAAACTATTTCATTCCTTCCAATGCGAAAAAGCTTTTTATTTGTGCTAACACTGCTAATGAGCCACTTCATATGTTACAAGCTTATAGACCGGAGCCAGACCCATGGACCTTTGTGTTGGAGCATCCAAATAATGACAGTAACAGTAGCCGCAGTAAGAAGTACAAATTAGATTTAACTCTCCGCCTGTAAATATTTTTTTCTGTGTTGTACCACCCAGGTGATGTCTTCTAAACTCTACTTTTTTCCTTTAAAACATTGAGGACAATGTTTCGTTCTGTTTAGGGGGAGGGAATAGTCGACAATTGTGGAATCTTGGTTAAGTTTTTACTAATTTTTTGTTGTAGAAACTAAATGTTGCTAACTTTTTGTGTTGAAGATGGCTGAATATGGAGTGTAGTTACTCTAGAAACACATCTTCTTCGTTAAAAAAAAAAAAATTTCTAGATATTTTATTTTTCTTTATTAATTTTTTTACAATAATTTTTCTTCTTCTTTATAATTTCTCCTTTATAAATATACACTTTCCAATTTTTTTGAGTCGAAGATGGCTGAATATGGAGTGTTGTGCCTCTAGAAATGCATCTTCTTAGTTAAAAAAAAAATATTTCTTTTTCTATCATTTTAAGTGTAACTTTTTTAATTAGTTTTTCTGCATCATTTTCACATTTCTGCATGCATATTTTCCTTTCATGTTTAGAATAGGTTAGGGGGTAGAATGTTGTTTAAAAAAAAATTGTGTGATTTGTTTTAACATTGGATGACATGATTAATTTTAAATTTTAGTATTTGTATTATCTTTGGTCTTAAGTGATGATACTTTATGTTTGCTACTTTACATGTTGATGTCGGAGATAAATATGTTGCTTGAAGGAATGAACATGTCATAATAAGTACCAAGTGAGTTTTTGAGCCTATCATTTTTCTTGGAGAGTAACCCTTTTGCCTATTCTTTATACAACTTAGCAGTTTATTATTTTATACATAATCTCTACATTTCTTTTGAGTTAACCCTTAAAAAAAAATTATTGTAAAATTAAAAAAAAAAATGTGTGTTGCTATATCTGGAGGCCCATCTAACTAGTAGATATGGAAGATTCTTTAGAGCCCTAAAAAATGATGGAAAGGCCATCTTTGATTCGTTTGAGCCTTTCTAGCCATCCCTTCTGTGAAATATCCATAGTTAACCCTTTTGAGCCTTAAAACAAAAAAAAAAAAACCTTTTCTTTATCAACTTATCATCTTGACCCACTCCGATTTGGAGTATTACCCGATGTCTTATAAGTTCCATCACCTATTTATGCTTGAGAAAAATGTAAATAATTATTTTGTTCAGTGACGTGCCAAACAAAAGCAAAAAAAAACAAAACAAAAATCTCTGCATTTTTCTCAAACATACACTTTGTTTTCCTTATTTCTCCTCTGTTAGCCATGTCCCTAGCCTACGTTACGTCCTAATAAAAGTCCTTCTTGATTTTAGGGAACTATAGTCTGAAGTAGAAGTCAGTTATATGGGCTAAAAAGATGTAGTGGTGCATAAAAAAAATAAAAATAAATAAATTGGGTTGACTAGCATTTTTATTTGACTTGAGATCATATTATTTCTAAGCTGAGGGCATATTTCTTTCATCTTGGTGAGAGCATGTGATATCACTTCTTTATTATTTTCTCTCAATTGCCATTCATTGGAGTGACTATTTTTATTGGGTTTAATTTCTTTATGAGAGTGTCACTACTTCTAGTGAGATTTTGGGGTTTGACATGTCATTCTTGAAAGTAGCTATGACAAAGTCTACTGGGCTGATTCATGTGGATGGTTGATGTGGGTGTGATGTTTCTTTAGACTGGAGATAATGCTTATACTTTTATTTGATTACTATCATTAGTCTAATTGAATAAACATGATTGTTAAAAAAAAAATCATTTTGGATTTGAATTTTGTTTTCGCTTTATTTGTTAGGGACTAGCAATAAACTGGTTGGGGGGGGTGTTGAGTGTTAGAAAATGTATATTTATAAAGAAGAAAATCGTCATTTTACACTTCAAGTTTTACTAACACCCTTACTTTTATGTATTTAAACTTCTTGTCATTTAATTATGTGTGTTGTATTATAATTAAGTATTTTATGTATTTTAGGGGCATCATAGTTATTTCACAATGAACGAGAGATCAGACGGCAAAATGGACATCACTTTTGAACTCAGGATGCTCGAAAACCTTAGGAGGAGCATAAAAGGAAAAATGGCACTATTCACATGTACGATACTATTCACATGTACGGTACTGTCTACGTTACTGTTCACGACACTGTTCACATAATCAATGAATCTGTAAGAAATTCATCCTCTATTTTGTTGTTAAGTCTTGTCTTTACTATATGCGTAGCCAAAAATGATCGTTCAATAGTTGAAGTAGACATTGGAAGAGTTAGCACAAGAACAATTATTCTATAAACAAGGGGAATAATGTTGCTTTTCTAGTACTAACCAACCATTAGTTCAAGTCAGAAATGGTTGACAAGCTTTTGAACTGTGGATGTTGAACTGCACTGTACTTATAATGCTCAAGTTGAATTTTTAAATTCATTTTATTAGCATCTGTGAAATCTATTGGGTAAAACTTATCAGCCAATTGATAAACATCATCAATTCTAAAAGACTTCGTACATTCACAAGGATCAAGTGCTGAACTAAGTATGAGTAACTCCACTGCATCTTCATTAAAATGACTATATAACTCTTGTAATTGGCAATCTATAACAGAATAAAAAAATTCACCCTATAATTTTCTGTGGTAGTAAAGTTATCTTCTTAATGCTGAGCTTGACCTTGTCTTGCAATATAATGAGCATTCATTTATGGAATATCTAAATTTCTTGCCTAACAAAATGATTTCACTTGATCAAGTAAAGTAGTCTACCCATCATCTCTAAATTTCTAAATAAGTACTTTAGTTGATGAAACAAGATGCGTGGCATGTAAAATATCTTGAGATTTATATTGCAAAGCTTGGGAGAGTATATCAGTGATTGCCATAATTTCTTTCATAAGGTGCAAGATAAAGACAAACTCAAAAGCAGTCATTACCTTATATGCAGCATCAGCATCTCCTCATTGAAAAGTACTAGTGCCATCTTCAATGATATTAATTAGAATAGAACATGGTGCACTGCACATTTTTATTAAATTAGAGACTGATCTTAAATGAGAACTCCAACGAATATCCCCAGGAATTTGTAAAGTGCCAATTTGATTAAGCCCTCTTCCACTCTAAGGCTCATCCATAAAAATCATATACTCAATGTCAGTAGCTTGAGCATGTTTGAGTTCATCATTACACTTACAAGAAGCACGAACAATATTCACAATAGAAGTCAGTTTAATAAAGAAATGATGAATAGGAACAACCTCATGAGATACTACAACTAAAGCCAATTGTAGTCGATGAGCCAAATAATGAATGTAGTTAGCATATGAACAATCTTTCAAAATTAAAGGTTGTAAACCCTTCCACTCACCCCGCATGTAACTTGTACCATTATATCCTCACCCTTGGACATTTTTAATATTTAAATTATTATGAGACAATACAGAGTATATGCTATCTTTCAATGTCATTGTAGAAGTGTTAAAGACATGAACAAGTCCCAACAAAGGTTCTCGCACAAAACCATCTCTGTTAACAAATCTCAAAACTACAACTATCTATTCTTTCTTTGATTCATCACGTGATTCTTTTACAATTAAACAAAACCTTGCATCTCTTATTCTTCACGAATTGTCTTTTTCACTTTCATTGAAAAGACATGTAAAATTTCTTTTTGATTATCTGGAGATGTATAGGAGGCATATTTTGGAGTTTTATCAAGAATAACTTCTGCAATCTTTTCATTATTAGAAGTAAATGTTTTGAGTAACTGAAACATTTTTCCATGATTTAATGATTTTTTGCTAGAACAACCTTCAAAAGCTAAGTATCTAATTGCTTCAACCGTAGTTTTTAATCGCAGTCTATCATTTAATTTCTTTAGAAGAGTAACGATTAAATACCTGTGGTGGATGCTGTCCTCACATGATTTTTCAGCCTTTTAATAAGTTGAATAGGGATCCCTTCCTATATGATTAAGGAAGGCACAATTTTTTCCATCTTCAAGCTTTCTCCAATTATTAAATTTGTTAACAGTATAAGCAGTGTGTTTTGGTTGTGCATATGGTATATTTAAGAGATAACATGGTAAACAAAAATATGCATCTTTTATAGGTGAATATCCAACCAGGAAGGAAAAAAATCGAACCATGAAAATTAAAAACGACGAGGATACTTTTCTAGTCTACATTTCAGATACTCTGAAAGTCTTGTTTGGTATGGACCAACTATTATGCATGATCTGCGAATTTCATCTCATTGATTAATATTATAACCCATATTTGAGGACGCAATCCCAGATCACGCTAAAACAAATTGAGTATCAATTTGATTTTTCTCAATTCTTGGAGATTTTAAAGGTGAAATTCTAGAATTTAGTGAATTAGTAAGTGACACTTATGAATTTTCAAAGTTTGTAGAATTGGTATTGACTTCTAAATTCTTTGCATTTTTCCTTTTTAAATGGGGTTCTCATCTTTGCTACGGTGAAATTGTCAAAAACTGAAGGGTTTCGATTGAAACACTTGCAATTTCTAGGGATATGTTATTGACGTTCTTCGATTGGCTAATGTTCTTGGCTTGGTTGATTTCTTTTTTCTTTTTTTTTTTTTAATTTTTTGATGTTATTGTTTATAACTTCGTGGGCTTGGCTAATTTGTTTCTTATTATTTTGATGCTATCATTTGTGGGCTTAATAGTTATATTACAATATTATCTAATATATAAACTTTATACATTAATTGTACAGAGGCCAGTATGGACATTTTACACTAACTTTTCATATTTTATTTAAAGACCCTAAAATTTTTTAAAATTCTGCAAGGGCCATTGTACCCTTTAGTCTTATATGGCCTCCACCCCTAACAACCAATAAAATGAACATCTACTATTGTCACTACTGATCAAAATATAAATGATGTTTGAAGATAATTTTTAGTAAAGATGATTGAGATAGTCTTCCAACAGGATTAACAAATTTATGAAACCTAATTAACAATTTTATTTTAAATAAATTTTGTTTGATTTAGAATAATTTGTGTGCTTAGATCATATGTATAATTGTAGGTGACCGGAAGCTCAAATTCCAAGGAAGGAATACTACTGTAATAAACTTGCCAAGATAAGGAAAGAACTTGGCTACAGAACATTTGAAACAAGTAAGATGCATTAGCCATTGCTGTAGCAATCCTGGAGCATTG
This sequence comes from Citrus x changshan-huyou, assembly GCA_039657385.1. NCBI lineage: Eukaryota > Viridiplantae > Streptophyta > Magnoliopsida > Sapindales > Rutaceae > Citrus > Citrus x changshan-huyou. The sequence goes on from CM077550.1 coordinate 11,273,379, forward strand.
ACATAGAAGATTTCGTGCGAGGTTCTTAGAAGATTGCGATCTAGAGTTTTCAAAATTGGAAGATACTGTTGCTATAGCAATCCTGTAGACTTCCAGTTGTCCTAATTTTAAGCTATAAAAGGATGACATAACAAAGAAAAAAGGGAGCCATCACCCAAAGAGAAAAACTGCAAAGAAACATCAAGAAAATAGAATTCAAGAGAGAGATTAAAGACTGACAGAGGAGAAACCACATAAATAAAATAGAAATTAGTCCTTCTTATTTTCTTGTTTTCTATTTCATTATGGGGATGTATTTGAAGGCTGAAATTCTTTTATTTATTTTTCTTTCACAAATCATGAACTAAATTTAATTGTGGTTGAGTGATAAACAATCTTAATAGATGCCTAACTTATATACGCACGTTGCTATGTTTTTGTTATAACATTTTGTCTTAATTATGGGGATGTATTTGAAGGCTGAAATTCTTTTATTTATTTTTCTTTCACAAATCATGAACTAAATTTAATTGTGGTTAAGTGATAAACAATCTTAATAGATGCCTAACTTATATACGCACGTTGCTCTGTGTTTGTTATAACATTTTGTCTTAATTGTATTTATTTTATTCTTTATTTTGGCTAACCACCCATTTGGGGATACTAGCTAAGAAAGAGCCTAAAAAAGGTCTGACTTAGTGGATCTTATTAAGATAATACTTGGTTTAGATTGAGTTTCTCAAGTTGAGTTAATCTCAATTTGAATAGGTTCATGCTTGATCTAAAATTAGTGATGAATTAGACATAGGAATTCACCTTGTAAGGTAAATGAAACCTAGATCATTTAATGCTATATTTAATGTTGGCGTAACAATTGGTCATTGTTAGGTTGCATTAGATATAAGATATCCAACATGCGACAACTGAGAATGCATGAGGAATTCTGCCCAGTGTTGTTGTAGGTGTTGTAGTAATTGTACTGTAATTGAGAAAATAGTCAATGCCATTAAGTGAGTTTATCCACTCAATCACTCCATTCTCATTGGTTTAATCCTTGTGTTTGACATGAGAATTTTCTTTGTTGCATTTTTTTTTAATTAGTTTATTAGTTTTATTAGTTTCTTTATTTTTAATAAAAACAAAACTACACTGTTAAGATTGCTGTAGCAAGTCTTATAACATTAATCCCTATGAAGACGATCCAAATACTCATTAGTATATTACTTGTTGTGTACACTTGCATATTGACACCTATATCATTAGAGATTGCACAAATCAAGTTTTTAGCGCCATTACCGTGGATTGATTGTTCATTGTGAATTGTGAAATTAATCTTAAACGGTGCTAATTTTTTATTTTATTTTAATCAGTTTATTTTGTTGATAGACAACCCTTGCATACACAAATATAAATATGTTGAATTTTAGTTTGATCCAGAAATTAAAAGAATTGCAAGGAGATTAAAGAAAGAGCAAAGAAATTCAAAAGTTGTGTAACAATGGATGATTTACAAGATATGAGGAATTTGAACCCCCGAGGAGAAATGCAATGAGTTAGTGGAGAAGGATGTCGAAAAGGTCAAATGGACAGATTATTTATAGGCAACCAGGGAATAACAATGTTATCCATATGGCGAATGATAGAGACAAAGCTATTAGAGAGTATATAATGTTGACTCCTCAAGCTATAAATCCTAGAATAGCTAGACCCGAAGTGCCAGTTGATAATTTTGAGCTAAAATCCGTGATGTTTCAGATGTTGCAGACAGTGGGGTAATTTAATAGGTTGCTATCTGAAGATCTTCACCAACACCTTAAGTTATTTTTGGAAGTTAGAAATGCGCTCACGGTTGTTGGAGCATCATAGGAAGCATTAAGACTAAGACTTTTCCTGTTTTCTTTGAGAGATCGAGTAAGGGCATGGTTGAATTCTTTACCACCAGATTCCATTACCACATGGAATGACTTGGCTGATAAATTTTTGTTAAAGTAACCAAGAATGCAAAATTGAGGAACGAGATAACATCTTTCCATCAACTTAAAGATGAGAGTTTGTATGATGCATGGGAAAGATTTAAGGAGTTACTCAGGAGATGTCTTCGTCATGGTATTCCTTGTTGCATACAGTTGGAAACTTTGTATAATGGTCTCAATTCGAATGGATAGCCAACAATAATTATCAGTGGCTATCAACTAGGCAAACTGCAGCAAGAGGAACAACAAGAGTCCATAACGTAGATGACAATACTATTAGCCTAAGTAATCTCATTAACAAATATGGTGAAGGCTATGACCATTGCTCCAGCAACTGTCAACCAGGTTGCTGAAGTATCATGTGTTTATTGTAAAGAAAGGCACTTATTTGACAATTGTCCTGAAAATCCAACCTCGGTTAATTATATAGGTAACTTTAACAGACAAAACTAGAACAATCCATATTCAAACACTTACAACCCTTGATGGAGACAACACCCAAACTTCTCATAGAGCAATCAGAATTAGAATACTGCAGCATCAAGTGGAAAAAACAGACCTACTTCACCACCTGGATTTCATAAGCAAAATCAAGGGTAAAGAAACACCAGCAATGACCAACGAAGCTCTCTTAAAGCTTTGCTTAAGGACTATATTGTGAAGAATGAAGCGGTTGTCCAGAACCAAGTTGTGACTTTAAGAAACTTGGAGAATCAAATTGGACAGTTGGCTACAACATTGAGTGACAGACTTCAGGGTAGTTTACCTCACAATACAGCGGATCTAAGAAGAGAAGGAAAAAAAATTGCAAAGTGATTAATTTAAGGTTTGGAATTGATGTTCATATTCTCGTTGGTGTACCAAAAAGAAGAGTGAAACCTGTTTCAACTCAAGAAGAAACTCACGTTGAAGAAGAGTCACAACAACCCTCTTTCTAGCCCACTAGTGTGAATAGCCAAGCTACAACATCAACAAAAGATAATGATCTAGCAAATGTGGAAGGAGATATTGCAGAGCCAACCACATCAGCTCATAACATGGCAAAAGAAAAGCATTCTGCACAACTTGTTGTATCACAACAGTTTAGATACCCACCATATTTGCCATAAAGATTTCAGAAACAAAAGCAAGACAAGCAATTCAGCAAGTTCTTGGAAGTGTTGCAGCAGCTATATATTAATATTCTTTTGTTAAAGCTCTTGAACAAATGCCAAATTATGCGAAGTTCTTGAAAGATATTTTGGCAAGGAAAAAGAGGCTTGGAGAGTTTGAAACAGTTGCTCTAACACAAGAATGTCACCATATACTTCAGAATAAAATACCTTATAAGTTGAAGGATCTAAGGAGCTTCACAATTGCATGCTCAATTAGAACTAAATATAGTGGTAAAACACTTTGTGATTTAGGGGCAAGCATCAATCTTATACCATTATCAGTATTCAAGCAATTGGGAGTTGGAGAAGTTATGCCAATAATAGTGACTTTACAACTTAATGACCAATATCACGCTTATCCAGAAGGGAAGATTGAAGATGTGTTAGTGAAAATAGATAAATTTATTTTTCCAGTAGATTTCATAGTGTTGGACTTTGAAGCAGAAAAAGAAGTACCAATCATTCTAGGAAGACCTTTCTTAACCATGAGAAAGATTCTAATTGATGTACAAAAAGGGAAGTTAACTATGCGGGTGAATCACCAGCAAGTTACATTTAATGTGTTAGATGCAATAAAGAGTCCAGATGAGATTGAAAATTGTAGTTTTATCAGTATTGTGGATTTTACTGTGACAGAGAGGTTAAATAGTTGCTGCAGTAAGGAGGAAATCAATGATGTAACATTTAAAGAACTTGAAGATGATAATCCTGAAGCAGTTGACATAGCATGGTTAGGGGAGAAGCAACCAGTGAGACATGACAGACATTTTGAATCTCTAGATCCCTTAAACAGGGAAGTAAAACCGTATGTTCTTTCTATTAAGTCACCTCCTGTTTTAGAATTAAAACTTTTATCTTCACATTTAAAATATGTTTATCTTGGTAACAATAATACACTCTCAATAATTATTTCATCTTCTTTGAATGCAGATCAAGAGAAGAGTTTAGTGGATATATTGGGGAGATACAAGAACTCTATTGGATGGACAATGGCAGATATCAAAGGATCAGCCCATCCATATGCATACATAAGATTATGATGGAAGATTAAATCCTATAATGAAAAAAGTTGTGAAAAAAGAGATCATTAAATGGCTTGATGCTAGAATTACTTACCCAATATTAGATAGCTTATGGGTCAATGTGTTCTAAAGAAAGGTAGAGTGACTGTGGTAGCCAATGAAAGGAATAAGCTCATACCTACAAGAACAGTGGAGAGTTTGCATGGATTATAGGAAGCTAAACAAAGCTATAAAAATGGATCACTTCCTATTGCCTTTCATAGATCAAATGCTAGATAGACTTGCTGGAAACGAATATTATTTTTTCTTGGATGGATACTCAAGCTATATCAGATTGCTATAGCACCAGAGGATCAGGAGAAGACAACATTCACTTGTCCTTATGGTACTTTGTCTTTAGAAAGATGCCATTCAGTTTGTGCAATACTCCAGCAACTTTCCAGAGGTGTATGATGCCCATCTTTTCAGATATGGTTGAGTAAGCACCTGAGGTATTCATGGATAATTTTTTAGTTTTTGGGGAATCATATGATGATTGTTTGCACAACCTAAAAAATGTGCTTAAGAGATATGAAGAGACTAATTTGGTGGTAAATTGGGAAAAATGTCATTTTATGGCACAAGAAGGGATAGTCATAGGCCATAGAGTATCTAGAAAGGGAATATAGGTGGATAAAACAAAAATATAGGTGATTGATAAACTTCCAACACCTACTTCATTTTGTGTTGTTGAACATGACAAGCCTTTCAATTTTGATAAAGAATGTTTAAAAGCTTTTGTTGAATTGAAAAAAGCTCTTGTTACAGGACCAGTTGTTATAGCACCGGATTGGAGTATGCCTTTTGACTTGATGTGTGATGCCAGTGACCATTCTATTGGAGCAGTGTTAGGGAAAATAAAAGACAATATATTTTACTCTATTTATTATGCCAATGAGACCTTAGCTAATGAACAACTCAATTATACCACCACTGAAAAAGAGTTGCTGGCAGTTGTTTTTGCATTTGACAAATTTAGAATTTATTTGGCTGGCACTAAAGTGACTGGTTGTACAGATCACACGGCTATTAAGTACTTAATTTTGAAGAAGGATGCCAAACCAAGGTTGATTAAGTGAATCCTATTGCTACAAGAGTTTGACTTCGAGATCAAAGACAGAAAAGGCACTGAGAATCAATTAGCAAATCATCTTTTAAGGTTAGAAGCAGATGAAAGCACTCTGACAAAGCAAGATATCACAAAAAAAAAATTCCTAATGAGCAATTGTTAATGCTACAACATTCTCAAATGCTACAGCAGTCATGATTTTTATGGTATGCAGGCTTTGCTAATTATTTGGTGAGTGGACTATTACCACCAGATTTGAGTTACCAACAAAAAAGAGGTTTCTTCATGATGTGTAGATTTACTAGTGGGATAAGCCCTACTTGTACAATATATGTTCAGACCATGTGATCAGAAGATGTGTACCAGATGAAGAAATTTCAAACATCCTGTAGTCCTGTCATCATGTAGCATATGAAGGACACTTTGGAGGGCTTAAGACAGCAGCAAAAGTCCTTCAATCAGGTTATTATTGGCCCTTTATTTTTTAAGATACTTATGAGTTTGTTAAATGTCATGACATGTGTCAAAGGGTAGGAAAATCTCTAAAAAATATGAGATACTGCTCACTAACATTTTAGAAGTGGAGTTTTTTTATGTATAAGGGATAGATTTTATAGGACCAATCCCACCCTCTTCGGCAACCTATACATTTTAGTGGCTGTGGACTACGTCTCCAAGTGGGTGGAAGTTGTAGCATAACCTACCAATGATTCCAAGGCAGTAGTGAAGTTCCTTCAAAAAAATATATTCTCAATATTTGGCACTCCAAGAGCTATCATTAGTGATGAAAGAACATATTTTTGTAATAGAACCATTGCTGCAGCACTGGCTAAGTATGAAATCAAGCATAAGGTTGCTACAACATATCATCCACAAACAAGTGGATAGGCAGAGGTATCCAATAGGAAGATAAAGAAGATTTTGGAGAAGGTTGTGAGTCCCAATCGAAAGGATTGGTCACTTAGATTAAATGACTCGTTATAGGCGTATAGAACAGCCTATAAAACTCCAATTGGCATGTCATCGCAAAAAACTTATTTATGGAAAAACGTGTCACTTGCCATTAGAGTTAGAGCATAAAGCATATTGGGCAGTCAAGTAATTGAATATGGACATGACTGCTGCTAAAGGAGTTCATGTTTTTTTCCTATGAAAATTCAAGAATTTATAAGGAGAAGACCAAAAAATGGCATGGCCAAAAAATCCAGTAGAGGGAACTCATCCCAAGCAATCAAGTTATGCTTTACAACTCAAGATTAAGGCTCTTTTCAAGCTCATCAAAGTATATCCTTATGGGGCTGTTGAACTCTTAGATGAAAGAACATGTCAAGAATTCAAGGTTAATGGGCACATAGTGAAGCATTATATGGGGGCTGTTGCGACTCACCCAAATGAGGATTTGTTCCTGAGGGATCGAACATCATGAGCAATCAAGGATGGTCAGGCTGAAGGACCTGAAATCAAGCGCCAATTGGGAGGCAACCCAATAATTAGGGGAGTTATTTCAATTTTTCATTAAGTCTAATTTTGCATTCTTTTCTTTAAAGTTTTTGTCTTTTTGAATTGATTATTTAATTTCTTTTATTTTATTGCAGTGTATATATATATATATATATATATATGGGCTAAGAAACTGACACGAATTGTTGCAGCATTACATATAACATGACAGTTGGACAGTGGTTCTCATCCACTAGGGACTTTATCGCAGTTGCTGCAGCACAAGATTAAATGCTGCAACAATGATTTTTTACCATTGCATAGGCAGAACCAAGGAAATTTGTTTTACTGTTGGGATTAATTTTGCCAGTTGGCGTCAGCAAATCAGAGTTATAGATAAGGAAAGATTGTACAATCCCTAAATTCCCAAGACCAATATCCTTTCCTTTTTAAAATTTGGATTTGTTTTAAATTTTAAATATTATTTCCAAACTTATCCTATTAATTACTTTCCTCTTTTTTCTCTCTTATCGCCACTTATAAATTAGGAATTTACTGTAGCATATTTTATTCTCACCCAAATTCTTTTTCTTCCTGTAAACAATTCTTGCCATTATTTGCAATCCCTTTCACGATTTACTTTTTGTTAGGTTCCACACAAGTCCGTTCAGTCTGCTCTAGCAATAACAAGGTACAAGAAGATAATTGTTCAATTAAAGAATCCTTCACGCTTCCCTAGCGACGAATCTGAGGATAAATTTGAAGAATTTATAGAGCCAAGGAAGATTATGGAGGAAAAGGGTTTCATATTTCCCGAGCAACCCACAAGTGTAATGACCAGCATCCACAGTCTAGTCTAGCAAGGCGAGGATGGCTAAAATTTTATTCACACCCTCAAGACCCAGTCATCCTGGTTGTAAAAGGAATTTTATTCCAATATGCGGCAGCGAGATCAACGCACTATTTTTGTAAGGCAAGTACAAGTCCCTTTAGACTGTAGAATGATTAATGCTTTTATGATTTGTCACATATGATTGAGTGTGAGTACTCAAAATTTGTTAAGAATATAATTGAGAAAAAATAATGGGAAATTTTTAAGACCTTGACTGTTCCAAGAAGTAATCGGATGAATGAGAAGGGAAGAGTGGTATATACGATTGATTTAAAACTGAATGCCAAGGTTTGGGTTAAATTTTAAAAACTAGATTAATGCCAACTACACACACCACTATTGCTTCCCAAGATCGACTTATATTTCTCTATGCCATAGTCAAGGGTTTAACCATAGGTGTTGGGAAAGTGATTGAGAAAGAAATTAGAGAGTGCGCATTGAAGAAACAAAAGACAACTGCTTTGTTTTTTCCTTCACTGATCACTGGTATTTATGAGGCCTCTGGGATGAGATTTGAGGCAAAAGATGAAAGGTTGAAGAATGAAGTAGCCATCACAGCAAGAATAGTTGAAAGGATTGCTGTGGAATCTGCTGTTGTTACAACTCTAGAGCACCCTACTGCAGAAATTCTAGAGCGCCCTACTCCAGTAAGAGCAGAAAATGTTCCTAGGCTCGAGGAGATGGTTCAAGCACTTAGTGAGGTAGTGCAAGTATGTGCAACAAGAAAACTATTAATAGATAACAGACAACTTATGACAAATTTTGGGTATATCATAAAATTATGATAGACTTGTGACATAATTTTCAATCTATCATGAATTAATGATGACTTTGTGATAAAATTATTTTCTATCACAGATTAATGATGGTTTTATGATAGAATTATTTTTTATCATGGATTAATGATGGGTTTGTGATAGGATTATTATTTTTATCATGAATTAATGATAGTTTTATGATAGAGTTATTTTTTATAACAAATTATTATTTTTTACTTAGCCACATGTCGACTTATAATTCGTTACTTAATATGTGAACAATTACACTATATAATTTCTAAAGTATTAAATGAAAAAGTGAACCCTAAATCTAACCTAATTAAAACACTACTTGTTAAGTTGTTGTCGCTGCTCCCCTACTGCTCTTCAATTTCACTGCCGCTTCGGGAAAGAACAAGAGGAGTCCCCATGCGGTTTCAGTGGAGATGCATGTGACGGCACCGAGGACGAGAGGGACTTGTACGAGGTGCTGAGGGTGGAGCCAACGGCGACGATTTCGGAGATTAAGACGGCGTATCGGAGTTTGGCAAAGGTTTATCATCTTGATTTGTCGGGTAACAGTCGGGATTTCATCGAGATCCAGAATTCTTATGCGACGTTGTCGGATCCAACGGCCAGGGCTGTTTATGACATGTCTTTGGTGAGTAGGAGGAGGACGAGAATTGCATCGTTTGGGTGTTCGGGTCGGTTCGGGTTTCACCCGACCCGTAGATGGGAAACTGACTAGTGTTGGTAGGAATTTTCAATTTAGGGTCTAACATTCTTGTTTAGGATCAATGTCGTTCCTCAAAGGCCTTCCAAAATTTTCCTCTCACGCTTTCCATGCTTGCTATTCTCCTTATTCACTAACATCACTTGCGAGAACAAGATACCGAAGGAGTTGCTTCAGTAAAACCAAAACAGTGAAAGTTCAATCGATGTCTAAGAGTACCGTTCTTGTCACCAACATTGGTGGTCGAACTGGTAATTTTTTACCTTTTTTGTTTTTCTTAATTATGTGATTATCTAAATTAATTATCATTTTTTAAGCTTGCTATAAAATCTTATATCCTGTGATCATTTTTGTTGGCGTCAGAGTGCGTAAGCTTTTCTTAATTCTAAATTTTCAAATCTGATGAATACAATTGAGTTGATAAATTAGGAGCCAAATTGTTATGTTTAATAGTTTGTTTAGTACATGATTGCAAAACAGTGACTAAGCAAAATTGCTTCCATCAATTGAAATTTGGCCAACATGAGCTTGTTAGTTATCTACTCAACAGCATGAGATTTTTTGTTTTTTGTTTTTTCTTGATTCTATGCTGAATTTTTAACGAGGTAAAATTACAATTAGGCTCTAAATATGTAGGCATGTTACAGGCCTAGAATTGGTGATGTTGGTTGAGATAAGCTTCTCAAAGTTAGTTGTTTGGTTTCCATTTCATTGGTTGATCAATTCAGCTGGATCTGGATGCCATTTCTTTCTATGACTTTATGATCTATTTTTGTCTCCTCACACTGGCCTATTGTTGTGGCTTCCTTTGCATTTTTAGCTAGCTTGCTGATTTTGATGAATTCCCATTCACCAAAAGTAATTTTAATCCATTAAGTATGTGCATTTTGCTCATTCCATAAAAGTGAAGTCAGTTTAAATGATTAACAAGCTTGTTACATGGTGAATTTTAAGGGATTGAAAAAAAAACTACATATTCTTGCAATTTTACATCTTTTTTATATTCTTCTTTCTTGAAAATATTTGTTATCTCTTCTCTTTCAGCACAAGTATGAAAATATTAGTATTATTGCTTATTGCTTATATTCTTCTTTGTTTTTTTTTTTATTTTTAATGTTATCTTTTTTTTTCCTTTTTTTCTCCTATCTCTGTGTGATGAAACTATTGCTACTACACATACAATTGGAAGTACATTGGCTAGTTTAAATTAGCTGAAGAATTCTTTAAGTTCTAGATATAAAATAGTAGCTTAATGTTATTAATATATATTTTATTTTTGATGTAATGCTTTTCTTTTCTACCCCCCCCCCCAACCCCCAAATTAGATTTTATTTGAGTTTAAAGGTTAACCTACTTGATTGAGTAATAATATGATGGAAAATTTATGGCCTCAGCCTTTTCATAATTGGAGAGTTATACATACACACTGACACAATTTTACGTAGTGGAATTTATCTGTTAATACTTCCATGAAATATTTAATGTTAATAGATGCCTATATTACTATATTTGATGCCCACATGTATTGCAGCCTCTTAATTTTTCATATTCGGCTTGGTGTTTGAATCAATTTTGTTCACAAGAAGCTTGCAGGTCACTTTGTAAGTTTCAATTTCCGTTTAGAGTGCTATCAGAAGATGGTATTGTTGCTGGAATTTTTACAGGAAATCTTGCTAGAAATCTTATTGTTGGAGTACTTAATATCTTTGAAAGTTTTGTTGGGTAACTTGGCTTGGTGGCCATAATTCTTATTGCTTTTCTTAGAGTTTGATTGGAGTTTGACAACAATTTTATACTTTGGGATGGCTTTTTCAATTTGGGATGTTTTATTATGCATTGGTGGAGATCACATTGGATATTAGATGTATTTGTTTTGAAATTATTTTTTGGATTGAATAAATGTTATTTGATTTTAATTTTTTATGATATTTATTTTATTAATTAATTAAATTTGTAAACAGGAATAAATCAATAAATTATAATTATAATATAATTAAAAAAAACTTTATTATGGAAGAAACCATCATATATTCTATCATAAATAGTTTCCCACCAAAATTGAATAATAAATTTTCAAATAATAATTTAATGGGAAAATATCCACTGTCCACCCGTTTTTTACAACTTTTTTAAAAATACACAATTCCTTCTTTTTTTTGTTGGAATCCACCTAAAGTTATATTTTGTTTTATTTTCCACTTCCATTTGGAATCCGTTAAGAAAACTAACGGAAACTTAAAAAAATGACAATTTTACCCCTCAAAACGAAAATTACAATTTCACCTTAAAAATTGCCAAAAATAATCAGATTAAATCTAATTATTTTCCCCATCGGTCAATAAAGAAATTAATTCCACAACCATCAAATGCAGTTTTTTTTTTAAATATGTTTGTAAATAGAATGCTAAATTATAACAGTAGTATTAAAAATAGCTAAATCTCGCAAACCATCAATTGAATTTAAGATAAGTAGAGTTTTATTATTCATTGAGTTATAATCTCTAGTAGTTAAGATTTTTTTTGTACTTCATTAACGTACCAATAATGATATTCATCATTAAATCTGATTATTTTTGGCATTTTTAGGGTGAAATTGTAATTTTCGTTTTGGCCGTAAAATGGTCATTTTTTTAAGTTTCCGTTAGTTTTCTTAACGGATTCCAAACGGAAGTGGAAAAGTGAAACAAAATGTAACTTTAGGTGGATTCCAGCCAAAAAAAGAAAGAATTGTGTATTTTTGAAAAAGTTGTAAAAAACGGGTGGACGGTGGATATTTTCCCTAATTTAATTTCCCACCAAAAATTTTAAAAAAAATGGTGCGAAAATTTAAATAAATTCAATTTTTAATTTAATTATTTTTTACATTAAAATATTGTGTGACTATGAAATACTATCATGAATTCATGACGGAAAATATTTTGTCATTAATTAATGACAGTGATATAGATGATGGATGAACTGTCTGTCATACACCCCCTTTTATGACAGTTATTTCCCGTCATCTATTGCATCTTTTCTTGTAGTGGTGTCCAAACCTAGATGGAAGAAAATCAAAGGTTCTGGACTTACTTGCAGCGTATGGAAGCCCAAAAACACCAATTTTCCATGTACATGAAGAGTAAAGATGCAGAATTTCTAGACTCATTGCTGCAACAATTTAAATTTGAAGAAGCTAAGGAAGTAGCTCCAGTAGACAAGGGTGAATATGCTGCAATAGGAAAGGAGAGGGAAGGAGAGTCTGAGGAAGATTACCAACCAGAGCAAAAAGAAGTGGATGATGCTGAAGCAAAAACAGAAAACTTAGAAGGGGAAGAGGAAGAAGAGGGAGACATAGAAGATGAAGACAGAGAGGAAGAACTCTCCAAGGTGACTGTTGAGTGTTAGAAAATGTATATTTATAAAGGAGAAAATCGTTATTTTACATTTCAAGTCTTACTAACACCCTTACTTTTATGTATTTAAGTTTCTTGTGATTTAATTACGTGTATTTTATTTTAATGAAGTATTTTATGTATTTTAGGGGCATCATGGTCATTTCACAATGAATGAGAAATCAGACAGCAAAACGGACATCACTTTTGAACTCAGGACAGTCGAAAACCTTAGGAGAAGCATAAAAGGAAAAATGTCACTGTTCACATGTACGATACTATTCACATGTACGATACTGTCCATGACGTGGCATTGACCGATGATGTGGCATTGATTGATGAGGTGTCACGATTCTATTGGAAAAAATTTATATACACTGTTGATCGGTCACATGGCAGCATGTTAGTGGACCAAAAATCGCGCGTTCGGTACATGCATATACACAGGGTTATTTTCAATCAAACCGCGTCACTGTTCAAGCCGGTTGACTGTTCAAAACCGCGTGGTCAAACCGTGTCACTGTTCAAACCTCGTGGTCAAACTGCGTACTGTTGACTGATGACGTGGCGCAATCCTGAGCGTCCAAACTATTTTTAATCTGATGACCATGATTTACTCAATGTATCTATAAAAAAGGGGCCTCCCCCCCGTAATTTGATATCTCTGAATCCATTTTTGGACTCCATTATCTGTAATTCCTTCTCCATCTTGTATTTTCTACGTATTTTAATAAATTTCAATTTTACCCCTAGTTCAATTATGAGTAGCTAATTTTCTTTCAAGCTTGGGTTGAAGGTGAAGTCTCAATATGTGTCATGGGCTTTATTTGGTAAATTTACTTTCTCTTCCTCTCTAATTTTTGTGGATGATTTGACTTTTCGTCGACAAATAATAATAATCTTGTCTAGATACCGCCATAGTTTCACCAGCTCCCTAGTACAAGGTTATTATTATTTGGCACGATAAGCCCTTAGCACCATATTAATTAGAGTGTGGTTCATGAGGTGTGAATCCCCCCCTCATGCTTTAATTGGCACTAATAAGGAATATTTAGCCCATGATGTATGTTGATGCGAATCCAGATACCCAAGTGCTTCAATTATAATAGTTTCCACTTTAATTTAATTCCACAATTCCAATTTAAATTCTAAGATTGTCTAAATCACTTTCACCACAAATCCAACCACCCTCATAGAAAATTAATTCTACATATAATTAAATTCCACCTCCTCGTGGGATCGACACTCGTCACCATTGATCTATTCTACAATAGATTCGTGCACTTGCGAGTTTAATAAAATTTGCACAATAAGTTTTTGGCGCCGTTGCCGGGGAGGTAAGTTATTTTAATTCGTAAAATTAATTTTTGTGAATAATTTCTTTTAATTGTTCTCTTGTAATTTTTTAAAAAGAAAAAAGAAAAAAAAGTGAATCTACATTTAGAGGTAAGAATTTCTTTTCTTTTTCTCTTCTTTAAAATTCTGTAATTTAATTTTCAATTTATTTTTCTTTGTAATTTTTTGTTTATCTTATTAATTTATTTTTAGTTAATTTATTTTACGTATTTTTTTAAGTGTGTTTTTTATAGAAAGGTTGTAACAGCGTGATAAGGTTAGTATCGTAATTTCTCCTTCTTGTTTATTTTTATTAATTTTGTTCTCATTTTTTTTGTATTCATTGCATCCATGGTCGAAGGTCATTATTACCTAATCTTGAGCCTGTAGACCTTAAACTTGAAAAAACACTTCGCACACACAAACACGTTGTAATTAAAGATAAAAGTGAAATGGATTTGCAACAACAACAAGCACCACCATTTAAGGACTACTTTAGTCCCTTAGCTAATTTGAGCACACCATGCATAAGATACCTAAATGTAGCTGCTAGGAGTTTTGAACTAAAACCTAGTGTGCTAAATTGTCTCCCAACATTCTATGGCTTAGAAAATGAGGACCTATATAATCATCTGAACGATTTTCATTCTGTTTGTCAAACTTTTAAATATGAGAATTTTTCAGACGATGATGTTAAACTTAGATTATTCCCATTTTCTTTAAAAGATAGAGCTCGTTCATGGTTAAATACTTTGCCTGCTAATAGCATTACATCATGGGAATAAATGGTAACAAAATTTTTGAATAAATATTTCCCAGTGCATAAAACCAATGCTATTCGTAGGGAAATTTCAGAGTTTACCCAGAGAGAAGACGAGTAGTTTTTCGAAACATGGTAGCGATTCAATGGGCTACTCTTGAAGTGTCTACATCATGGGTATGAGAAATGGCACCAATGCCAATACTTCTTGGAGGGATTATTGCCACATGTGCAAGAATGGCTAATGGCAACAAGCGGAGAAGAGCTAATGTCAAAAAGTGCATCAGAGATTTGGGAATTCTTCCAGCGACAAGTAGATAATTCCCAACAACGGAGTCGATCACTCAGGAATCCAACTTCTGAAACTTTTCTTTTATTTATTTATCTTAACTTGTTCATTTTGCATTTTTTTCGTTCTAGTGTATGCATGTGTAGTTTGTTTTATTTTGTGTGCTTGTGGACACAACACATGAAAAGACTTGTTAAGCTCTCTCTTCAGATTGTCAATCTTACTAGCATCTTGGTCAACAATCAACATGTCATCTACATAAAGCAAAAGAATGATGAAATCATTATCACCAAACTTTTTCACAAAAACACAATGGTCGTACATAGTCTTACTGAAACCATGATTCTACATAAAAGAATCAAAATTCCTGTACCACTGCCTTGGTGCCTGTTTCAGCCTATACAAATTTTTCTTTAACTTGTACACAAGTTCTTCTTTTCCTTTGACACTAAACCCTTCAGGTTGCTCCATGTATATTTCCTCCTCCAAGTCATCGTGCAAGAAAGCTATCTTTACATTAAGCTGTTCAATCTTCAAGTTCAAGCTAGCTATTAATCCCATAATAAGTCGGATAGACGACGTCTTCACCACAGGAGAAAATATTTCTTCAAAATCAACAAATTTCTTATGATCAAAACCCTTCACAGCCAATCTAGCCTTGTTTTGATGTTGTGAGTCATTTTCAATCTTCAACTTGTAAACCCATAAGTGTGGTTCTCATTCAAGGCTTTCATTTCCTTTTGCATGGCTTTAACCCACTCACTTTTATACTGTTGAGATATGGCTTATTCAAAACATTCTGGCTCTCTTTCATCTGTAAGCATCAAATACTCATGTAGAGAATATCTAGTGGAAGGTCGTTATTCTCTGGTGGATCTCCTTAATATTAGCTCAACTGGTAGTGCAGGTGGTTCTGGAGGTGCCTAGTAAACTGGTTCGACTAGACCATCATTATTATCCTCTTCAGCTCTCCCATGATCATTATGAATTACAAACAGAGAAATTGAAGTTGAAATAATAGGAATCTCTAGAGATGATTGAGGCTCGTCACTCTTCTCTACATCACCAACTATATGATCTTCAAGGAACACAACATCTCTACTTTTGATCAATTTTCTTGCCACTAGATCTCATTATCTGTACCCAAATTATTCATGCCCATAGCCTAAGAAAATGCATTATTTGGCTTTATCATCAAGCTTTGATCTCTCATCTTTAGGGATGTGAACATATACTCGGCAACCAAACATTTTCAAGTGTTTATAAGAAACATCTTTCCCGGTCCAAACTCTCTTAAGTACATTGCCATCTAATAGAGATGGAGGAGAAAGGTTGATCAAGTCAATTGCAATATGCATAGCCTCTGCCTAGAAATATTTAGGAAGCTTGACATCATAAAGCATACACTTGACCCTCTTTTTAATTGTTATGTTCATCTTTTCTGCAACAACATTCTACTGCGGGGTTTTTGGTACAGTCTTCTCAAGTCTTATTCCACGGAATCTACAATACTGCTCAAATGGTCCTCTGTACTCACCACCATTATCTGCCCTGACGCATTTTAATTTTCTTTCTGTCCTTCTCTCAACATAAGTATGGAAGAACTTAAATATATCAAGCACTTGATCTTTAGATTTCAAAGCAAAAGCCTACATTTTATAGAACAGTCATTAATAAAAGTCACAAAATAAAATGCACCTCCTATTAATCTACTTTGCATCATGCAAACATCAGTGTGAATCAAATCAAGTATTTGTGACTTTCTAGATGGAGAAAAACTTTTAAAAGCTACTCTGTGTGTCTTTCCAGCTAAGCAATGAACGCAAGTCTTGAGGGACATACCTGCGAAGCTGGGTAAAAATCCTTTTTTGGCAAGAGTTTCCAACCCTTTCTCACTAATGTGACTAAGTCTTTTATGCCATGTCTCAATATTATAATCTTTTACCACCACATTCACATTTTCTTTCTTGATCTTGGCTTCTATCACATAGAAAGTGTTTACTTTCCTCCCCTTAGCTAACAATAGAGAGCCTTTGGTGAACTTCCATTTTCCTTCAACAAATTGGTCGTATAACCATCATCATCAAGTTTACCTGTAGAGATCAAATTAAGGCAAATATCTGGTACATATCTAACATCTTTAAGTAACAACTTACAGCCAATGCTGGTTTCCAAGTAAATATTTCCTATGTCCACAATCTTGGATGTCCCCTCATTTCCCATCCGAACATGGCTATAATCACCATTAACATAAGATGTGAAGTAATCACGACGTGCAATAACATAAAATGAAGCACCTTAATCAATCGCCCAATCAATGGCATGGCAGGGTAGATTTACTGAGCTCTCATCATAAGTAATACCAAAATCGCAGTCAGCTATAGCTGCAGTGTTCTCTTTGTCATTTTTTCAAGCATCACTCTTTTCTTTCGCCTGTTCTCTTTTAATTCACACTGATGTTTACATGATGCAAAATAGATCAATAGGAGGTGCACTTTATTTTGTGACTTTTATTGATGACCTTTTTAGAAAAGTCTGGGCTTTTGCTTTGAAATCTAAAGATCAGGTGCTTGATAAATTTAAGTTCTTCCATGCTTATGTTGAAAGAGGGACATGAAGAAAATTAAAATGTGTCAGGGCAGATAATGGCGGTAAGTACAGAGGACCATTTGAGCAGTATTGCAGATCCCATGGAATAAGACTTTAGAAGATTGTACCAAAAATCTCGCAACAGAGTGGTGTTGTAGAAATGATGAACAGAACAGTTAAAGAGAAGGTCAGGTGTATGCTTTCTGATGCCAAGCTTTCTAAACCTTTCTGGGCAAAGGCTATGCATACTGCAGTTGACTTGATTAACCTTTCTCCTTCCGCTCCATTATATGGCAATGTACCTAAGAGAGTTTGGACAGGGAAAGATGATTTTTATAAATATTTGAGAGTGTTTGGTTGCAGACTATATGTTCACATCCCTAAAGATGAGAGATCGAAACTTGATGATAAAGTCAAGGAATGCATTTTCTTAGGCTATGGGCATGAAGAACTTAGGTACAGATTATGGGATCCAATGACAAGAAAATTGATCAGAAGTAGAGAGTCGTGTTTCTAGAAGATCTGATAGTTGGCAATGTAGAGAAAAGTGATTAGTCTCAGTCATCTCCAGAGATTCCTATTATTCCAACATCAGTTTCTCCACTTGTAATTGATAATGATCATGATCAGTTAGAGAGGAAAATAATGATGGTCTAGTGGAACCAGTTGACAAGGCACCTCTGGAACCACCTGCACTACCAGTTGAGCCAGAATTAAGGAGATCCATCATAGAATGACGACCTTCCACTAGATATCCTCCACATGAGTGTGTGATGCCTACAGATGAAGGGGAGCCAGAATGTTTTGAAGAAGCCATGTCTCACTGGCGTAAAAGTGAGTGGGTTAAAGCCATGCAAGAGGAAATGAAATCCTTGAATAAAAACCACACTTATAACTTAGTAAAGCTTCCTAAATGAAAGAGGGTATCGAAGAACAAATGGGTTTATAGGTTGAAGACTGAAAATAACTCACAACATAAGCTTGCAAAAAGTGTATTTACTCGTAAAGCAGTGGATTATTACCTGCTGCTTACATTGGCTTCACTGACCCAGAATCAGATCCATAACTTTCTCCATGGGTTGACCGTGCAATGCATTGACCCACTCATTCGGACCACTGATCACTCTTGATCTAAGCACAGATTTTGACTAAATCGTTGATTATGTTCATCCACATTTTACCAAATATTGTTTACCCTTATATTTGCCTATTTTGATCACGATCGAATGCTTTTAAAGCAGCCACATCATCTAAATTTTGAACCTTTGATTATGGATGATCCAACATTCATATGTACTCTAAATTTAATATATAAGCTAATCATAATGAGCCCTAAGAGATGAGACGGTCTAGCAAAAAAGAAGAAAAAAAAGGGGCTATGGTTTCAAAATTGAATTGAAGACATACAATTAGCTTGTGCATTTATTTTGGGAAGATTTTAGTGAGTGGCTAATATTTTTATTCCCAAATTTTTTTTTAGCCATAGGTTTTAAACAAATATTTTTAAGGGTTAGAGGCTATAGTTTAGGTTGGGATTTTCGAGTGAATACTTACTATTTTAATTTTAAACACCAAAAATCAAATAAACCTTAATTTTCTTCGCTCATTTTCTGCATTAGTCAAGCTCTCAGATGGTATTTTTCTTTTTTTTAACTTGGTCTTGCTAAATTTGTGAGGACCATGAGCTTGACCCAACGAGATTTTGATGTGAGGTGCTTACAGGTGCAATGCCTTGCAAGTATTCTTGATCCATTGTAAAATTACATTATTTTCATAGTGAATTGTTTCATCTACACTTGGAAATAATCACTTTGATGTAAGATGGTTGCATATTATGATCGGGGTGTCTATAAAATAATATTTCATATTTTCCTATTTTGCTAAATTCGCAATATTTAGGGTTAGGAATTATATAAAGGGTTCAAAACCCTAGCTTTGTTAATTCAGACTTATTCAATAAACTTCATTATTCAAAAACTTTTGTTTCTTTATCTTTCAACCTTAAACGTTTTCGTTTCGTTGGTTGGCATCAGAGCATGTTCGCTTGTCATCATGGTACGACCACACGAACAATAGAGCAACCGCCCTAAAGACGATGATCAAGGGATGCAACCGCAGACCATGGAGGCTATTAGACAGGCTGCCGTAGAAGTAGCCTTGCATGCAATGAAGGATGTCTATAACTTAAGATTGGTGGTGATAGAGCGGACAATCGAGAGTCTTAGGCTTTCTATAGATGAAAACTGAAAGGGAATTCAATAGCAAAGAGTTAATCACGAGGTAGAATTTAAGGGTGTCAATCATGGTGAACAGCCTGAAGATTTCAACCATGTAGAGATACTTTAGGGGATCAATCATGAAATAAAACCTCAAAGCATCAATGGCAAAATAGTGCCTCAAAATTTAGGCCATGCGTAATGAATGTAGTGCACATGTGTGAAGAGTTAGGAAGCGATTCTTAAGAGGAATAATTTTTGGACAGAGATAGGACATGCATAAAGAGTTTATATTACAAGATTAATGTTAATATTCTAGATTTTTAGATTAGGATGCATGTCAAGAAATTTGTAGATTGGATATTGATAACTCTATAAAATGAGAGTTATCATGGCACTTTTAGACTTAAATCAATAATACTTAGAGAGTAAATGAGGTGTTTTCATTGTATTTTTGTTACATTTTACATAAACATTTATTTTAATTTAGTCTTAATAAAATTTGCTTGATTTACAGTAATTCGTGCCCAAATTGTGTGCTTAATTGTAGGTGTCCAAAAGCTTATCTTTCACGAAAGGGATGCTGTTGCAACAGGCTCACAAAAATGAGGAAGAACATGACGGGAAAGCAAGTCTGCACCAGTGAAGATAAACAAGCAGAGCTATTGTGGATTCAATTTTCATCGTTCTTTACTTGTTCCTTTACTTACTCTTTGATTGAACCGATATATTTCACGGATGATATTTTGCTGTTTGTTTTTCTTTTTTAAAGTATGAACTAAATTTGATTGTAGTTGAGTGACAAACAATCTAAATGGGTTTTTGACTGTTCTTATGAGTTGCTGCAAGATTGCTATAGCATTTTACTCTAATAGCTATTATTATAATCATTATTTCGGTTGACCACCCATTTAATAGATCAAGTTAAGATAGAGCCGCAAACTGGCTTGTCTTAGTAGAAATTATTAGAGTAATACTTGATCTTAATTTAAGTTTCCTGGACTAAGATTACTTGAGTCCCAAAAGGGCTATATTTGAGTTAAGATTTGTGAAGAACTAGACATAGGAATTCACCTTGTAGGGTAGAGAAAATGTATGCTCATAATGTCATACCGTAGGTGGGTTAACAACTGGTCATTGTTAGGGTGCTTAAAGGTATGAGAAATCTGATAAGCGACAGCTGAGGATGCAAATAATTATGCCCAGTGCTGTAGGAATTGAAGTAGCAACTGGTGTTAATTTAGACAAAACAGTTAGTCCATGAAGAGAGTTTAATCACTTAGCTACCCTATTCCCATTGAAATCTTTTTACGCAATTTATTTAATTTTTTTTATTACTGCATTGATTTGTTTTATTTTTCTTTTATTGTCTATTTCGGTAGTAATTCTCTTTTAATTATAATCTTTTTAGAACAAATGAGGTTTGCACTATCGTGATTGTTGTAACATTTCTAGTAACATCAATCCTTGTGGAGACGATCTCGAATATTCATCACTTTATTATTTGTTGTGTTCACTTGCACATTGACATCAATACCAATTGAGTTAAAAAATAACCAACAAGTTTTTGGCGCCGTTGTCGGGGATTGATTGTTTATTTTCGAAGTGTAAAGTCAATATTGACAGTGCCAACTTGATCTAATTCGTTCTATTTATTAACATATCAACACTTCCATGTGCAAAGACAGATCTGTGGAATTTCAAATTGATCCTGAGATTGAAAGGACTGTAAGGAGACTGCGAAGAGAGCAAAGAAATTTAAAAACTGTTTCAGAAATGGATAATCTGCAGGATGTGGGAAACTTGGATCCTCATGGGCTACTACAACCTATCAATGTTCAAGAGGGGCAAAATGAGCATGTTAATAAGAGACAACCAGGCAACAACAATATCATTTACATGGCAGATGATAGAGACATGGCTATCAAAGATTATGTTGTGTTAACTCCTCAAGTTGTACATCCTAGAATAGTCAGACCTGAAGTGGAAGTCGCTTACGTTGAACTTAAACCAGTGATGTTTCAAATGCTGCAAACAGTGGGCCAATTTAATGGACTGCCATCTGAAGATCCTCATCTCCATCTTAAGTTGTTTTTGGAAGTGAGCGATGCTTTTAAAATTGCTGGAGTAACACATGATGCTTTAAGACTAAGGCTTTTTCCTTACTCCTTAAGAGATCGAGCTAGTGCATAGTTGAATTCATTACCCTCTGATTCCATCACTACATGAAATGACTTGGCTGACAAATTCTTAATGAAATATTTTCCACCAACCAAGAATGCAAAATTGCAGAATGAGATCACTTCCTTTCACCAACTTGAAGATGAGAGTTTGTATGAGGCTTGGGAGAGATTTAAAGAATTGCTCAGAAGGTGTCCTCATCATGGCATTCCCTGTTGTATACAGATATAAACCTTTTACAATGGGTTGAATCCAAGTACGAGATTAAGGGTTGATGCTTCAGCAAATTGAGCTTTGTTATCTACACTTACACTGAAGCTTATGAAATTTTGGAGAGAATTGCCAATAATAATTATCAATGGCCATCAACTAGACAGATGGCAGTGAGAGGAGCAGCGGGGGTACATAATATAGATGCAATTACAACATTATCAGCACAATTAACTTCATTGACTAACATGGTAAAAGCTATGACTTCTACTCCTGCAGCAATAAAGCAAGTTACTGAACTGTCTTGCGTGTATTGTGGTGAGGAACATGTATTTGACAAATGTCTAGGAAATCCAGCATCAATAAACTATGTGGGTAATTTCAACCGACAGCCTCAAAATAACCCATACTCAAATACTTACAACTCTGGATGGAAGCAACACCTAAATTTCTCATGGAGCAATCAAAATCAAAATCAAAATGCTCCAGCACTGAGTGGACAGAACATAAATACTCAACCATCTGGTTTTCATCAGTAGAATCAAGGGCAAAAACACACTAGCCATGATCCACTTACTTAATTGGAAACATTGATTAAGGAATACATTGCAAAGAATGAAGCAATTGTGCAAAGTCAAGCTGTATCTCTAAGAAACCTGAAAAACCAAATTAGACAGCTTCCCACAGCAATGAGTAGCAGATCTCAGGGAAGTTTACCCAGCAATACAAAAGATCCAAGAAGAGAGGGAAAAGAACACTATAAAGTAATTAACTTAAGATCTGGAAAGAATGTTGATATCCCTGTTAATGTGACTAAAAAAAGGTTGGAACTTAACTCCTCACAAGAATCACCTCAAGATGAGAGCATGTTACAGCAACCCAGCCATCAAGATACTGGAGCTAGTGGTCAAGCTACAACAACTATGGAAGGGGATCAACCAATAAATGCTGAAGAAGAAGTTGCAACACCAGTGGTGACAACTTACAATAAATCAAATGATCAGAGATTGGTACCTCTTGAAGCTGCCCAACAATTTAGGCATCCACCCCATTTACCACAGAGATTCCAGAAACAAAAACAAGATAAATTTTTTAGTAAATTCCTAGAAGTGCTGAAGCAGTTACACATCAACATACATTTTGTGGAAGAATTGGAGCAAATGCCTAATTATGTGAAATTTTTAAAAGATATCTTGGCAAGAAAAAGAAGGTTGGGAGAATTTGAAAATGTTGTTTTAACACAGGAATGCAGTCACATGCTTCAAAGTAAGATCCATAAAAAATTGAAGGATCCAGGAAGCTTCACAATACCATGTTCCATTGGAACTAGGTATAATGGCAGAGCACTCTGTGACTTGGGAGCCAACATTAAGCTGATGCCATTATCTGTATTTCAGCAATTGGGAGTAGGAGAGTGCAAGCCAACAACAGTCACTCTGCAATTAGCTGACAAATCCCATGCATACCCTGAAGGAAAGATTGAGGATGTATTGGTGAAGGTTGACAAATTCATCTTTCTAGTGGATTTCATTGTACTAGACTTTGAGGCTGATAAAGAGGTATCAATTATACTTGGGAGACCTTTCCTAGCAACCGGGAAGACTCTGATAGATGTGCAGAAAGGAGAGCTCACAATGAAGGTAAATGACCGACAAGTCACCTTCAATGTATTAGAAGCCATGAAAAACCCTGATGAGGCAGAAGATTGCAATTTCCTGAGTATTGTGGATCTTGCTGTAGCAGACAGAATAAATAGATGTTACAATAACGTGGTTAACGAAGTTGCCATCTTTGAACGCTTTGAAGAAGAAGATGTTGCAGCAAATCAGATAGATTGGATGGGAGAAATGCAATCTAACAGACATAGTAGATTTATTGAACCTCTAAATCTTTCAAACAGGGAAGTAAAGGCAACTTTACCATCTATTGAATCACCTCCTACTTTTGAATTAAAATTGTTACCTTCACATTTGAAATATGCTTATATTGGTCAGAACAATACACTTCCTGTAATCATTTTATCTACTTTGGATGCAGATCAAGAAAGGAGCCTGGTAGATGTGCTTGGGAAATACAAAAAATCAATTGGATGGACCATGGCAGACATTAAAGGGATCAACCCATCCATATGCATGCATAAAATTCTGTTAGAGGACTGCTGCAGCAATTCAGTAGAGCAACATAGAAGATTAAATCCCATTATGAAAGAAGTTGTGAAAAAAGAAATCATTAAATGGCTGGATGCTGGGATCATACACTCGATATCAGACAGTTCATGGGTAAGCCCAATTCAATGTGTTCCAAAGAATTGAGGAATAACAGTGATAGCAAATGAAAAGAATGAACTTATTCCTAAAAGAACTGTGACTGGATGAAGGGTATGTATGGATTACAAGAAGCTCAATAAAGCCACACGGAAGGATCACTTCCCACTTCCATTTATAGATAAAATGTTGGACAAACTTACTGGAAAACAATATTATTGTTTCCTAGATGGGTATTCAGGTTACAACCAAATCGCTATAGACCCAGAGGATCAGGAAAAGACTACATTTACCTGTCTTTATGGAATTTTTGCCTTAAGAAGGATGCCATTTGGTTTGTGCAATGCGTCAGCAACTTTGCAGAGATGTATGATGTCTATTTTTTCGGATATAGTGGAGCAAACATTAGAAGTCTTCATGGATGATTTCTCAGTCTTTGGAAAGATATATACTGATTGTTTACACAACTTGGAAGAAGTTCTTAAAAGATGTGAGATGACTAACTTAGTACTCAATTGGGAAAAATGCCACTTCATGGTGCAAGAAGGCATAGTGTTAGGTCATAAGGTGTCCAAGAGTGGCATTAAGGTAGATAAAGCGAAGATAGAAGCGATAGATAAACTGCCACCTTCCACTTTAATCAAAGGGATTAGAAGAGTTTTGGGTCATGCTGGATTTTACAGAAAATTCATAAAAGCCTTTTTCCAAAGTAGATAAACCATTATGCTCATTGTTAGAACATGACAGGTCTTTTCATTTTGATAAAGATTGTCTTCAAGCCTTTGGAGAATTGAAGAAAGCTTTTATCACTTCACCAGTGGTTATAACACCAGATTGGACTCTACCATTTGAGCTGATGTGTGATGCCAGTGACCATTCTGTTGGGGCAGAGGAAGAATAAAGTTTTCCACTCTATATACTATGCAGATAACGCGAAGATAAAAGCGATAGATAAACTGCCACCTTCCACTTTAATCAAAGGGATTAGAAGAGTTTTGGGTCATGCTGGATTTTACAGAAAATTCATAAAAGCCTTTTCCAAAGTAGATAAACCATTATGCTCATTGTTAGAACATGACAGGTCTTTTCATTTTGATAAAGATTGTCTTCAAGCCTTTGGAGAATTGAAGAAAGCTTTTATCACTTCACCAGTGGTTATAGCACCAGATTGGACTCTACCATTTGAGCTGATGTGTGATGCCAGTGACCATTCTGTTGGGGCAGAGGAAGAATAAAGTTTTCCACTCTATATACTATGCCAGCAAAACTCTTACTCAAGCTCAGATTAATTACACCACTATAGAGAAAGAGTTGCTAGCAGTAGTATTTGCTTTCGTCAAGTTTAGAGCTTACTTGGTGGGTACTAAAGTGACAGTGTACACAGATCATGCAGCCATCAAGCACCTAATCTCAAAGGAGGATGCTAAACCGAGATTAATGCGATGGATCTTATTGCTTCAGGAGTTTGATTTGGAAATTAAAGATAGAAAGGGGACGAAAATCAAGTAGCAGACAATTTGTCTAAGCTAAAAGCATATGCAAGCACATTGATAAAAAAAAGGACATCACTGAAACTTTTCCTAATGAACAACTGTTAATAATACAACAGGCACAGATGCTGCAACAATCAGGATCTCCATGGCATGCAGATTTTGCTAACTACTTAGTAAGTAGATTGCTACCACCTGAGTTGAAGTTTCAGCAGAAAAAGAAATTTCTTCATGATGTTAGAAGCTATCAGTAGGATGACCCATATTTGTATAAGTTATGCTCAGATCAAGTAATACGAAGATGTGTTTCAGAGGAAGAAATTCCTCATATACTGGAATCTTGCCATGTTGCAGCATATGGAGGACATTTTGGTGGTCACTGAACAGCTACTAAGGTTCTACAATCAGGTTATTACTGGCCTTTTATTTTTAAAGATGCTTATGAGTTTACTAAATGTTGTGACATGTGTCAAAGGATAGGAAACATAACTCAAAGACATGAAATGTCGTTGACGAACATTCTGGAAGTAGAGATTTTCGATATATGGGGAATAGACTTCATGGGTCATTTTCCACCATCCTTTTGGAACTTATATATCATGGTTGTTGTGGATTATATGTCCAATTGGGTAGAAGCTACAACATTACCTATCAATGATGCTAGAACAGTAGTGAACTTCCTTCATAAAGTATTTTTTCCAAGTTTGGCACTCCACGAGCAATTATTAGTGATGAGGGTACTCATTTCTGCAACAAAGTATTTGTTGCAGCTATGGTGAAATATGGAATCAAGTATAAAATAACGACAACATATAATCCAATGGCCAGGCAGAAGTGTCTAATAAGGAGATTAAGAAGATCCTCGAAAAAATGGTGAACCCATCAAGAAAGGATTGGTCCTTATGCTTACATGACTCCCTATGGGCTTACAGAACAGCATACAAGACACCACTAGGCATGTCTTCCTACCGAATTGTGTATGGGACAGCTTGCCACTTGCCACTCAAGCTAGAGCACAAAGCATACTGGGCACTGAAGCAATTAAATTGGGATATACATGCTGTAGAATAGCAAATGAAACTTCAACTACGTGAGCTTGATAAATTGCGGCTATTCTTGTATGAAAATGCAAGAATCTATAAAGAGAGAACAAAACACTGGCATGACAAACACATTCAACACAGGAAATTAATCACTGGTCAACAAGTTCTGCTCCATAATACGAGGTTAAGACTATTTCCAGGAAAGTTGAAATCTAGATGGTCTGGACCTTTCAAGCTGCTCAGAATCTACCCTCATGGCGCTGTTGATCTCCTAGATGAAAAGACAGACCAGGAATTCAAAGTTAATGGGCACAGAGTTAAGCATTACATGCATTCAGCTACAGATTGTTCAAAGGAGGTTTTACTCCTTAGAGAACCGGCAGTATGAGCACTCAAGTAAGGTATGACTGAAGGACCTTAAATCAAGCATTCGATGGGAGGCAACCCATTGATTAGGCAGTCATTTCGAATGAGATGGGCCCTCCATGGTTTTTTCATAGCATTTTATTTATTTATTATTATCTTTATTCAGCTACAGATTGCTCAAAGGAGGTCTTACTCCTTAGAGAACCGGCATTATAAGCACTCAAGTAAGGTCAAGCTTAAGGACCTTAAATCAATCGCTCGATGGGAGGCAACCCATTGTTGAGGCAGTCATTTCGAATGAGATGGACCCTCCATGGTTTTGTCATAGATTTTTTTTATTTATTATTATCTTTATTCAGGATGGTTTAACTTTTATCTCTTTTTGTTTTTTTTCTACAAAAAAATGCCCATTCACGCACTTATTGAAGTTGGAAGCCACGTGTCAGCAGCTATTTGAGGAGAGTGTGTAACCGTTGCTAGAGCACACAATTGGGTGCTGCAGCAACCAATATTACTGTTATAGTAACTTAATCACGGAGCCTCCCACTTTACCGTTGTAGATAATATGTGACAGATGGTTGGGTGGATTTGGATAGAAATTGAGGAAGATCTCTTACATTAATGCATTAATTTCTCTTGTCTATTTTTATGGGATATGCTTAATAAATTTAAAAAATTCTTCCCTGATTTATCTCTTTTACCGTATTTGTTTTCATTTAATTCCACCTATATAAGGGCGTCACTGTTCATATTGACCTCTAACACTATTTTCTTTCCCCTTCGCAGTTACGACTCTAGTACTTAATAACCTTTTCTTTTCATTTCACTCTTGGGCATACTACTATCGAAATCTTACTGCTATCCCAATGCCAAGGTACAAAAGGACAGCCAGCCGACTAAAAGATCCCTCACGATTCCAAAGTGACCATGCGGAAGAAAAGTATGAAGAATTTATTGAACCGCACAAGATTCTGGAAAAAAAGTGTTTCAGTTCCCACCTCAACCCTCAAGAATTATGCAATCATTATACAATGCGGCAGCAAAGCGCGGGTGGTTGGAGTTTTGTAACCATCCTCGAGACCCTGTGTTGCCATTAGTGAAAGAATTTTATGCTAATGTGGTAAGCCCTGGTCAGCACAATATTTGGGTAAGAAACTCGCTTGTTCCATTAAATTCTCGAGTTATAAATGCTTTCTATAATTTACTTTATGAAGTTAATTGCGAGCATGCCAAATTGCTTGACAAATTAACCCCACAAAGATGGAATAAAATTTTTACAACACTTACCATAAATGGTGCATATTGGGCTAATGGAGAAGGGCATGTGGTTAATAGAATAGATTTGACACCCATTGCTAAGGTGTGGGTGAAATTTCTAAAATCCAGACTTATGCCAACCACCC
This sequence comes from Citrus x changshan-huyou, assembly GCA_039657385.1. Classification (NCBI taxonomy): domain Eukaryota; kingdom Viridiplantae; phylum Streptophyta; class Magnoliopsida; order Sapindales; family Rutaceae; genus Citrus; species Citrus x changshan-huyou. The sequence goes on from CM077550.1 coordinate 11,301,955, forward strand.
ACACCACTACTGTTTCACAAGAAAGGCTAGTACTGTTGTATGTTATTGTTAGAGGGTTACCCATAGATGTAGGAAGCATTATAGAAAAAGAAATTCGAGACTGTGCCATGAAAAACCACAAACCAGTAGCCTTGCAATTTCCTTCACTCATCACCAGCATCTGTGTGGTATCGGGAGTTCGCCTTGATGCAAAAGATGAGCATGTCAAGAATAATGGTGCCCTTACTATACGCACCATCGAAAGAATTGCTGGTAAAGTTGCTGGAGCCCCATTTGAACCAGCTGCTGTAACGAGGGCAAGAAGAGTTATTAGGTTAGAACAGAGAATCCAAGCACTGAGCACCAGCATTACTCAATGTGCTAAAGCTCAGCAGAGGGAAAACAATTAGTTTTGGAGCTATTTGCAGTACTTGGAAAATCACCTACACCAATTTGCTGTATATATGAAAAGTACCCACCGAAATTTTCCTGATTCATTGCTCCAGCAATACAATTTTGATACCAATACTACAGAAGCTCCAGCAGAAGTTAGTGAAGAAGCTACTGACACAAATGAACCAGAGGAAGAAGCTGCAGTAGAACCGCAAGCAGAGGCTGAAACAGATGTTGATGACCAATCTGACAAACCAGAAGAAGAGGGTGTCAAGTTTGCAACTGACAGTTCCCCGACAGTGGAAGAAGAAGAGCCTGAGAAAGAACTCGAGGAACCCCCAGCCAAGACCTCCTCCAAATCCAGAAAAAAGCACATCATAAAAGAAGAGGTCGATGAACCAACAGAGGAGCCTCATATTCCAGTCCTTTCTAAAAATGGCAAAGAGAAAGTAATCACCCCTCCTGCCTATGACAATGAAGCCGAGCAAATTGATGTAGAGCTGGAAGCTGCAACAGCCAGAGTTACTCGTACACCCACATAGACAAAACAACTACTTGATATCATTGCCGCAATCACAACTGAGGGATATGCAGCCGAACCCCCAGCTCCAGTTCCTTCACAACAAACTCTCAGTAAACCTATTCTTGCTAGTCCTAAAGGACCCAACAAAAGGAAAGGGGGCACTTCTAGAGTCGTTGCTGCAGCAGATACACTAGAACAAAAAAGGACCAGATATGTTTCATCCAGGCAGGCTGCACCAACTACAACTCCTCCCATTAGCCCATTGCAGAAAAAGAAAAGGACGTTGCCAGCTGCTTCACTGCAAGAATCCCCTAAGGAACGGCTGCAGAGCGCATCCAAAAAGCACTGAAGTCACTGCACCTTATTGCAGCAATACCCCAGCAACAGGGGAGTACCCCCTACCTGCTTGTTTTTTTAAATTTTTTTCTTTCCTTCTGAAAAACTTTTCTTACATCTAATTTTAAATTTCTGATTCATTCTGCATATCCTTTTTATTGTAAACATGTCTAGTTTATATGATTTTCTCTTGTGCGTTTGTGAGGACACAACACATCTCAAGTTTGGGGGGGTTGTGTTTCTGTTCGCATGTGTTATGCCTGTGTTGTGTGTTGTGTAAGCTCTGTTATCTAATATTTGTGTATGGATTTGAAGACCTAATGAAGATAAATTGAGTGTTTATGAGAATGGCAAGTAGAGATAGCTATAGATGGAGGTTGAAATTCTGTCCTCACACTTAAACTTTGATTGAGTTTTATGAAAATGTTGTAGCAAAGTCAAGAAAACTAAAAGGAGTAGAATATCTCAAGTTAGGGGAAAATTTTGGTTGCTCATTATGAAATAAATTTGGCTCCAATGGCTCAAGTTGTTGAGTAACCAGGGCTGAGTATGTACCCCATATGCAGACTTGAGTCCAAAGGCAATAAGAGTTATGAGCATTGCTGTAGCATCTATGGTGTTCTAAAAAAAAAAGTCCTTTGTCTAGGATATTGAGTAGTCATGTCTGTTCATGAGCCCCATGTTTAGCCTTGAGTTAAAAGATATCTTTAGATAAGACTATGCTACGAATATTGCTACATCAACTCTGATTTGTGCATTGATTGAGTAATTGGGTGTCATCATTACAAGTGATCGACATTCACATGAAAAGTAAATGTTACAGTAAAGAGGGTTAAATGTTCGTATGTTCTAAAAAAAAACATTTTTTTTTTTGTTATAGCACAGTTTGAGATTGTGTGATTTCTGCTCCCCTATATGTGAATATATTTGTGTTCTACCTCTGAATTATATGCAATGTCTTTGTAATATTGTAGCACCTCTGGAACTTGATCAAAGTGGCACACACACACTCTGGACAGAATGAGTCCTAAGTCTAAAACTTGAACTGCTATGGCAATTTTTTAGTATTAAGAGTGTGATCTGAGGGTGGAAGAATCCTTGCAAATTTTATGACAAAGCTAAGTTATTTGTTGCATGATTCTGTGATTGAAGAGTGAGTGTTGTTGTCATTACTTAAGGACAAGTAATGGTTTAAGTTTAAGGGTGTGATAACTCTATGAAATGAGAGTTATAATGGCACTTTTAGACTTAAATCAATAATACTTAGAGAGTAAATGAGGTGTTTTCATTGTATTTTTGTTATATTTTGCATAAACATTCATTTTAATTCAGTCTTAATAAAATTTGCTTGATTTAGAGTAATTCGTGCCCAAATTGTGTGCTTAATTGTAGGTGTCCAGAAGCTTATCTTTCACGGAAGGGATACTGTTGCAACAGGCTCGCAAAAATGAGGAAGAACATGGCTACATAAGAATTGAAACAAAATCTGGAACAATGTGGTGCTGTAGCCGTTGCTGGAGCAATTCTGGAACAACGATAGAGAAAATTTAACGCGGGATATATGCAAAATTGATATCTGTAGTTTCCTAATCTGACTTATACATGCCCTAAGCTTCGGTTTACCCTAGTTTTCAGATATAAAAAGAGCACGCATCATATGAAAAAATGGTGGCGAATTAACATTGGAGAAATCAAAGGGAAAAAGAGAACAAAATCAGAATTGACGAGAAAGCAAGTCTGCACTAGTGAAGATAAACCAGCAGAGCTATTGTGGATTCAATTTTCATTGTTCTTTACTTGTTCCTTTACTTACTCTTTGATTGAACCGATATATTTCATGGATGATATTTTGTTGTTTGTTTTTCATTTTCAAAGTATGAACTAAATTTGATTGTAGTTAAGTGACAAACAATCTAAATGGATTTTTGACTGTTCTTATGAGTTGCTGAAAGATTACTATAGCATTTTACTCTAATAGCTATTATTATAATCATTATTTCGGTTGACCACCAATTTAATGGTTCAAGTTAAAATAGAGTCGCAAAAGGGCTTGTCTTAGTAGAAATTATTAGAGTAATACTTGATCTTAATTTAAGTTTCCTGTACTAAGATTACTTGAGTCCCAAAAGGGCTATATTTGAGTTAAGATTTGTGAAGAACTAGACATAGGAATTCACCTTGTAGGGTAGAAAGAGTGTATGCTCATAATGCCATATTGTAGGTGGGTTAACAACTGGTCATTGTTAGGGTGCTTAAAGGTATGAGAAATCTGATAAGCGACAACTGAGGATACAAAATAATTATGCCCAGTGCTGTAGGAATTGATGTAGCAACTGGTGTTAATTTAGACAAAACAGTTAGTCCATGAAGAGAGTTTGATCACTTAGCTACCCCATTTCCATTGAAATCTTTTTACGCAATTTATTTAATTTTTTTTATTACTGCATTGATTTGTTTTATTTTATTTATTGTCTATTTCGGTAGTAATTCACTTTTAACTAGAATCTTTTTGGAACAAAGGAAGTTTGCACTATCGTGATTGCTGTAGCCTTTCTAGTAACACCAATCCTTGTGGAGACGATCTTGAATATTCATCACTTTATTATTTGTTGTGTTCACTTGCACATTGACATCAATAGCAATTGAGTTAAAAAATAACGAACAGATATCAATGGTTGATAGTTTCTTTGATTATATAGAGATTCCCCCTCAAAAGTGGGTTAAGTTTGTGGCATTTAAATTAAAGGGCACAACTTCAGTATAGCGGCAACACATACAAAACTGAAAGTGAGTTGCGAGTAAATCATTTATTAAGTCATGGCCTAGAATACAACGGATGACGAAAGAGTGTTTCCTGCCAGTAGATTACCAACAACACTTGTATTTCAAATATCGAAATCCTAAACATGGAAACATAGTGTGGATGAATACGCAAACGAATTTTATAATCTTCATAAAAGAAATAATACAGATGAACTTGAATTTCGAACAATTACGAAATATATTAGCGGATTGAAACAAGAGATACAAGATGAGATAGTGGATATGATTTGGTACTTAGGCTCGATAGTCGCTAGGGCTAAAAAATTAGAAGAAATGAGGTAGTGAGCTATTTTTAGAACTCAACTACGATAACTCATTGGTGTGTAAAATACACCAATTGGTCTTGAGGTGGAGAACAAGCAGAAAATATAGGCTGGAAGTAGTCAGATGCAACAACCACCATAGTAACAGCTAAGGCAATAGCCACCCAGATAGCAGCAATCACCTAGACAGTAGTAAAACAACCCATATGCGGAGCCTATGCTAAACAAGTATTTGAAATGTAGAGAGTTAAGCCTTCGACCGAGTGACTATCTTCCAAAAAATTTAAATTTAGTAGAGGTTGTAGTCAATGAGATAGGTGCAGATGTTGTTAAAGATGGGGATGACGAAAAAGCTTTGGAGTTGGTGGCAGATGAAGGTGAGATGCTAAATTGTATTGTGCAAAAAGTTTTATTAGCATCAAAATTTAAAGAGGAACAATTAGCAAAACAAGATTTTCGGAACAGGTGTCACCATTAGTGATGAGGTGTGCAACGAGTTAATTGACAGTGACAACAATGAGAACATAGTTTTGAAGGCACTAGTTGAGGTGATAGGACTCAACATCCAGCACTTTACAGAATGGGGTGGATAAAGAAAGGGACAAAAACACGGGTAACAGAGGTGTGTCGTGTTCCCCTCTCCATCAGGAAGATTTATAAGAATGATGTGTCATGCGATGTAGTGGATATGGATACGTGTCATCTGTGATTAAGCAAACCTTAGAAGTCTGATATTGGTGCAGTCCACAGACAAGAGGATAATGTGTATGAGTTTTGGTATAATAGTAAAAATGTATGTTTAGAGCCTTTAACGAACAAAAAGAAGAATTCCAAGGTAGAAGGAAAGATCTTTCTGAATATTATGAAGGGATATTTAAAGAAAGATTAGGATGATTACAAAAAGCTACCAAAAAAAAAAAGATGCATTCGAGATGAAAATTATTTCTGAATAAGTGTAGCCATTGTTAGTTGAATTAGCGGATATTACAATAGCAAAGATGCAGCATCATATAGACTTAGTTCCTAGTGCAAGTTTTCCTAACTTGTCCCTTATTGCATGAGCCCTTATGAGCATGCGATCTTATAATGATAGCTTGATGAGTTGTTGCGGAAGGGGTTTATTCATGAGAGTATAAGTCCATAAATTATCCCAACTTTATTAGTGTCGAAGAAATATGGGAGTTGGCATATGTGTGTGATTTTCTCGAAGATAGACCTGGATAGTAGATATCATCATATCATAATTGAGCCTGGTGATGAGTGGAAGGCAACATTCAGGATAAAAGAAGGTTGTATGAGTGGTTCGTAATCCATTTAGGTTGTCTAATGCACAAGCACTTTTATGCACTTAATAAATAATGTTCTTAAGTCTTTTGCCTGCAAATTTATTCCGCTGTGTTTTGACGATATTTTGGTTTATTCCATCAATGTGGTGACACAATTATAGCATTTGAGAATCGTTATAAAGGTGTTACAAAGAAATAAACTTTATATTAATCTAAAGAAATGTAGCTTTTTGTAGAGTATTGTGGAATTCTTGGGTTTTATAGTTAGTAGAAAGGGGATTTGAGCTATTAAGTCAAAGACACAAGCAATTAAAAAATGACCTATGCTTAAGATATTAGGTAAGGTCCGTAGTTTTCATGGGCTAGTAATGTTTTATAGAAGGTTCATTCATGATTTTAGCACTATAGCCACACTTATTACTAAATGCTTGAAGAAAGGAAAGTTTAAGTATAGAGAAAAAAAAAAGGCGAGTTTTACTTTACCAAAGGAGAAGTTGTCTACCACTCTTGTGTTAGCCTTGCCAAAATTTGATAAGTTGTTTGAAGTTGAGTGTGATGCTTCTGACAAAGGTATTAGGGTTATTCTTTCCTAAGGGGGGTGACCAATTGAGTATATGAGTGAGAAATTGAACGGAGCACAACAAAAGTGGTCTACTTATGATCAAGAGTTTTATGTGATTCTTCAGCCATTGAAGTCATGGGAGCATTACTTGATCCAAAAGGCATTCATGCTTGGCAGTGATCACTAAACCTTGAAGTACTTCAACAACCAGTAAAATCCAAGCAAAATGCATGCAAGATGGGTAAACTATATGTAGAAGTTCACTTTTATTATGAAGCATAAATCTAGGCAGCAAAATAAAGTGGCTAATGCACTCATTAGGCGAGCGACTTCACCGGTAATTCTGGTTAATGAAGTTGCTGATTTTGAATGCCTGAAAGATTTATATGTGAAGGATGAAGACTTTGTGCAAATTTGGGATCAATGTTTCAACCATCAGAATGCAGAGGATTTTCTCATTTAATATGGGTATATATTCAAGGCCAATCAGTTGTGCATGCCACAAAGTTCTTTAAAGAAGCAAATTATTATTGCATGGAGGAGGGTTAGGTGTTCATATTGGTCGAGATAAGACAAAACGCTTGTGGAAGAGCGATATTGTTGGCCATAGTTGAATAAAGATGTGTGCGAGATTGTTCAGAGGTGTCAAATTTGATAATAAGGCGAGGGGTATGTACATAATATAGGTTTATACATGTTATTACCTATTTTGAAGAATTTTTGGTTGGATTTGTCCATAGATTTTGTGTTGGGGTTGCCTCGTACAAAGATTGGGTGCGATTTTTTATTGGTTGATATTGATAGGTTTTTGAAGATGGAACATTTCATTGCATGTCAAAAGACTAAAGATGCTACCTTAGTTGTGCATTTGTTCTTTTAAGAGGTACCGCATTTGCATGGTGTTCCAAAGACCATTACTTCTAATAGGGGCGTAAAATTTATCAATAAATTTTCACACCATCTCTGGGATAAGTTTGGTACACAATTGAAGTTTAGCAGTGTTTTTCATCCGCAGACAGATAGTCGAATGGAGGTAGTCAATTGCTCTTTGGGTAACATGTTAAGTTGTTGTTGTAGTGATAAGCAATAACTTGGAAACTTCCTTGCCTCAGGCCAAGTTTGCTTATAACAGCATGGTTAATAGATCTACTAGCAAGAACTTTTTTGAGATTGTATATACTTGTTTCCCATGCCATGTTTTTTATCTAGTTATCATGCCATCCACAACTGTAGGAAGTAAAGCAACGGATAATATGGCAAAAAAGGCTCTGCAAATTCACGCTGAGGTTCAAGCTCACTTAGGGGCTCCTAATGCCAAGGATAAGTCAAAGGCAGACAAACACCGACTCAAGAAGGTGTTTCAGGAGGTGATTTGGTGATGGCGCATTTGTGGTGTAGTCATTTCCTTGGTATTCGTGCCAAGTTAGAGAAGCTGAAGTATAGTCTATTTCTAGTGGCACGAAAGATTAATGATAAGGTTTATGTGCTCCAGCTGCCTTATGATTAGAATATCTCTCACAGGTTCAATGTGGCTGATCTGTTTGAATATCATCTAGACGATGAGGAGTTGTATGAGCCTAACTCGAGGACGAGTTCTTTTCCAAGTGATGGGGTTTGATGTAGGATGGATGTGTATTACAAGTGGGGTACATTCTCGAAGGCATAACTTAGGCTCCAGATGTCCGTTTTCGGCATATAATATACCATTCAAAGCTTGTGATAAGACGAACGAAAATCAAACTACTTGTGTCATTCCATCTTGTGGTTAAGTTGGAAATTCCACTTCTTTCTTAGTCATGTTTCAGTCTTGAGATATTTTTCTATTTTTTCTGTTTCTATGATTTTTTCCTTTTTTTTTAGAATTCAGATTTGTATGTTGTTTGTTTTCCTTTTCTTATTTAGGCTAAAAGAATTTATCATAAAATAATATTTCAAATTTGCCAATTTACAAAATTACAATATTTAGAGTTAACACACAAAGGACTCAAAACCTTAGCTTTATTAATTCAGACTTATTCAATAAACTTCATTATTCAGAAACTTTTGTTTCTTTATCTTTCAATCTTAAACATTTCTATTTCATCACAATTGTCAAGGTTTCTACCCTAGATTGCGAGGATAAGATGTTTCTTAATAAAAAAAACTCCATATTGTAGATGTTGGGATTTGACATATTTTGAGATTATTGGAAGTGCTATATTGAATATTTGTTGAGATGAAGTTATTAGAATTATTTTTTTTGATATATTAGAAGTGTTAATATTTTTTCTTTTATGATAATTACTTGCTTAGTTGCATTTAGGTGCATTTCAGTGTGTCATATCAATTCAAGAGAGTTCTTCAGTTTGTTTAGGAAATTTCTGTTTCTCACTTCATGTGGTTTAATTTTAGGGAAATTATCACTGCATCACCTCTATTTTGCTTTATGTTCATCTAACCACCAAAAACAATTCTAATATGTTCTCTACACCACCTTTTTTTTTTTAAATTTGTATCAATTAGCCACTTTTGCACTAACACCATTAAATAATTTAAATAAAATAACAATTTTACCCCTAAATATATTAAAAGACCATTTTATTTTATAAAAACTTTGAAAAATAAAAAATTACAATTATAAAAATACCTCTAAATTTAATAAAAATAAATCCTAAAATTAGAATTTTTATTTTTTAATACAAATTATTTTAATAAAAAAGTATAATTATAAAAATAACTGCAAAATTTTGGGTTTTAATAAAAATCCCCTAAATTAATAAAATTTTGTGATTTATTTTTAATAAATTAATTCATTTATTTTAATAAAATTTTTGTAATATTACAATTTTTAATAAATAAATTCAAGCATTTTTATTAAACTTTTGCAAAATTATATTTTTTAATAAAAATAATTATTAAATTTTGTAAAATCTAACTTTAATAAAAATTAGCGGAGCTCCTCTATTTGAGATTTATTTATTTTATTAAATTTAGGGGTATTTTATAATTATAATTTTTTTTATTTTTCAAAGCTTTAATAAGATAAAATGATATTTTAATTTATTTATGGGTAAAATTATCATTTTGTTTAAATTATTTAACTATGTTAGTATAAAAGTGGCTAATTGATACAAATTAAAAAAGAAAAGTGGTGCAGAGAACATGTTAGAATTTTGTGGTGGTTGGATGAAAACAAAGTAAAATAGAGGTGGTGCAGTGATAATTTCCTTTTATTTTATTTTTGATAGAAGTGACATTTATAAAATAAAAAGAAAAAATGAATTAATTATGAATGTACGTAATTTGTTGGAAACATTCTTAAGTATCTTAATCCCTATTTGTCCTCAAATATATATATTCAATCAACATTAGGAGAAAATAAGGAGTCCATTTATCCGCTCCATTAACTTTTGTATAGATAGTTGGTTACTATTCAGGCTATAGCCTGGGTTGCCACAATTATGTTTTCTTGGAAGCAAGGAATGTCTTCCAATTAATCATTACCAAGAAAATTCAATTTACTTTATCTTCATAATAGTGTACTGGAACGTGCTAGTATAAGAAACTTTTATCACTAATCAAAGTTGGCGTGTTAGTAAAATAAAGGGAAAGTATCACTGCACCACCTCTATTTTGCTTTATTTTCATCCAACTATCACAAAATTCTAACATGTTCTCTACACTACTTTTTTTTTAATTTATATCAATTAGTCACTTTTACACTAACACTGTTAAATAATTTAAACGAAAGGATGATTTTACCTCTAAATACATTAAAAAATTATAATTATAAAAATACCCCTAAATTTAATAAAAAAATAAATCCCAAAATTAGAATTTTTATTTTTAATAAAAATTATTTTAATAAAAAATTATAATTGTAAAAATAACTACAAAATTTTGGGATTTAATAAGAATCCCCTAAATTAATGAAATTTTGTGATTTATTTTTTAATAAATAAATTCATTTATTTTAATAAAATTTTGTAAAATTATAATTTTTAATAAATAAATTCAGTTATTTTTATTAAAATTTTAAAAAATTATAATTTTTAATAAAAATAATTATTAAATTTGACAAAATCTAAATTTAATAAAAACTAACTGAGCACCTCCATTTGGGATTTATTTTTATTAAATTTAGGAGTATTTTTATAATTATAATTTTTTATTTTTCAAAGTTTTATAAAATAAAATAGTCTTTTAATTTATATATGGGTAAAATTATCTTTTCGTTTAAATTATGTAACAGTATTATTGCAAAAATGGCTAATTGAAACAAATTTTAAAAAATGTTGTAGAGAACATGTTAGAATTTCGTGGTGGTTAGATGAATATAAAATAAAAAAGAGGTAGTGCAGTGATAATTTCTCTAAAATAAATTACAAAAATTTAGAATAATTTATTTTTCTTTTCTTATTTCTTACTGTTAAGAATTTTCATACCTAGGATTGTTTCAAATTACAATTTAAAACATGTGTAATTTAACTTAATGATTAACATTAAAAAATATAGCAGTCAAAAAACTTTTTAATTTATTTGTAAGATAACAACAAGATTATAAAAAAAAGAGCATAATATTAGATGGAGTTTTAACAATAAAAATTAAGTTAAAAAATAAAAGAGTGTATTTTAAAAAAATAACGCTTTTGGAATTAAAAAAAATTAACTAAAAAACGAGTTTTATGGGGAGATATTGTTACACCGGCCGAATGTAATAAGCCGACGATGGAGCTTCAGCCATGTTTCTGAAAGCCCAAAGAGCAGTGAAATTAGACGTTCAAGAAAATGCTATTTTCACGCAATGCAAAATAAGATATTCGAATTAACCAACGAAGTAATCGTTTCTCGTTCGTCCACATATGCCAGCATCTCCAAATGGATTCCTAAGCCAGGGTCACCTTGCATGAGTCATGACAGCCAATAACTCCGGGTGAAATGCATCAGCCATCAAGCTTGACGGATTAAAAAATTCATATTCCTGTCGTAGCATTTTATGGAAGTTATTGTTGAACCTTGAGGAACAGAGAGTAGAATGGGAAGCCTAAAATGGCACGCAGGGGCCACGGGTTTTGCTGGGAGGGCCCATGGGCCTATATTTCTGTTAAATAACTGAGTGCAACTATTAGCACCTCCTTCCATTGTGTTTCAGACCCCAATGTCGGCGTGGTTCTCACAAACGGTCTTAAAAAAAGAAAAATTGTTTTTCTCTGTCATTCTCTCATCCAAATCCAAGTAAAATGAGTAAATTTTTCAAGGAGAAAAATAAATTGAGCAATGGTTATTCATGATGCTCAAAGATTCATGCTCAATCAAAAAGACGAAAAGTTAAAAAAAAAAAAAATCTCATCCCATGAACTGAGTGTGGAATTTTTGGGTTGCTTGCTCTTATTGTTTAATTTCTTTAAATATATTTGCTTATTGATGGGCATAAAAATAAATTTAATTAGCTAGAAGCTCGTCCTGTAAATTCAACGCTGGAATGTAATCATCGAATAATAAAGTGTCTGAAGTGTTAAGTGTTAGGATTATGTGCTCTTTAAAATTTATTTATTTATTTATTTTCTTATTAATAAAATATTTGAGATATTTTTCAAAAATCTTAATTGCATAAATATTTTGAATAAGGTCCGTTTAATCATATTATATGTATTTATGTGATCATCATATGAATTCACAAAAGACATAAATATAAGTTATCTTATGATTAAATAAATTAAGTTTGCAGTTGATAAATAGAGTTGGACGCTTTATTTATGTTTAGATTGGAGTAAATTCATTGAATGATTTATCTTAATTATGTGTGAATTTACTGATATAGTTTGACTACATTGAACTGGATCACAATGAGATTTGATTAACCTTAAATTGACTGTCAGACTTATTAAATCTCATAGGCATTGATTTTATTACAATATCAATCTTGAGTTAATTATAGTTTCATGTTTGTAATTGTCATTTCATTTGAATTACTAATGGGTGCGACATACATTTGTAGTCAAAATTACTTGGTATCTTGGTGGAAACAATTATAAGCAGTGAGATTGTAGATTAAAAATATAGAATTTGTACAACACATCTCTTGACGGGTTTTCGGTACTTGGTCATAGAATTCTCTGGCCATAGTGTGTCAACATAATCAATATGTTGAAAATGATCATTAGAGAAAATCAGTAAGTGTCAAGGAACAAGATGTAATTAAATTGATTGGATAGTTGAGATATCAATTTAATTAACGATGTGATACAAATGATTATTCAATAAAGAAATCAATGTGGTACGGATCGAATTATTATTCGAGAATACTATTCTAGATAGCATATAAGTATGGAGGTCAGTTCCAAATTTTTAGTGGAGTAAATTTAGAATTAAATAATTAAGCGAGTTTAATTACAAGCCTAATTATTGTAGCCACTATTGCATGTGCCCATATGATCCCGTGTTAGCTCATTTAATTAACTGCACCACTACTGGATTAATAAGTAAGATAACTAGTTATTTGGGTTAAAAGTCTGATTATATTATTTAGTGGGAGGCTCCATTTAATATGCTTGCGTGTAAAGGGTTTTGTGTTATTTTACAAGATGGGCCTTTATAATAAGAACAAGTAACGTCATTTTTGGTTTTATTTTTTAATTTAAATCCAATTTGATTTAATAGAATTAAAAAAAAGAATATTAATATGAAGTTTAGGGTTTCCACTAAATAGAGATATAAAAATATTTTTTTCTCTACAAAAGAGACATACGAGCTATAATATACAGATCAGAGAAAAAAAGTTTTTCTATCTAATTTTGAGAGAAATATTTTCTATTACTACTTGCTTTTAGTAGTGATAAAGGTGTCCACATGTCAAGAGTAGATCAAACTTGAGTCATAACCTGAAAGATTGTTGGTGAAGGGTCGTGATCTAATAAGATTGGTGGCGATAGATCGTAATTTGGGAGCCTAAATTACTTCTATGAAATAGTAAATGTATGATTTCTATATTATAGTACTTTTATATGTTGTATGAGAATCGCGATCCAAATATTTCCTCTACAAAATATCTTTAAACCAACCAAAAGAAACAATGACGAAACATGTTAATGACAAAGAACCTCATGCACAATTACAAGAATCTTGTACTTTGCCAAATCGCCTTTTAATGTCACAACTTTGGTTGTTGATAAGTTTATTAACTAATGTTTGAGAGGCAAACGTTAATGCAGTGCACAAACTAGAGGTTACCTAGGGTTTGTGTGACGTGCCTAAATGGCACATTATGGTGCATTATAATGTATTAGAATGAGTTTTTAATGGCCAAACACATCTTTGGTATTAAATTAATATCAACAATATTTTAATACTCTATGATTCTATGTTCTAAACACAGCCTTATAGTACAAACTCGTTTTTTTCTTTTTTGCTATTCACGAAAAATTTAGTTAAGAACATTCACACCAGTGATTGGATTTCATCATCAATTACTACACTATATGTAAAAAATCTCTTACGTATTTATTAATTCGGACTTTAAATTTAAACTAAAAGTAAGTAGAAATTGTCTTATATATGTTAGGCTTATGAGCTTATGGGACCTTGCTAGTCAATATCTTGAAATAATACTCCACCCAAAGGTGCCTACCTAATGCCAATGTACTGTCGCTGTCTCTGGTGTATTCATCATGAAGAAACATGGCGTTTGTAATTGATTCTAGATGAAAGAAAAATTAAAGAAAATAGAAAGCCTAGCTAGTGATTGAATGTACATTGGAGAATTTGTTGTCGCAGGCAAAATCTTTTAACTACTTTCCTTAAGCGCACTTTTGACAATTATAATTTAGTAAGCTCTTTTCATTGTCATCTACACAAAAAATCATCGTCATAAATGGTACTAGATTTCAATGCAAAGATTCATTTATTTCTCATTTTGATCTTGTCTTAGAAAATTTTGATCACCTCAACTTTAGATTCATTATATTTCTCTTTGAGATCTTCTCTTAGAAAATATTGATTCTCTCACCATTTTTTAATTGAATATTGTTTTCAATACAATCACAGTCAATTACAATAGAAGTCTGCTAAAATGGACAATCGATTCGGAGGCTTATTGAAATGTATAATCAACTCATGAACCTAACATATAAAAGTCCACTATGAATGAAACTAATTAATTGAAGCCTAGTATAATAATAAATTTGCATAGTCATTAGGAAGACTCGAATTCTCTACGTTAGAGTTAAGGAAGGAGGATTTGTCGACTAACCCATTCAAGAGGTTATTCACATTTCTCTTGCCATTTTAAACATTCTTGTGGAATTTGTTATTTAACATACGTCCATGTTCATGTGAATTAGTCTTATGCTGTAGGTTTTAGAATTGATTGTATTTTGAATAAGACAGCAAATCTTTTATATTTGTACGTTGAATAATCTCACCAAAAAAATTTTAAATTTAGACCAATTTGATTTAATTTCCAATCAAATTTTTTGCTTACGTTAGACCTTATCATTATTATTATTATTATTACAATATAGTTCTTATGCATTATTATTATAATATATATTCCTTGTCATTCTGTCTAACAAGTGGGTAGAAATGAATCTAACAACAAGAGGTGTGTTAATTACTTGTGCATCTTTTATATATATAGTCTTTTTTTAGTGAACGCAGACGCATAATAAAATATAAAAAATACGTATTTTAATTTATGGAGACTGTATTTTTTTCCTGGTATCCTCACTTTATTAAAATGATGGTGTCCTCACTAAAAAAAAAAAAATTATTATTATTATTATTATTATTATTATTATTATTATTAGGGTAAAAGCTCGTTTAATCCCTATATTTTGAGGTTAGTGTCCGTTTAGTCCTTATACTTTTAAAAATACCTCAAAACATCCCTATCATTAAATTATTGACATTCTTGCCATTACCTTTTGTTCATTTTGACTTATTTTTACAATATTACCCTATTAACAATAATGTTCCTTTTTTTAAACATTATTAAAAAGACAAATTAAATTACTAGTTTAACACCAAAAAATAAAATAAAAACAATGTATATATTAATTTTTATGGAACACTCTGGTGAGAAGTTAAAATATTAATTTTTTAAAAAAATTGATAACTTAATTTTTTACAAAATTAATTTTTTTTGACACACATGAGCTTCCACAAAAATTAATATATATCTTTTTTGTTTTTTATTTTATTTTTGGTTTTAATTTGATAATCCAATTTTTTTTATTAATATCTAAAAAAGAAACATTACTGTAAGAGTGTAAAATTGTAAAAGCATGCTAAAAAAAATAAAAAAATAATGGCACAAGTGTCAATATTTAATAGTAAGGACGTTTTGAGGTATTCTTAAAAATACATGGATTAAATGGGCACTAAGCTCATAATATAGGGACTAAACAAGATTTTACCCTTATTATTATTATTGTGTGTGTGTGTGTATAAACAAGTAAACGTTAACATCCTGCAAAAATCTTTACTCGAAAGGAAACAAATGGAAATAAAATGTGGTTTAATTAATGAGACATGGGTATGGATGGTTAGGAATTGCCTTTATCACTTAAATGTTGCCATAGGTATATATACATACAAAAACTTCAAATAAAGAAAAATATGGCCAACGTCTCCTAAATTTTCAATTAACACATGTAATGAATCCCAATATTGCTTGCGAATTCTTCTAAAATTCAAAAGAAAATCCTCAAGATCCTTTGATCAGTGCCGAATTCTTTTGAATTGCACGCGGTGAAGGGAAGATCCGGTAGGATTCCACTGATACATCTTAACCGATTTTCACAACTAGATCACAATCAAACGGTTCAAATACATTAAGTTAGGACATTGATCGGATACTGTATTGGATGGCTAGGATTCAAAATCATCATGCAAATGGATTACGATCCTCTTTTTGTTTCAGAGCTGTGATATTGAATACCCGAAATTTATTTCAATAATCCCTCCTTTTCAATTAACCTCATTTATTTTCAAAATTACAATTATTTATCATTGTTTTTTCACATCTCTTATAATCTCATTCCTTATAAAAAAGTATCAATATCTAGCATAATTTAGCTTAAACAAAAAACTGGCCTTTCTGAATTGTGGAGCTGCAAGTGCAATTAGCAGTAATGAAAGGAAAATGTGTAAAAAATCGACATAGTCAAATCTATCATATGTGATCTTCATTTGCTTCCTTGGGTTTCTCCTCCTCCTTTTTGACGGTAGCTGGTGTACCATCTCTGTCACCACTAGTGGCAACACCAGGACAACTACTACTGAAGTGCATCACCATATCCAATCATTCAGAATCAAAGAGCTCGGAGAACAAACCTGCAATTAAAGAGTCAATATTCACATTTGCAACCTTGATCAATATTCACATTAGTAGAGCTTATTGGGAAATGGGGGCTAATGAGATAACTGGCATAAGTCAAATATCAATACTCCTTATTTTATTCACTCTTAACTTTTCCTTGACTTTATAATGGAAAATATAAAATTAGACGGTCAATATTGAATTATACACTAATTAGTATTTTATTGATAATTAAATTTATATTTCAATACCTATTTTTTTGCTTTTCTCTCATCATGCTTTTGTCTCATCACAATTTTCTCTATCATTGCAATTTTCTCTCTTATTATAGAACTTCAGTCTTCTCTTTCGTTGTAATTTTTCTTTACTCATCTTTAATCAAGAATAAAAGGAGTTATTGTCTTTTTCACTACTTCAAAAATTGTGAAATATTAAATAAGAAATATACAATGGCTAATTTAGGGACCAAAGTCTTGTCTTCTTGACAAGTGTGTTTGTCTTGTCTTTTGACAAGTTGACTTTTGTTTTTCGTTTCTTAATCTTTTCTTAGTCGCTATATCGGTCTTCTACGAAGCGTTTGAATTTTGTCACAAAAATGGCTGGTACGAGCACAGACACCGAGGCTGACCTAAACAATTCTTATGCACGGTTTACTCTTGTTGAGGAGGAGGAAGGGGGGATTATTGTGGCGGGTGCAGAGGATGATGACAGTGAGGCACCTAAAATTGATTTTCGTTAACTGCCTTGTGGGTAGGTTTTTGACGGACAAAGTGATTAACTTTCCAGCTATGAAGAACACCATGGCATCATTATGGAGGCCTGGCAGAGGAGTTTGTATTAAAGATTTATCACCCACACTATTTCTCTTCTAATTTTTTCATGAAATTGACATCAAAAGAGTGATAGACTTGGGGCCGTGGATGTTTGATCAACATATTCTCATTGTTCAGTGCCTGGGGATTGATGAACAACCTCAAAATGTCCCCTTATTTCATACGTCTTTTTGGATCCAAATCTACAACTTCCTAACGGATTCCAATCAGAGAAGATCCTACAAAGTATTGGCAATTATGTGGGCAAGTTTGTGGAGTCGAACGAAAACAATCTTACAGGGATATGGAGGAACTATATGAGGATTCGAGTATCCATTCATGTTAGGCAACCTCTCAAGCGTAGGATGCAGCTCAAGAAAGCAGGTGGGGATTGGATGTGGGTGGATTTCAAATATGAAAGATTGACCATATTTTGCTTTATCTGTGGTCTTCTCGAGTATACAGAGAAGAATTGTCCATCTTTGTATGAGCAAACTACGGCTATTACAGCCAAGCCGTATGGCCATTGGATGAAGGCGCCTACAAAAAGAAACTTGATGAACTCCGACGACCGTTGGATGCGCTCAAATCCACCAGGGGAGGAGGAGATGAAACTTGGAAGTTGCACTAATTCCGTTGAGGCTATGGTAGTTGATTTGGAAGGTGCCGTGAAATCAGGCTTAAATGAGGGCAATAATAATAATAGGGGCAAATCTAATGGGATTGTGGATAATATAGCAGGATCTCTACAATGCTTAACAAATCGTGGTCAGCTGCTTGATAAAGGAAAGGATGTGGTAGTATCTCCTAAAGTTCCGGGTCAATTGCAGGAATATACTGAAGAGTTTAATTCGGGTATTATTATTATAGATGCTAAAAGGAGAAGGGCTCACAGTGCAGTGCAGTGCAGCATGAGTTGAGCTGTGATGAGGCTAAAAACACCCAAGTGATGGATAATGTGGTTGAGTCAAAAAACGGATTAGTGGTGGGTCATGTTTCACAGGCCCACCGAGAGCAATGAGTTGCATAAGTTGGAACTGCCGTGGGTTGGACCACCCACGGACAGTTCAGGTGTTGATGGACTTGGTCAGAAATAAAAAGCCGGATTTTCTCTTTTTAATGGAAACTTTATGTAGTCGAGAAAAATTAGAGAGTTTGAAGCTTAAGTTGGGTTATGCTAATTTGTTTACAGTAAATAAAGTGGGCCGAAGTGGTGGGCTTGCCCTTTACTGGAAATCAGCTTACAAAGTTCAGCTGCTTAAATTTGGGCGTAATTTCATTGACGTTCAAGTTGAAAATGCAGAAGTTGGAAAATGGCGATATACTGGGTTCTATGGCTTCCCTGAGACGAGTAAAAGGCGTGATTCGTGGGAGCTACTTCGTTCCTTATCCTCAGTTTCCTCTTTACCTTGGATCTGCATCGGTGATTTCAAAGATCTTTTGCATATAAGTGAAAAACGGGGCAGGTGTGAGCATCCAAATTGGAAGCTTAATGGGTTTCGAGTGGCTGTTTCGGACTCTGGATTGGTCGATTTAGGCATGGACGACTATCAATACACATGGGAGAGGTTTCGGGGCACGGTTGACTAGGTGGAGGAGAGTTTGGACAGAGCTTTGGCTTTCAGCGGTTGGATTTCCCTTTTCCCGAGAGCTAGAGTGCTGTGCTTGGAGGCTATGTGTTCCCATCACTTGCCAATTTTTCTGGACCCATTCCCGCAAACTCATTATCCTAGGATTAAATGGTTCATATTTGAGAATGTTTGGCTTCGTGAGCAGGATTGTGTGGAGGTTGTTACAAAGAGTTGGGACTTATCAGCTGGTCTTTCAATTCAATCTAAACTTTCTCTTTGTGGGGCTGAGCTTATGCGTTGGGGTGGTCACCTTTCTTGTGATTTTATTAAGCAGCTGGCATCTTGCAAGCAAAAAAATGGGGTCTCTTCAGGGGTGCCGATATTCAACGAGTTTGGCTGAATTTGTGTAAACACGAAAGCATTATAATGAATTGTTGCACAACCATGAGGTGTTTTGGAAACAAAGGTCGAAGTTGTTATGGTTGAAGGAGGGGGCCATGAACTCTCGGTATTTCCATTCCACTGCTTCTACGAGGAAAAGAAAGAACACGATTGGGCGATTATGGAACAATTCTAGTCAGTGGTGCACTAATTCGACTGAGGTAAATTCTTTAATTATGAAGTATTTCTCAAATTTGTACCACTCAGAAGGAAGTGCTAGTGAGGATATTTTGTCCTGTATTGCAATGAAGATTACAACGGAACAGAACCAGAATTTATTGGAGCCTTTCACGGCTATTGATGTTTGTGATGCACTCTTTAGCATGCACCCTGATAAGTCCCCAGGGCCGGATGGAATGAACCCTGCCTTCTATAAGACGTTTTGGCACATTGTTGGAGGTAACGTGACTGCTGCGTGCTTGAGCTTCATTGATACATGTGAGTTCCCTGTGCGATTAAATGCTACTGCCATAGTGTTAATTCCAAAAAAATCTCAGCCTGAGTATTTAACAGATTTACGACCAATAGCTTTGTGTAATATTCTTTATAAGATTGTGGCTAAGATGTTAGCTAATCGCATGAAGAGTGTTCTTAGCTCGATTATTTCAGAAAATCAAAGTGCTTTTGTGCCTGGGAGGGCCATTACTAATAATATCCTAACCTCGGCAGAGATTATGCATTATTTAAAGCGGGAGAGGCAAGGGAAGACAGGGACTGCACTTTAAAAATTGACATGTTTAAGGCGTATGATAGGATGGAGTGGGGTTATTTAAAGACTATGATGTTGAAGTTGGGATTTGCTGAGAGATGGGTTAAGTTAATCATTTTGTGTGTTTCTACTGTCACTTATAAGGTTCTCCGAGGCAATGAGGAAGTGGGGCCTATCGTCCCTAGTAGAGGTTTGAGGCAGGGAGATCCTTTGTCTCTATATTTGTTCATCATTTGTACGGAAGGGTTGAGTTTATTACTTCGAAAGCACGAGAGGGCAGGTTTGATGCATGGAGTTCGGGTGGCTAGGGGAGCTTCGATAGTGACTCATCTCTTTTTTGCGGATGACTGTTTTCTTTTCTTTAAGGCAAATGCACAAGAGGCTCGGATCATAAAACAGTCATTGGCTATCTATGGGGCAGCCTCGGGTCAAGTGGTGAATTACAATAAATCATCGATATCCTTTAGTGCTAATGTTAGTGCTGCCGCGACTCAGCAAGTGTGCGACATTCTGGAGGTAGCAGTTACTAGCAACCATGGATCCTATCTTGGCCTGCCATCTTCTATTGGTCGAAACAAGAATGAGGCTTTTCAATTTATTCGTGACAAGGTTTGGCGACGTCTCCAAGGCTGGAATAAGAAGCTGTTATCTAGAGCGGGAAAAGAAATTCTATTGAAAACAGTTGCACAAGCAATGCCTAACTATGCAATGAATTTATATCTTTGTCCATTGGATATTTGTCGAGAGCTAGAGCGAATGATGAACTCATTCTGAACCATGGTTATGTTACTACTCCATTGCCTGATGTCATAGCAAATTCTCGAGTAAGCATCCTCATGATACCAGGGCAGCGCAACTGGGATTTGGATGTGCTGGCCGATATCTTTAATGACAGAGATCGAGCTCTTATTACCCAAATTCCTCTGAGTAGCAGAAGAGAGGAAGATGCTTGGTACTGGTCTACTGATGCTAGAGGGGAACGATTGGTTATGGGGCTGTAATTCGTAATTCTGAGGGTGAATTCATAGCTGCAAGGAGTAATTGGCTTATTGGCAGTTTTGGTGCTCGGGAGGCTGAAGCTATTGGCGTGCGAGAGATACTCAGTTGGCTCAAGGGGTTACCCTTCCTTCCTGTTATTATTGAAATAGATAGCTTACAAGTTTTCACTGCTTTAACTATGGCTAGTTTTAGTCCTAATGGTTTTAGTCTTATTATTGATGATTGTAGAGCATTAGCTCAATCTTTAGGAGATGTTACTTTCTCTTTTGTTAGAAGATCTGCGAACTCCGGCGGTCATTTTGTTGCTAGGGTGGGGGGTTCTTTGTCAGGTCCGGGAGAGTGGAGGCATGTTCCACCTCCTTGGTTGGTTTCCCAGTTATCGGTTTAATGAAGTTCTTGTTTCCCTAAAAAAAGAAAGAAATATTAGATTATAAGTTTACTATTATATTTTTACAAAACCAATTATTTTATTCTATTTTCATCAGTTGATCAGTTAGTTGACTAATAAAATATTAATTTTACCTTTGAAAGAATGTACACAAATACGGTATAAAATATTAAATTTATAGGCTTATAAGGATTATTTTTTGCTAGTTTGTATTTTAAAGGAAACATTACAAATTCCGCCTTAGATATAAGTTAGAAACACTTGTACCCAAATTTAAATGGGTTGTCATTCCTACTCACTTTAAATTTAAAAGCAATAGACTTAATCCCTTAAAACAATTTAAGTTATTTTTCAATGAAGTAGTCCTCAATATTGCCCCTAATCATCAATTAAGTTATTTTACAAACCGTAAACATCCATAAAAATGAAATATTATCTATGTATTGTGAAAATACTTTATTTAATATATTGAATTAATTACCTAATTTACATAATTTTTTATTTTTTATTTGAAATACAAGTATGCAACCCAAGAGGAGGGGTGAATTGGGATTCTAAAAAATTATTCAATTTATTAAAGAAAATCTTAATGCAATTATAAATTCAAAGCAATAACAATTAAGAGAATCACAATATAAAAAAGATAAGGGAAGAGGGATTCAAACACCGAGATTTTTACGTAGTTCGGCCAACCTCGCCTACTTCCACGCCTCCAAGCTTTCCGAGCTTGAGGATTCCACTAAGCAAGCCTCCAAGGCTTCAAATGCTTACACTTGACTTCCAAGGTGTCAATGAACCTTTACAACAAGAGATTATCCCCAATCTCTTAACCCAAGTGTATCCCAACACTTACAATCACTCAAAATAAAAGATTATAAATTGTTTTGCCTCTCACAATATATAAGATTACACAATGATGCTTAATATGTGAATAGATTAAGCAAGAATAGGTTCTAAGCTCTATGAAGATTGTATTCTCGAATATTAGCTCAAATGGTCGTGTTGTGATCAATCTTCTTTGAATTTGAATGAGCTTATTTATATTTGGAGCCGAAAATCTAGCCGTTACAAACTGTCGGACAGAAAACGGTTCGCCGTTAACCATAAACGGTTAACCGTTTAGGCTGGTCAAAGTTACCGTTGGGCCAGATTTCAAATAAACGGTTTGCCGTTTAGGTTTGCCCTTTCGCCGTTAACTTCCAGAGACCTGCAAGATGAGTATTTGTTATCCGTTTGTGCTAAACGGTTAAGGACTTGCGTGAAGTGGCTTCTCTGGATATTATCGGTTAACCGGTTGATATAAATGGTTCGCCGTTTGTCTCCAGTAACCTGCAAAACATTTTAGCCTTATCAGTTTTCGTTAATCGGTGCCAGAGGAGGACATCCTTCAATTCTGGAAATTATCGGTTAACCGTTTAAAGTAAATGGTTCACCGTTAAGTTCCAGTAGCCTTTCCATTCTTGGTGATTTCCGTTTTTCATAAACGGTTAGAGCTTTAGGCATTATGTCGCTCTCTGGTGTTAATCGGTTAACCGTTTAAAATAAACGGTTCACCGTTAAGTTCCAGTAACCTTCCCATCTTTTGTGTTTTCCGTTTTTCATAAACGGTTAGAGCTTTAGGCATTATGTCGCTCTCTGGTGTTAATCGGTTAACCGTTTAAAATAAACGGTTCACCGTTAAGTTCCAGTAACCTTCCCATCTTTTGTGTTTTCCGTTTTTCATAAACGGTTAGAGGTTTAGGAAATATGTAGCTCTCTGGCTGTTATCGGTTAACCGTTTAAATAAACGGTTCACCGTTTATAACCAGAATTGCATTTTAAACCAGTTTTTGCAGAGAATCTTTTTCTAATTTTAAAGTCCATCTTTTATGAAGCATGAATGGAATGATTACTAAGAAATAGCTCCAATACTTTTATCAAAAATCATTTAAAATTTGTTATCATCAAAATCAATATTATTAACATATTTATGTTAACAATCTCCCCCTTTTTGATGATGACAAATTCTAATCAAAGTTTAGCTCCCCCTTAATATGTGCTCCCCCTAAATGTATGGCCAAATTGAGAAATGTGAATAAAAGGATTTTTGCTTTAAATCGCCCCATTTTAAATCCATCTTAAAAAAAATATCTCCCCATTTAAAAACTATCTTAAAAACCATAATTATCTCCCCCTTCATCATAAAAAAGAAAAGAGGAAATAAGAAATACGCAAATCCATGAAAGAAGTTGCCCGGCTGTGGCGAGCGAAAATTTTGGCAGAGTTTCCCCTTAAAAAAGATCAAAACCAATTATACAAAATGAGATAGAACACTTCCAAAGATATATGAACATCAACTTCTTCTTTCAACAAGCCAACAACTCCATAAACACATCAAAAGAACACTTCAAGAACCACAAAACATACCAACACTCCAATATCCACAAATAAACCACATTTACAATATCCAACCAATTAGGCAATCACAAAGCATTAATAATCTAATCATCAAGAACATCACACACATATGCATCAAAATCAAAAATAATAATAAAAATGCTAGCAACCAAAATGTAAAATGTATGTGCGAAGACAAAGCTCAGAAACTACGGAGGCGGAGAAGATGTGCTCCCCGGATCATAGTCGAAATAACCGAGAATAGTGCGCTGTCCAGCGATAAGCTCCATCTGCTGATCAAGACTCTGCCGCTGGAATATCTGAAAGTCAGAACGCAGCTGCTGGTGGTCACGGGAAAGGGTGGTCACGGGAAAGGGTGTCCAACCGATCAAGAATCAGCTGCTGGCGCTCCGAGATCCGCTGAACATCAGTGATCAGCTGCTGCATGGCATCTGAAGCAGGAGGCTGAACTGAAGTTGGAGGTGGCATAGAGGCAGATGGCTGTACGGGAACAGCAGAAGGCTCAGGAGCAGGAGGCGGCTCGGAAGTGGAGGGAATGTCAGCATCCATCGTATGCTCCTCAGAGTTTGAGTCAGCTGGAGGCTGAGGAACAAAACGGTGACGCGGAGGATGAGGATGAGCGCCTAGTCTAAAATCAGGAAGCTGATCGGGACGATAGACATCATTGAGCATCCGATCGTCCTCTGGAGCAATCAAGGTATCCCGGTTTTTGGAGTTGCTTGTCTTTATCCACACTCCATTCTTTCTAGAGAATCCGATACTGGTTATTGCCTCGGAACCAATCCGTCGAGTCTCCATATGTCCAGTATCAAGAAGTGGCACCTCAAAGCGTCGCAGTATTTTAGTGATGATACTGCCGTAGGGAAGCAAGCGGTGGTTGACCACTGGAGTACTCAGCATATGTCGCACAATAATATACCCGAGGTTAATGGGACGGTCTGTAAGAAGGCCATCCAATAAGGCGACGTCTAACCTCGTAACCTCATCCGAGTGACCCTTCCTAGGAGTCACTATGTGCTGTAGAATAGAGTGAAGAATACGAACTTGGAGCGGTAAAAGTTGAGACCGAAATGGAAGCTTACAGATATCATCCGATAAGTCTCGACGACGACATATATTACGGACGCCGTGAGTATGAGAAAAAGTATCAAAGGAGAGGGTTTTCCTAGAGGTGTAGATGTCAATCCCCTCACAAGAGATACCTAGAAAGTCAGCTAAGTCCGCATCATCAAATTCTATGGGTACACGGCCGACTTGAGTGACTATCCTATTTGGACGAGTATTGGAGATTTCCATGTTCGAATAAAAGACTCGCACTAAGTTTGGATAAACTCGGTCATCAAAATCAATGCCAGACTCCCAAGGCCGAAGCATATCCCGAATACTTCTACCACATACAACCAAATTATGGAAATCATCAATGTCAACAAAGAAGGAGTCAAGTACCTTTCGACCATTGAAGCGTTCTTCAAATCGCTTGGCCAAGGAAGGAGTGGGGAAGTGAATCCTTGCAAATTCCGAGACGTCCCGAGGTGGTATGGGATTCCTTGGAGGCACAGATTTACGTCTGAGATTTCTCCGAGGAGGTTCAGCCATGGAAACACGTAATGAGGAGTAGAAGATGTGAGTAGGATGTTTAATTTGGTTGAAGAAAGGTGGAAATCGGATTAAGGACAAAGAAACCCGACCCGCGACAGTTAGGGTTTAGATTTGGGATTTTTTGAATTTTGGGTTTGATTTGAAGTTTTGAATTGGTAGAAATGTTCTAAAGGTGATAAGAAATGATTTTGAGGATTTGATTTGGCACGGAAATCAAGAAAAATGAGGATTTGAGGACAAAGAGACCTTCGGCTGCGCAACAATGGAGGAAACGGTGAGAGGGTAACTGGAGAAGGAGAAGAAAACCTTTAAACAGTTTATATACTTCGCGAAAACGGTTAACCGTTTATTGAAACGGTTAAAGGGTAACGTCCAGAGGCTGAAGAAAGGGAAACGGTGAAAGCCTAAGCGCTTAACGGCTAAGGAGTAACTGTTAGAAGACTCTCTGTTGAAAAACGGTTCACCGATTGTGGCAAACGGTGAAAGGGTAAACGGGCAGACACATAATCTCGTTTCTGGAATTAAACGGTGATCCGTTTATATGAAACGGCTAACCGTTTATTCAATCTGTAATTTCGCACATTTGATTTAATTTTTTGCCAGCAAATAATATATTCCAAGATCATTTAATTGATCTGAAATTATTTTATGAGCCAATTTAATGCATGATTCATGGACATGTTTTCAACCAATCAATTCATATAATCAAGAGTTATTAATGCAAATTCATCATTTTTCTACCAAGCTCAAGCATTTCATAAATAGTAATCAATCAATTCAGTACACTCAATAGCATGAATAGAGATGTTAATGCAAAAATTTCATCATCCCAAGTTCATGCCGAATTTTTGAAAATTGTTCTTCGCAAAGCGGTTTTGTGAAAATATCGGCAAGTTGTTTTTCCGTGGAAATAAACTCTAATGCAATATCTCCCTTTTGAACATGATCTCTCAAGAAATGATGTCTTATTTCTATATGCTTGGTTCGAGAATGTTGAATGGGATTCTTTGAAAGGTTTATAGCACTAGTATTATCACACTTAATAGGAATTTGTTCAAGATTAATGCCATAATCTCTAAGTGTTTGTTTCATCCAAAGTGCTTGTGCACAACAACTTCCGGCAGCTATATATTCAGCCTCGGTAGTTGAAAGTGCAACAGAATTTTGTTTCTTGCTAAACCATGAAACAAGAGAGTGTCCTAGAATATAGCAAGTTCCACTAGTGCTCTTCCTATCCACTTTATAACCAGCAAAATCCGCATCCGAAAAACATGTTAAATCTATATGAGTTCCCCTAGGATACCAAAGGCCAATATCTATGGTTCCACTCAAATAACGGAAAATTCTTTTAACAGCGAGCAAATGAGATTCCTTGGGACATGACTGAAATCTTGCACACAAACATACACTAAACATGATATCGGGTCTACTTGCAGTCAAATAGAGTAGGGATCCGATCATACCTCGATACATTTTGATATCCACTTCTTTACCTTTTTCATCTTTGTCCAGCTTGGTTGTTGTGCTCATTGGTGTATTCTTGGTCTTTGAATCATCAATGCCGAATCGTTTGAGTAGATCCTTTACGTACTTGGCTTGATTTATGAAAATTCCTTCCTCGCTTTGTTTGATTTGAAGTCCAAGGAAGTATTTCAACTCTCCCATCATACTCATCTCAAATTCTTTGCTCATACACAATGAAAATTCTTTACACAACAACTCATTAGTAGAACCAAAAATGATATCATCAACATAAATTTGAACAATAAGTATGTCTTGGTTCTTATGCTTAACAAAAAGAGTAGTATCCGCTTTACCCATAGAGAAGTCATTTTCTAGCAAGAAATTTTTAAGTCTATCATACCATGCTCTAGGTGCTTGTTTTAATCCATACAAGGCTTTGAGCAACTTATACACATGATTTGGAAATTTTTCATTTTCAAAACCAGGAGGTTGTTTCACATAAACTTCCTCCAAAATATATCCATTTAAGAAAGCACTCTTGACATCCATTTGATATAAAATAAAATCCTTATGACATGCATATGCTAACAACATCCTAATGGATTCTAACCTTGCTACAGGTGCAAAGGTTTCATCAAAATCAATTCCTTCCTCTTGGTTGTAACCTTGAGCCACTAATCTAGCTTTGTTTCTTACAACCACACCGGATTCATCCATCTTATTTCTAAACACCCATTTAGTACCTATTATAGATTGATGTTCAGGTTTAGGAACTAGTTCCCACACATTGTTTCTTTCAAATTGATTTAACTCCTCTTGCATTGCCATAATCCAAGATTCATCATTTTCTGCATCCTCAAAGGATTTTGGTTCAATTTGAGAGATGAATGCATTATGCTCACAAGTATTTCTAAGTGATGATCTAGTTGTTATACCTCGTGAGGGATCTCCTAAAATTACATCTTTAGGGTGAGAAGAGACATACCTCCACTCCTTGGGGAGTGTTTGAGAAGTACCTTCATTTTGCTCCACATTTGGTTCTTCATGATGTTCCTCTTGAATTCCATGTGGTGCATCCTCTTGATTGTCATTTGATGCTTCTTCTTCTTGTTCTTCTTCTCCTGCATCATCATCAACAACGACTTTCTTCGTAGAGGAGGGGTTAGACTCATCAAATGTGACATGCATAGATTCTTCCACAACTAAAGTTCTTTTGTTATAAACTCTATAAGCTTTGCTTGAATTTGAATAACCAAGAAAAATACCAACATCGGATTTTGAATCAAATTTACCAAGATTGTCTTTTGTGTTCAAAACAAAACATTTGCATCAAAAAACTTTAAAATAGCCAATGTTGGGTTTTCTATCTTTCCAAAGCTCATATGGAGTTTTATTAAGATTAGGTCTAATCAACACCCGATTTAAAACATAACAAGCGGTGTTGACGGCTTCGGCCCAAAAATATTTTGGTAATGCATTTTCATTTAACATGGTCCTAGCCATTTCTTGAATAGACCTATTCTTTCTCTCAACAACTCCATTTTGTTGTGGAGTTCTAGGTGAAGAAAATTGATGCTCAATGCCTAGATTATTGCAAAAACTCTCAAATGCATGATTTTCAAATTCTCCTCCATGATCACTCCTAATGCATACAATACCATGCCCTTTTTCATTTTGTAATTTCTTACAAAGCACTTTAAATGCATCAAGAGCATCATCCTTATTGGCTAAGAATAATACCCATGTATATCTAGAATAATCATCCACTATCACAAAAGCATAATATTTGCCATTTAGACTTGCATATCTAGATGGCCCAAAAAGATCTATGTGAAGAAGTTCAAGTGGTTTTGAAGTAGAAATATGGTTTTTATTCTTGAAAAAAGTTTTAATTTGTTTTCCAAATTGACAAGCTTCACAAATCTTATCCTTTTGAAAACCAATTTTCGGAAGACCTTTAACTAAATCATCTTTCGAAATTTTTGAAATCAAATCCATACTTGCATGTCCTAACCTTCTATGCCACAACCAACAATCATCATGCAATGCCGAAAAACATTTATCAAGAGTAGATGCACATTCTATGTCAATGATATAAACATTACCACATCTATTTCCAACAAATAAGGTTTTGCCATCACATGAGTTCTCAATAACACAACTAAATTTATCAAAGATAACTTTATAACCTTTGTCACATAATTGACTAATGCTAATTAAGTTGTGTTTCAAGTTTTCAACCAAACATACATTCTCAATTAGAGTTGAAGAAACTTTACCAACATTTCCAATTCCAAGGATTTTTCCTTTTGAGTTGTCTCCAAAGGATACGTCTCCACCATTTTCAATTTTGGTAAAGCTTGAGAACCATGCATAGTTTCCGGTCATGTGCCTTGAACAACCGCTGTCCAAGTACCATTTATTCTTCTTCTTCTTCAAGCCCTACAAGAAAAAGTCTCAAGTTTTAGGTACCCAAAGCTTTTTGGGTCCTTGAGAGTTAGCAACGGTTCCTTTTGGAACCCAAATGCACTTGACACCATAATATGCATTCCTTTTCACGGGACATTTAAATTTCATGTGACCATTTTGATTACAATAATGACATACAATCTTATGATCATTTGTGGAGGTAGCTTTAACAAAATAATTCTTATAATACTTTTGCTTCAAATTTGGCTTATATCCAAGTCCTCCTTTATCAAAAACACATTTTTGTGAGTTAAGCATATTATCCAACATCTTTTGCCCATTTGTAAATTTCAAAACAATTTCATTTAATTCATTATTCTTTTTCTTGAGCAATTCGTTCTCATTTTTCAACTCATCTATGTGTGATTTCAAATGCTCATGTAAGATGCTAGGTTTCTCATTTGATAATGCAATTTCATCATGCAATGTTTTGTTTCCTACTTCTAGGCATACAATTCTTGCATTTAGAGATTCATTTTCATTTTTAAGCTTTGCCATTTCCTTTTTAAGACATACATTCTTTTTACCAATTTTCATTAACTCATTATGCAAATCTTGAAAAACATCATATAATTCATCATAGGTAGGATCACTTACCTCATTGAGATCATCATCTCCTCCTATTGCCATGAGTGCTAGGTTTGATACTTCTTGCGATCCTTCTTCATCATTTGATTCTTCCTCACTATCATCCCAAGTTGCAACCATTGCTTTCTTCTTGAGTTTGTTGATAAGTGGGCACTCCGATCTTATATGTCCAGGCTTCTTGCATTCATAGCAAGTGATTGCCTCCTTCTTCTCCCTATAGTTCTTGAAGTTTCTGAAATTTCTTCGCTTTCCGGTTTTCTTGAAGAATTTTCTGAACCTCCTTGCTAGCATGGCTAGTTCTTCATCATCCGGTTCACTCTCCTCATCACTCTCATATTTTGAAGCTTTGAGAGCAATGCTTTTCTTCTTCTCCTCATGTCCTCTTTCTGCAGCTAAATCCTCTTCATACGAAATAAGAGAACCAATTAAATCATCAAGAGGTAAAGTATTTAAATCTTTGGCCTCTTCAATAGCGGTTCTTTTAGGTCTCCATTCTTTTGGAAGAGACCTAATGATTTTCTTAACTTTCTCACTATTTGAGAAGGTTTTCCTTAAGGCACCTAGGGTGTTCACTATGTCCGTGAATCTAGTATACATAGAATACACATTTTCATTTTGTTCCATTTGGAACAACTCATATTGACGAGTGTATCTACTGATTTTAGACTCTTTCACTTGATTTGTCCCTTCATAGACAACTTCAAGTTTGTTCCATATCTCTTGTGCACTTTCACAACTAGATACTCTATGGAATTCTTTCTTATCAAGGGCACAAAACAAAGCATT
Source organism: Citrus x changshan-huyou (assembly GCA_039657385.1). Lineage (NCBI taxonomy): Eukaryota > Viridiplantae > Streptophyta > Magnoliopsida > Sapindales > Rutaceae > Citrus > Citrus x changshan-huyou. The sequence continues at coordinate 11,332,640 of CM077550.1, forward strand.
CATAGCCTTGGAGTTTAAAGACATCTTTCTCTTTTCTAACTCACTCCATTGACTCGATGGTTTAGGAATATCATCTCCTACTTCATCTTTGAACGTAGGCATGAATGGACCATCACAAACAACTTCCCAAATTTCATAATCTAAGGCTTGCAAATAAATTCTCATTCTAGTTTTCCAATAAGCATAGTCATTACCATCGAAAAATGGTGGTCTAGTTGTGGATTGCCCTTCTCTAAAGGTTGAGTCATTTAGGGTTGCCATGGATCTTTTACTCTAGACGATTAAGTCTTAACAAGAGAACGAGGCTCTGATACCAATTGAAATACAAGTATGCAACCCAAGAGGGGGGGTGAATTGGGATTCTAAAAAATTATTCAATTTATTAAAGAAAATCTTAATGCAATTATAAATCAAATTCAAAGCAATAACAATTAAGAGAATCACAATATAAAAAAGATAAGGGAAGAGGGATTCAAACACCGAGATTTTTACGTGGTTCGGCCAACCTCGCCTACGTCCACGCCTCCAAGCTTTCCGGGCTTGAGGATTCCACTAAGCAAGCCTCCAAGGCTTCAAATGCTTACACTTGACTTCCAAGGTGTCAATGAACCTTTACAACAAGAGATTATCCCCAATCTCTTAACCCAAGTGTATCCCAACACTTACAATCACTCAAAATAAAAGATTATAAATTGTTTTGCCTCTCACAATATATAAGATTACACAATGATGCTTAATATGTGAATAGATGAAGCAAGAATAGGTTCTAAGCTCTATGAAGATTGTATTCTCGAATATTAGCTCAAATGGTCGTGTTGTGATCAATCTTCTTTGAATTTGAATGAGCTTATTTATATTTGGAGCCGAAAATCTAGCCGTTACAAACTGTCGGACAGAAAACGATTCGCCGTTAACCATAAACGGTTAACCGTTTAGGCTGGTCAAAGTTACCATTGGGCCAGATTTCAAATAAACGGTTTGCCGTTTAGGTTTGCCCTTTCGCTGTTAACTTCCAGAGACCTGCAAGATGAGTATTTGTTATCCGTTTGTGCTAAACGGTTAAGGACTTGCGTGAAGTGGCTTCTCTGGATATTATCGGTTAACCGGTTGATATAAACGGTTCGCCGTTTGTCTCCAGTAACCTGCAAAACATTTTAGCCTTATCAGTTTTCGTTAATCGGTGCCAGAGGAGGACATCCTTCAATTCTGGACATTATCGGTTAACCGTTTAAAGTAAACGGTTCACCGTTAAGTTCCAGTAGCCTTTCCATTCTTGGTGATTTCCGTTTTTCATAAACGGTTAGAGCTTTAGGCATTATGTCGCTCTCTGGTGTTAATCGGTTAACCGTTTAAAATAAACGGTTCACCGTTAAGTTCCAGTAACCTTCCCATCTTTTGTGTTTTCCGTTTTTCATAAACGGTTAGAGCTTTAGGCATTATGTCGCTCTCTGGTGTTAATCGGTTAACCGTTTAAAATAAACGGTTCACCGTTAAGTTCCAGTAACCTTCCCCATCTTTTGTGTTTTCCGTTTTTCATAAACGGTTAGAGGTTTAGGAAATATGTAGCTCTCTGGCTGTTATCGGTTCACCGTTTAAATAAACGGTTCACCGTTTATAACCAGAATTGCATTTTAAACCAGTTTTTGCAGAGAATCTTTTTCTAATTTTAAAGTCCATCTTTTATGAAGCATGAATGGAATGATTACTAAGAAATAGCTCCAATACTTTTATCAAAAATCATTTAAAATTTGTTATCATCAAAATCAATATTATTAACATATTTATGTTAACATTATTTTCATATTTTCTTGGCTTAAAAATTGAAAAATGTAAACAAATTGGGCATATAGTATTTGAAGCTTTGATGAAGCTTATTTTATGTGTTATCAATGAGAGAATATTTTATCATATGCGAGGAATAAAATTAATATATAATCCATGATGTGATCAAGGTGGAATATAAAAAAATTATCTTTTTTTTGGAAAAAATAAAAAAAATGCCAATTTTTTTAAAAAAGCTAGGTAATTAACTTATCAAGAACAATATTGTCATATCACACACAAAAAATATTTCATTTTGATGGATATTTACGGGTTGTAAAATAACTTAAATCGATTAGGGACAATATCGATATTTTAATTGTAAAAGTACTTAAATTGTTAATGTAAGAGGGTTAACTATAGCATTTTTTAAGTTAAAGGAGGCAGGTTTCATAGCCCATTTAAGTTTGAGTGTAAGTGTTTCTAACTTATATTTGAGGGATGAATTTATAGTTTTCTTAGATATTGAATTTGTAATATTTAATACTTTGCATTTTTTTGACAAAAAATTTTGTTTAAAGGATAAAATTGATTTTTTATTAGTAAACTGACTAGTCAACTAATAGTACTAATAGAATTTTGATTTTTTTCAAACTTTTGAAATTAAAATCACAGTATGATATGGAGAAAGCATCCCACATTGAAAAAGTAAAGTTAGTATTGTTATAAAAAATTATAAAAAATCCAAAAGCCGACCGAAAAAAAAAAAAAGAAATGTCCAATAAAAACTTTTTGCATGAAATGAGTTAAGTCCATTCTCCAAAAGAATGACCTAGGTACTTAGAAAGAATTTTATGTAAATCACCTAAGCACAAAAATCGACAAAACACCTAAGGGCGTTATTACACAATAATGATTTAGGTTTATTATCTACAAAATGACTTATGTACTTAGAAAGCATTCTTTGTAGATTGGATAAAGGGAATAATCTACAAAAAAGAATAAATGTATCATTATTGTAGAGAATAGATCTAGATACATAGAAAGTACTTCATGTAAACAACCTATCAAACATACATTCTCCAGAAAAAGCCTATGAGCCATTAAACATTCTATGGAATGTGCCTATGAGTAAACAAGTGTGCTATAGAATGAGCCTACAGGGCAATAAAAATTCTATGGAATGAGCTTACAGGCCAAAAATATATTCTACAAACTGCACTTATAGGGTAAACATTCATTTCACACAATGAGCCAATGATCTAACATATATTCTACAGAATGAGCCTACAGGCCAATAAACATTCTGTAAAATGTGCCTACATGCCAAAAAATATTCTATGGAATAAGTCTGTAGACCAATAAATATTCTATAGGGAAAAAATACATTCTATAGAATGCGCCTACAAGACAAATATACATTTTATAAAATAAGTCTACGCGGAAACAAACATTCTGCGAAATGAGTCTGTAGGCAAACAAACATTTTACATGATGTGCTTATAGGTAAAATTTTACAAATACGACTACGAGCAAATTTTGTTCGAAAAATGCCATAGGTCCATTCTCCAAAAGATTGGATTAAGACCAATTACTTAGAAAATATTCTAAGTTTCTACAAGCAAAGACTTTGCAAAAATTCAATAATGAGTGATATGACGGGGTAGGCAGAACTGAACTGAACCTGTCAAAAATCTGGTTTAATTCGGCTTTTCCGTTTCACTTCAATATTTTCTAATTAAAATATTGAATGAATTAATTAGAAGCTGAACCGATTGATTTGCCTCAGTTTTTGGTTCAAAATTTTAAAACCGTTACCAGGAAAAATCTAAAGAAAAATTTGTAATTTTCACATAATACATACATACACATATAGTTGCCAAGGCTAGTTTTCTACTAAATATTCAAAAGTTAAACCTAAGTTGAAGTTGTTGCCGCTGCCGACTACAAAACTGGTAAAATAAAAATCGTTTCGACAATAACTATCTTTGCTTCCTTCTAGGTTAATGAATTGTTGTCGTTGCCAACTGAATCAAGATCTACCAGACATTGCTCCTAAGGAAAATCAACATAACGATCAACTATAGATCTACATAAACAACTATAGATTTACAAAAGTGACTTAGGTACTTGGAAACATTTCTAAGTAAAATGCGCAAATGGCGTGTCTACAAAACTCTAAGGGCTTAAATCTATGAAAATAGACATACATCAATTGCAAATGGCAAGTCTTTGATAAAGTGTCAATGGCATAATTCTACAATGATTGACCTAGGTGCTAAGAAAATACTTCTAAGTGAAGTACCCAAAGGGCGAGTTTTCTAAAAAGCACTTAAGGTATAACTCTGCAAAGAATAACTCAGGTTCATTCTTTGCAAAGAAAAACCTAACTACTTAGAGTATGCTTTTAAGTGAGATGCCTAAAAGATGAGTTTTTAACAAAGCACCAAAGACATAAGTTACAAAGAATTACCTAAGCCTATTTTTTACAAAGAATAACCTAAGTACTTAGAAAGTACTTTTAAGCAAAATATTTAAAGGGTGAGACTTCGACAAACCACTAAAGGTAATTTTATAAAGAATGACCTAGGTTTACTATACAAAGAATGGCCCAGGTATTTAGAAATCTTCTAAGTAAAAGTACCCGAAAAGCTAGTCTTTGACAAAATGCAAAGGGCATAATTCCACAAAAATTATCTAGGCTCATTTTTTAAAAGAGTGACCTAGGTACTTAAAAAATATTTTAAGTCAAACATCTAAAGGGAAATGATTGTCAAAGGCGCCGAAAGGCAGGTGCTTACTAAATTGCCTAAGGATAAATATTGACTAAAACACCTAAAGGAAAGTGAAAGTTAGAGTGCTTAAGGGTGGATGCTGACTAAAATGCATAATGGTGTATTTTGAATCAAATGACTAAGAGTGAATGTTGACTAGAGCGTGATGAGTGGATGTTGGCTAAAACACCTAAAGGCAATAGTTGACTAATGAGCTTAAAGGTATGTCGTGAGAGTACGCCTAAGGGAGTGTTTTGGCAAAACACATAATGCCATGTCTTGACAAAATGCCTTAGGACAATTATTGAACAGTTTCTTCAAGCTTATTCTTTACAGGAATAATTGATCAAGGGACAAATCCTTGCAAACTATGCTAAGGAAAAAATTCCCTAGGGTGTGTCTTTAAAACATTGGTTAAAAACGAGTATCGACAAAAATATTTCAAAATGCCTAAGGGCAATTTATCTACAAGGATTGCCTAGGGAACTTCCACTACTAGAAAAATGATTTTTACTGACACTTGGTTTGTGACACTTTATTAAAAAGTATCAGTATTTTTATACATATGGGCTATTTTCCGTGTTTAACACATAAGTATCACAAATTAATGATACTATGGTGTCTGAAATTTAGACATAAAAAATCTCTGACACTAAAGTATTAGTAATAAAAATAAAATAATTCTGATCATGTAACGGATGGAATTCGAATCGAGGACCTCGAACATCAGAGCATTTAAGTTTAAGAAAAAGACCATTGGGATTTTTTTTTTGTGACACTAAAGTATCAATAAAAGAAAATAAAATTTGAATCTCATTTCAAACTGACATTCGAACCCAAGACCTTTCAAAGCCAAAGCTTTTAAGTTTAAAATTAAAACCGTTGTGACTTTTTGTTAGTTTTGCTACTAAATCAGTAGAATATTATGTTTGTGATATGAAGAACTTGAAATGTATTGAGCGCACCTGAGTGAAAATTTTAGCGGGTTTTGACTGAAATTTTACAAATAAATAATATTTTTTTAATTAGAAATGATATCGTTTCACGTAGAAAAAATAAAGATAAGTAAAACGCATCGTTTTTCCTAACCTTAAGGCTAAAATCGAACTTAATTTTTTTTCTAAGTCATTCACTCATCATTCTTCACATCTCGGTTCTCCTTCTCTGTCAAAGCTAAGTAAACAAAATCCTAAAATCCTATCCCCCACTGTTGATACTGCACATTCTAATCAAACTTCACGTCAATCTCAACAAAGCCCGAAGCAGAGGAATTCTTTTCTATCACGATTTGGTTCTCTCTCTCTTCCCACTGCAATAATTTCATTTCTGAGGGTGCCATTTATTTATTTTTAATTATTATGTTTCCAATTTATAGTGTCTATTTTCCTCATGCATGTCGTTTTGTTGCGGTTTAACTATAGAATGGGTTTTAAAATTCTAAATTTTTTCTGTAATCTTGATTGTTTATAATTTGGAACTAGTGAAAACATAGCAGAGAGGTAAAGGCAATTGAAGTTGAGTTATTGTACCAGAAGTTTTAATTAAGAGTGGTTTTATAAGTGCCTGATTCAAATAAGTTTTCTTTCCTCTTTTTCTTTAGTTGCCATGTCGCTGGACTTGAATTTCATGTACACTTTAACTAGAATTGATGGATACAATGTCAATGCAGATTTCAGTTTTTCTCCTTTTCCCCATTTCTCGAAATTGCATTTAAAATTTTGCATGGTGCTTTCAATTTTGGGCCTAACTTGTTCCATTTAATTAGTCATTGATAAAGATACATATTCAATTTGGGTCAATTCATCAATTCTTTCCCTAAAATGCACTTGCGAGACTTGGTATAAATGCAATATCTCACATGCAAATCCTTCAACAACAACAAGCATTGTCCTTAATTTTTTTTAATGTGATTTCCCTTGAACAACTCTCTGACATAGTAATTAATAATATAATTAAATCTTCATTCATATGTTGATAGGTACAATAGCCTTGGCCATTTTAGTGTCACAAATACATGCAACTTGTTTGTTTTTTTTTTTTTACATGATCTTTAAAATAATAAACTTTTGAAAAGGACCTTTTGGTTGTTTGTATAGGAAACTTTTGTTTGCATTTTAACATTGAATTATTGACTTTCGACTAAAATGTTTAGTTTGTTATTACTTTTTCTTATATCTTACATATTTCAATTGAGTAGTTCTAATAAGTTGAATTAATATGTTCAGTTCAATCTTTGGCTTCTGAAGAATCACAAAGTTTACGATGTAACACCTGTCTTCATTTGGTAATTCTTTTAAATCACTCACTTTCTTTCAGTTTCTATTATCGTTGTGTTCTGAATTTTACTTGTACTGACATGTTTTAAATATTGACAAGCATGGTTTTAGTTTCATTTTTGTTGCATAGACTCTTATGGAATTAAATTGTTTGTTCTAACATATACTTTTGTTTGTTCTAATATGAAAATAAAATTTTGAAAAATGTGGATGTGGCATGTTTTGTTGGCTTGCTGAATGTGTACATGTATATTTTGCTGGTTTGGTGAATGTGTACATGTATGCTCTGTTGGCTTGTTGAATGTGTACAAGTATGCTCTGTTGGGTTGCTGAATGCTTACATATATGCTCTGTTGGGTTGCTAAATGCATACATGTATTTAAGTGACTCTAAATAATAGAACTTAGATTTATTTTACAATTTGTATTTTTAATTTAAACCTAAAAGTTTGAAGTTATTTGTGCAATTTAATTAAACTTGTTAAGCTAACAACATCTAACAAATGAACAGGTAATAATATATATTATGGACAAAACTTGGATATTTTGTGATAGATTGTCTGATGAGTATAATGATGGCGTTGATGATTTCTTGGAGTTTACCATTCTTAATTCTGAAAATAGAATGTCAATTAGATGTCCTTGTACCTCTTGTTGTAATATGGATTTTTTGACCCCCGAACAAGTGAGGCTACATCTATTTAAAAAACATTTTCTAGAAAAATATTTAGTTTGGAATTGACACGGTGAGGTGGACCTGAAACCTACCTCTGTAAAATACCAAGACCAACCACAAAATTAGCGTTTTAAATGTCCGGATTATAGTTAGGTAGATGACATGATTCATGATGCTTTTGAGCATTGCAATAAAGATCCTAGTTATTTTAAAGACATTCTTGAAGATGTTGAAAAGCCCCTATATCCAGGTTCAAAGCATTCAAAGTTATCGGATTTAATGAAACTGTACAATATAAAAGGACTTTATGGCTGGTCTGATAGTGGGTTTTTAGTTTTATTGGAAGTGTTAAATGAGATATTGCCAAATGATAATAGTTTGCGTAAGTCCATGTATGAGGCCAAAAAATAATGAAGCTATTAGGCTTAGATTATGAGAAAATACATGCATGTCAAAATGATTGCATTCTTTATAGGAATGAGTTTAAGAATCTTAGTGAATGCCCAAAGTGTGGAACATCTAGGTGGCAAATAAGAAAAGATGGATAAAAAAAATTAAAAAGGGGGTCCCTAAAAAGGTGTTATGGTATTTTTCTATAATTCATAGGTTCAAAAGAATGTTTCAATCACCACAAACTACTGAGAACTTAACATGGCATGAAAATAAAAGAATTAGAGATGGCAAGCTTCTCCACCCAGCAAATTCACCAGCTTGGCAGTTAATTGATAAGAAATGACCTGATTTTGCCCAAGAGCCGAGAAATCTTCAATTGGCTTTATCATCTGATGGGATTAACCCACATAACACACTTAGCACTACTTATAGTTCTTGGCCTATTACATTGATAACATTTAACCTTCCTCCATGGTTGTGTATGAAGAGGAAGTTTATGATGTTGTCTCTACTGATATCTAGCCCTAAACAGCCTGGAAATGACATAGATGTATACCTAGCACCATTAATTGGGGACTTAAAAATCCTATAGGATGTAGGCATCAATGTGTTTGATGCTTATAGGAAACAAACTTTTAATTTACGAGCTGTGTTGAAGTGGACGATTAGTGACTTTCCAGCTTATAGAAACCTGTCTGGGTGTACTGTTAAGGGGTACTATGGTTGTCCAATATATGGGATAAACACATATGCATGTCACTACCACATAGTAGGAAAATGTCATATATGGGCCATAGGCTGTTTATTGAAAAAAATCCTCTTAGGCCTTTGTCTGGTATAAAGATCTTAAACTTGGTGGTTGGCATTGACACCAAGTTTGGGAAAAAGGTCCAAAAAAAGAAAAAATTGTGTGAGGGTGAGGGTCACAATAAGGGTATAGATGCGAGTAATAATAAGGGTAAAGGTGAGGGTGAGGATTGAAAAAATTGATACAATAATATTTCTTGCTTTATTGAATTACATGGTAATTAGGATAATACATACAATGATGATAAGGAATTCCCATAATAGTTCTAAGGCTTGACATGAGTGAATTTCCTATTGAGTGTATTATAAAATATGGAAGGCTAGAGAGATTCTTGTCGCAATTATCAAGAAGTTATTGTCCTACTATCAATCAAATACTTGGCCGTTATAGATGATTCTGGAACTTGATATGTCGTTGGCTTGCACTTTCATTTCATAGGTTTTGAATGCTTGATTGTTGCTCAAATTCATCCTGTGTATGAATCTCATTAGCCCCCCTCAAATTAGGAACGGTCATGAGGTGAGTTCCGAGTTTGTGCCCAAATTTTAGGAAGAGTTTCTTAGATAGAGGCTTTGTAAAAATGTCAGCAATTTGAGATAGAGAAGGAGTGTATCTTGTGTCAAGCAATCCTTATGTGACCTTCTCACAATAAAATGGTAGTCAAGCTCGATGTGCTTGGTGTAGGAATGAAATACTGGATTTTTGGACATGTCTAGAGCACTCTTGTTGTCACATATAAGTGTTGGTGTTGCTACAAGCTTGATGCCAATGTCCTTCAATAAATATGTGAACCAGGTGAGTTCCACTGTTGTAGAAGCCATGCAACAATATTTAGCTTCGGCACTAGAACGAGCAACTGTGGCTTGCTTTTTTGAACTCCAGCTGATGCAGTTTGCGCCTAGGTAGATGCAGAATCTGCTTGTGCTTCGATGAGTGAGAGGACAACCAGCCCAATCCGAATATGAAAAACCATACAACTTTAGTGAGCTTTGTTTTAAATAACGGAGACCAATATTAAGAGTGCCTTTGAGATAGCCCAATATGCGTTTGACAGAACAAAGATCGGCTTTGGTTGGTTGTTGGAACTTTTGGCAGACACAATTCACTGCATGTGTAATATCGGGTCTAGTGAAAGTAAGGTATTGTAGACTTCCAACAATTCAACGATATTCCGTAGCATCAATAGGTTCATTATCATTGAATTTTGGTACTTTTTTCACGGTCATAGGAGTAGTAATAGAGGTGCTATCTTACATCTTAGTCTTAATGAGCAAATCCTTTAAAGTATTTTATTTCAATGTCTGAGAAATAAGTTAGCATACCCAAGTCTTTCAAAGCAAATTGTGAACTAAGTGTCCTAATAATATGTTGTATAAGGGTGTTATTATTTCTAGTGATTATAACATCGTCTACATAAACAAGTAATAAAATAATGCTAAATTCATGATGTAAAATAAACAAGGATGTGTCAGCCTTGTTATTTTGAAAACCAAGTTTAATGAGTACATTGTAAAGACAATCAAACCAAACTCGTGGAGCTTGTTTTAGCCCGTAGAGTGACTTTTTCAGCTTACAAACATGTGATGGTAGTTAATGATTGAAAAAACCTGGGGGTTGGTCCATATAGACAATCTCATTGAGATGACAATGGAGGAAAGCGTTGCGCACATCAAATTGCCTTATTAACCAATTTTGATTCAAAGTAAGGGCCAATACAAGACGAATTGTATGTTTTATGACCAGACTGAAGGTTTCTTCAAAATCAATCTCGGGAACTTGTACGAATCCTTTGGCTACAGGACGCGCTTTGAATCATTCGATAGTTCCTTTTTCATTGTACTTGATTCTGCACACCCACTTGGAACCAATAATATTCATGTTTGTTGGCCTTGGAATAAGATTCCAAGTGTTGTTTTGCTGTAAAGCCTGAAGTTCTTCCTCCATTGCAGCAACTCATTGAGGATTTTTTAGAGCACTCTTCGAGGTTTTTGGTTCTGATATAGTGAATATGTGCAAGGTCAGGTTGGGATTACTTCTAAGTTTCTGTCGAGTAATCATAGGGTGCGAATTTAAAGTCGTGTTTTTTTTATAGTTCACTTGGAAGAGTGGAGCTAATAGATTGAATTAGTAATTTAATGGAGAGTCTACTTGAGATATCAGCAAACTCTTTATGACTGATTTCAGAAGAATTCTTCTCGGTTGAAAATGAGGTGTTTAGCTCATGGTCATTAGTGGCAGAATTTGTGTGAGCCTCAATATTTCCTTCATTGGTTTCATGGCTAGGAGTTGTTGTCTTTGAAGTTTCGGCAAAGTCAAAAAATTTTCTTGTATGGGGTGCATAACAAATTGGTGCTAACATCGGAATATTGTCACAAGAACTAGTGATGGGATTAAGTTCTTCAACGTTTGTGGCAGAAGATGAGAACCATTTATTCTTGACTAGTTTTGGACTTTCCTGCAAGGTACCAGAGGAAGATAAGTTAGCAAATGGAAAAGTACTTTCATCAAATACAACATGTTTAGATATATAGACACATTTGGTTTTTAGATCTAAACAATGATATCCCTTATGTAAAAGACTATATCCAACAAAAACACAAGGTTGTGATTTTTTATTGAATTTATTTTTGTTGTAGTCATTTAAATAAGGGAAACACTTGCATCCAAAAGTTCTCAATTTATCATAATCCAGAACTTTATTAAACAGCTTTTCAAAGGGAGATTTCATGTTAATAGTTGAAAGAGGCATTATATTGATGAGATAAGTTGCAGTGATGAATGCTTCAACCCAAAGTGTCAATGGAAGTTGGGCTAGAGAGATTCTTGCCGAAATTATCAAGAAGTTATTGTCCTGCTAAATACTTGGCCGTTATAGATGATTCTGGAACTTGATATGCCGTTGGCTTGCACTTTCCTTCCATAGCTTTTCAATGCTTGATTGTTGCTCAAATTCATCATGTGTATGAATCTCATCAAGGATGAGGGTGAAGGTAAATGTGAGGTTGATGGTAAGGTTAAAGTTGAGGGTGAGGGTGATAGTGAGGTTTAAGGTGAGGATGTGGGTAATGGGGATATAGCTCAGTTGCTGTACAAAAAATGATCAATCTTCTTTGATTTAGAATATTGAGAACATTTGTTAGTTTGCCATCAATTAGATGTGATGCATATTGAGAAAAATGTATATGAGAGCATCTATGGCACATTACTCCATCAACCGGGGAAAACAAATGATGGAATTAATACTAGAAAATATCTTACACATCTAGAGCTTAGAGAGAAAATTAACAAAGCATTTATTGCATTAGCTCCTGATGAACAAAATAAAGTCCTGCCCCCTGCCCCACACACTTTAAGTAAGAAAAAAAAATGTTTTGTGAAACCTTGCAAGGTGTCAAAGTTCCTAATGGTTATTGTTCTAATTTTAGAAATATTGTTTCAATGGATGATTGTCGTCTTCATGGGCTTAAGTCTCATGATTGTCATACATTGATGCAACAACTACTACTATTAGCAATTCGTAATTGTTTGCCTTAAAATGTCAGATTTGTCATAATTAGGTTGTGCATTTTATTTAATTCTTTGTGTTCTAAGGTAGTAGAGCCTAATTCTCTAGACCAATTACAAAAGGGACTTAAAATCACCTTATATAATTTAGAACAATCTTTCATACCTACCTTCTTCGATATAATGGTCCGTTTAACAGTCCATTTAGTTGAAGAAGTTAGATTATGTGGCCCGATTTACCTTCGACGGATGTATCCATTTAAGAGAGAAATGAAACCTATAAAGGGTCATGTACGCAACTGATACCATCTTGAAGGTTGCATTGTAGAGTGCTATATTGATGAGGAAGCACTTGAATTTTGTGCTGAATATCTTTCAAATTGTAAATCAATCGGACTACCTATTGGTTTTCTAATTGATTTTACAGTCAAAAGGCCACTTGGAGGTGTAAATATTTAGGTGGTTGATGCCCCTACATTGGTGCAAGCGCACCGATTGCACCAATGTGTTTTGGTGAACACCCTCAATATTCAACCATACATAGAGTATGTGACTTAAAATTTGCACTTCTTTTTCGTTAAGTTTTTTTTTTCAATTTTATTAATTCTATTGTATAATTTTATGGACAATTTGGCCTTATTGCAATCAAAACACCCTCGTTAATTACAAAAGCCTTTATGGTTACCAACCGAGCACTCCTGTACGTTTGATGATTGGCTTAAACAAAAGGTCAGATTAGCTTGATTAGGTCTAATAAAAGTATCCAAGTAAAGGTAAACAAACTTTCCTCTTTCAACTAATTATTGTGGTTTCATTAATTGAACAATAGGTAACAACTGATAAAGCAAATAATGTAGCGGTTGATGAAAAAGTATGGTGGCTGGCAAACAAACCTCGCTCAAGCGTGGTTACATATGAAGGCTACTGTATTAATGGTTTTAATTTTGCTACGAGAGATCAGGACAACAACTGCATAACAGAAAACATTGGCGTTTATATGGTTGCTAACACTTTACAGATTTCAAGTTCGAAAGGCAAAAATTCCCATTATGGGGATATGCCTTTTTATGGGGTTGTCAATGAAATTTGGCAACTTGATTATCTGGGGGTTAAGAAGGTACTTTTCAAGTGCAATTGGGTAGATGATATAGGGGTTAACGTTGATGAGTTAGGGTTCATTGTAGTCAATTTAGATCGGATAGGCTACAAATATGACTGTTTCATTCTAGTTGGTCATGCAAAGCAAGTGTTTTATGTGAAAGATCAGTTAGATAATAGTAAATCAGTTGTTTGTTGAGTGAGTGAAAAATGTAATTATTCAAATGAGACTATGTGTGATGGCATCGATGGGTATACGCCATTATCCAACAATTTTCCAAAATGTAAGTTAGATTTGAGTGATGAGGAATTTGTGTAAGATCAGTTGTTGATGTTTTTGATGTAAATATTGATGCAGAAAATGAATAATCTAACTACTATGCCTTATTAGCAATACTTTCCATAAGTCAACAACTAATTTATTTTTTATTATTATATTGGGATATTATATTGGTATCTGATGCACTCATCCACTTTTATATATTTGCAAGTTTGTTGGAGACATAGTAGAAAATGAGGAGCCAACATATGATCCAGATCTAAAAGGAAGACCAAGACGAAACCTTTCAAAGAAGAAAGACTTGTAGAGAGGAGTTAATGACGAGACTGAGGTTATGTACAATTCATATGGAGTTCCAGTTGGAAATAAGAGAAACGATATGAGGAACTACATTGGGGTGATTGTACGGGAAAGAGTTCTAATTATATATGATGATTGGAGGAAAGTCCCACTAGACATCAATGAGACGTTATAGACTCATTTTCAGGAAAAGTTCAAGTTGAGTCTTAAGGCAAAAACCCAAGTGTTCAAGTGGATGAGAATTGCATTAAGGAGCTTTAGATGTAAGTTGGCCAATGAATATATTCTGCCTAATGCAAATAACTCGAGTTCACTGAAAAAGCCTCCTCTTGAATATGAAGGCATTAGAAAAGAGGATTGGAAGAGCTTTGTTAATAAGATTTTATCCGAAAACTCTGAGGTATGTTTAAAATTCTGTTAGTTATATAATATTATTGAGTTCCTGTAACCATTTTAATCAATATCCACTTTCTGCAAGAAAAAAGTAAGGCAGCAAAGGAAAAAAGAGCGAAGAATGTGTACAATCATCACTTGCGCAACACATGATATACTGGGTTGTTGCATAAAAGAGTAAGTACAATAACCACTCTATACAAACTTATGACATTTTGAATACAAATAATAGGATGATGCATAGTAGTTTTGAATTCAATTTTTATTGAATTATTGCAGCAGTTGGACCTCGGAGTTTCTGAGTTCGAGTTGACTGCAGTGAAGCCTAGTTGTTGCCTCACAGGAAAAAAGATGGAATACTTGATGTGTAGCAAGTGGCTGAGAGAATTGTAAGTTTCCTCCACCGCTGAAAAGTACCAATGCAAATAGTTTGAAACTAAAAGATGCCTGGATTATTTGATAATACAAGATCATGTAAATTGACAGATTAAATTGCTTTGTTTATTTCGAAAAATGCTGGTAATGCAATGTATGTTTAAACTATCATTATTTAACTTATTTTTTTCCTATTTTTTGATAAAATATTTTTGTATTTATTCTGTAGAGTGAACTAAGAAGCCAAGTTGAGCAGGGAACATTCCAATCCCAAGGACCGAATGATATCTTAGGTGAAGCCCTTCAAAAGAAACCTAATGGAAGTCGGGTGCAAGGATTGGTTTAATTCATCACCCCATCCATGTATTTAAATATTCCTAACTCTACGAAGTTGGCGCGAGAATGGAGAATGTATTAGGAAAGTTTTAAGTTTATGCAAGCTCAATTAGAGCAAGGATAAACGCCTGCAACAACATTGAAGTTGGCAGTTTCAACTTTCCTAACTCCAACGGTGGTTGCAGTGTTAAGATAGAGATAGATTGTCAATCACCCAGCAAAGTTACTCCGAAGTCAGTGACTAACAACCCCAAAGCTACCCCAAAGTCAATGACCAAAGTTACTCCAAAGTCAGTGACCAATGACCCCACTGTTTGTCGAAAACCTGACAAAAACATAAACACACCTCCCTTGCCATCCCCTGTATAGAATCCACCTCTAGTAGATTGTGAAGCCACTTCAAAAATCACCCTAAGAAGATCTTCAAGATTAACTCCTTCAAAGAGAAAAATCGATGGCCAAAAGTCTTCTACAAACGATGTGATATATCTGTATGAACAGATAGGAACAACAAAGGAACTCGTTGTTGTAAAACCAGTGATAGCAAGGAAACTTGTTCTAAGAAAGAATGCTTGTGGAGCTGTGAAAGCAAGAAAAGAGAACAAAAGTTCACAGATGAACATCTTTTCTTTTATGATTGAGAGCTTCCTGCCACGGTCGATTATGATTGCACATGATCTGAAAAGTTTTGGTGTCCACTGGGAGAGTATATTGGACAAGCAGATTTGCAATGAAGTCATTGAGTTTACAGAGCTCTCAAATTCTGTTTTGGAGATATGGATCAAGTAAGAAATAAAAAACTTGATTTATGTTTTTATTTTGTTTTTTGATTTTGTAAATTGTCATTAATTTATTTCTTATATTCATATGTCACAAAGGTTTCTTTTTTTAGTACACTTTATGAGGAGATGGATAATGGCAGTGATGTTATTCCAATTCAATTTGGATATATAGCTAAGTCAAGCAAGCTACCCAAATAGGTGTTCCTATATTTCAAACCTTTTGGACAAGATACAAATAGCCTAGATAATTGTGTTCCCATATAACTCAGGGTATAGTTTATTAATTTTTTGTCTATTTTCTTTTTTTTTAACATAAATGATTTAAAATTATCTTGTAATCTTTTTTTTTTTAGTTGTTTATTTAGTGGCCAATGGGTGCTAGTAGCAATTGATATGGTGAGGCGAAAAATATTTTATCTTGATCCATTAGGTGATAATCCTGATGATGAGTCGAAGTAGATGGTGAATGAGTAAGTTTAATTAGTTTACTTAATTCTTTTTTAATTTTTTATGTTGTGGATTAATTTGCTGCATCTGTTATTTATTACTTATAGTGGGATAACAATGCATCAAGTGAAGACTAATAAAAAGAAGGTTGTGCAATAGGTCTCTGTGAAGGTATTAATGAAACAAAGTTATGACTTCCATTGTTACTTCATCAGTATATTTGAAACTAATTTTTTACTTTTTTAGTGTCCAAAACAATCTGTAACCTTTAAATGTGGTTATTATATGATGAAGTACATCCAGGATATTGTTCGCGATTTGTGCATTCTTGAAAACAATGTGAGTTTCTCCATAACTTTTTTAATATTTTGTCAAAGAATGCATTTGTGGAGTGAATTTTCTTAAGAACAATGTTTAATCAATCGATTGCCACTATTTATGGAATACTACTTGTCAATTATGTGAATTTTCAAGATGTTTAATGGGTGAACAGTTTGCTACTTTATGCTTGAAACTAGCAATATAATCATATCTTGTGCTAGGGATGAGAGGAAGTGTTGTGTATGTTTGGAAAAATTGATGCCAATTTTTAGTGTGTTCTACTATGTATTTAAGGCACTTTAGTGCAAACCAAACTGACTGGAGCTGTTGCATGTACAAATAAAATGCATATAAATCTCAGTGTTCAGTGTTAAAGTAATATTGAGTAATGACTGGAGCTGTTGCATGTACAAATATAAGACATATAAATCCCAATGTTGAGTGTTAAAGTAATATTGAGTAAAGCAAAATAATATATTATAAATTATCAGCTTCTTAGACAGCTTTGGAAACCATTGTTTGCTATGGTGATACAATTTATTTGCATGTTCTTCATTTTTTATATTAATCATAAAAAATTTAAAGATATATGTATTTATTTTATTGTTTTATTTTATGACAGATTTTAAAATATATGAATACATTTTGTTGCTTTATTTTTGAAGTTTATGGACTGTGATGAATACACTATGGACAATCTTTCGCAACTTCGCGATCAGTGGGCCATGCATGTTGCAAAGTTAATTGTAACATACAATAATCAAGTAAATTATATTTTTGCTTGTAAATATTAAAGAATTGATTTTTGTAGCATAGTAGCTAATTGATTCTATATATTGCATTTATAGGTGGGAAAGGCAAAAGGAAAGGCTAAGGTCAAAGAGTAGATATACTGAGAATAATTGTTTGTTTTCCGCAAATTGTCATTATGCTGTTTCCAAACTATGTTTGAGATGTTTTCAAACAATATTTTAGATATTTGTATTAGTATTTTATTTGATACCTATTTAAATTTTAGTAGGAATGTTATATACTTATATTTAATTATTTAGTTTCGTACTTTAGTTTAATTTTAATATTTTCTTTGAATATCATCATTTGATTGGCAAAAGTAAAAGAACAATGAAAATAATAGAGTAACAACAATAATGTTTGAGCATCTTTTCTTTGAAGCAATTGACGCTAAAAAATGTATCAGAAGTAAGAGCTCTATTGCGTCATAATACTAGTGATGCTTTAATATTACAAATTATTGACACTAAAGCATTAGTATCCATTCATTCTATCATGTCATCTCCTTGTGTAAAACAAACCATTGACGTGTAATAATTGTTAGTAAACATTATCACTATAGTGTCATAATATTTGTGATACTATAGTGAAAGTAACTTTTAACCAGCGATCATTATCAGTAACTACTAATACCATAGTGTCATAAATTTGGTAATACTATAGTAATAATAATCACTGACACCACTTATAAGTGTCACTATTTTTCTGAATGCTAGATTATTGACACAATTAGCAAGTGTCAGTGAAAGTAATTTCTGACACTATTCTAAAGTCAGTAAAGATCATTTTTCTAGTAGCGTTCTCTAATAAAGTTGATTATCTTCAAGGCAACTCAATTTTAAAGTGACATCCTTTAGTGAAAAGATTTAGATTGTACAAGAAAGAGCCAACAAAAGAACAAATGTTGATGATGCATAGAAGATAAAAATATAAAATAAAGAGGGGGTAAAAGAAGGAAACACAACATCTTGCTAATGAGTAGTCAAAGAGCTTCAATAGCACAAATTCTCACTCACTCTAGAAAATCAAGTGTCGTTTCCAAAAAAGATACTTTCTATCTTTCTTTTTCTTCATGAACTTTAATAATTGTTAGGTTAAGATAAATTCTACAAAGCTATTAGTAAGCTATTTTGGATTGGTTATAGACCAAATCTAGTAGGATAAATGCTTTAGAGAAATTTTTTATTTTAAAATTCAATCCATAGAAGGAAAAGCCCAATAAACCCTAAAGGAAAACAAAAGAAAAATGTCTTACTTCTCAAACTTGAAAAGTGAGACTTAGCAGGCCTCTTCTATACCAAATTATAAAATGCCCAAAAGTCCATAAAAAAATAGACCTAACAAAAACTTTATGCATCAAATGACCTAGGTCCGTTCTCCACAAGAGTAACCTAGATACTTAGAAAATATTCTATTTAAATTGCCTAAGGGAATGATTACACATAAATGACCTAGGCATGTGATCTACTTGAACAACCTAGGTACTTAGAAAGTATTCTATTTAAATTGCCTAAAGGCAATAATTGGCAAAACGCCTAATCATATGATTCTACAAAAATGACCTAAATCTACTCTCTGTAAGATTGACCTAAGTATATAGAAATTAATTTACATAAAGAGCCTATAGGTAAACATAAGTTCTACAGAATGAGCCTATAGGCCAACAAATATTCCACAAAGTATCCATATGAGCAAACAAGCATTTCATAAAATGAGCCTATGAGTCAACAAAGATTTCATCGAAAGACCTTACGGGCCAAAAATACATTTTACAGAATGAGCTTATGGGCAAACAAACATTCTATGGAATGAGTCTATGGGTCAACAAATATTATAAGAATGAGCATATGAGCAAACATATATTTTATGAAATGAGCATGCAGGTAAACAACCATTCTATGAATGAGCCTATGGGCAAACAAACACTTTAAGTGAAGTGCCTACGAGTAAGCATTCTAAAGAAAGTACCTATGGGCAAACTTTTACAAATACGCTTATGGAAATATTTTGTTAAAAACATTCTAAAATTTTGTTAAAAAAATTACCAAGGGACATTCTTTACAAGAATGGTCTAAGGCCAATTACTTAGAATTTTAAGTGCCAACAGGTAAAGACTTTGTAAAAATCCACTTATGGGCAATATGCTACTAAATCAATCCTTTCAACGAGTAATGAATATAAGGGCCAAAGTCAAGTCCATGCCCATTAAAAGTTAAGAACCAAAAATCAAGACAAGTCCATGTCATTATGCATGGGTTTTGTGGACACTTGTCATAAGATGCCACATGTCATGATAACTCCTTCATCTCAATACTTTAAGTTGTCTATATAAAGGCTAAGCCCTCCCACATTTGGAGTTAAGACATCAAATGAATACAAAATTATGTCTACTTCCCTGAACTCTATTTACAAATTGAATACAAATAATTAACTAGAGTATTGGAGAGATATAGTTAGTAATCCCAACACTCTTTGATAATTGTTTTTTTTACAGGACAATTAACGACAAGAAGACATATGATTGGAGAGCTTCACTTCAAGGAGAAAATGGTTTACAAAACTTGATATGATATAAATTCTAGGAAAATAAACAGTTACTGTTCATTCAAAGAAATTGCATCAACAATTACTATACTTCTAAGTTTTGTTTTAGTTTTATGACAATTGGTATAAAAAATAGTCATATATTGAGTCAACGCTCGTGTCCCAGTGCCGGGTGAAAGGATTAATAAAATGTAAGTCAAAAGTTACATAGTTCATGTTGTATTTAGAATATAGAATAGAAGAATGTCGGCAAATCTTATTGCGGTTGGAGGGCGGCCAAGAAACTGGAAAATTGAACTTTTGGCAAAGCTCTATTCTCGTCAATGTAGAAAATTCAGTGGTTTCATAATCTCATCCATTAACTTACCTTGCATCAATTTTGTTTAGTCTTCTTTACCCTGCAGCTATGGCTACAAGTTGTCCAATTAGAATATAATTTACGGCACTATTCATCATAAGCTTGGTAACACCCGCTATATATAGCAATTTCAGTGCCCCACCAGCTCATAGACGAGTTTCATACAGACTCTGCTGCCATTCAATCAGTCTGTTTACGGCCACATTGTAATTAGTGCAATTGCGTCGTTTAATTATTTTGTAATTGTGTATTTTAACCTAAAAATGGCGTGGCGTGCGCCTTTCGTTTACGCACGAAAAGGAGAGTTTGTGACTTGCTCCCCTATTCTGAATTGATTACGCAGTTCTAGGAGGTTTTTATTAGGCCAGATTGATATAATATTACTAGACCAAGCGTCGTCACCGAGCCGGCCAAAAAGAGGATTATACTTGTTCTCGTTTGTAATCAAATCAATGTATTTAGAATAAGAAGCACTTGCAAACTATGTGCTAAGAAATTAAAATATATATAAAGTGGTTTCTCATAGTGGTTTAATTAAAACTGTTTAATGATGATGACGGTCAGATCATGACCGCATAAATGGTCAAATAAATAAAGAAACGCTTAAAAAACTTCAATAAAAGATCAGACGAACTACAACAAAACAATTCAAGAACAAACGGGAATGAAATGAACTCATGAGATTTACGTGGTTCAGTTTTGTTAGTCCTGTTAGTCCTGCTTCCATGGGGACAAACGCACCGCTATTTATTTTATTAATAAAGTATAACAAAAAATAACAAGGGAACTGTCCTTTACAAAGGTTAAGAGCTCTCAAACTCTTACAAAAATAAAAAATAAAATCTCACAAGAGTTTCTCTCTAAGGTTTGAGACCTTAACAATAACTCTAGCCACCTCACGGTCTCTACTTTTCTCTCTTAAAGATTTAACCACCCTTAGAAACACTGGAAAACCCTTTTTGACTCTTGAAACCTAAGCCTCTCACGATTCCTTATTTAGGTAGCAGAGACTGCATCCGATTGGTTGGACAAAATTAGTTAATGTTTTCACATGCAGGGATATCAAAGGATATCTCTATTTTGAGAAATTCTAGAATACATCTGAAGTACCATGTCATCCATACAACAAGCAATTATACCATGACATGTGTGCATTTATTTTGAACCACTATCATGCAAGTGGTGATTGTATTAAATTTAATTACACTTGTCATGCATGCATCAATTGGTTGTAGTACATCTGAGGTATTCTAGAATTTCTCCTCTGTTTCATTTCCAAACTTTGAAAATTGACTTACAGATCTTAAAGTGCGTGCGAATTTTGAGATTTTATCGGAATAAACACGAGTAATGAAAATAGGGATGAGTATAGATATCCTGACCATATTCTAAGCCTAAAAGTTGCCAACTCCCTACGCATGAATTGTACTCTTATAATACTTGTATGAATATTTAAAAAATCAAAAGTCCACGTACACAATGCACATGATAATAATTTGTATAGCATCGTGCGTATTTGTTTTGTTCTGCTTTTTAATTTTTATTTTTAAGTAATGTTATAAGGAAGAACGTTCTTTAATACATAATATATTGCTTAATCAATTTTTGATACGCATTTATCTTCTATATTAACATCTCGTCATATGGGAGATTAATAGCTTTTCTTCCCCCAACCCCACCCCCCCCCCCCCCCTCCCCCCCGGGCGTCCCCCCCAAAAAAATAGGGAGTTCTGTAAACTCTCCCTTAATTTACAGCATGTTCATAGTAAATTTAGTGATCTATATGTCAATAAACAGTGCTAATGAAAATGTCATAAAGTGAAAAATTTTGTAAAAATATAATAGTAAAATAATAAATATCAATACTTATTGTAGTTATTTGATATTTTGCCATCTTGAAGTAGTCAGCATGAAAATCCTTTAATAAATTAGTCAAAATTCTTGCATTTTTTTGCTATTAGATGTAACTTTCAGGGTAAAATATTATTTTGGTATGAGATAATATAAGACCAGAGAAGTTGATTATTCATGGAATTAGTGGCGATGCTAGGAATTTTATGTAGGAGGAGCTAAGTTGTACAGCATCACAATTCAATTTTTTTTTCTTTTTTTCTTTTTTAAGTATCAAAATGATAAATTTCAATTAACAATATTGTTTAAATTCTATAATGGCTTGTAACTTTTAGTGGTTTACTAGTTTATCAATTAATAATGATACTTAGTTATAGGTTAAGGTTCTTAATGTATTATTATTTATCCTATGATTAGATTGAACTATTGGTTCACTAAAATTTAAAATCTTGAAAACTTTTAATTTTACCTCTAATATTAGCGTGTAGCTATAGTTTGTCAATGGGTTTAGTCATGATGATAAATTATTTAACAATAGAAAGAGAGATAAGAGAAAGAAATTACCATAAATTATTATAATTTGATATAAAAAATTAACAAATAAGAGGAAGATAAGAGAATCTATTGTAACACATATATGATAAATTTTGATTTTTTAGTGTAAAAAGAATAAAGAAGTAACTAAGAGGAGATAACACTTGCATTTTTAAATTTTCATAAATTTAAAAAAGATTTTTAGGACAATTAATAATAAATAGATCATTAAAACAAAGTAATTTCAATTTTTTTTAAAAGTCAGCAGTGGATTCAGCCCTTCTCGCACCTTTTGGCACTGCCCTTGGATGGAGTGGCCAAAGAGAGACATCTTCTTGTGGGTCTGTGTTTTGGGGCGTGGGGAGAGGGGGGAGGGGGTGTTGTCTATATATGTAAATACCTCCTTTCATGTCGAACTTTGTGCAATTGTTATGGCTTTGGAGATAGCTTATCAGTAGGGATCAGGGGCGGAACAAGCCAATCTTGGCCGGAGGGGCCAAAGGTTTTTTTTTTTCAAGCCTATAAAATAGGTATTTTATTAATATATGTTATTAATATAAAATATTGAGTATTAAATTACTTTTTTTTTACAGGGGTCATGGCCCATGGCAGTCCCTTAATAAATCCACCCCTGGTAGGGATGGTCAGATATTTAGTTGGAATGTAAAATAAGTAGAAGGTAACGAATAACTACATTGGCTTTGATTGGCTTTGTTGTAAGCTACATTATATATAGCTTAGCAAGACCCTCTGTATTAATACTTTTTCTTTCTTCATAAAGCTTTGACATTTATCCAAATAAAACGTTGATTATATTTTAATAAAAACATACTTTAATGAGAATATAGACATTTTAAGTAATTCTTAAACATACGTCATGAATTAATTAAATAATTAACTCAAATCCTTGTAACTAAAAAAATTATTTACCTTAGCATAGTTGTTTTGTAAATTTTGTTTTGTTCGCTTTGATTGTTGGATAAGAAAGAGGAATTAAGCACGTGCTTTGACTAAATATCAATATTTGATACGGAATTAAATCTCTATATAAACTTCCTTTCTTCTTCAACGCACTCTCTCAACCAACAACACAACAAATACAACTTTCTTGATTCTTCATTTTCTCGAAGCAAATGGCTACAAGTTCTCCAATTGCCATATATTTTATAGCACTATTCGTGGCAAGCTCTATAACATCTACCATGTTGGCTATTTCAGTGCCACCCGAGCTCACAGATAATTTGCACACAGACCCTGGTGCCATTAAATTAGCCTCTATCGATTACGGCCGCATTATTAAAGAAAAACCATTTGCAGTTCTTTATCCATCATCTTTAGATGACATCAGAACCCTAATAAATTTATCATACAGTTCTTCATTTCCATACACCATTGCAGCAAAAGGCCAGGCTCATTCCACGTGGGGCCAGGCTCAGGCCAACAAAGGCGTCGTAGTGCAGATGAGTTCTCTGAACAGCTTCAGAAACGGGACGGGAATCTTGATCTCCGGAGACCGTTCTTCAGGATTTTATGCTGACGTCGGCGGCGAGCAACTTTGGATTGATGTGCTGAACGCCACTCTTGCTCGGGGGCTTTCGCCGGTTTCTTGGACGGATTATTTGTATCTCACTATTGGTGGGACCCTCTCCAATGCTGGAATTAGCGGCCAAACGTATCGAAAAGGCCCGCAGATAACAAACGTTCTTGAATTAGACGTTTTAACAGGTACCTGCTAGCTAGTATTTTCTCCAGTTTTTTTTTTTTTTTTTGTCCTGGTCTCTCCAAATCTTTCATATCTAGTAAAAAAAAATTGATTTAATAGTAAATAAAACGAAAAAAAGGCTTGATTATTAACATCCAAATTTAAAATTCAACATTCACCACTTATTTTATTAGGAGAGACTAGGAGAGAAAATCACACAATCATTATTTATTAAAACTTCTTTTTTTTTACCACTTTGATCCATGTAAGATATTCAAACAGTGAATAGAAAAAACATAACATAAATTGGACCTTTTAACAGATAAATTAATTAGTTTTAATTTAAAGAAGTGTTGAACAATCAATTTATATGACAAAATATTTTCTTTTAACGATTTTTTTCTAATTAAAAATCAATTGGGACTAACGTAGTGATTTGTATTGAGGTGTTGTAATGTTTAATCCACAGTTGCTGTAGAGAAAAATTATAATTATAAAATACAAGTTTATATTGTGTAATAATATAATTTTTAAATAATAATTTTGATAAAATTAGTAAAAATATTAAAAATTGTAGCTATAAAAATTACTATTGTGTAGTAACTATTACTTTTAAATAATAATTTTGACAAAATTATTACAAATATTATAGTTTTTTAATATAAGCATAAGATCAAATCAATTTGCCTTTTAAGACACAACAACTAGTGTTTATCAAACACTTAAGTGCTATAACTTAAAATTTCCACCTATTCAACCTCGATACCAAATGGAGTATAAAGTGATAAGAACAAATTCTAAAAGAGAGCAAAGTAGTCATTCTCCACTTAGTTAATTTTTGAATGCTTTAAATAATGTAAAATGTAGAAAACTTGTTTTAATTTATTTTAAATCAACATAGAAATTTTGTTTAAAACTGAAACATATAATCTAGTTGGTAATCGTAACAGATCGACTGATTTTAATTAATTACATTCTTAATGAAAAAGTCAATATGGTTGATTTGATTATGTTTTTCTTTCACTAGAAAATTTCAGGATGATCCAAATCTATCGACTTGAAGCTAGATGAATTGAAAATTACCAACCACATTAGTTTCGTACAGTTTAACACCTCTACTTAAATATAGGATGCACATCACTTTCAACATTTTCGTCAAAGCTGGAAATCATTTTGTTGAGCTTGATCCAAGCCATAGACTTTTCAGGGGCTTTATATTATAAGAGTAATCCTAAAGAGAGAGAAAGATGAGAGAAATATGAGAGAATTTGACTCTCTCTCTCTCTATCTATAATGTATCTAGTATATTATAAGGACACATCATAATATTTCATTAGAGATTTTACAATTGATAATTAATTGGATTTATTTTTTTGTTCAGCATTCCTTTTATAAAACATTTATTATAATCTATCTGGTAGGAAATTAGGCTTACATCTTTTCCTTTTATGGAATTGAAATTAATGAATTACTGGTGCTAGGTACATTTAATTTGTATTCTAGAACAAAAATAAAATGATTTATGAGTCACAATATAAATAACATGTAAATATACAGAGCACGTTAATTATGTCATCATATTTCATAGACTGTTTACTTTTTTTTTTTGAGTCGCATGATGGACCCTAGATTTTTTATGTGACCGACCCAAGATTTCTTGTATCACCATAATATATTTTAACAGTTGAACTTACTAGTGACCACAATATTCACACCAAATCATAATATTAGAGATTATTGAATGACACAATGATTATATTAAAAATTTGTTCTAGTATGAATGAAACCTAGCTGACATTCAATTTTTTCACAAGAAAATAATTAAATCTTCTCCTTCAATCGTCATCATAAACTCTTCGGAAATTACTTAAAGTAATGTAAATAAAATTAAAGAAAAAAAATGCCTTCAAGGACCTGACCGAGGAATTTTCAATCAGTTTTATTTGACATGCAACTCGAGTTGAAATCTTAAAAGAGTGGGAACTTAATATTTAATAATACTTTATCCACTTTTTTATATTTTAAGAAAAAAACAACTATACAAATAAAAATTAAATGAAAATGTTCTTGTATGAATGAGTTGTTTAATTATCTAATATTAATTAATTATTTTGGTATTGAGTCGAAATATTGTAACCAAAAAGTGGTGTGGCGTGCGCCTTTCATTTTTACAGGAAAAGGAGAGTTTGTGACTTGCACCTCTCAGAAGGATACAGAGTTGTTTTACGCAGTCCTCGGAGGTTTAGGTCAATTTGGTATTATAACTAGAGCAAGAATCGTCCTCGAGCCGGCCAAAGAAAGGGTACTTAATTAGATTTCTTCAGAACTTAATTAAGCATGAATTTACACTTGCTTTTTCATGCTTAATTTATGTTTAAAAACGAATAATCAAATTGTACATGGATTGCCTTTGTATCCATTAATTCATTTTACTGTGGTTACTTTGCCTGCAGGTTAAGTGGTTACGTATACTTTACAGTGATTTCTCTTCTTTCAGCACTGACCAGGAAACTTTGATCTCAACTACTGGACCTAGCCACAAAGTGATGCCGGATTATTTGGAAGGTCAACTTTTAATGAGCCAAAGTCCTCTAGTTTTTTATCCACAGTCACAACATCAAAAGATAACTTCCCTCGTAAACCAATATGGCATCGTTTACCTTATTGAGGTAGCCACGTATTACGACAACAAAAATGAGGATAAGGTAAGCCATCAATCATCTTATATACCGCAATTATACACACACATTCTCAGGTATGGCTTCTTCATTTTTCATTCAATGTAAATACATGGCTAAGCCTTGCAATATAACAGAGTTATTTTTTATTACATTATAAAGTCATGCAGTTTAATAGCATTAAAATTTGACTCTATTAAACCGTATAACTTAAAAGTGTGTCTACATGAAAAAAAAGAAGAAGACACTTTATATATATATATATGTAATAATATGTACATAGAAATAAAGTATGGAAACCCTCACCAAAACATTAATGACTCATTTGAATCTTTGTCTATTTTATTTTTATTTTTCATCTTTTAACTGTTGAATCCCTTATTATATATATATATATATATATATATATATATGTATGTATGTATGTATGTATGTGTATATATATATATGTATGTATGTATGTATGTGTATATATATATATGTATGTATGTGTGTGTGTTTGTATGTATATATAATGATATTCATTAAAATATTAATGTTTCATATATTTGTTGACAGAGAGTGAAACAAATGCTGAAAAGCTTAAAGGGTTTTGTTCATGGATTTGTTTTCGAGAAGGATGTAACATACCTAGAGTTTTTAAATAGAGTTCATGATGAAGAGATAGTCCTTCGGAAGAAAGGACTGTGGGATATCCCTCATCCATGGCTAAATATCTTTATACCAAGATCTCGAATCACAGATTTCGACAATGGTGCCTTCAGGAACATTCTTCTTAAGCGAAACTTTACCTCGTCAACTGTTCTTGTTTACCCTCTGCTCCGAAGCAAGTAAGACTGAAAGAAATATAATAATCAAGAAAACTACTATTTGAGCAAAAGGGTGATAAAATCACCGTCATTTTGCTTGACAATAGTCAAAACGACTTGTTTTGACTATGGTTTTGTCAGCTTTTGGCCTAAATAGCAATGCTCAAATATCAATAATATTGTTTTAATTCCTTGCAGATGGGATGAAAGAATGTCAGCAGTTATACCAGATGAAGAAGATGTTTTCTACGTTGTTGGGTTTTTGGATGCAAGTGCTGATGACTGGGAGACCTTTGATAACAGAAACAAAGATATATTGCAGTTTTGTGTTAATGGTGGCATTAAATTTAAGCAGTATCTTGGCCATCATGCAACTAAAGAAGAATGGATTAACCATTTTGGCTCAAAATGGAACACTTTTCAACAGAGGAAAGCTCGCTTTGACCCCAAAATGATATTATCACCTGGGCAGAGAATTTTCAACAACTGACAGCTTCTGTAATAACATATCTGTTGAACATTTTACTGCATGTGTTAATAAAACTCTCCAATAAAGTTCTCTTGAGTGTCACATTATTACAAACACTTGATTTAACTTGTTACAAGTTTATATATTCTCTTTAATTTTTGTTTGAAAGCCAACTAAACATAGAATTTGTTTAAACATTTTTTTTTCTTAAAATATTCATTAGTTATATTCACCGAATTCGATATTTTCAACTGGATCTTTACAGAATCAAGAGTGCATTCATGTAATGGAATTAAGTTTTTATGTTTATGGTTGCAAGTTAAAATGAAAAAAAAAAAAAAAAAAAAACTTTGCTCTTTTTTTTTTTTTTTGGGAGAAGCTTTGTTTGTTGTTATAAGAGATTTGAGATTTGAACCCTCTAATGATGGGTATTGTGTTCACTAATATCAGAAATTTTCATCTAGTAAACTCATATATTTTCATGTTATATTTTTATCAAAAAACTCAAAATTAAACGTAATTAATAGGTCATTGTATAGTAGTAATAATTAATTTACTACGTGGATTCATTTAAAACTGAGCAACGATACATTGGAACAAAACGGTGATAAAATCACCATAAAAATGGCAGCGTTTTGCCTTTGTTTTTTTTTTTTTTTTCGGTCAGTAAGAATAATAATGATGCTAGATTATTGTATTTACCCTGTTTTCTGCACATATTATTTTTAAACCGATGACAGAACTATAAACTCTTGTACAAACAAATATAGTATAAATTCATTTATTCGATGAAAATATAAATTAATAAAAATAATTGTGGACCAAGAGATATTTAGAGCCTATTTGGAATTGCTTTTGAGAGAAGTAAACGTGATTTTAAAAAGTTAAAAGCTAATTTTAGTGTTTGGTAATTTTTTTAAAAAATTACTTTTGGTAAAATCTCCTCATCCTACAGTAGATTTTAAGAAGTATGAAAGGGATAGTTTTTTAAAATTTGATTATAAGATTTATTTTTATATTTAATACAATTTCATCAATATCCTCACGTATATTATAAAATTTTAAAATTATAATTAGTCAATTAAGAAATTAAATTATTAAATTTAAAAAAGTTATTATTATTACCAATACCAATTATATTGAGATAAAAATAAAAAAATTATTTTAATTATCAATTATTAATATACACCATAAAAATATTATATATATAAATGTTTATGAATGTGTAAATAAGTTTTCTTTAACATCTACTTGAGCCATTTGCATTCTCACCATAGTTTAACAGAAAGATTTACTAAACATATACAATTACTTTTAATACTCACAGCACTTTTGAAAAGAAATTTTACCAAACATTTAATTAATTCTTCTTAAAACCGATTATTTCTATAGTTTAACTAATAACAATTATTTTAAAAGTTACAGTATTGCCAAATTAACCCTTGATCGAGCCAATTGAATTATGCCACATCAATTTGTTTGTACAAGAATTTATAGCTATCATTACTCTTATTTTTAAAATGATATTTACAATGTTATATGCACATATTCTTTTTAAAATAATATTTACCGTGTTTGGTTAACATTCTTGCGATATTTTCTTTTTAAAATGATATTTACAATGTTTTGTGGGCTATCCAATTTTTGTGTCTATTTGTGACTTCAGCCTCTTATTGTTGGATTTAATGGAAAAGTTGATTGAATGGTGGGGATATATTTATTTAATTATTAACATTGTACGATCCTTGTTGTTTATTGAAATTTTAAAAAGGTTAAAGAGTTCAAACTTTTATCACATGAGTCTGATTTGGTTTAAATTTGTAAATAATTAGACAATTCGAGGGCTACAAACTAGCTCTTTTACGTCAGTCTATTACCAGCCGACAGAATCAATGCCTACCACTACCACAATCGATCAAAATCTAAATGATATTTGAAGATAATCTTTAGTAAATATTATTGAGACAATCTTCCATCATGATTAACAAATTTATTTTGCTAAGTCTTTTTAGCCACATCATATCCTTCTATAAATCATTCTGCAGATTAAAAAAAAAAAGAAATGAAATCTAATCTTTATCTTCTTCAGGCCCTAATCACATAAACTAACATCTCCAAGTTTGTTTGTCCATTTTCTTTTCTATGATTCAAGCAATCAACCTTGTCTATTTATTTTCTTTGATTTATCAGTTTAAAAATTACATAATCATGAAAGTTCATAAACTTTAAAACATTAAGAATCTTTAAAAAAAAAAGAAAAAAGAAAATTGTTGGTGGTAAAATGTAGACCATAGGTATTGAGGCCATGAAAAATGGGGAATATGACTCAAGATTGTGATAAAGAATGAAGGGGAAGCTAAAGAGGAAGGATGAAAAGGGAAGATCTCGAAACCAGTCTTAACTATCTAAATTGTCTGAGAGTAACAAAAAAATGCATCCTAAAAAATATTTTAGTCACCATATGTCTATATGGGACGATGAGATAGTGACAACCAAGCCATTACAGTACAACCCACACTTGAACTGTCTATAAAATATCCCCTCGCAAGCCGCTAAAGTCAAAATTGAGAGAGAGGGAACATATACAAAGGCACTCGCACCATCTCTATCGAAATTAGTGCTCCTAATCTCAAATGGCTCATTCAAAATGAGCCAATTAAAGTTGAAGGCAGACTGTCACCACATACTGTCCCCTAGTGGATAATTGTCCAACCCAAGAAAGCTTAAGAAGCTTCCGTAAGAGGGATCAAATTACCCTTAAACCCCTACCTGAGGAAGAAAAACACAAATAACAGCTCGTGACATGTCCAAAAGGACACAAAGATGCCCTCAAGGGTATTCCACCTTAAAAGGTCTTGTTATTTTCACAAAGAGGGTAAGTTCACTCATTCACCAAAGCATTAGACTTTTCTTCTAGTCTAGGGTTTCTTAGAAACCCACCATCTCCTTCAACCTCCCACTGACTTGACCGTCAGATTGCCATCACCGGGCACCGCCAGTGCCACCTTCAACGGTTGTTTCTCGTGATTTCTACTTCGTTTTAGCCATCGCCATCCCCAAGAAACTATCTCCATGTCGTCTAGTCTTCGTCTTCACTAGAAAACCGCCATTTGTAGAGAAGCTCTCACAGTGTTTTGAACTGAAACAAAATCGAATCAAAACACAACTAAATCCTAGTCATATATCAATATGAAAAGCCCGAAACCATAAAACTTAAGGACCTATGGTGGTAACAAGGAGAAGCTAAGAAAAAATAAGAAAAGAAGAAGAATTAGAGAAAGTAAAAAAAAGATGTAAACCATAAATACTAAAGAGAGGAAGGAACCAAACGAAATTTAACTCTACAAAAAAACAAAAGAGGAGTACGGCACAACTGTCGCAGGGTAAGTGGATTTTGCTTTCTCTATATATTCTTTTTAAAATGCTATTTACCATGTTTTATGAATATTTTTTTATATACATTCTTTTTAAAAGGGTGTTTACCTTGTTATGTGTTCATTTTGTGAACACATTATTTTTTTTAATGATTTTAGCTTTATTTGTGTGCTCATCTTACAAAAAAAAAATTATTCGTGGACTATTCTTTTTAAATTGCAGTTTACTATATCTTGTTAATAGACTTGGACCTCTTTTACTATATACACATACATATTAATATATGGTTAAGATTTGATTATTTTTAGATTCTTATCTAATAACTATAAATTATATCTTTCTAAAAGGTTCACAAAAAGGTCAACTCAGCAATTAATTCAAATTCTTTGTCAACTTGCTCCTTTCTTATATTTAAGCTACATCAAAGATTTAAGCTACAGTTTCAATATGTTACTTTCATGAATCACTATGCTGTTAAATTTTTTTGAAAAACAGTTAATTAATTACTTTTAGAGGGTATATTCACTAGCTTTCAATTGCGTATATTTCATTTTCTAGTATATTGATCGACAAATTTACAAATTACAAGTTACAAATGGTCTTCTTTTACTTGCTAATCCATGAATAATTTGAACATTGATTAATTTTTTCTTTTAGAAGTCAATCTTATGGGACAAATATGTTCACAAATTAAAATGGAAGTAATCGAAATGTGTGGCAAGATCAGCGATTTTCATTTTATGATACGACTAAACGGATTTCCATGATATTTCAACAAAGTCAACATACTTTAATTGCAATAACATTTTCTAATTTTAATAAAACATATTTATTCATAATTCACATTGAGCATATATTATTATAAAGTATGTTACTTATGTATTGGCTTATGATGGCAGGATCTTTATAAATAAAAGATTATTCACAACTATTAAGTAAATGGGTATTTCATTATGTAAGGATGTAACTTTTTTACTTTTATCATTAAATGATTTTATCTTAATCACTAAAGTGGAGATTTTGAATAGAATAGTTAATATGTATCTGTGATATGCATATTGAACTGAACTACGGTGAATCATAATCTAGCTTAACAAATGTTGTTGATCATAATTCACATAAGCTTTAATAAGCTTAATCAACCATAATCTTGAGTGGGTAATAATCTTACATTCATGTGTTATATCTTTTGAATTATCACAGAGTGAGATCCATATAAACGGTCAAAACCTCAATAGCTTGGAGATGTAATTTCATAGATCATAGGATCATATACTTACAAGATAGAATCTAGATTATTGATGCTTACTTAAGCTGTTGTGGTACTGATCATTTAAATATGTGGCCTCATTTTATTCCGTAAATTGTTTATTGAATAATAATATTTATTTCTAAATTTATTTACAAATATAAATATATTAAAAGTGACCATTAGAACAAATAGTGACTTAGGGATAAATATGTAGCTAATAAAGGCATGACACTTATCAATGGCCTAGCTTTAAGTACAAGCATCATATAGAGGGTTAATTATGTGGTTATTATTGGTGTATAAAAGGAGTTTGAATTAATTGGGTTTTTATTTAATTACATAGGTTACTGCAACTTTGAGCTTTTAGTGGAATAGCTTGAGCTTAACTTAGTAATTTCTATATGTCATGAGATGATTGGGCCTTGACTATTAAGTTAGAGCTAGAAAGCCATGGGTCTACAGTCCCTTTGCTAGCTTAATTCTAGTCAAACTCTAACTTTTATAAGTGCCTCTATAAAGGAGATGAAATTAGAATAGACTAATAACGTTTACGTAAGGATTTTCTTAAATAAGACAAATCCTACACAAAATTAAGGTTCTATACATGCCCACACGTGTGAGGGAGATGATTAAGAATAACAAAGAAGACTGCAACTACACTTTGCAGATCCCAATAATGGTAGTGGAAAAGATTGCAGTCATCTTCTTTAGATCTTCAATACAAAATCAAGGTATTCCTTTAACCCCATACAAAAGAATACTCCTAGCACGTTGCATGCACGACTCTGTTAGCTTAAAGGGCTACACATAATGTAATTTTGATGATAACAAACATGGGTCTTAAGTGATTTGATAAATATTGTATTTCAGATTTTACTAGTTCTTGAAGGATAATATTTATGTTGAAGTGAATCACGTGAAATCAAACTCAAGACACTCAACGGACAACGGCGCAATCAAGAATAAAGTTTAGAGCTCAAAAGACTAATTATTGCGACAAATTCTTGTAAAGCCGGTATGATTTAATTGATGCATGGTTTAACGTTTGAAAAGCTCAAGATTTTATTTAAATCATTACTTTTTATAAACCAAAAGGTTTTATATTTATAAGATAAAGTATTTTGTGGATTTAAGTAATTTGGACTAAAATGAAAAAGTCTAGCAATCTTTGATTTTATTAAGTATTGTTTTGAATTTTGAATTTGGACTTATTTGTAAATATTTAAAACCTTTTGGGTCATACTATAATTTATAAAAGTTTGAGGACCCAAATGTAATCCAAACATTTGAAATCCAAAAAATGGACAGAGAGTGAGCGGCTAACCGCCTGAGGGCTAGCGGCTAGCCGCCTGAGGAAAATCTCATATTTTTAAATTTTGGACTAAATTGAAAAGATTTGAGAACTTTGAAATTTTTGGGTATTATATTAAATTTTGAAAAGGACTTCTTTGAAAAATATTATTATATGTTGGATCATGTTATAATTTCAGAAAGTTTTGGGAATGAAAGCATTATTTAGAAATTCTGAAATTGGTCCTATTTGTAAATTTTTATGATGTTTTGGGCCATAGTAAATGATAGCAAGTTTTGGGTACAAATGTAATTTTGTGAACAGTAGCACTGTAGCAAAATTCAAATTTAACGGTAACATCACTGTTCTTGAGTGGCTAGCCGGATAAATCAAGTGGCTAACTGCTTGAGCGCTGGAATTTACCTATAACGCCTAGTTTTCAGGCTTTAGCTATAAAAACTCAACTCCATCTTTAATTGTAAGATCTTTGCAAGTATAAACAAGTGCACACAACATATATTGACCTTCAATTTAGCAAATCATCATAGATTAAATCTTCATTGAGCTATCATTTGTATATTTACTCTAAAAGAGAGTTGTTTGTTGTAATTTTTATTTCTCATCAAATTGTGAGTGTACAAGTGTCAGAAACACTTGTTGTGAAGAGATTGGGGAGATAATCTCTTGATTGTAAAGGTCCATTGA
The DNA here is from genome assembly GCA_039657385.1 of Citrus x changshan-huyou. Lineage (NCBI taxonomy): Eukaryota > Viridiplantae > Streptophyta > Magnoliopsida > Sapindales > Rutaceae > Citrus > Citrus x changshan-huyou. Next base: position 11,367,523 of record CM077550.1, read on the forward strand.
CACCTTAGAAGTTAATTGTAAAGAACTTGAAGCTTTAGGAGGCTTGGATAGTGAAATTCTCAAGCCGGGTGAGGTTGGAGGCGTGGACGTAGGCGGGGATTACCGAATCACATAAAAATCATTGTGTTTTTTTTTCTCTTCCCTTACTCTCTTATTATTGTGCTTTATTGAATTTATTATTTTTTTATTTCATTAAGGCATTAGATTAAATTGTTGTGCGAATTATATTGCATAAATTTTAAAATCCCAATTCACCCCCCTCTTGGGTTGCCTAGTTAGTATTTCATACTCAAGTGTATTAAAAATAAAGAATGCAATTGGAAACACATTTTGTTAATGCTAGCTTGAGTTGAGGCAGAGAAGACAAGTATCGTTGTCTCTTTTGCATTTCTGGCTTGTTCATGTTTTTTATAAAATCTTGCTCTAGCCATTGATGAATCACTAAAGACAAGTACTAACAACTCTTTAATAGCTCAAGCTTGTTTCCTAATCTCATCAAATCTCAAATTGTCCTATTGTGCAAGCCGGTATGCAAGACCCCTTAGTGTTTAGAAATTGAATTTGGGAATATAAACATTATTTATTTTGTTTTGAGAAGTTTATCCAGTGTTATAAATTGGTCAAAAGACAAGTATTTTGTGCATGTTTCTGGAAGAAAAAAGAAAATCAGGTGCTTGAAATTCTAAAATTCTATTCATATTTTTCATTTCATTCATCCTAATTTAAATTTTAAGAGTGCTAGAATTAATAAATGAGCACAAATCAATGATATTACTTTTAGCAGATTAGTATGAAAGCACTCCATTTTGTTTTTTCAAACAGTAATCTTAGAGTAGTACGCTATCTACTTAAAATTAACTGTCATGATGCTCTTAGAAGGAGTATAGATAGCTTCAATCCTATCGATCTTGAATTCCAAGTGTTTATTTAAAGGGGATCAATGAGTTGCTAAAAAAGTTGCTCTATCCAAATGAGTTTGTCGTGACCAAAGGCTACAACATGATTTATGCTCAATGGCTGATAAAAATGAAAGGTCTAGAAAATGCTTTCATATGTTATTGTTATCTACAAGTGTAAAATATAAAGAATTATATAAAAATACCAGTTGAATCCTAAAGACTAATAAACGAAGAAACTAAATGCAAAGTTGTACAAGCTTTAAAATTAAGGAAATAAAAGTAGGAAAGCATATAAAATTGGAGAATAAAATGCTTTGTAACTGAGAGGAAAATATACAGTGTGTCAAGGCAATCAATTATATTCTCTAACACGCCCCACTCAAGATGGAAAGTGAAGGACTTGAAAGCCCATCTTGGAAAGCATTTAATGGAAAGAATCAGCGTAAGAGGTTTAGTAAAAATATTTATTAGTTGTTACTATGAACGAAGAAAGGCTGTGCAAACAATACCTCTTTGAATTTTCTCTCAAACTAAGTGGCAATCAATTTCTATATGCCGAGTTCATTCATGGAATATGAGATTGGTAGCAATGTGTAAGGCAGCCTTACGGTCACAATATAGGCATTCAGGTTAAGGATGATTGATTCTAAGGTCTCTAAGTAAATATAGTAGCCAACTAATAATCTCACAACAAGTTGTTCTAATTGCTTTGTATCCTACTTTGGCAAAAGAGCCAGATACAGTTGATTGTTTTTTAGATTTCCATGATATTAGAGAATTACTAAGAATACAATAGCCTGTGATAGAATGCTTGGAATATAGACAACTTGCCCAATCCAGCCATAATATGCTTGCAAATGTAGTGCAACAAATGATAAGAGAAGTATGCGAAGTATGCATTGTCCCAGACTCCTTTTCAAATAATACAAAATTTCGATGGTAGTAAAGTAATGAGGTTGACGTGTTTCACTAACGAATTAACTGAGAGTTTGAACACAATAGGCTATGTCTGGTCTAGTGACTGGAAGTTAGAGCAGTCATCTGATTAATCCTCGATAAGAGAATACATTAGAGATAAGTTTACTATTTGAATTAGTCAACTTCAAATTTTATACACTTATTTACAACCAATAGCCTGTTTATGTGGTTGCAAAGATGTGATGTTCCAAGTCGGATTATCCTCTAAAGCTTTGATTTCCTCTGTTATTGCATTTTACCAATCATCAACAAGCATTGCCTGCATAAAACTGTAAGAAAATAAAACAGTGAGATAACAAATTATATGTTAGCTAGTGTAAACTAGCAATCGGAAACAATAAATGAAGAACAGAAGAGGAAGAAACCGAATTGAAATAAAAAGAAAGGAACCCGAGGCCTGCACAAAACAGTCTCCTTAAAACAGATTTACCACCTATTCGGAGTGCTTAAGGTTTATTGGTATCTGTGTTCCCAGGATGCAACGGGTACGAACTTCCAGTCAAGCACAGGCTGGAATTTCCGGCGAACCACAACAGCGAACTCGATCAGAGAAAGACGAAGAAGAATGAAGGGAAAACAAGTGTGCTCTCGTTTTTGCAAGTAGAAAAAACAGAAGTGAAGGTGCCTTTTTATACTCAAGGGAGGATGTAACAGCTTTTGTATTGAATTTTCGAATTCAATACATTTTAATTAATTGTTATAACAGCCAAATCAATTTAATAAATTGATTTCAAAATTGAATTAAAAAAAAACGTGAATAACAGCTAAAAATAATTGTAAAAGCTGTTACCTGTTACCAATTATTTGAATTCACATGAACTGTTACAATAAAAAATTCAAAAGGAATTAAAAACGTGCCTAGCTTGCATGGATGATTTTGGGCTGACATTCGTGTACGCAGGATGCGCGGGCGCACACGAGTTCAACCAAATCGGGCTTGGATTCGCACCCCCCCTGCGCACGCGCGTGTGGAGAGAGCCTCTATCCTTATAATTCTTACTCATGTATGGTTAAGTGTTTATATTTAAACACTAATTCCTAGGCTTCTTTTTCCCATGTGGGATGAGACTCATTTCCTTTCGAATTTTCAACTTCAAGGGTGAACTTTGAGAGACAATTTCTCATTCACCCAAGCACCATTTTGAGAAAATAAAATTATACTATTGAAGTATCAACGGAGTAGAATCCAAATCTCACAATATTTTTCACTTTTGTTAAGTGGGACCCACTCAAAATGTGCTCTCAAAATAGCATGTTATGCTATTTTTTCAACAATCCCCCACATGAATGAAAATTGGCAGTAAAACAAGAAAACCGCTAAATTTTGACATCAAAACCATTTTTGACTCTTAATGATCAAGTTTATTGGATTGATACCTAGCACAGGATAGGTAGGTGTTATCCTTTGAACCTTCCCTTGTAATAGTATAATTACTTTACTAGCTGATCAGTAGACGCGATGTCTTTGAACTGTTCTGCCATTAGTGTAAACGATCATATACTACACATAGGTATTTCTCCTAGCACTGTTGAGTTCTCATGATTATGTTCGTTTTGGCCTTGAACATCTGCCTGGTTCTACAAGAGTTTCTAAGAGCTGAACCCTTTATAGCTCCCTTTGAAGCGGCCCCACTTCTCTCTCACATAGGTGATATCTTAATTAAGAGTAACCCGTATTACTCCACTCGAATTTTCGACGCATAAGAATCATTAAGTGCCTAGCTCAACCTTATTCCCCACGGGCATCACTATTTCATCATAGGAATGGTTAATGAGGTAATCTTCTCAAGAGAATGACCCCCACAGTGATCCATCTTTAGTCTTTAACAAATAGGTTGTCCAATTGAACCTAGATCTTGGGATTTCCAGTGTACTAGGTTTGGTTTTCCTTCGTTATTGACTAATCAATCTATAGGTTTTAATCTCATCCCCCTCGATGATTTTTCTACTAGCTCTCTATTTAACCCTTTGGTTAGCGGATCCGCTATGTTATCCTTTGACCTTACATAGTCAATAGAAATAACTCTAGTAGAAATAAGTTGTCTAATGGTATTATGTCTACGACGTATGTGTCTAGACTTACCATTATACATATTGCTTTGTGCCCTACCGATAGCTGATTGACTATCGCAACGTATACAAATCGTAGGCACAGGCTTTGGCCATTTTGGAACACCTTCTAAAAAATTGCGTAGCCATTCTGCTTCTTCACCACATTTATCTAATGCAATGAATTCAGATTCCATTGTAGATCTAGCAATTATTGTCTGTTTAGAAGATCTCCATGATACAGCTGCACCTGCTAGTGTAAACACATAGCCGTTAGTAGATTTTGAATCTTTTACATCTGATATCCAGTTAGCATCACTAAATCCTTCTAATACTTCTGGATACCTAATATAGTGCAGTCCATAATTACGAGTATATCGAAGATACCTAAGTACTCTTACGATAGCTTTCCAGTGATCAGTTCCGGGATTACTCGTATATCTACTAAGTTTGCTTACTGTATAGGCTAGGTCTGGTCTGGAACAATTTGTTAAATACATCAGACTACCTATTACTCTAGCATATTCAACTTGAGAAATACCCTCTCCTCTGTTTTTCGATAGATGAATACTAGTATCTAATGGAGTTTTAGACATAGTATTATCCTCTTTATTAAATTTCCCAAGAATTTTATCTACATAATGAGTTTGACTTAAAATAAGTCCATTAGAAACCCTTGAGATTTTAATTCCCAAAATGACATCTGCAAGACCCATGTCTTTCATGTCAAACTTAGACTTCAACATATTCTTGGTAGATTTAATCATGTCATCATTACTCCCAACAATGAGCATGTCATCAACATATAAACATAAAATGACATAGCCATTTTCTGTTTCTTTGACATAAACACATTTGTCACACTCGTTGATCTTAAAGCCACTTGTGATCATCGTATGATCAAATTTCTCATGCCACTGTTTCGGTGCTTGTTTCAAGCCATATAATGACTTAACCAATTTACAGACTTTCTTTTCTTGTCCTGGAGCTATAAAACCTTCAGGTTGCTTCATGTAGATTTCTTCATCTAAATCTCCATTTAGAAAAACCGTCTTTACATCCATTTGATGTATCTCGAGATTGCGCAAAGATGCAATTGCTATTATCATCCGTATGGAATTTATTCTCGTAACAGGAGAATAAGTATCAAAATAATCAAGGCCTTCTCGTTGCCTATAACCTTTAATTACAAGCCTAGCCTTGTACTTATCGATTGATCCATCAGCTTTCATTTTCCTTTTGAAAATCCACTTATACCCCAAAGGTTTACATCCTGGAGGAAGATCTACTAGCTTCCAAGTATGATTTTGTAAAATGGAATCAACTTCACTGTTAATGGCTTCTTTCCATAAAGTGCCTTCAGCTGAAGTTACAGCTTCTTTGAAGCTTTGAGGTTCATTTTCTAGCAAATACGTCAGAAAGTCTGGACCAAAAGACTTTTCTATTCTAGCTTTTTTACTACGTCTAACCTCAATTTCTTGTTCTTCTTCTTCTTCTGGTGCTTGATCATTTTCTTCATTTTCAAGTGTTGTTTCATGAAGTTATTCCAATTCTCTCGATTCCACTCTAGAATTGCAAGGAAACACATGTTCGAAAAACGATGCATTTCTTGATTCTATTATCGTATTTTTGTGGACATCTGGAACTTTAGACTCATGCACCAAAAATCGATATGCACTACTGTTTTGTGCATAACCAATGAAAATGCAGTCAACAGTTTTTGGTCCTATTTTCATTTTTTTATTTAAAGGAACCACTACTTTAGCAAGACACCCCCACACTCGTAAGAATTTATATGAAGGTGATCTACCTTTCCATAACTCATACGGGGTTTTATCTTCTTGCTTTCGGGGTATCTTATTTAATAAATAATTAGCTGACAAAACAGCTTCTCCCCACATATTCTGGGGTAACCCAGAACTTATCAACATTGGATTCATCATTTCCTTTAAAGTTCAATTCTTTCGTTCCGCAATCCCATTAGATTGAGGTGAATATAGAGTCGTGACTTGACGTATGATTCCACTTTGTTCACATAGTGATATAAACGGAACAACATACTCACCACCACGGTCACTCCTTAATTCTTTGATTTTTCTATTAAGTTGATTCTCAACTTCATTTTTGTAGAGAATAAATTTTTCCAAAGCTTCATCTTTGCTTTTCAACAAATATACATAGCAATATTTTGTGCAATCATCTATAAAGGTAATAAAATATTTATTACCACCTCTTGTTTGAATAGATTTAAAGTCACAAATATCACTATGTATTAAATCAAGTGGTTGGGTGTATCTTTTAATTATTTGGAAAGATGGCCTAGTTAGTTTTGCCTCAACACAAGTTTCACACTTATGTTTCAAATCAATTTGGAAATTGGGAATATGCTTCATGTTAATTAATTTACGCAAAGAATTAAAATTAACATGTCCTAATCTACCATGCCACAGATTAGAAGACTCAAGCAAATAAGCAGAAGATGTAGCTTTATTATTAATTGTTGGTTTCAAAGTCATTACATTGAGCTTAAATAGCCCATCATCAACATAACCCTTTCCCACATACATCCCATTTTTAGACAAAACTACCCTATCTGACTCAAACACCATTCGGAAACCATGTTTATTCAGCAGCGATCTGGACACCAAGTTCTTCTGAATTTCTGGCACATAAAGCACATTGTTCAGAGTCAGTTCTTTCCCAGAAGTCATCTTCAAAATCACCTTCCCTTGACCCTCAATCTCAGACGTAGCCGAATTCCCAATGAATAGCTTCTCTCTCCATTGCTAACAGCTTCAAATGAAGTGAACAACCCTTTGTCCGAGCAAACATGTCTAGTTGCTCCTGTATCTATCCACCATTCTCTTGGATTAGAGCCAACCAGATTCACTTCTGAAACCACTGCAGAGAGGTTTATGTCTGATACATGTTGAGTGATGTTTTCCACCACATTCGCCTCTCGCTTCTTTTTAGGCAATCTACAATCCGAAGCCTTGTGACCCATCTTATCACAATTATAACATTTTCCTTGAAACTTTGTTTGTTTCTTGGAAATTCCTCCTTTAGGGCCCAATTTTTTATTTTTATTTTTTGGTCCATGTTCAACAAAATTTGCCTTTGCCATAGAAATAGCCCCTCTTCTTTCTGCATTTCTGTTGTCTTTCTCAATTCTGAGCTTAACAACCAGCCCTTCAATATTCATCTCCTTGCGTTTATGCTTCAAATAGCTCTTGAAATCTTTCCAAGCAGGAGGCAATTTTTCAATAATTGCGGCAACTTGAAAAGTTTCACTTAGATGCATCCCTTCCGCAAGGATTTCAGATAATATAATTTGAAGTTCTTGTACTTGACTTATTACTGTTTTAGAATCCACCATTTTAAAATCTAGGAAGCGACCAATAACAAACTTTTTGGTACCCGGATCCTCGGTTTTATATTTTCGGTCTAAGGATTCCCATAACTCCTTGGCTGTTTTCTTTCCTATGTATACATTATACAAGGAGTCACTAAGGCCATTCATTACATAATTTTTACACAAAAAATCCGAATGGTGCCATGCATCAATTGCACTTGCAACTTGAATATCCGTTTCACCCTCTTTGGGCTTAGGAGCATCCTCGGTCAAAAACCTCGCAAGGTTTAATGTGGTCAAGTAAAAGAACATCTTTTGTTGCCACCGTTTGAAATTCTGGCCATTGAATTTTTCAGGTCTTTCCGCATGATTGACAGGAATTGCCACAGAGGCTGGTTCCTTCACAACAGATGGTGCAGCAACAGGGACATACGGAATGTCATCAACGGTATCAGTTGCCATCTCAATGTCAGGGTATATAATCTGTTTTAAGATTGTAAGAAACCAAACAGTAAGATAACAAATTATATGTTAGCTAGTGTAAACTAGCAATCGGAAACAATAAATGAAGAACAGAAGAGGAAGAAACCGAATTGAAATAAAAAGAAAGGAACCCGAGGCCTGCACAAAACAGTCTCCTTAAAACAGATTTACCACCTATTCGGAGTGCTTATGGTTTATTGGTATCTGTTTCCCAGGATGCAACGGGTACGAACTTCCAGTCAAGCTCAAGCTGGAATTTCCGGCGAACCACAACAGCGAACTCGATCAGAGAAAGACGAAGAAGAATGAAGGGAAAACAAGTGTGCTTTGTGCTCGTTTTTGCAAGTAGAAAAAACAGAAGTGAAGGTGCCATTTTATACTCAAGGGAGGATGTAACAGCTTTTGTATTGAATTTTCGAATTCAATACATTTTAATTAATTGTTATAATAGCCAAATCAATTTAATAAATTGATTTCAAAATTGAATTAAAAAAAAACGTGAATAACAGCTAAAAATAATTGTAAAAGCTGTTACCTGTTACCAATTATTTGAATTCACATGAACTGTTACAATAAAAAATTCAAAAGGAATTAAAAACCTGCCTAGCTTGCATGGATGATTTTGGGCTGACATTCGTGTACGCAGGATGCGCGGGCGCACACGAGTTCAATCAAATCGGGCTTGGATTCGCACCCCCCCTGCGCACGCGCGTGTGGAGAGAGCCTCTATCCTTATAATTCTTACTCATGTATGGTTAAGTGTTTATATTTAAACACTAATTCCTAGGCTTCTTTTTCCCATGTGGGATAAGACTCATTTCCTTTCGAATTTTCAACTTCAAGGGTGAACTTTGAGAGACAATTTCTCATTCACCCAAGCACCATTTTGAGAAAATAAAATTATACTATTGAAGTATCAACGGAGTAGAATCCGAACCTCACAATATTTTTCACTTTTGTTAAGTGGGACCCACTCAAAATGTGCTCTCAAAATAGCATGTTATGCTATTTTTTCAACAAAAACTCTTTGGTTTTGTGGTGGATGAAATTGATGCTAAAAAGGAGCGATGAGAAGGAGAAAATTTGTCATAGGAAAGATAATGATATAAAGGATGAGAGGTACTTACAAGACATGAAGAAAATACTGGAAATGATAAATCAAATGTGGCCAACTTGCAGTGACAATCTTTAAGGTAAGAGGGAGGATGAGTTTCTTAGGTGGATCATCAAATTAGTGCTGATGGGTCGACAACTAGCTGGATATTTTGTTGACATACTCTTTCATCACTTTCAATGAGAGGTGCTGGACTAAGATATCATGATTTTTTTCAACAAGAGAATGAGGCAGACTAATTTTGTTAGGAGGTTGAGAAGTCTTTTGAAGGAAAGAAATAATTTTTTCAAAAAACTTATGCATCTATGGATATGAAAATTCTTTCGTTAATTAAGTCATACAATTTATAACCTTTTTAGGCATATGGATAACCAAGAAAAATACAATGAGTGGCTTTAGCTTCAATAAGAGGAGTGTTGCTTGGAATCGCAAGGCATCAGCTACATTCAATAAACTCTTTTCATGAATGCTTCCGTTCATATGATAAAAATCTAGTATGTTAAATTCCAGCCGATTATCAAAGGAGATGAGCCCTCCTTTTATAGTCTTATAGCCATACACATGAAGTAAGTAATTAGTAAATGGATACACCATTAGTCATAACTTCTTATGAGATAGTGGGAGTTATAGGAGACAAAGAGTTGTTTGATAGAGAGACGAAGAGTTGTTTTGATGAACATCTACATAATTATAATTATTTCATAACACTCCCTCTTGGATTTTCATCCTACAAAGAATATGCCTCATTAAAACATTTGCTAGTAAAAATCCTGAGGGAAAAAAAAAGCGTAGGAAAAAGAGTGCATTATTCATTTGTATCTTAAGGAAGTGCAAACTGTCTCATTAAAACCTTACTAGAAAAACCTGATGGGACAAAAAAACTAGTCAAGGAAAAAGAGTACAATGTGACATGACTTAAAAATGATCTATAACTCTCAAGTATAAGAGTGTTTAGTTATAATATAACTCGGTGAATTCGAGGTCGAATCACAAGGAAAAGATTTATTTTGTTAATTTCCTTTAATTATCTAGAAATTGAAAATATAATTTAAGTACACATTATTTAATTTGAGCGAAACTATGAAAATAAATTAGTTGAAATT